>CM042890.1:25463155-26063155 GCA_023653495.1 Melastoma candidum
GAAATGGGCCCTTGAATCAATCTTGATCATGCAAATGGAAAGAACCTGGAAATTGATGAGGAGGGGACGTGTGGACACCGGAAAAAAATAAAGTTCCAATCTCATTCCCAATTGTGTCACACGTGGAATACAAAGAGAAGAAAAATGAAAATATAAAGTTCAATTCCACCTTGATTTTGTCGAAGAAAGGGGAAAGAAAGGGAAGAAAGAAAATTTTGATCCCGGGGACACTACATTCGCACACCCGGGAGCATAAGGGACAAAGCGAGGGATGACCAAGACGGATTCTCTAGCAAAGTTGCCTCGAGGCGAAGTCTTGCGAAGGAGGAGGAAGTTGGTGGAGTTGTGCAGTGACACAAGCACAAGGTACGACCCTCCCTTCTCATCTCTCTTGCACTCTTTAACGCCCATAAAATTCTGTCGCCTTATATGTATTACGTATATCGAAGTTGATGAAGTGTGTTCGGTTTTGTATGGGTTGGTTGGAGGGGGAAGTTCATCCCTGGACTTGTGGGAGGCTTCTCGACTCATTATAATTCACGAATGGTTGGTTTTCCCTTGGAGAATGAGGGTGGCCATTTAGTCACGTGTTCTCGGTGGTGTGTCATTCCGGGTTGGTGGGAAGAACGACGGTCATTGAGTAAATTAGGCTAATGAGTTCTACAAATCGTTGGTGCTGATTGATATGTGAGTGTTATGTGTATTCACGTGTGTTCATGGGCTGGATATGCCCATGGTCGTAATCCTAATAAAGACGGCTGGTGGAAAGGAGATAGCCGGATGAGGGCTTCCCTCCTTGGTAACGTGTTAGTAAATAACCTAGTGAAGGGGTGGAGAAGTAATGACGGTCACATGTGGAGAGAATATGTGACGGTGGATTTTAGAGTGGTCTAATGAAGACACCCGCGGGTAAGGGCATTGGATGTTTAATGACCCGGAATGCCCGATGATGTAGACTTTATGGCTGGTTGTGTGAGCCTGGAATAAGGGCTAGATGACACGACGAATAAAGATCGCAGAGAGTACGTTCGGATGGGACTTAGTCGGGGAATCATGATGATAAGTTGTGGAAAGATTGTCAAGACGAAAAAAGCCTAGGGAGTACGTTTTAGGAGCTGGAATGAGAGAACTCTGGATATGTGTCTAGATGGCGATTTTTCCCCTTAGTTTCTTAGCTAGGATACATTTTCATGTATTAATCAAATTGTAAAGAATTATGTAATTGTTACTAATTTTAATAAGTAGTTGACTGTAATTTTCTTAATTTGAAATATCATAGAACCTTTCAATCGCCACCTATCGTCGCCCTGAAACTACCCGGAAGCGACTTTGTGCGTATCAGACGAGACCATGTCCAGTAAACAGCCCTGGTGCGATTTGGTTGGGTACGGACCCAAATATCAAACATTCGTCTAGGCCCAACGATCAAGTTGTAGATTGGGCCAAAAATACTTCGTTAAAATTGTTTTAGCTCGTTCTGATTTATTTAAATTACTTGACAATTTCATTAGACCAACAATATTAATTTTTATATTTAGTAATAAAAATTATCTAATATTTGAAAAAAAAAATCTATATTTCATTATTGTGGCCGAAATTATATCCGAGTTTCAATGAGAAAATGAAAAGGAAATCAATTTTTTTTAAAAAGAATAACTTTATGACTTTAAATTTTTCATTAAAAGGAAAAATAAGCGGATAACAAAACGCAAAACGCCAAATAAGTGACACTCTTTCATTTAATACAAGTTAAGCCAATGTTTCACCATTGAGTCGTTGAATGATTCGATAATTCTTACGTCATCTGCAGCTCCTTACTCCATAGGAAAGCGAGCTATTATCCCAAAGTGAGCCATCAACAACCATACGAAGGTTATCAACTCCCCACCTTCGCTCAACAGGCGTACATGCGAGTCGGCTCGACAGTGGCCGGCTGCGTATAACAACACCTCCACCCATACCTCATTGGTTACATCCCATTTCATCGTACCTTTTTGCATTAGAATGTTGGCTAGGGCGCATGCCTCAGGCAACACGGACTTACCCTTTAATTTTCTATCATCGGATTCGGCAATGCGTATATGCTCATCGAGTATATTCTTGCAAAATTGCTCCACGGTCTCCACGGGATTTCTCTTACAGATATTCTTTGCCTTGACAATAGTTTCGCGGTACCTTATTTCCTCGATCCCTGCCACAGGGGTCATTAGCTTTGGTTGCTTTATCAAAAGATATGTCATGTAATCTGACAAGACCTTGCCGAACTTCCTTCATTTGTTGTTTTCCCCGTCTACATGCACGTCAACCTGATAACATATCTCGGTTGCACAATGCCAGATGAGGATGCTATGTTCGAACTCAATATCAGCTACAGAGTGTTTAACTCGGCTAAATTTCCGATGGAAAGTGGACCTTCACCCCTTGCCTCGTATACCACCCTTACCTTGTCCGCATCATCGGTGGGCAAAGCTTTTTCTTCCAATTGACTAAACACGAAGTCCCACAGTTCCATATCAAGGTTGTTCTTCCATTGATATGGCAAATTGGTGAGGATGAATACCCCCATCTTGTCGTTGATCTTACCTGCAAAAGTTATGCTGGATTATTCATCTGTCAGACCATTTAGTTTTTCTTTTTATACCTCGACTGATTAACACAGAAAGACATTTATTGGATTAATGTAAATAGTTAATACAAATTAACAAATCCTAAGAAAAACCTCCAATAAATTCTCGATGATTCTAAATTGAGTTGTTTCATAATTCTAAGCAATTGAAACAGAAAAAAGAATGCTTTCAATGAATATGACTTTTGTTTTTGAGTCTATAAATGCAATCTATAAACAGTGATTTTTCTCTAAATAGTGTTATCGATGCAGACTTCTTATTCCTCCAATTGCTCTCATCATCTTCTATCTTTCCAGCTTTTGGATCACAATACTAAATAAAAATGGAATAAGAAAGTACCGTTGATTTTGTGACAACAGTCTCTTAGCTTGGATCTTTCCCTCTGACAGGACTCCTCGAAAGCGCGCCCTAAAATGCTCAGCGCCCCCGTACTCTCTGACCATTGCGGTATTGCGATGTTATGGCAAGAACGACATGAACTGAAAATGTCTACTCTGGTCCAATTTCACATTATGAGCATCATCTCTCTGGCTGAATCCAAGGCAATTACTCCTGCTAGCAATGAGTAAGTGATTCCAACATCGACTCGGTGAATCCCCGCTTTATTAATTAGGAAAAACATAATCAGGGCGACGAGGACATTGTAATAGGCTAGACTACGAATGAGAACTCCCCAACTGGAGTAGGCTGCAAGGACCTTGGTAAAGAACACCTCGTATAATAACTTCAGCTCCATCTTCAAAATTTCAAATGTCTCCCGAGCATCATTGTTCAGGAAACTATTTCGGCTCTCAAGCAACTGGGAATATTCTAGCATCATGTCGACGACCAGACCCTTGAATATTTGGAAGTAGTGGAAGGCCATCTCGAGTCTCTTTCCGGGGGTATCTTGGCCGTTATTGCTGGCACCAGTATTGGACTGGGTTGATGCCCCTTGTGGCCTTGTAATGTTGCTTTTCAGATGAAGGCGGAGGGATTTCACAAACGACTTCTTAAGATTCTCAACACTTGCAAGGTGCAATGCTCTGGTCCTCTCCCCATACTTGACGGTGCAGGCAATAGCTATCAGGGTTGTCGGCACACGAAGCTTGTTATCCGGGAGCGTCTTAATGAAGATTTTGTGGAAGGCTGGTATTTGGACAACAAGACCGACAAAGTGACGCATCCACAGCGTATTGTCCTCTAGCGCATAAGCAGTGATGGAATCCGGCCCCCCTAGTGTATTAGAAGAAAGGCAGACCAGAATGCCAGGAGATCTCGGTCGACATGCAAAGAGGAAGTGGGGTTCTTCAATCTGGCATTCGAGATCAGCCCAAAAGCGAATATGGCGGCCCAATCCGGTAAGAAGTATGCTGACCATATCATCAGAATGACCCAACGGTTGGACGTTTTCTTCCGGAGAGGGGAGACGATGGCTAGAAGCAGTTGCATCGAAAGGCTGAGTATCATGAAACCTCGGATATTCCACACTGCCCACATATCTAGCAAGCTCGCCACAATCGGAATAGGCGCCATTCGTGTTCTTTAATTAAGAGCCCGAGAAATTAACAAGAGAGATATATTCCAGTCGCCAAATGTTAAATGCATGGGGAAACCAGTTTGCGCATCTTCCCTGTGTAGCACAAACTCTAATGATGAATGGTCACAGGTTCTTCTTCGCTTCATCTCCCGAGGAGAGCATTTTGACATTTCTAAGAAGATCTGGGCTCTATTAAATCCAGGAAATTAATGGACGAATACCAGGAGAGTAGGAAAATTACGAATGAAATCCAATTAAAAGCATAAGATCATTCGACTCCTTCGTGTCAACTTTTAGGGCCTCTCGGACTAAGCAAATTATGAAGAAATAAGAGTCCGAACTGAGGAGGAGGAGAAAAAAGGGAAAGTAAAGAAAGAAGCAAATCTTTATAGTGAGGAAGAGGACCTGCCTGCAGGTGATGCAGACGAGAGGAGCAGGCTGTGATGAAGATTACACTGGCATCTCGTTACGCATTTGTGGCAGCATGCGGAGCTGTCTCTCATAGATCTGGAGTGAACAAAACCAACATCTGGGAAGATCCCGATCATGAAAGAAGACTGAAGCTGCATCCCGAGTCAATGACATTATTGAATCGTGGTTGGTGTTTAGACAATTAATGAACTTAAACCGGTGGGATCGTCATGGGCTTGGGCTGCCAGTTGTCAGGGGCTTGGGCCTGTTGTAGTTGTTAGAGTGTGCACTTATGTGCCAAGATATTATATTTATGAATAAATAATTAATAAAGGCGAATATTTATCATTGATCATTTTAGTTTTCTGCACGTAAAATTATTAATGATAAAGTCCCCCAGATTAATGAGTATATTAATTTGAAATGGTCCGTGATCGGATAGATGTTTAGAGGGGGACATGGACATCTAGATCATCGTTGAGAATAATTAAGGCCAAGATAGACTGAGGGATTGTAATATGAGTTATACTAAGGGTTATCATGATATTAGGGTTACTGGACACGACCCGATTAAGAGGATACAACATATTAAACATTATTACAATTCTTTTTATGGACGAGTGTAACTGATCTTTTGACTTGAGACCTTCATTATTCTATGTGTGGAGTTTGCGCACTTTGACGTCATTAAAAGCAGTCTTTAGCCGGATTGTGAGTAATACGATTGTTGAGTGTGTGACAAAGCGTAAAGAGAATAGTGTTGAGTCAATATAGGATTCATCGCTCTCTTGGATTAGAGAGTTAACATCTAGGCCACTTGATAGAGATATTGGTGACACTAAAATCCATTGCCATGGGAGGAATGTTTTACATTCAAGAGAGTCTATTATATCTTGGTAATCAAGTAAAACAATTAATTTGGCGATGATGTATTTTGCGCCGAATTAATTGAGATGTCGGTTAGATGAAGAGATTGAACTACACAGTGATCGATTCATAGTGGTTTATGATTTATGATCATTGTCCTAACACGTTGGGTGAATAAAAACTATTGATAGACGATTACCATAGTTTGTGTATGAATATCCACTACCTTCGTGTATAGGACCTAGAGGGTCGTACGTATAGCACGTCGATACGAATATTTATTATTTAGTGGATACTAAATATTATTTCAGCAGAATTATAATTAATTGGATGATTATAACTAAATATCGAAAGCAAATATTGACCAAGATCGAATAAGAATTTATTCGGGTCAATTTATATTGACCTTGAAATAGATTGACATTTAATTTAGAGATAGAATATCCGAAATAATTATTTAAATGATAAAATAATATTAGATTATTTATTTGATCATTTTAATCGTTGGAATAGATTTTCCAAGTGTATGTAGAATTTTCCATTAATACATCTTCAAATAAAATCATTTATTCGTGAGGGTGCTTCTGGAACAAGCATTGGGAATGAAATAATTTCGGTTCTGGATCCAGTGGGAATGATCCTGCATCATATCTACGACAAGACCCTTGAATATTTGGAAGTAGCGGAAGGCTGTATTGATTCTCATTTTGTGGGTTTCCACATAACTATTGCCGCCGCCAGTATTGGACTGGGGTGCCACCCCCTCAGTCCTCGTAGTATTTCTGTCCAGGCCGAAACCACGTGATTTAACAGTTGACTCCTTAAGCTTCTCAACGCTCGCGAGTGACAACGCTCTGGTCCTTTCCTCATATTTGATAGCACTGGCGATAGCTGATCGTTACATAGAAGTGTCTTAACAAAGATATTGAGAAAGGCAAGTACCTGGGCTACAAGGCCGACAAAGTGACGCATCCACACCGTATTGTCCTCTAGTGCATAAGCAGTAATGGAATCCGGACAGCCCAAGTGTAATAGAAGAATGGCAGACCAGAATGCCAGGAGATCTTGGTCGACTTGTGTAGGGGAAGTGGAATTCATGAATCTGACATTCGAGATCAACCCGAATGCAAATATGGCAGCCCAGTCCGCGAAGAAGTAGGCTGACCATATCAAAAGGATGACCCAGTGGCTGGACGTCCTCTTCCTGAGTGGGGAGACGATTGCAAGAAGCAGTTGCATCGTAAGGCTGAGGATCATGAAACCTCAAATGCCCCACGCATCCCACATATCTTGCAAGTACGCTACAACCGAACTCGCATGTGTTTTTCCCGAAGAATAGCCCGCTCAATTCATTTTCAGTTTGGATTTGCTGTGAATTCATAGGATAAATTGTTCTTCCCTTATTTTAAGGAAAGCATTTCCGGTAATGAAGACATCTGAAGGATCTTTTTGTTGAAAATGAAAATATATAGTATGTCACGCTTTCACATATAAGCTCGAGTTTTTATTACGGTTGGCGTTGACTGCTGTACAATAGTTGTTTCAGAGCCAGAGGTGTGCGTTTAACAAAGTTGGCATTAACTACTGTACAACACTTTTATGGTATTATCATAAAATAATTCGGCTCTTTTCATATCGAAATATTTAAAAGTTGAGCTCGTTATTCTTTGCTAAATCAAGTAATCAAAGAATCTAGCTAACGTGGAAGAACAGTAATGAAAATTAAAAATAAAATAATATCTTTAATTTTAGTTTGGTTTTTGTAGTTATGGAAATGATGTAATCTTTCCTCGGTGTTTTTTCAAATAGGATGAAACTTTTTAAAGTTAACAAAAAGACAATATTATGTTGGTAATTGTTTCTTTATAATTTAAGAAAAAAAGAATTTCTTTATTTAAAGAAAACCATTAACGCCATCCAACAAAAAAGATCACTTTCAATGGAAGTGCACTTAAACGCCACGAGGAGTGGCGTAAAGTTGCTTTCAACGTTCAATGGTGTCACATTTTCTTGTAGAATGACAATGAGGAAGTAAGTAAACATTGCTCGAATGAGCTGAAACCGATTGAATGTACATGAGGAGATGTCGAGAAAGCGTCGTGGGAGAGTCGTGAGGGTGCTTCTGGAACAAGCTCAGGTGTGCGGGTGCATCATGGGTGGAAGGCAGGGGGCATAACTAAATGACTGGGACCGTATCACGGATATATAATTTTACTCGACATGAGATACCACTGTCCAGCCAGTTGGGACTCCCGACTCAAGATCTAGGAAGAATCAAATGGAAACCTTGTTCTTGATTCCATAAGAAATTTTTTTGAAAGAAATTTATTTGCAACATGGGTTTTATTTCATCTCATGGTCAAATTTAGTAATCAGCATACTAACCTTCTTCATGTTGTATAGATGCTGTGAAAGAAACATCATATAATAACCTGCTTCATCTCTTCACGAAATTCGGAGGCGTAACAATAATAAATTTGACCTTTTATCATCATACGGTTCAGTTTGAAGTAACAAAGCTCTTGGAATTACATCTGACATTTTCCAGACAGGAATTAGTATAAAGTACACATCTCGTTACGATTTTTCAAAGTTCATTCCTGTTTTGAGAACCATGTTTCAATAAAAATTTTGGTTTAAGTTTTTACGAAATTCCAAAAATTCCCAACTTTTGATATGTTTTTCCTTACACAAGAGAAAGTCATGTGTGATTTTATTTCACCCAACTTCGACCTTTCTGGAATGAGAAACTGAAAATGATAGAAATGTTTTCCTCGCGTTATTTAACATGAGTACAACTAATATGTATGCAAAAGCTAATGCTAAATTAAGAAATGCTATGGTCATTCCTAATTACGAAAATATCAATACCTATTTTCTACGAGCATAACCAATTGATTTTTCAGCCCTGTCATCAGAACTATGTTTCACTTAAAATTTCGGTTTAATTTTTACACATGTCGAAATATTCCCAAAATTTGTACTAGTTTTGTTCAGTACTTTTGTTCTGGCAAATTGATGCCATTTCATTTATGTGACTTTATATGTCATGAAATTTTATTTGAGTTAGGAATCTTTTGGCTTTGGTTTTGCCCTATCTGGGCTTTTGAATCACTAATTATGATTTTTCTTTGAGTACTCTACAATCAAATTGTGTTTTGGGTCTCACCTAAATTTGTTGAATTTCTTGGTATTTTGGGATCACCCATTACATCTTAGATGGGTTAGATACCTCCCTAAATTTTAAAAATTTTTAAAGCTCATTTACACATTGTTTGACATCTTTATCTTGCATTATCAGATTTTTAGACATTTACCTTGCTTTGTTATTGGGCTTGCAGGTGCGTACGGCCCCGTCATCGCCACACAGCGGTCAGATTCGACACGACTGCAGAATCTACTACAACACAACTTTGAGAGGTTCCCCAAAAGATAGACTCTGGAGTGTGGGGAACACCAAGGCGATCTCAACAGAAGTTACCCGCTCGACGTTGAACCATCCCGACGGGTTTCCAGTAAATGAGGGGACGCACGTGCATATGCCACGGTCATCACCCCTCTCCGTCTATTTGGATATCAATTATTGTTGATATTTGTATAGGTGATCATTTTACATGGGTTCGGGTCCAACGGTCGAATTGTGTGTAACAACCAACCCGTAATCTAGTGACATGAGTCTGGGTTCAATGCCCGAATCGGGTTCAGAGTCTGTAATGGGAAATCTTTTTTAGAGCATTGTCTCCTCTTCGCATGTGATAAATGTGCGGGTTAATAAATAAAAATCCTCGAACCCTTTCGGGTTTTTTTAGACTTTATACCATGTTTTAAAATAAAGTTGGTAGTGACTCCGTATAGCTTTCTTGGATAAACCAACAACACAATACAACTCACTTTTCTCTTTGGGTGATGATCCTTCGCCCGTCGCCCCCGACTTTTTTCACTCCGAAAACGTGTTTAACCATGTAAGTGCACACGATCGTACAAGTAATAGAGTGTAAGTAAGATATCGTTCCCTCAAGGACTGTTCTAAACTTCTATCAAGTGTTAAAATACACCAATTTTCTATTATTCAACTAAATGAACTAAATATTGAATTAAGGAAAATGAAAGTTCTAATGAATTAAGTTCAGAAAACCAATTTGATTACCTAAGACGATTAGGTATATTCTTATCCCGTTCGTTAATAATCCCGTCTTCCGACCAAGATTAACTTAGGTTATTCCTATTCTCGCGCTTAACTCAGGATTTCTCTTCCGAGTTCACTTAACTTCACTATTCAACTCTATTGGTGATCAATCAATAAGAAAACATTAAGAACAAATAGAAATAACCAAATATAAATCATGCAAGAGTGTCAAAAGAATGAGAGGGAAGAAGGCACATGATAAACAAAATGAAAGTGAGTGGTAGCAAAAAAATGAATGTGTCAAATTTGTGGATGATAATGAGGTTTCCCTCATTCGTCGAGGAATGTATTTGCCCGGATGGATCTTCTTTCATATAAACTACCTCAAGATTTATTCAGTCTTTAATATAAATAAATAAATAATTACATAAAAAAAGCTATCACAAACATAGTGGGAAATCACCTGCGAGAAACAAATTCTTTTGACGGAAAATGCTCAAACAAGATTACCCTTTCACTTCAAAGAGAGACCTCACGTCAAGGTAAAAGAAGTTCGTGTAATCTTAGTTTTCGAATAGCACTCCAATTCGGATTTGCCATTTCCTCAAGTTTGAGTGTAAAGTTCATTCCAATAAATTTTGCGAGTTGGTACAATGCTCCTACCATCTTTCAACCACGTTAGTTTACATCATAAACTATTCTAGAGAATTTAGTCGGATGAATACTCACCAATGAGATGGGCAAAGCTGAAAATAACACGATTAAATCTTAATATTTCAAAAGCGCCTTCGAAACGTATTCGACGGCACGCAGGAGGTTTAGTTCGTGTTCTTTTTGTCTTCATTTTAACCGTCAGCCTTTGATCATAGCTAAAAAGAAAATGCACAATTAGACATATGGGCCGAAATATGATGGTTGCAAAAGCAAAGTGGAAGAAAAAAAAGGACAAAAGTTTTATATCCAAATTAATAAAGATCCTGAATATAAGCAAATTGATTATCTGAAGCAAGTATCTTGAAGCCTTGTTTCCTGTTGAAGAAAGCGAAAGAATATCATTCTTTAGGAACCTTTCTCAACATAATCTTACACTCATATTACCATCTAACTCATACCCCTTGAGTATATCATGTATGTTACTCCAAGCTTTGGTTATTCCATTACTACACATTTTGTCCAAACGTTGAGACTTTTAACCATTTACTTAACATATCACATGGTCTGCGGCTTCAAACATATTTATTAAGGAATACTTAAATGTTATGATTTGTGGATTTTCGTTCCTGGAATATACAATCAAAAAGAGAATATATCTCTTGATAGTATTATATCTCACATGGTGTCATGCCATTATGAAAGATGTCACATGCTTTTATTTAATACAAATTAAACATGCATTACCGTTGAGATATTGAACAATATTCTTCAAGCAAGTTTGATAACTTATAGTTCTTACTTCATCTGGAGCTCCTTACTCCTTTGGAAAGCGACCTATTATCCCAAAGTGAGCCATCAACAACCATACGAAGGTTATGAACTCCCCGCCCTCGCTCCACAGGTGTACATGCTAGTCGGCACGACAATGGCCGGCCGCATATAACAACACCTCTACCCATACCTCGCTAATTACATCCCACTTCGTCGAACCTTATTGCCTCAGCGTGTTAGCTACGATGCATGCATCGGACAACACAGACTTACCCTTTCCATATTCACTGAAGATGGAATCTGCAGATTGGAGGTCCCCATTTTTTGTGTACATATTGACCAAACTACCACCTATAGCAATATCCATTCCCAATCCTTCCTTGACAAACAGAGAGTGAATGGTCTCTCCTTGATTATGAGTTATCAGACCAGCACATGCACTGAATACCCCATCGATAGCGAAACTATCAACCTAATGGCCTTCCATGAACAAGCCAGCAAAATAATTAAATGCACCCCCAGAATTGCCCAGTTTTGAGTGAGCAGTGATCATCTTTGTCCATATTACAAGATCTCTCTCCCGCAAAGGTAACAGAGTTCATTTTTTCCATTGGTAATGTACATAGATAACAAAACACTTCCTAGGTAATGTCTGCTTTCAAGTCCTAAATTGGTTATCGGGTTATGAAGAGAGTGATCGCAATCAATATTGTCCTACGACGCATGCATAGAGGGCAACCACAAGGGTATACTCATATAATTTATGAATTGAATATTTCAGCAAAGAGGGCAATCACAAGTACATCAACCGTCGGTATTTTGGCTCCTTGTCCTGGGGTCTCATCTCGTTGGTTCTTCCTTTCCACAGAGGAAATTGCCTTGCCAACCATTCTGGGGATAAGGAAAACAGCGACGTCGCTCTGATACCACTTGTTTCGAGCTTTTCAGGGAGAGTCAAACCCAAAGCTAGCTCTAGGGTTGGGAATGCCATTGGCCCTACCGATGTTGGACTATTTCCACATATCAGTACTCCTACCCCTCATGCTAGTTTTTTGGGTGATAATCCCGAAATTCTTATATCAAGCTGTTGAATCGATGCAACTGAGTATCACGAAACGTGTTTATATTCATTACGCTTTTGGGAAAGTATTTTTTGTGTGGTTATTTTTACTTTCTTTATCATCTTTAAAGTATCGTCTACCGCCAATCTTCCCCACGAAATTAGCTGCAAAGTAATTCTTTCCGTATCAGACGAGGCTTGTCCAGTAAACAAACAGGTGCAGGGAGACACCGAGTTGCGTATGTTCGGATTTATGAAAATTGTTTCAACTAGCTCAGAATTATTTAAGCTGCTTGAAAAATTTGTTAGACCAACAAAATTAAATTGTATTTCCATATAATGAGTACAAATAAATTATTATTATTATTGAGGCCGCCCGACATGCGCTTGACCAGCCCGGCCCAATGACAAATGCAACGGGCCTTACTTCCAATGTGAAAATAGAAAGGAAAATAATTATTTTACTGAAAAAAAACAATGAAAATGTCGATAACAAATCGCCAAATACAAATTAATCCCTTTTATTTAATACAAATTACACTTATTCAGCAATAAGTGTTTGACAGAAATTCTGACGTCACAGCTCTTGACTTCGGAACGCGAGCTATTATCCCCATGTGAGCCATCAACAGCCATACGAAAGTTATGAACTCCCCACCCTCGCTCAACAGGCGTACATGCGAGTCTGCTCGACAGTGGCCGGCCGTATATAGCAACACCTCCATCCATACCTTGATAATCACGTCCCACTTCGTCGTACGTTTTTGCATTAGAATGTGAGCTAGGGTGCATGCCTCAGGCAACACGGACTTATCGCTTAATCCTCCTTCAACGGATTCGGCAGTGCCAGTACGCTCATTGAGTATATTCTTGCAAAATTGCTCCACGGTCTCCACGGGATGTCTCATACAGATATTCTTTGCCTCGACAATAGTTTCGCGGTACCTTATTTCTTCGATCCCTGCCATGGGGGACATTAGCTTTGGTTGCTTGATCAAAAGATATGTCATGTAATCTGAAAAGACCTTGCTGAACTTCCTTCCATTGTTGTTCTGCCCGTCAACATGTGCATCAACCCAATAACAGATCTCGGTTGCACAATGCCAGATAAGGATGCTATGTTCAAACTCAAAATCATCTACAAAGTGTCTTAACTCGCTTCCGATGGAAAGTGGACCGTCACCCCTTGCCTCGTATACCGCCCTTACCTTGTCCGCATCATCGGCGAGCAACGCTTTTCCTCGCAAGTGACTAAACACGAAGTCCCACAGTCCCATATCGAGGTTGTTCTTCCATTGATATGGCAATTTGGTGAGGATGACTATCCCCATCTTGTCGTTGATCTTACCTGAAAAATGTTTTCATTTTATACCTCGACTGATTAACCCATAAAGACATTATTGGAACAATATAAATAGTTAATGCAAATTACCAAATACTAACAAATGCCTCCAAATCTAGTACTCAATATTTGATTTTTTTCATAATTTTAAGCAATTAAGACAGAAAAAGAAATGCACATACATTTTTTAGTCTACGAATGCAATCTATACAACATGTCTGTACGACGAGAAACTATTACCCTGTTTTTTCTAAAACTTTTAATTTTTTATTTTCTTGTTTTGATCTCTTTTTCAGTTTTATCTATTTATATGCATCATGTATTTAGTATAGGAGAACGTAAAATCATTCCTTTGATACCAATTTAATTTCAAACTTGAATGGAAATAAACTCGTTTTTTTCATTCTATATTCAAAATTGAAGAGAACAGTGATACGGGTTGAGTAAAACGAGAATATAAATTAAAAGGGGGCTAAGATTGTACCGTTGATTTTAAGCCAATAATCACTTAACTTGGATCCTTTCCTCGGACGAGACTCCTCGAAAGCACGCCCTAAAATGCTCAGCGCACCTGTACTCTCTGACCATTGGCGGGATGCAACGGTCTTGCAGCAAAAACAAATGAAGCAGCCAAACATGCACGAAATGGCCCCGCCTACTATGAAAGTAAAGAATAGTCCATGCCAGAGGATTTGGCGTCCGGCATATCTGTTATCGACCTTGGACAAATTTGACCGCAGTAGTAGGATCTCACTCACTGAATCCAAAGCAATTACTCCAGCTAGCAACAAGTAAGTGATTTGAACATCGACCCTGTGAATCCCTGCATTCTCAATTAGGCAAAACATAATTAGGGCGACGAGGACGTTGTAAAAGGCCAGACTGCGGATGAGCACTCCCAAAGTGGAGTTGGCCGCAAGGACCTTGGTGTAGAACACCTCATAGAATAACTTCAGCTCCATCTTCAAAATTTCGAATGTCTCCGGAGCATCTTTGTTCAGGAAACAAGCTCGGCTCTCGAGCCAGTCAGAATGTTCTGGCATCATGTCGACGACCAGACCCCTGAATATTTGGAAGTAGTGGAAGGCCATCTTGAGTCCCTCTCTGGGAGTGTCTTCGCCGTTATTGCTGGCACCGACATTGGACTGGGTTGATGCCTCTGGTGGCTTCAGATGAAGGCGGCGGGATTTCAACTCCGACTCCTTAAGATTCTCAACACTTGCAAGGTACAATGCTCTGGTCCTCTCCCCATACTTGATGGTGCCGGCAATAGCTATCAGGATTGTCGGCACACGAAGCTTGTTATCAGGGAGCGTCTTAACGAAGATGTTGAGGAAAGTGAGTATTTGGACGACAAGGCCGACCAAGTGGCGCATCCACAGCGTATTATCCTCTAGCGCATAAGCAGTGATGGAATCCGGCCCCCCCAAGTGTATTAGAAGAAAGGCAGACCAGAATGCCAGGAGATCTTGGTCGACTTGCAAAGGGGAAGTGGGCTTCTTCAATCTGGCATTCGAGATCAGCCCAAAAGCGAATATGGCGGCCCAATCCGATAAGAAGTATGCTGACCATATCATCGGAATGACCCAACGGTTGGATGTTTTCCTCCGGAGAGGGGAGAAGATGGCAAGAAGCAGTTGCATGGAAAGGCTAAATATCATGAAACCTCGTATATTCCACACTGCCCACATATCTAGCAAGCTCGCCACATACGGAGCCGATGCCATTTGTTTTCCTTAATCAACAGACCGAGAAAACACAAGAGAAATCAATTCCGGTCACCAAATGTAAATGATAATCGCATGGGGAAACCAATTTACGCATCTTCTCCGTGTAGCAGAAACTCTAGCAATGAATAGTCACAGGTTCTTCTTTCGCTCCATCTCCCAAGGAAAACATTTACTTATTTCCAAAAAAATAATGAAAGATCCAAAAGACTAGGAAAACATATGAATGATTTTAAAATTTAAGCACAAAAATTTTCGAATCCTTTAAATCATTGAGCACCATTTAGGGCCTCTCTTGCCAAACAAATTATATGGAAATAAGTGCCCCATCTGTGGAAGAAGGGAAAAAAGGGAAACAAAAGAAAAAAAAGCAAGCTTTTAAAGCGAGGAAGAGGACATACCTGCAGGTGAAGCTGATGAGAGGAGCAGGCTGTGGGGTGATGCCGGGGAATGAAGGAGCTACACTTATAGATCTGGAGGGAACAAAAACCAACGTCTGGGAATATTCTGAACAGGAAAAAAGACAGAAGCTGCATCCCAAGTCAATAACATCATTGATAAAAAATGAATCGTGGATTTTTGTTTCTAATGAATGAATATAGCATAAGTCAACTCCACCGAAACTCAGATCCAACTGCCTTTTTTTTGTTTGTTTGTGTTGTGTAGGAAGAATTAATTAATGAATGACCAAGACTCTATGGGAGAGAGCAAAAAAGTCTTTGGCCTTTTCAAGAAATCATCTTCCATTATAATTTTCTGTGTTAATATACATTTGTTTCTCTTTATGTCCAGATCTTGTCCAAACTCTCATCGGTCACCTGTAGTTTGCTGCCACTTACTACTAAAAAATCCATGCCGACAACCTTAGTTTGGCCGAGATGGATGGATGATAACTCTTATGAAGAAATAAGAGTCCGAACTGAGAAGGAGAAAAAAACGGAAAGTAAAGAAAGACGCAAAGCTTTATAGCGAGGAAGAGGACATGCCTGCAGGTGAAGCGGACAAGAGGAACAGGCTGTGGTGGTGATTCCAGGGATGAAGAGGCTTACACTGGCATCTCGTTACGCATTTCTGGCGCCATGCGGAGCTGTCTCTCATAGATCTGGAGTGAACAAAACCAACATCTGGGAAGATCCCGAACATGAAAGAAGACAGAAGAAGCTGCATCCCGAGTCAATGACATTATTAAATAAATAAAAAAAAATCGTGAATGGTTTTTGGACAATTCATGGGGGTTGGACCGTGATGCGTGGTGGCCTTGCAGGATGGCAGCCAAGGGAGTGGAGCTGCCGGCAACAGCAGATTTCGTTAGGTTTGTTAGTGTCATGGGCTTGGGCTGCCAGTTGTCATGGGCTTGGGCCTGTAGTAGTGGGTTGGATTTTAACCTCAATTAGGTTGATTGTCTGATTGGTGGTGATCGGAGGCAGAAGAACTAGTTGTGGTGTGATTTTGTGCTAGTGTTGTCATGATTGGATTGCATTGAATCAATTGGTTAAGTGATTCCTTTACTTGTTCGTGTGGATAGCTGGTTGATTTGTGTTGGCGATGCGCATCTATTGGCCACCAGTTTACACAAAAAAATTTTAGGCTTGACCGAGAAGACTTTGTGTCTCGATCAAAGCAAATGTTTTTTTGGAGAGTCAAGATTTTTGGGTCTAGATAAAATGGATGGATGGCGGCTTTCGATCTCTTTTACTCCATCGTAAGAAACGGATAGTAACCCTCACAGAACGTATTGTTTGCCCGAGGCTTATGAGAGAAAAACGTGAATATTTCATGATTCTGACATTGTTTTCCGCCTAGAAAATAATCCAACGACCCTATTTATAATAAAATAATCCTAATAAAATGCTATTTTCTCCTGGATCGAGAAACCATTGAATCTGAATATTTCGCCCCGCATCATTCCCTCTACCTCGAGAAAACTCACCCACGAGTTAGCAGGAGCGTCGCCTTTTGGATCCAGATATGTCATTTAATGAACTTTCAGTCGACGAATTTCATGAAAAATCATGACGAACACAGGACTCACACATTGTGGTCCCTTGGCTTTTACGAACAATCATAACGAACGGTTGACCACAAATGTACTCCCTCATTGGCGCCACTTTGGCAAGACGATTATCTGGTTTGATCGTAACGGACATCTCAAGCGATTCACAATGGGCATATTCTCTCACGACTGTCATCTCGTGCTTACATTCCGATCTTTCCTCTCTTTTTATTAGATGGGCTACAGGAGTGGTTGGCTACATACAGGTGATCTCTAGGGCGTCATCTTTTCACTCCAATCAAGGTCTCGCTCTAGCAAGATGTCTCATCGCTCTACCATATTTAAGGTGGCACGATTGATCTCCTACATCATACCCTAGAGACTAAGACATCAACAAGGCCTTCATCCCCTGTTCTCCGACAGCGGCATTGTTGTTGCCGCCGTCGTTGCTACCTGACATCACTTCTGCAATGACCTGCTCAGATACCAATTGAGGCGGGGAAGTAGGACCGGGGCCGATCTACGTCAAACCCGCGGAAGCGAACCATGCGCTCCAATTCAGGAACGAATCAAGCCCGAACCGAAAACGTGAATATTTCATGATTCTGACATTGTTCACCGCCTAGAAAATAACCTAACCCTGTTTATCTTAATTTCTAGGCTTAATTATCAAATCTACCCTCAACTTTACTCAATTTTTCCGATCTACCCTGATGTTTAAAACTTATCTTCTTATATCCTGAACTTTTCCCTTGTTTCAATTTTATCCCCACTCAAATTTAATCTTGTCGATTAAATTCTCCCTGACAATTAAACTGTTATCTTAAGCGGCTCTGATACCAATAAATCCTTACAGGAATCGAACTTAAGAAGATTTGCCTAATTGTCGTTGCCGTCGGCGTTCAGCCAACCTCAAATACTCGTTTGAGTACTTTGAGCTTGCCACAAATCCTAGGTTGGATTTACCTTCAAGGAAATATTCCTCGAATTCACTCTGCGCTAGAGTCAGTTCTTCTAACTTCTTAGAATAACTTTCTATCTGCTTTGATATCTGTGATATCTGTGCTGATAGATTTTTAAGTCGATCTACTATGGTATTGAGAAGACCAGTAGTAGAATCCTTGCCAACCCCGTGATCTAAATGCAGGAGATCTGGGTTAGAACAATCAGTCATAGAATGACTCGTGCTTCTGCACCACCTTAATTAAGTTGCCTTAATCAAGATCTTCTTTCTGGGTTGAAAGAAAGCATAAACAACTCTAGAATATAAAGATGTTTATCATACCTTAATCGAATCGCTCAGAGGGTCCACCAAGAGAACTCAGGAAAACAAAGCTTCAAGAGGCTTCTTCTCAGGAATTTAGAGAAGGCAGTGGAGAGGCTCTTCTATGTCATTCCAATGCCCATGATATGAGGGACTTATATAGACACTCCTCATCCCAAGGGTTCAGCCTGATGGCTTAGCCTTACAAGGTTTAGTCGTAATGACTTATCCTTCAAGGTATTGATCCGCAGATCTTAACCTTTAGTTAGACTTAATCTGTTCTGATTAATTCTAACGTTCTTGGTTTCTTAAGGTATTTTTCGAAGAACAATCAGAGAAAAACTTTAACTCAGATTTGAGATCGAGTTCTTCATTTTAGATTTTCTTCTAGAGGACAATCAAAGAATTCTTGCTCAAAGTTTTGAGAGAGAAAATTCTCTATTCAGATTGCCCCCCCAAATGAGGTAGAGGGCTTGTGAATATATACACAAAGGAGCTGGTGCCTATGCACTGTTTGCCAGCTCAAAAGTAAAACGAATCTAAACTATTGCAAAAGTTAGTGGGGTCCTAATGACCGACAAAAATGTCCTAGTCTAACTTTTTACAGTTGTTTTCTCCCGTCTGCATTGGTGCACTATCTTGGGAGATTCCTTCCTTGTTCTTGTTGGCGCTTGAAGGTTCGCCAACTCCTTCTTTCTCTGAGAGTCCCGGCGGGTCCTGAACCGCTTCAAGAATCAGTTGCGAAATTTGTAGGGCTCTCTCATCATGTTCTATTTGCTGATTTAAAGTCTTGTCTGTGAAATCAGCAATCTTGCTCCAAACCTCGAAGGTGTCGGTTCGGAGGTGCAACTCGGAGTTCTCTCGCCTCCAGAAACTATCCAGAAGGTCGAGCATCCTCTGCCATCCTCGGTCTCCTGCTTGTTCGTCTATGAGACTTAGATCAGACCGAAGAATCGTGACGGTTAGTGTGCCGTCACAGAGCACGTAGTATTCGTCCTTGCGGGTTAACACATGCTCCAGCACATCTTTAAGGAACTCAACTTTTATGGCCTTTCGGACTATTTTGTCCTTGTAATACTTTCGCCATAAACCTCTCTGATCAGGGTCCTGTCGTTGAGGTTCCACCAGACGTCTACTCTCACAAGGGTGGATGTTCCATACTTGCAGATTCTGCAGTATCACCTTCCCATATTGCGGATGGTCTTCTTCCTCCCTTATTGTGCTAGTAATCAATGCCGTGGCGTATTTTGGTCCATAGCCTAGGCATCCGAGTACGTACCTTACTAACATAGGCAGTGTTTCCATACACTCTGGCTCAGATCTATCGATCTCCAGGATGTCTACAAACCCAGCATGTATGTAAGGTGCTGCTACTCCCACCATTTCTGAATGAATTCTCAGAGACGGCCACTTCCCCGATATCCAGTGTAGATACGGTTGAAGTACAGCGTTTTCCTCAAGCGAGGATTCGCTCATGTCTACTACCACCTTTGGGACTTCATAATTTTTGACATCCCCTGGTATGATTAACATCGTGGTGGAGAATATCTACTGTCTTTCCCTTTCGACTTTAGACATCTCCTCTTCATCTGAAACCATAATCGATAGCTTAAACTCCAGATCTTTGATATACTCAACTGTCTTATTCGCGAAATACTCGACTTGGCGCTTGTCATCATGTTTGATGCCGCCCAGGAGTCCTCCGCAGACTACAGACGCATCCCAGCTTAGGGATCCATCTTCGAATGAGTCTTGATCAAAAAACCAGGATCCTTCCAGATCCTCTTGGGCTTTCCCAACATGGCCTTTGCCATCGTGACTCCTGCCACCGTGAGCGTTCTCACCAGACTCTTTGACCGAGTCTTTTTCAGGAATTGCTTCCTCAAGGCTCTCCTTTTTCTCCAGAGTACCTTCCAATGATGCGTAAGCACTTCCAAAATCGAAGTACTGCTCACACTCCATTGCAGCCGCTTCCTCAGGTTCTACCCTTGGTTCTGGGTTTACCTCTTGGACTGGCTCGCCAATCATGGCCTTAAACTTAGCCTCTTCCTCAGCATACTGTGTTTCCATCCTCTCTTTCTGTTCCTCCTTGCTTTGTAACAAAGCCTTATAGGATTTCACAGCTTGATTAATGGAAATCTTTTGCTCTTTAGCTAAGTGGTTTCGGCAGTAATTGAACTGCTCCATGGTCAAAGGAGACCACCAAGGTTCTTCAACCTTACCGTCCTTCTTAGGACCTTCCTTTGCAGAAACATCCTTCTCGGGACCAGAAGATCCAAGCCTCTTGGCTTTCCTCTTCTTCCTGGCTTTCTCCTGCGACTCAGCTTTTGCCTTGTCTTTCAGATCTGCCATCTTCTCTTGAAGATCTTTTTTCATGTCTCTTCCAGCGTTGGTGCTACCCTTTTCCTTCAGATCTATCTTCCCTTCCTGGGAAATTTTCGCTTTCCCCTTAGAATTGGCTCTTGCCTTTTCTTTGGGTTCAGCCATCCCCTTCTGGGAATCATCCTTCGCTTTTCCCTCAGATCTAACCTCAGCTTCCTTGGGATTAGCCATCTCCTTCTGGAGATCTGGTTTCGCCTTACTCTCGGAGTCAGCTTTTGCTTTCTCCTTAAGTTCAGCCTTCCCTTTCTGGGAATCCGCAGTTTTCAGCTTCTTGGGACATTCGTAAGACCGATGTCCTAGTTGCTTACACTGCCAGCAGAGAACTGCTGCCTTCGTTCCTGAAATGGAACCAGCATCACTATGCTCACTATCTCCCTTGTTAGGACATACCTTTTGGGAGTGCCCTTCCTTCTTGCATCCTCAGCATATCTTTCTCTTTGCAGCAGGATCCATCTGCAGAGTTTTTAAAAAGAGAGGTGTTTGCAAGTTCTCTAGAGAGAGAGTCAGCTATTATGTTGTGGTCTGAACGAATGTATTCGACCTCATATTTATAATAGCTTAACCATTCCTGCAACCTTAAAAGTCTACTTTGCCTAGCTTCCTTAAGGTTCAAACTCATAAACCTTTTAACATAGGTCGAGTCAGAGCGCACTAAAAATTCTATCGGTGCCAAAAAGATAAAGAAAGCCTTTATTCCATATTTTAAGGCTAACACTTCTTTTTCATGTATCGGGTACCGTAATTCGCACCCCTTGAAGCTTCCCGACCAGTATTTGCATACCGGTTCTGGTTTTCGTCCTCTAATTTTTAGGACTGCTCCCCAAAATTCTTCAGAAGCATCAACTTCCAAAACTAACTCATCCTTGTCAGATGGTAAAGCGAGTTGTGGCAAATTTTTCACTTTCGCTTTAATCCTTCTAATAGACTGAGTGTCTTCATCTTCCCATATCCACGGATTAGTAGAAGAGGTTTTCTTCGAAATCCTACTTAGATCTCGGGAAAGATCTTTCACAAACTTTCTTGCATAGTTAGCGCATCCACAAAACCTTTGGACTTGCTTTCTATCCTCAAGTCTGTCAGGAAAATTAATTATTTTCTCGGCAATATGACTTTGCAGTTTGATTTTACCTTGCTCAATCTCCATGCCTAAGAAATTAACTGATTCCCTAAACCATTCTATCTTCTTTTCCGATAGAATCATACCTTCCTATCGGAAGACATCAGTCACCTTATCTAGGTGCTTCATGTGGTCGTCCTCAGTCTGACTGTAGACTAATACATCGTCAATATAGACCGCACAAAATTTTCGGACTTGCTTGAAAGCATTGTCCATCTTGCGCTGAAAAACGCCTGGAGCATTCTTCAGACCGAACGGCATAACCAACCATTCAAACATTCCTTGCGGAGCATTGAAGGCAGTTAGAGGAACCGATTCTTCCTCCATCTTGACTTGCCAGTATCCACTTTTCAAGTCAAACTTAGAGAAGAACTTTGGTTGGCTCAGACTTACCCTATCAATTAAATCTCCCGCAGTGGGAATCTTATAGCCATCGTCCTTTGTGGCTTTGTTAAGCTGACGATAATCTATAACCATTCGTGCTTTACCTCGCACCTGCTCGGCATGATTGATCACCATAAAGGCAGGACTAGAATGCGGACTATAGCTGTCCCTAATCAAGCCTTTTCCAAGCAACTCAGGAATTTGTTTGTCAAACTCCTCAACCATCTCAGCCGTATACGTAATGTTTCTGGCTCGTATAATGGTTCCGGGATCCTTCAACTCTAATCTAGCCTTTAGGCTATTTCGAGTCCACAATTTTAATGGATCTTCACTAAAATTGTCAGCAAGTTTTACCAGGAACTTATCCCATTTTGTCCCAGCTAACTTTACAGCCATACACACTTCTTGTTTAGGAAACAAGTCGTCATAACAGTTAAAACTCCTGGTATTCGTTGGTGAAAACAGGGTTTGTTCCCATGAATCGTTCTCATCCAACCGTATATCACCACGTTGAGCTCGCACTCTGAAAGCTCTTTCACACGGAGTATTGCCACAGTATTCTGTCCGTTTTACCGGATAAAAGCCAAATTTTAACCGTAGTCTAGGCTCTTGTAGAATACTTATCTTTATACCACCAATGGACACATGATGGACATCCTGTACAAAAGGTAGGTTTTCCTTTTGTCCTTTTAGAAAGGCATTACCAATTATGATGTCTGCCTCTAGTAAAGGACGGGCCAGGATCTCTTTTATGATGAACTGTTGTCCACCAATAAAGACAGGCACATTATTGGCCTGGTGGCTGACTATTGTCGCCATTCCATCTACGTTTACCATATGGATGGGTTTCTGCAGTGGTTTCCACCACTCATCTGGTAGAGCATTGAGTCTAGCACAAGTTATGCTACACCCAGTGTCTATCAAGGTATCCAGAGAATACTCATAATATCCAGGAAATTTGTAAGTTAGAGCCACATATGTGCTCAAATCTTCCTTCCTAACACTAAACCCAATATTCTGAGGTACTTCTTGGGATGGTTCTATCATCCGCCAGATTCCGTCTACTGGAATAGACCGTTGCTCGGCTATTTGTTCAATAACCTTACAAACTTCAGGAATCTTGGATAAAGAGTATTCCATATTGGTAACCCTTATCATCCGTATAGATTCCTCTCTTGTCTGGTCTACAGGGTCTTCATAAACCGGTAACGATACCTGTCTATACCCTACGATTCTACCCGTATGTTGGGACGGGGTTCTCGAATCAACAGACCTTCGAGACATTTCTTCTACTAGTGGTGGAGCAGATGCTTCTGCTGGTCGGGACACAATTATGTCCTCTCCCACATCATTTGCTCTAGAAGAAACTTCAGAGAACGATTGATTTCTTGGTTCTCTCAGGAGTGGCATCCTCATAGGCAGATGCCTATCAGCTCTAAAACTTTCTCTAGACGGTTCACCCAACATCAAAGTAATCTCATTACCTCTTTGTCGGATATTTGCCGCACTAATTGGTCTAGAGCTACTACCAGGCTCAGTCATAACCCAATTTCTTGGCCAGGTTAACTCTAGTGGGTTTACCTCACGCCTGTGAAATTGTTGGTAGTTATTACGACCTTCCTCGAACAACTCAGTAAGTCTTGAGATGTTCCTCACACCAGGACTAGTGGTATTTACCAATCGGTAAATCACTCTAGTGTGATACGCCAAAAACTTGGCCTGGGAATTCATTCTATCCATATTCATTGATTTAATTCTCAAGGTCAATGAATTTCCCAAACAGCGATCGTTCAGGGCCATCATGAAATTTGGATGGACCTGGAACCATACAGGGCCGTGTGCTAAGTTGGCCTGTATTCCTGATATTAGCTGATCTCTAAATTCTCGCCAACGTTTATCGATCACTGCTGCTACCACAGGACTATCCGCTGGTAAATGAAACAGCGGAATTAATCCTACTTGGATCAACCCAATGTGTATATAGTTATATACACCTCTCGCACGTTGCATGGTTTCCCGAATGCGTTGTACGTTGAGTAATGGGATATCCAAAGTCACAAGTTCCGTACTTGTAACTTGAGCCGTTGCTTCTGTTTGTGAAATGTCTATTATTGATCTAAAATTAAATCTCGATACGTTATAGACTTCTCTCACGTTAACATTAGGCAACCTCCATTCCAATACTGACTGGGATGGATCTTCGTACTGGTGAGATTCCTCCAGTACCTGATTCGATGCTTCCAATGGAACCATCTCATCACCATCTTCGTTTTGCACTGCTCTCATCATGAACAGATGCATTTTCCAAAGATCAGAATCTTCTTCTGAGTCTGTATCATAATCAGATACTACCTCGTAAATTGATTCTACTTCCGAGTCTAAGTCGGAAATCTCTTGCTCATCTATGGGTTCATATGCAAGGACTTCTTCCTCTTGACTCCTGTCGTCTAAGAATACCATGCGGAGTCTTTCTCTCCTCTGGTTTTTCTTTGGACAACTATCCGCCTTGTGATCTTTTGAACCACAAAACCAGCAGCAATTGCAGCTGCTCAACGGTTTTCCCTTTGGACATTTAGGTTCTCTGCCATGCTTACGCTTGAAGGCATCGATCCTATCTTTGTCTTTTAGGTTATCCTGTCTCCTTACAAACCTTCTGGACTTGTAAGCTGAACATCCCTTTTGCTTGCGCTGGAAGTCCTTCTTGGGCCAAACTTTCTTTTTGTTGTACCCAACAAACTTCCTCTTTCGAGGAAAGTTTTTCGTTCTCTGTGAGTCACCTGAAGAACTGCGAATATCGCAGCCATATCTTCCAGGTACATACTCTATTTGAGAACAACAGCTCTGATTCAAGTGTGGCAGCTTCTTAGCTGCCTCCTTTACTTGGAGCTCAGTACATGCCTTCCGCATTGCGTACTTTACCGCCTGAATTTTTCCTCCGAGTCCAGAGACAATCTTCTCTTCACTCAGAAGTAATTCGTAGGCCTTTTGCGCAACTTCTGGCCAGGGTTCTGGAAGTTTTGCAAAAAAGGTTCCCAATATGAACTGTTGAGATACTACGTCCAGATTGTAATAATACTTCTGGAATTCACATACGTAGCTATCAAAATAGCACATATCGCAGATCTGTAGTTTAACCAGTGCTATCAATGACTGCTCCTTTTCCACAGTCTCAGTGGATAATGAAAAACCACAGAACTCCCGTTTTAATGCATCAGCTATAATTGCTAACACACCATCAACGGTCAGCGCTTGATCTATTTTTTCTTTGATGTCAGTATGAGCCACCAAAGATTTCCAGTATTTCTGCGCCGTTCCCATGAGGGCTGCCACACATAATTCATAGACGGATCCAGGGGATAATATCCCGGCAGACGCAGTCATTCGAATCAGTGATAACCACTCATCTATCTTTTCAGATACATGCTTTTCACAATCTATATCCAGAAAAGCACCAGGGGTAATTATAGGCTTTAAAACATTATCCCTTGGAACAAACTCTTGTTTAGTTCTGTGCGGATAATCGGGCCTGTAAATTTCCCTCTTCGCAGTTACCAGTTCATTAAACGTTCTGTTGTCTAAATGAACCGGAGTATCTTCTGCCAAACCTAAGGCTTTCCTTAAGTCTTTTGCCAACTCCCCACTTTGGGAGTTCAAGTTTGCACTTCGCCTTTGTGAGTCTAAAATGTAAGGAGCCACTGACTCCTTATACATCTCATCCACACTCTTGCCTTGATTCTGGGTGGAATTTCTTCCTCCCAGATTCAACCTTTCGACTGGTTTTCCAGTAGTCCTCTCCAGTCCAGAGGTCGCCTCGGCTTCAGGCCTTTTTAACCCTCTTTCTCTTTCCAGTGAGTCTAGCAGGTTATTAACAAAAGAACCTACTTCCCTTGCCATTTGGTTTCGGTCTTCTGTACTCCCCTGAATTGTTAGCTGAGTTAAAACATCATTTATACTCTTGCTAATTCCAAAGGGTGTCAACCTAGACTCTGGAACGAATTCTAATCGTGATGGAGTTCCAGAAGGATTTCCTGAAGGATTTCCTGAAGATTTTCCTTCTCCAGCCATTCCGAAGATCTAATCAAAAGATTTTGATTGGGTATTTCTGAAACAGGTCTAAAGTTTAGGCTACTCAGAGATATTTCTTAAACTTCGGGATAGATGGGAAAATTCTTTGTAACTTTGGGGTATTTTTGATAAATGAGCCTAATTTCTAAATCGAAAGTCTTAACAAATAATTTGGAAAATCTTATCCTAAAATAAAATAATCCTAATAAAATCTATTAAAAATGATATTTCCTCTCGGATCGAAAACCTTTCGAATCTAGACATTTCGCCCACATGTGTAAGTCAAGTCCGCCGATACTAACATCCAAATCGACACATCGAATTAAGGGAATCTATATTCGTATAATAAAAGTTATCAATGACTACATCAGCACCAATCTTCGAAACTTTTTCTGTTCCACTATATTATAATTAAACAATCATTCGAGAAATCTTCTTCCAATTTTAATTTCTGTGTCTTCGTCATGCCCGTAAGTGTTTATGTAAAAGCATGTTCTATAACGTAAATTGTCTTTTCTTCCCTTTCTTTTTGTCCTTTAATTTATATATACTCGGAAAGCAATTTTGCGCCAACACGTTTTTAACGACCATGCAAAACTGGGTCCAAGCACTTTGAGTTTTCTCAAATTCTTGATCCAAGGAAAATAGCACCAATTATTTACCCGTTCTAGTACATTTGATATGATTTCATTTCATTTTATTTTATTTTAGATATTGTTTAAATTTGGAGAATATAATGAAATCTTTTTAGAGACTATATATTTCAAAGTGTAATAGTAAATAGGGAGGAGGAGGCGACAACTAGAGTTCGAGTAGAGATATTGTAGAGACAATCACTTCCCGTTTAGGAATCTCATAAGAGCTTTTATCTTTTCTTTTCTCTCCTACCTATGAAGTTGTCTTATTATCCCGAATTCGAATTGATTGTTCTTTTTATCCAAACTTAATTTTATTTTATAAGTCTCGAATGGAACCTTGAGATTTTTCTAATGAGTGATTTCCTTTTCGTGTTATTAAAGCCGTCTGATTATCAATTAATTTGATCCGAAAACCTAACCACTCGTAGATTGGATAACCTTGGTTAACGTTGGAAAACATAGCTGTTGGTATGCAATTTTTTTCTAAATCCACAAAAAACACACAAAATCAGGAAAAATCGCCAAAATTTTTTAAAAAATTAACATAACGGAAATCTCCAAAATCTAATAAAATTAAAAATCAGTAAAAAAACTTAGCTTGGCTCTATAACAGAAAACGTGAGATGCACACAAAGGAGCATGTCCTTTTTGAAAAAAAAAGGTGTAACACGTAGACTAGAGGTAACAAACAAACTTAAGAATTTGATAGCCGGAGAATGGAGGGAACAAGTCGACTAATACTTGAAGGGAATTCTATAGTTCTAGTTGTTTATTTCATTTTGGATTTCATTATATGTTATCGTTATTGACTTAACCTCGTTTTAAGTAATTGAGTGACTGTTAGAAAAAAAATCTTTGTTGTTTTTCCGTGGGGTTGCCTTCGACAAACGTGATCACGGTAATTCATAGATCTTGGGATTTATCACTTATGACCTTGTTCGAATTATTAAAAGCTCATGTCCCAAAGGTTTGACGATATATTTTTCATGGTGGTTTCTCAAATAGAAAAACAAGATAACCAAAAATAAGAATAGGAAGAAAGCGAGTACTTACCAAGATGGATATAATGCATACCTAAGCTTCACAAAATCAACGAAAATGGTTATCTTTTGATAAGAGATGGTTTCATATGGGTTGACTCTTTCCTAGATCCCGCTCCAAAAATCCACATCTTTACTAATCACTTCAGAAAAACCATGTATTTTTGGACGATCCATCTGAATTGAGAATGGGAAATTGACTACAAAGCAGATTGGATATATTTGGACTATTAGGTTAGCCTTCACCATCACAGATCTTTTTAAATATTGATCAATCTTTCCTCTACCTTTATTTATTTCCTGTAAAAAACATAACAAGATACAAACAAAAACTACTAACAAAATAAATTTCAAAAGAAACAATCAATACATGGAAATGGTGGGTTCCAATAGCGATTCTAATCTAAAAACAAAAAACAATTCCCAAATCCTTATACCTAGACAGATAGAATCGAAAGCTTCAACAAGGTGTTTTTGTTTTCAAGACACACAATTGAAAAAATGATCGTTGGAAGGATATTTAAAAAAAAATAAAGAGTGATGCAAGACAAAAGTCAAACATCAGCTGACGACGCCCATCCCACATAGGACTTTTATTTAATACAAATTACCATTGAAATATTATACAATATTCTTCAAGTAAGTTATAACTGATTCGTGAATTCCTACTTCATCTGCAGCTCCTAACTCCCTTGGGAAACGAGCTATTATCCCCAAGTGAGCCATCAACAACCATACGAAGGTTATCAACTCCCCGCCCTCGCTCAAAAGGCGTACGTGCGAGTCAGCTCGACAACGGCCAGCTGCATATAACAACACCTCGACCCATACCTCGCTAATTACGTCCCACTTCATCGAACTTTTTTGCCTTAGCAAGTTAGCTACGTTGGAAACACCGGACAACACGGACTTGCCCTTTCCTGTTCTGTCATCGGATTCGCCGGTACCCATACACTCTTCGAGTATATTCTTGCAAAATTGATCCATCGTTTCCACGAGATGTCTCTTGCCGATATTCTTCGCCTCGACACAAGTGTCACGATACCTTATTTTCTCGATCCCAGCCACAGGGGACGTTAACTTTGGTTGTGTGATCAGAAGATAAACCATGTAATCCGATAAGACCTTGCTGAACATCCTTCTTTTGTTTCTTTCTCCATCGATGTGTCTGTCAACCTGATAACATATCTCTGTCGCGCAATGCCAGATGAGGATGCTATTCTCAAACTCCAAATTATCCACATAACGTCTTAGCTCAGCTAAATTCATGTTGCGAAGTGGGCCTTCACCCCTTGCCTCATATACCGCCCTTACTTTGTCTGCATCATTGGCGGGCAAGGCTTCTTCTCGCAAATGACCAAACAAGAAGTCCCATAGTTCCATGTCAAGCTTGTTCTTCCATTCATATTGCAATCTGGTCTGTACGACAACCCCCATCTTGTCGTTGATTTTAACTGAGACAGTAATTCTGGACTATTCATCGCCATGCTAAAATGCTATACAGAGAGAATACAATAAGATCCTAAAATAAATTCTTGCGATCAAATACCTCAATTTGATTTATTTTATTACCTTTATTATTTCCAAAATTAAATACTACAATCAATATATGTGAACTCGGTTTTTTTATTCATCGAACATTTCCCAAAATAAAAATATTCTGATATCATTTTAATTTCAAACTAAAAATATAAAAATCTTTTCATGTATATTTCTTTCAGTTGTAATATTACCTAATAACTATAACAAATTTTCATTTAAATAGTTAATAAGAATATATGTGATTATTCAACGAACTTATATGATAATCACATGAAGATCAAATCACATACTCGTCGTTTTGTGGATGCAGACTTCGTCTTGGATTATTTCCCTTTGTTGCCCTCTTTTTCTGATCGTAACATTCGAAAAATGGAATAAAATTGATGACTAAGGCAGAGCAAAATGAGAATGTAAATTAAAAGGGGGCTAAGATTGTACCGTTTATTTTACGCCAATAATCACTTAGCTTGGATCCTTTCCTCGGACGAGACTCCTCGAAAGCACGCCCTAAAATGCTCAGCGCCCCTGTATTCTCTGACCATTACCGGAGTACAACGGTCTTGCAGCAAAGAAAAGCGAAGCAGCTGACTATGCATGTCATGGCTATGCCAACTATGAAAAATAAGACTAGTCCATGCCCGAGCACTTGGCATCCAACATAAGTGGTATCGACCTTGGACCAATTTGACCTCGCTAGTACTAACTCGCTGAATCCAAAGCAATCACTCCAGCTAGCAACGAGTAAGTGATTCGAACATCGACCCTGTGAATCCCCTCTTTCTTAATTAGGAAAAACATAAGCAGGGCGATGAGGACGCTGTCAAAGGCCAGACTGCGGATGAGCACTCCCCAAGCGGAGTTGGCCGCAAGGACCTTGGTGTAGAACACCTCATAGAAGAACTTCAGCTCCATCTTCAAAACATCGAATGTCGCCCGATCATCTAGGTGCATGAAATAATTTCGGCTCTCGATCCATTGGGAATGATCCTGCATCATATCTACGACCAGACTTTTGAATATTTGGAAGTAGCGGAAGGCTGTATTGATTCTCATTTTGTGGGTTTCCTCATCACTATTGTTGCCGCCAGTATTGGACTGGGGTGCCACCCCCTGTGTCTTCGTAGGATTTCTGTCACGGACGAGACCACGTGATTTAACAATTGACTTCTTAAGCTTCTCGATGCTCGCAAGATACAACGCTCTGGTCCTCTCCTCATATTTGATAGCACCAGCAATAGCTATCAGGACTATCGGAACCCGAAGACCATTACTTGGGAGTGTCTTAACAAAGATATTGAAGAAGGCAAGTACCTAGGCTACAAGGCCGACCAAGTGACGCAGCCATAGCGTATTGTCCTCCAGAGAATAGGCAGTAATAGAATCCGACCCGCCCAAATGTATGAGCAGGAAGGCAGACCAGAATGCAAGTAGATCCTGGTCCATGGAAGTTGAATTCCTGCATCTGGCATTCGAGATCAACCCGAACGCAAATATGGCAACCCAGTCTGTGAGGAAGTAGGCTGACCATATCAGAAGGATGACCCAATGGTTGGACGTCCTCTTCCTGAACGGGGAGACGATTGCAAGAAGCAGTTGCATCGTAAGGCTGAGGATCATGGAACCTCGAATGCCCCACGCATCCCACACATCTTGCAAGCTCGCGACAACAGAAGTCACCATGTGTTTTTACCGAAGAATTGCCCGCTCAATTCATTTTTTGCTTTGGATTCGCTGTGAATTTATAAGATAAATTGTTCTTCCCTTGATCGGCTAAGGAAAGCATTTCCAATGATCAAGACATCCCAAGGATCTTTTATGGCATTCACATAAATTAATCAAAGAATCGAAAAAGGTACCGTTGAAGAAAAGAAATGACAATTAAAATCAAAACTGTTTCTACTAATTGGTTTGTTTTTTCCTGTAACCATGCAACTAAAAAAATATTATGTTGGGTATTCTTTCTTTATAATTTAAGAAAAAAATTACTTTTTATTTAAAAAAATCATTAACGTCATCCAACAAAAATGATCAAATCCATTCTTTTCGAAGGTATAAAAATTATTTAAAAATTCGGGGCTAGGATATCAATATTAATTAAACTTATGTTACTTCCACTTAAAAGTTTAGAATAAATATTCAATAACTCTTATGAATAGCATTAATTTTTACCAATTTTCTTTATAAATTGCATTTTATGTTATTATTATTATTATTATTATAAGTCAGTAGGGATACTACTTGTTCACACAACAAAAAGCAACGAGAAATTTCGCTGTTGAATTTTGTTTTTTGTTATTGATATTATATGTTTTCTGACTTTATTATTGTTTTATAATAAAATGGCCGTTTGCGGGATAACAGTAAGACAGTCAAAGGAATTCGTTAGTTTTAATAGACATGAGTTTTACGGATGAAATCTTACATAATAGAAAATTATTCAAATATAAACAACTATTTCATTTTAATATGGAGAGAACTTCATGAGTTCGGCCTTAAAGACACAAACATAAAACTTCTCATAACTTAGTACAATATTTTCATATAATACAAAATATTTTAGTTTTTTTGTATTACAATATTTCAGTAGGATTTAACAAAATTTCATAAGTATGAATTCTAACTATTGTATGTTATACAAATATTCCATGGCGTCTTCGAAATATAATTCTCAATCATATTAATTGTATCAAGAACTATTTGCAGCTCAAGACTTCATTATTGCATTATCAAATATTATTTCAGCAGATGTGTTTTTTTAGTAATTACTAATCACCATTTAAAATTTATTTTCTAAAATTTTAAAATAATATATATTTTCAACGTTAGTGTGCTATGCTTTGAATAATTTTCACTCGCCATCTTCATTTTTCACGATTTTGCGCAGGGACAATCGAAATGCGGCATCTCATATCATTGGGTCATGAATTATAAATCTTGAACAAGGAAAGGTGTAAATACAAATTTTGATAAAATCATGATGCTCAAATATGTTTTCCTTTCATATATGTTTATGTTCAACAAGGGTTTCTAACAAATGGTACGCTAACGTAATCGTAGAGCATTCGGATAGGTAGTCCTGTTGTGCGAATGAGTTGGACTAATAATCCGAACTGAACGGATAATCGTTATATCGGAGACGACAATCTTGGAGCTTTATTTGAGCACCAACGCTAGTCGTGCAATAAGAACTCCTCCTAAGCTGCAAGGAGAATATATGTTGACACACATGAATTTATGGACTTCATCCTCATTGGGCCGAAGAAGTAAACCTCTGTGCGAGCACCATTTAAGACGAACAAGACCCAATATCAACTCTGCTCGAGAAATCTGCAGTGGCGCTACTCGAGAAGTACTTCCCGGGCAGAGGCGCAAGGCCAACGCTACTCGAAAAGCGTCTCTCAGCATACCATAGGCAAATCTATTACAGCTCAAGACATGATAACTTCTCACTACTCGAGAACCCGTTTAAATCACGTCCGTCTACGTTGGTGGAGCAGGACACGAGCAAAACCAGAATGACCAACTGAAAAACGACGTGCATGGTTCCTACAAAATAGGAATCAGATCGTGCACACGATCTAAGAAGATCTTATACTGACTGAACAATCACAACCACTAGATTCTGATATATAAAAAGGAATCTCAACAAACAACACTTCCACCCTCAGTGTCGTCGCATTCAATTTCGGTGCTGTTGACACCCGATCACCGATCCATCAAGGTAGATTCCATTAAAGGGGTCTGCTGTAGCCGCCGTTCATCCGCCACCGACCGTCGTGAAGCATCGTCAAGTCTTTTTTGTTGTTTCTCCGTTCAAGTTATGTCTGTAAGTGTCTTGCTGTAAACTCGATACTATTGAAATAAATTCCGGTATTGTGTTTACCATTTCCACTTGCATTCGTTTACTTTCCTGTGACAATACTAAACATTGTAAATTCAGTACTGTTGGATTAAATTCTGGTATTGCGTTTACCCTTACTTTACGGCGACTATACATTCACTGTAAAATTCGATACGTGTTGCGAGGAACGCAATTTACGCGCCAACAATATGACTGGCCTGTATTTGAGTACAGATGTTGGCAATGAATTACATAATTTTGCCAATAACTTCTTGTCATATAATGAACCCAGGAATATGAACTCTTTAGTATAGTTAGACTAAATAGTGGTGCAGTCCTTCCGAGAACACCCAAGTGGCGTGAGATGAGTGGTGGGTATTTGGAACCTTGTCATGATCTTGGTTCAAACCTCACCATACACACTCCGCTTGGATTTACGATTAATCTCCTGGGTGATGGCTAATAAGGCTTAGGAGCCGTCCACCTGCTCGGCCTCAACTGAAATTGGACCAACAGGGGAACATGCCTCAAGTCGAGCCCTGAGGGGATGTAGTGGGGCCGGGTCAGCTTGTTTTAGACGAGGCAATAGTATTCGAGCCCGGCAAATGGCAAAAAACTAACATGATACGACCATTACTCTTAAACGTGTGGAGCAGGACAAATTATTAGATAGGACCGGCACAACAACGCACGGTACATCCTCACATATGCTTTGTTAATTTAGCAAGACAAACTATAATCCAAATAGAACATTATTATATGACCGGACAGATCATTCCAGTGTTGCTATGTGTTCCGGACTTATGCTATCTAATAATTTGTCGTCCAGCTAGAACTTGATCTTGTTTCGAAATTATATGTGTTGGATTTTATTTTTATTTTATTTTTTCGAAAGGGATTTGAGCCCATGAGCTCACTTAGCGCAATTTTCGTTTGTCCACAATGAATGAAAATCTCACCTTGGAGTCTTCCAACTCCTATGTAAAGGAGCTTCCTCCCCCACTTCTTCCTTACTATTTGTCCTTCTTTTTCCTCTTTCTCTTGAATCCTCTTTGGATTATAAAGAGATTATGGTTCTTATTTTTTTTTGTTCCTGGCTTGTAAGTGGACACGAGGGTTTGTCCATTCAGGGCAAAATTATTCCTTACACAAGTACTATTTTATCATAGTGTTTTCTTCTATGTTCAGGTGAAGGCTTGATTCTAGCTGTAGAGTGCCCGACCAAGATCTCGCCACGTTATCTACGTCAACAAGATGAACTACGCCAGTTATGGCCATCCACTATTGCTCCGCAGATCCCAGTCATCGACATGAGCAAGCTTAGCGACGGCAGCTTGTGGAAGGAAACAGAAATGGAGAGGCTACAACTGCATCAAAAGACTGGGGTTTCTTTCAGGTAAAAATGCAGCAGTAGTATGATAACTTGTTGTAAATATATATTTTCATCCCTCTAATTGCGCGATATTGAGCTAAATCCTTGAGGTATATTGTAATATCTGAGTATATTACTTAAATTGGGATACTGCTGGGAGTTTTATTAAATTTTTAGGTAAATTCGAAAGGAAAGAGGGCGGATGGAGTTTTGCAGAAAGTTGGTGCAGCTGCACCAGAAAGTGTTGCAGCCGCACAATTGGACATAAATTGGACAGAAAGTTCACGCAGCTGCACCACGACAACCTCAAATGCACAGAAACTTCGTGCAGCTGCACCAGATTTTCGTGCAGCTGCACGTACGGATGCGAGGAAATATTTTATTTCCAAGATTATCTCTACCTTCTAGATTTTGAAGATCCTCTAGGGTTTAAGCCTTGGAGGTATAAAAAGGGACGTCCTACCTTCTTGAAGAGTGTGCTGGGAACGAGAGATCACACAGGGCCACACATGAAGACATTCGACAAAGCTTCGGGCGATGTTCATGTCGTTTTCCTTTTCTTCTTTATTTTTGTGTTTGATTATTTTCAGCATAAACTAAATCTCTCACCACAGAAGACTGAGTTGCAAAGCACAAACCAGAAGGTTCTGCACCACAAATTACTGAGTTGCAAAGCAGAAGAGATTGCTCACCCCTAGAAATTGTTACACTAAGAGGAGGGTGAATTAGTGTTAAAGTTCAATAAAGGATTTTTAACTCCTTTTCGACAAACCCCACAGCGGAAGAAAGCTTTTGTAAAACAGCACCGTAGAGACAGGTTTCTGTAAGACAGAACGTACGAATGTCATTGCGATTTGTTTGATGAACGCAAAAATTTTATAGTGGTTCGGCAACTTGCCTACATCCACTCTTCACCCAGAAATTGGATGGTTTTCACTCAATCGTAACTTAGCAACGATTACAAAAAGTGATATACAATAGACCTTTTGTAGCACAGACCAGAATATTCTGTACCACAGAAGATTAAGTTGCAAAGCACATACCATGCTTGCATGCGTGTGGCCGACATTCGTATTGATCGCTTGTGCTTGAGTGAGCTCGAGAGAGGATCTTAGGAGAAGAAGTAGTGGTGAAAGCAGCCTGGTTTGGGTCGTGAGAGCGAGCAGAATTTAGGTGATGTAGAGATATACACTGAAGGCAGCCAAGAGAAATCGGGACTTAACGTATCTAATTAATCGTGAGGCTAGAGATAGGGATCGGTTATTTAGGTAGTTCGGCAAACTTCAAGAGGAGCACGATTAGTAAACGAACACGGAATTGCGATAGGGAGAGGGGAGACCGGGATGGTAACGAAACAATTGATGGATTCATAGTCCTAGGCTTTCTTATTATTGATTTCACCTTGCCTTTACTTTATTTACTTGCTTTCGTTTTTAGTTTTAGTTACAATTCTCATTACTTTCGGGTTGACTTTGAAAGCGTTGGCATCGGACAATAGAAGGGATTTCAAGTACTGTCTCCTAGTGGGATCGACACTTTACTTACTCTATATTACTTGCTGCTGTCTTCATGAATGGGAAGTTCTGCAAGGATCCTAGCCTCATCACCTCCGACGATTTCACCTTCATGGGGTTGCGGACTCCAGGGAACACGTCGAACCCGCTCGGTTCGATAGTCACCCCTGGCTTTATAGACGAGTTTCCTGGGATCAACACCCTTGGGACCTCCATGTCCCGCATAGATTTTGCACCCTACGGCCTGAATCCTCCCCATGCTCATCCTCGTGGTTCAGAGATCCTGCTCGTCGCCGAGGGCACCTTGTATGCCGGGTTCGTTACATCCAACCAGCTCGGGAACCGTCAGTTCACCAAGGTCTTGTACCCTGGGGACATCATGGCCTTCCCTCTGGGCTTCATTCACTTCCAGTTAAACGGGTCCCATTGTACCGCTGCCCTCCTGCATAACTGAAACACTAAAGATGGGAACCACATGCCAAGGTGAGTATCTTTTAACGATTTATGCAGCATTTGGTTAATAAGCTTTCCCACATCAATATTCATTCCCTCTAATATGCAAAATACCAAAGCTGCTAGTTCCTTTGTCACATTACTGATGTTCGTGCCCGGAATCAGTCTCGTTAAGACCAAATAAACCTATATTTTGGCATCCACTGTGAGATTCCTGTCATATAATGCCAGTGGTTCATTCTTTTGCAACCTCTTCCATGTTGCCCCCGGTCTAGTTAAACAATCAAGCACATAATCAACATTAAAATACTCATTAAGGTATTTCGTAAATGCGTCATAATCAAACACGGGAAGATTAAACAAGTCAGCAATTGTTTGAGCACTAAACACCACACTCATACGTCGAACTCTAATGCTTTCGTGATTTTCATCATAAGTGTGTGCATTAGCATAGAATTCTCTTACTATTGGAACCACCGTAGCTTCCGGATATCTTTTGAACCTATAGAAATTTCTTTAGAACCTATAGAAGGTTCTTCAGAACATCCACCCTCTACGAAAGAGAAGGGTGAACCTTCTGTTCATGAATCTAAAAATGATCTTGAACAAACAAATGATAATTATGAAGAACATTCTCATAATAATCAACAAAGTGATATTAGAGCACCTACTCTTTATCAAAGACGTCATCCTATAGACCAAGTCATAGGAGATCTTAATAGAGGCATACAGACAAGAAGTTCTGTAAATGCCTTCTATGAACACTCGGCTTTTCTATCACAGAAAGAGCCAGAGAATATTGATGAAGCTCTTAGTGATCCAGATTGGATACTTGCTATGCAAGAGGAGCTTAATCAATTTGAAAGGAGGAAAGTGTGGTCACTTGTTCCTAAACCTGACAACCGTTCCATCATTGGAACTAAATGGGTTTTCAGGAACAAACTAAATGAGTCTGGCATTGTTGTAAGGAACAAGGCCCGACTCGTTGCAAAAGGGTACTCTCAACAAGCGGGTATCGACTTTGATGAGACATTTGCTCCTGTAGCTCGTCTCGAGGCAATACGAATGTTATTAGCCTACGCTTGCTTTAACAACTTTAAGTTGTATCAAATGGACGTGAAAAGTGCATTCCTCAATGGAGAAATCAAAGAAGAGGTCTATGTAAGTCAACCTCCTGGTTTCGAGGATCTGCAACACAGAAACTACGTCTATAAACTCTCCAAAGCTCTATATGGTCTTAAACAGGCTCCTAGAGCATGGTATGAGAAACTTAGCTCCTTCCTTGTTGAAAAGGACTACAATAGAGGAAGAGTAGATACCACTCTCTTTCTCAAACACAGAAGCAATCATCTCATTATTGTCCAGATCTATGTCGATGACATCATCTTTGGATCAACTGATGAAATGCTCTGTGATGAATTCTCCAAACTCATGACAAGTGAGTTTGAGATGAGTATGATGGGAGAACTCACATTCTTCCTTGGTTTACGAATTCAGCAGACTGCAGAAGGTACATTCTTACACCAAGAAAAGTACACTAAGCAGCTTCTGAAGAAATTCGGCCTAGAAGGCACGAAACCTTTGTCTACACCAATGGGTACTAATACTCAATTGGACAAAGACGAAAATGTTAAAGAAGTGGATAGTAAGCTCTACAGAAGCATGATAGGCTCTCTTTTGTACCTTACAGCTTCTAGACCTGACATACTATTTAGTGTGTGCCTCTGTGCTAGGTTTCAATCAGCACCTAAAGAATCTCACATGACTGCGGTCAAGAGGATCTTTAGATATCTACAGGGTTCTGTAAACCTTGGCATCTGGTATTCTAAGAAATCAAACTTTGATCTCACTGGATATTCCGATGCAGACTTCGCAGGAAGTAAGGTGGACAGAAATAGTACAAGTGGTACTTGTCAGCTCATGGGAAACATGTTGATTTCATGGTTTTCCAAGAAGCAGACTTCTGTTGCCCTCTCCACTGCAGAAGCTGAGTATATAGCAGCTGCAAGCTGCTGTGCACAACTCCTGTGGATGAAACAACAACTTGAGGACTATGGTCACTCATTTACAAAGATACCGATCAAATGTGATAATACTAGTGCTATTAGCCTAGCTAAGAATCCAGTATATCACTCGAGATCGAAGCATATCGAACTCAGACATCACTTTCTGAGAGATAATGTACAACAGGGTTCTGTTAGTGTAGAACACATTAACACTGAACACCAATTGGCTGATATCTTTACTAAACCTCTGGATAAAGAAAAATTTTTCTTTTTCAGAAGCGAGTTAGGAATCTGCCATCCTATATAATGTCTTTCATAAGACAAAGAAAAGTTAAGTAAGTACTTCAAAAACTTACTACAGAAGGTACATAAGTGTACACTTTATTACAGAAGGTGCAAACCTCTGTTTCTACACTACAGAGGGTACACATTCGTACACCTCACTATAGAAGGTAGAATTTTTAGCTTTCTATACAATAGAAGGTTGAATTCCACCATCTGTTTTACAAAAGGTATAACTACACATATACCTTAAATCCAACTTGGTAATTTCCAATTATTTGGAAGTTTACGTCGGGAGATATCAAATATCATCCAATAAAATTTTTAATCAATATCATCTCTATTAGGAAATTAATAATCCTAATAAGTTATATTTGGATACAATTATCCATTATGCCTCGCTCTTCTGTGAAGAAGAAGCTCCAACATAAGGTGACGAAGGATTTACTTGCCTTGAAAAAGCCAATCGCCTCACACGATCAAATCAAGGGAATGAAATTATCTTTTCCCCTTGTCTCTGATGCATGTCAGTTTGATATGACATCTCAAAAGATCCCTTGAGCGGGAAAAATATTTTATTCCCATAAACCGCCTTTGTGAGCCAATTTTAAAAACCCATAACCGTCACCCTTTCTTCTTCACACCATCCTCAGATCATCGCATCCCCTTTTTCTCTCTCGTTTTGCCCTAAAACTATCAGACCTTCGTCCTTCACCATCCATGGCACCCAAGGCAAAATCGCTCAGGAAAAAGGCTAAGGCCGCAAAGAGAAAGGCGCGTCCTTGTTCTTCGGAGAAGCCTGCTTCATCTTCGAACAGGTCTCCACCCCCTTCCTCGTCGGAGAAACCCATTTCTTCTGCGAAGGAACAAACCATTCCTGCTGTTGTCGAGACCCACGATGACATGCAACCGCTCTCCAAGGACAAGGGACTTGAAAAAGCCCAAATCCAAGTGGAAGAGAAAGCACATGAGGGATCCCTGGTCGCTGCGACAAAGGAGCTCCCTGTCCCTGAACCCTCTGCCAAGGGTTCTTCTACGGCTGATGACACTGATGCATCAAAGGTCGCTACTCCTGAGAACGCTACGTCTGATGAGGAGGTGGAAGTGCCCCTTGTCGATGAAGCACCAGAGGAACCAGATGAGGAAGCTCTTGCTCCTGTTATCTCGGTCTCCTCTAATCTCAAGCAGAAGGGCGTTGCCTATGCGTCTAAGAAGGCTACCCAGAAGCCTGCAGCACCCTCTGGAACAAAGCTTCTCCATGATGCCATCAAGTCAGGAAGTGTATCCTCACGAACTAGGCTGAAACGGAAAGAGCCCGAGACTGTCAGCACTTCTCTTGTCAAAGCGGCTGCAAAGAAAACCAAGTCCCCGGAGAAATATGTTTCCGTGGACACCTTTGCTGAGGGGCTGGATACCTTCATATTTCCAGTAAACCCTCTAGTCTCTAGAACGGAGATAGAAACTGTGCTTGCCGATACCAAATTGCCCAAATGTGATGCTGCTGGTCGACAGTTCGCTGCCTTCAAGCGCATTGATTTTAATTGGTTTAAGGCAAATGATCTTGACATTGCTTCATTGCTTGAGAAAGTTGGTCTGAAAACCTTCTGTGAGACATATGCAGAGGTGGCCGTTTCTCGCCTGAGAGAGTTCTATGGTAACATTACGTTCCATGAACAAGGACCTCATGTCAAGTTCATCAAAACAGTGATCGAAGGGGTTCCGCTTGTCTTCTCTGCACATGATGTTAACCAATTGTTTGGCTGTGAGGAATATGACCCACTGTCAAATCTTGGAAAGGAGGAATCCTACAGCATCATCATTGGGAAAAGGGTCCAGTCGGACAAATACCTGGAGTCCACAAAGCTGGAACTCAAGACTCGTGTATTGCATCGAGTTGTGCTATTCTGCCTCTTACCAAGGACCGGGAGCATTGACACCATCACCTCAATTGATGCGTCACTGATGGCTCACATCGTGAAGGGAATCCCTTTCAACCTTGGTTTGCTGGTGTTCTCGCACATGAAACGTTGCTGCAATACCACAGGAAAGGCTCTGCTTTATGGCCAGGTAATTACCGGCCTTCTTAAGCTTGCCCGTGTTTCAACTAATGCATCCGCTTTCCAAGAGAAATGGAAGGTTGGTACCTTTGGGCACCAGATCATAGCTAGCATGCATTATGTAAGGAAGGGCTCCTCCTGGACTCGCAAATGGAAGTCACAGGACACCACTGAGGATAATGAGGATATGCCCCTGTCTGCCAGAATGTCCAGAAAGGCTGCTGATGCACCTTCTGCTTCTGCCTCTACAGCGAAGGGTCCTTCCAAACAGAGACAGCCCAAGTCCTCTGCTGAGATGACCATCCTCCTGGAACAAACTGCTCTCCTCAAGGACCTCCAGCAGAAGGCTGTGGCCAATGAGGAAGATATGCGCGTCCTACGTGAAATGGTAGTGAACCTGACTCGCGAGCTGGAACGCCAGGCAAAGGTTATCCATGATAATCTTGATGAAGTCCCTTCTGAGGAGGAAGAGGAAAAATGAACTCTCTTGATGTTCTCTCTTTTCCGCATTTCTAGCTAGACCAAAAAATTGATTTCTGTGGTCTACTAGATTGTAATAAGTGCCACCTGGTGGACACATTTTCTTTCAGCAGTATGGTATTGAACTTTCTGTCATACCTTCTGCACCACATTCTGCATGATGGTTTTTGAACTCTCTGTTCTACCCTCTGCAAGAATTAAAACTACCCTCTGCACGTTGGTCATGAACACTATGTCATACCTTCTGCAAGAAACTTACTCTTCTTTTTCAACCTACATTCATCTTCTTTTTGATGTGACAAAAAGGGGGAGAAATTGAGTTGAGGGGGAGTACCGAGCTCTGTATGAGTTACAAAAAAATCTTTATTTTTCTATAACTTCAATGGGTCGTAGAAGGCTATACCGTCTACGGTGTAGAAGCTTATGAGACTGATACAGCTCATAATCACACCTTCTACAGGGAATGCGATTCGTGATCTTTTTAAAGTCACTATTGCTGGGAGTGCAGAAATGAAATACCTTCATTTTTGTCGGGCTAAATACAGAAGCTCCTCGCTCTGTATAAATCACAGAAGCCTTTGTGCTCTGTAAATGACCTTCTTTATAACAGAAGCTTCTATGCTCTGGTTCACAGAAACCTTATGGTTCTGTACAAACACGAGACTCTTACTCTCATCTATTTATGGGGAGTTAGGGGGAGTTCTTGCAAAAAACATTTCCCTCAACGATGAATGTTTTGTCATCATCAAAAAGGTGGACATTGTTGGGACGGTGTTGATGATGAACCGGACACTCTGTACTACAGAAGGTCGAACATTCTATTATACAGAAGCTTATCTTATTAAGGCTTTCTTGTAAGAATTACTTTTGTAATTAAATGATTAGTTATAAATTATTTAATTACGAAATATGCATAATTTGATTAAGATATTTATTTGATCAAATTACCACGATTTGGTTTCCAAGTAATCATATTGGAGATATTATCCTTCATAGAAGGAAATGTATCTTGTATATATGGAAAGGTTCTATTGTTTGGTCTACAGGCTTCTGTAAGCTTACTTGACCAATATACGAACGTTATTTGGATGCAAATCATCTACCACCTGTCCAGATACACTCTCACGTGTGTTTTTTTCAGGATGGAATTGACTTCAAGTCATTTGGAAACAAATCAACGATTGTTTCCTTCTGTAGAAGGTTATTGAGCAGAACCTTCTGCGACACCTTCTGTGGTGACTATTTATGGAAAATATATCATAATCTTATTTTGATTTATTTTCTATCTGCCTGCACGTGGATGATATTATTCCTGTATATTAATTATTTTGTTAACTAATTATTTATTTCCGTGTCTTGCAGATTATTGATTTATATTTTCCCCTTACATTTTCTTCTTGGATTTTTTGTATAAATAGCCATGCTCTCCAATTCATTTAGACGTCTCTTACAACTCTCTATAACGAAAACATTAATCCATCCATCCCATTCTATCCAGAGAGAGCGTGTGCTTGAGCTTTAGTTCTTTCATTCGTTCGAGCTAGTCACACGAGGAGCACTACCGGCGGAAGCTGCATCGTTGGTGAAACCTTTTGGGAGAGTGACTCGGGGGCTCGAGGGACTCGACTGGAAGCTGCAGGATACGTTGGCTGGAGGCACGGCTGGAGGTCGTGTGATCAACGTGCAGCGGGTCGGAGAGAAGGGCTGAACCTCGGGAGCACAGAAGGTGAGGGACTAACCAGTTTCTGTTGTGTAGAGCTCTGTGTGCAGGAACCTCAGGACAAGAGGAAGGTTGTCACCTCAGGACAGGAGGAAGGCTGTCACCTCAGGACAGGAGGAAGGCTGTCACCCCAGAACAGAAGGAACGCTGTTCAACCTTAGGACAGGAGGGAGGCTGTCACCTCAGGACAAGAGGAAGGTTGTCACCTTAGGACAGAAGGAAGGCTGTCACCTCAGGACAGGAGGAAGGCTGTCACTCCAGAACAGAGGGAACGCTGTTCAACCTCAGGACAGGAGGAAGGCTGTCACCTCAGGACAGGAGGAAGGCTGTCACCCCAGGACAGAGGGCACGCTGTTCATCCTAGGACAAAGGATACGTTGTCCACCCTAAGACAAAGGGAACGTTGTCTGCTTGCGTAGGGTTCGCTACGTACTCGCGTGGGGTACGCTACGAAGTCGTTATCCTTGAGGGATTGCGCATTTGCTACCTTGTTAGTCACGTTAATGCGTGCAACCTCCTGTAGTGCAGAATCTTCGGATCTGTACAACCTCCTGTAAAGCAGAACCTTAAGGTCTGAATCTACTTTAGTGCAGAACCTTACGGTCTGTACACATCTCAAATCACTTCAAATACAAACCATTTTGGTTTGTTAAAGATTGACACATTCTTGGTACAGAACCTTACGGTCTGTGCTATACCTTCTGTGATACAGAATCCTTGGATCTATTCTATAGAAGGTTGGCGCTTACAGTACAGAATCTCTTGATATGTGCTAGAGAAGGTTAACACGTCTGACACAGAACCTTCTGGTCAGTATTGTGCCTTACCTTCTTCGTCACAGAACCTTCGGTCTGTGTTGTGCCTAAGTCTCTTCGACACAGAACCCTCTGGTCTGTGTTGTGCCAAACTTTCTTCGACACAGAACCTTCGGTCTGTGTTGTGCCTAAGTCTCTTCGACACAGAACCCTCTGGTCTGTGTTGTGCCAAACTTTCTACGATACAGAACCTTCTGGTCTGTATTGAGCTTAAGTTACTATAGTACAGAACCTTCGGGTTTGTGCTACGTAACATTCTATTGTACATAACCTTCTGGTCTGTGCTTTATCACTCAGTCTTCTGTTGCATAGAACCTATTGGTCTATACTACAGAAAGTTGTTTTCGTTACAAGTATTGTATTCCTTACTACATTAAGTTTGAGTGATAATAATCCAGTATTTTGGGTGAAGAGTGGAGTAGGCAATTTGCCGAACCACTATAAAAAGCTTTGTGTTGAATTAAACATTTTGCGAACACAATCAAACGTTCTGTTGTACAGAAACCTATCTAAGGTTCTGTGTTACAGAAGCTTCCTTCCGCTGCGGGTAAAACGAAAAAGCGTTAAAATCCGAATTTGGAGATTAACACTAATTCACCCCCCCTCTTAGTGTAAACAATTTAAAATAATGAATTCTTCTGAAAATATTAGGAAACTCAACATTTAAAATATTGATATTAACCTCCCAAGGGAAGTCAAACACCGGTTTTCCCATTTTTTCGAGCAAAATATCGGTATTTGCAACAACGATTTAGACAAAACATTTTGAAATTAACGTCCATATTTCGTAAAATAATTCATAAACTAAGGAATATACCTATGAAATCTTGCCAATATTAACTGTTGCTTCGTAAATAATATTAAAAGGAAAACATTGTTTGCTGCAATAGCTTCCTTTCCCCGTTGTTTGTACCCAGGTACGAGATTTCAAATATTCGAAGTAGCAGAATTTCGAAGAAAGAAGTAGGAGGATGGAAAACATGACACTTACCCCAAATATAAGATCAATCCATTCATGCAAATGTTATGAAACAAGAGAGCCAACCGATGCTTGTGAATGAAGTCGACAATGGCCAGCCCAAGGTGGAAGGAAGCTTGACAGTATATATCCCAACAGTCTAAAGAATCATATCAGAGGTGAAAGTCGTTGTCTATTTTAGGAAAGAAATTTAGTTGCAACATTTGGCACATACCAAGATTCTCTCCCATCTGATCTGGGTAGCGCCGCCATAGTCGATAGAATGAATTATATTTGTTAGTAAGTAGTACTTCGGGAAGATAAAGAAAAGCTTCTATTAAAAGTATTTTAACAACATTGGTAGCTCCTTTTCACCCTTATCAAAGTATTAGCACGGCATGGATGAGTCCACTCACAGTACCCCGATGCTCTAGTCAATATATAGAGAGGAATGCATCAGATGAGCGGACTCGGATCACCGTATCGTACAAAACACGATCCTTTAATCTTATGAGTGCTTAAAATCGTAGGGGAAGTACTGTTATGGGTTTTTAGGGGGATGTTTAATTTTTCATGCATGTTATTAATTGATTGATTACGTTGAACTTGTGTCAAATCATTGTAATCATTTTACAATAACAGATGTTGGTCCCCTTTATTGTCGTCTTTTTAATGAGACACAACAATTGGATACAACGTTAATCATCCAGTTGAGGCAGAGTATATCATTCAACTTCCGCCCTCCTTCTCCGTTTGCATGGTATTGCAGAGTTCCAACTTATGCAAAGACGAAGGAAGCTGCGATTTCGATGAAATGCTCCAATTACGCAGACCGAGTGCCTCTAGCCTGGACATGGAACCCAACTTTCTAGACAGAAGATCTAGCTTCCCACCGGCATCTAAATCTAATTTCTGCAAACCACATAGCTTCTCGATCCCCAGTAAGTCCCAAACCTCGTTGAGGCCAGATAAATGAAAGAAGCAGAGGCTGGAGCGTTCGGAAAGATTGCATCTTACAAGGTATGGCACCTCTGAAGAAGTTTTTAACAATCAAATTCCACCGGATGAGCGGGATTGGATGATTTCCAACACCTCAAGGCTCTTTAGATTCCCGATCAAGGAAGGCAGCTTCCTTATCTTAGTCCATTACCCACAGAGCACTCTAAGGTCCCCAAGCCCCCCAATAGACTTTGACAGTTCCGTAATTTTTTCACACCAGATCAAAATGAGCTCTTATAGAGCTTTTGTGGATCCATGCTCTTCGGGTAAACTTCTCAGGGCACAACAATTATCTATCTTCAAGTATTTAAGATCCCATAACACACCTATAGAACTGTGGAGTTCTTCTAATAAGTAGCAATATTTGAGATGAATTATCTCCAGCTTTGGGCAATGAGAGAGGTCGGCAGTCTTGTAATCTTCCCATTCGTGATGTCAAGTACTCTCAAACTAGCCATCCTCTGTTGAAACAAAAAAAAGTGTCCCTCAATAGTCAATGTTTATTTTTTGCTTCATCAGAGATGAATACAAGGCAAAGGGAATTAATACTAGATCTTTCAATGAATCATCCGTGACTTCTTCCCCATGATCTCGAGAACGACAAGGTTGTCCATCTTGAATAAAGGGAGATTAAGACTTTGTTTCCACGACCAATACCAACGTAGCCGCAATTAATTATGCTGCATCTCCTAGGTACAGAAATCTAAGATTGGAAATGCACTTGATTTCCTTCCCAGTTAAATGGCCTTAACCATGTGGTAGGTTGATGGCTAAAACGTGATGGGTGTCCTGGTTCAAAATAAAAGACATGAGGAAGCCAAGAGACCAAGTCCAATCCAAGAAATTAGGAAATTATTATTAATATTTTACCTGCTTTTGGCGTACGACATCAAGGGAGGTGACACCATTCCTGCCATTCCCAACGAAGGTGAACGCACTAACAGGTGACACCGAATCCACTGATCAGGATCTGGCTTCCAATACCCCGCCTCCCGTAAATGGAGTTTTTGATGCCACCCAATATGGTGCCAAGGCCGACGAAGAGACTGATAATGCTTTGGTATAGTTCTGGTTTAACCCTAAAGCAAAGCTACCGTGCCTGATCGTAGGATCATCATGCTTACGCGTGTGTTTCTGGATCTGTGTTGCCTGCAGGCTTTCATAAGGACGTGGGATGCAGCTTTGCAAGTCCGGGGAGCCGGCCAAGTTGTTGATCCCATCAGGGACATATGTCGCTGGTCCGGTAGTTTTCCAAGGACCTTGTAACAATGGTGTGCCAATGGAGATCGAAATCCAAGGAACCATTAAATCATACAGCGATATCAGTACATACACATCCGACGACTGGTTTGGCTTCGAGTCGATTGATGGTCTAAATGTCAAGGGTGGATTCTTCGATGGGCAAGGCCAGAATTTCTGGGGATACGCGGGCTGCGATCCGAGGATGCCATGCCAGCACCTCCCGATGGTTAGCTCCCTTCTTTCCTGTTTTCTGGTTGATATCATCGGCTAAATTTACGTAGAGACACAGTGGAATAAATCGTTTGGCAAACCTCTGCCTGCAGTCGCTGAAATTCAGCAAAGTGAGGAACATTTACGTCGAAGGCTTGACGTCCGTGAACAGCATGGGATTTCACTTCGGGTTGTTGGGTTGCCATAACTTCACTGGCTACAAGCTCAACATTAGTGCTCCCAGCGAAAGCCCTAACACCGACAGCATCCACATCAGCAGCTCGGATCTCATCAACGTCACCAGCACTGTTATCGGCACGGGTGACGACTGCATCGGCATCATTCAGGGCGCCTCGAACATCGTCGTGAATGATGTCGTCTGCGGCCCCGGTCATGGGATAAGCATCGGCAGCCTCGGAAAGTGGCCGGATGAGGAGAACGTCCAGACAGTCAGGGTGAGCAACTGCACTTTGAGGAACACCACCAATGGCGTCCGTATCAAGAGCTTCCCTGGGAATAAACCGCTCGTGGCCTCGGACATCATATTCGAGAATATCATCATGGACAGCGTGGAGAACCCGGTCATCATCGACCAGAACTACGGATTTCACAAGATCACAAAGGTACACACGCGATCCCCAGAAAGCAGTCTTAAATTCAACCGATGGTCGACAAAACAATTCACGACGCGGTCCCAATTTTCTATATTGCAGCCCTCGAGCGTGAAGATCCAGGACGTCACCTTCACAGACATAAGGGGGACAACAGTCTCGAGCAGCGAGGTGTCGTTAACTTGCAGCTCGAAGAACCCATGCGAGAACATTCAACTCTCCAACATCGACCTCGAGTACAACGGACCACCACTGAATGAGAATACGTTCAGTTCGTCTTGCATAAACGCGAAGATCACCGTCAGCGGCACCCACAACCCTCCGGCTTGCCAGAGCTCGTAGAAATCACTCCACTTAATTAAACAAGTAAAATAATTGATTAAGAAGTGGGCCACCTGGATGAGATCCGTCCGTCGTATTATTGCATTGGACTGGGAGTATTCTCCTCCACATCATCCGAGACTGCCGTGAATAGGAATTTCTGTTTTGGTTGAAAGATTTTTCTAACGGTGAGTCACGAAATGATTGGTGTACGTGCGCCCTCCGGCTTAACAGCAATTCCATCTGAAAACACAAGACAAGATGAAGAAAACAATCGTTATGTCAATCCGGACTGTTGCGAGTAAAACGTCGAAAATATTTAACTTTGAACACGAGCCTTTGTGTAAGTTTGCGTGAGTTCCCCCAAGGAAAGCCGAACGCAACAGAGCAATGGAAGTATGTGGTTCTGGGGGTTGTACTGGACAACTTTACAAAATAGAAAATAAAGCCTATTTATAATGCCTAAAACTAAGGTAATTAAGAAAAATCTGGACACCTTTCTTCATGTATCTTGTGTTTTCTGACCTTTCTTTGCCTTATTGAGACTTGTAGTTTCATCTTCGAGTTTCCTTGTTTTGACATCCATCACAGTGTGTTTCTTCGCTCATATCAACAAACCGTCGTCGGTCATAGTCCTTCGCTCAGAGACCCTGTCGCCCATCAAACTTTATTCGATATGTTTTTCTGAATCACTTCACTCGAGACTTCGGCCTATACTAGGCCTCATTGGGCCTCTATTCCTGTCATATTCACAAGTCGTTCATAGGACCCGTGGCCAAGAAGTATTGTCGCCAAATATATAGCCCCCTTTTTAAGCGAGTCACATTTCGTATACCCCGTCCTGAACGTCTGAGTAGTCAAATCCATATAGAATCACCAGCTAAAGTAACCACTTAATATCACACGAGGATACCAAAGTTATCTTCAACTGTTACGATTTTCCCTATGGATTGATAATTCTATGAAAGTATAGTTATTTAGGTCAATTTCATACCTAGTTTGTGAAATATTGCGTTCATTGCATAATATTTCTTGATATTTCACGTTATTTCTGAGAAGTTTGGATACTACCAAATTTTGGGTTTATTTCGGGGTAAAGTGGAAACAATAAGATTTGGAAATATCTACCAAGACTCTGTGCAGCTGCAAGGGAAATTGGTGTCTCTTGCACGACAGGAGGGAAGGAAGGACGCGGAATATCGCCGAAACTTGGTGTGGCTATACTGGAAGATGTTGCAGATGCACGATGTGATCAGAAGCTGGACAGAGACTTGGTGTAGCTGCACAAATCCATCAGATCTCCTTAAATTAGATGTCAATTACCCCTTCTTTATTCCCTATAAATAGGCGCTTCCTTGGTTTGTTTATCTCTCATTCTAGCCAAACTTCTCTCAATATGTTTGTTAGAGAGCATCAATCTTTGTCGAAGAAAGGTCTCCAGAGCCTACGTCTCCAACATTATACTTCTCCTGAGTTTGGGTCCGGTTGACCAAGCAGTCACGTTGAGAATATTTGGATCGAACACAAAGTTCAGATTTCGGATTGGAACTGTAGTCCCCGTACAATGAAAGTTGAAACAAGGTAAGGAAAAGAAAGAGATCAAACACTTACGAATACCATTGAGTATACGCTTGAAAAAATGCAAGATTTATCTGTCTTCTTGTTTTGTGTGTGTGTCCTCGGCTAAATTAAAATGAAAATATTTATAGTTAAAAAAGAATCCTAACTAATCCCCAAAAATCTGCCAGCACGTCCCACGTTCGCTTGCCACATGTCTCTGATCGCTGGTCGCTCAATTGAAAAACAACCGCTGCCCATTTTGGGCTCACTCAATGTCAAATGCTCGCCCAATCGAAGCTGCTTGGATTGCTCGCTCATTTTGAAGCTTGTCCGGTTCGCTTGGTTGGTCTTTCATCCGAGAAACCAGGCTCTCTCTCCATAAATGGGCTTCCACTTTATAATAAGCTCTGCACAAAATGTTTGTTATAAACAGGTCCACAACTTTAGGTGAAAAATTCCCTTCTTCAATCCTTAGGAGCGAGTAGTTTTCTTCAAAGAAGTTCGAGGTAGGGCCTTAACTGAATTGACATTCCCCTTTTGTTGGGTATTTCAGGTGCTCTCTCATTGTTGCGTCGCCGTTTAGACCGGAATTCGCGGAAAGGTCAGACCGTCATTTGGTCTCTCGTGGGAAATTTTCACCAGTCTCACGATGGAAGCGGCTACCGTCCCACTCACTGCAGATGCCGCTCCCGTTAATAAATTTTTTCACTTTTTAGTAATATAATACTAAATAGTACCATTAATTAGTAAAAGCTTAGTAACAGCCCTGTTGGCTTAGTAAAATATTAGTATGAATGTATGGAATTTTACTAAATTACTCTAATGGACCGGTAAAATGTATAGAAGTATGTCTAGTAATTTACTAAATAGTGTTATGTACTAAATATAACCCGCAAAGTCGTATATTTTACTAAGCACTTTAGGAGGATTTTAGTAATTATTTACTAAATATTTTAGTAATTCCTTAGTAAATGACAACATATTTGTGCCTATCCTTTCTTATTGGACAACACTCAATTATTCGAGAGAATGATCTTATTTCCAAGGCACTTTATGGTCCTTTGCCTTTTTTTAAAAAAAAAAATTTGTATTAAAATGAAAATTTCAAAACACTTTAATTTTACCAACATGTGAAAACATATAATCAGAATTTTTTACATCAAATTAATTTTAAAGTAATTTAAAATCGAATCAAGTTTCGGTTTATCAACATTTTCTTAACTAGATTCAGGAATAACGAAAAATATCTCTCCAGCTCCATTGGTTGTTGGATGTACATTTTCTGAGGAATTATTTGCCCCCACTATCAAATTGCAGAAGAAAAAAAGATGAGCAAATATCCCTCTAGTAGTAATAAAGAATGAACAAACATATCGACACGACAAAACCCGAGTTTTTAGCTTAGTGCGTACCGATGAAAGCATCCTGTACATTGAAGGATGCATTCTTCTTGGTTATATAGAGAGGATGCATTCTTCTTGGTTATATAGAGAGGATGCGTTCTTCTTGATTTTGTAATCCACAGAATGCTCATAAACGCATCCTTCTCAGTTTTGTGATTTACAGTGCACTGAAGGACGCGTAAGCCTATTTATAGTACATGTCCTTTTTGGTTATGTAATTCTCGCTGCACCTATGGACGCTTCCTTCCAGAGGCAGAGCTAGGGGCAATGCCCCCGGTTTTTCTAAAAAAATAAAATTAGGTTCAATTTTTTTAATTTTACATAAAAAATTAAAATAGTTCAATTTGGCCGGATTAATTTTTTTGGATACCCTACTACTTCCTTCTCTATTCTATACAAGTCATGCCATGGGACAAGGCATGCCAATGCTACTAATGATCTTGATGTTGCTTGTGGAACAATCACTGGGAACGGCAGAGGCCATCGACAATTGCCAGCTCTCTTGCCTTGTTGGATGTATGGGTCGTTTGCCTTACACCCCATCTGTGCGGTAGTTTGCCTCCTTACGGTCCGATAAAGCGACTCCTCCGCCATCTGAAAGCACCTTGATGCAGTACAAAAGCGGTCCCATCATGTCAAGATGCCTGCACCCGAATCATTGTAATTACCCATGACCCTTTATCCTGCAAACAAGCCTTGCAGAACATATAATTTTAAATTTCTCTAACGCTTTAATTTCGTGATAAGTGATGATGATGAGAGCATCAAGCGATGCATTATACCTTGGTTTATTGATTTATCCTTTCGGTAAAAACACAATAATATAATGCATCACTCAAATAATAGAAAGAATATCGAGTCACTATGTTACACTAAGAGGGGGGGTGAATTAGTGTTAATCTCCAAATTCGGATTTTAACGCTTTTTCGTTTTACCCCGCAGCGGAAGGAAGTTTCTGTAACACAGAACCTTAGATAGGTTTCTGTACAACAGAACGTTTGATTGTGTTCGCAAAATGTTTGATTGGACACAAAGCTTTTTATAGCGGTTCGGCAAATTGCCTACTCCACTCTTCACCCAAAATACTGGATGGTTTCCACTCAAATGTATCTCTGCACAAATTACACAAATGATTGCAACTGAAATCAGATCCAAAGGTTCTGTTCAATAGAGGCTTGAGTGGCAGAACACAGACCAGAAGGTTCTGTGCCGTAGAGGCTCGTTATGTAGCACAAACCCGAAGGTTCTGTACTATAGTAACTTAGGCTCAATACAGACCAGAAGGTTCTGTGTCGTAGAGAGTAAGGCACAACACAGACCAGAAGGTTCTGTGTCGAAGAAGGTAAGGCACAACACAGACTAGAAGGTTCTGTGTCAAAGAAGGTAAGGCACAACACAGACTAGAAGGTTCTGTGTCGAAGAAGGTAGGCACAACACAGACCAGAAGGTTCTGTGTCGAAGAAGGTAGGCACAACACAGACCAGAAGGTTCTGTGTCGAAGAAGGTAGGCACAACACAGACCAGAAGGTTCTGTGTCGAAGAAGGTAAGGCACAATACTGACCAGAAGGTTCTGTGTCAGACGTGTTAACCTTCTATAGCACAGATCAAGAGATTCTGTACTGAAAACGTCAACCTTCTATAGAACAGATCCAAGGATTCTGTATCACAGAAGGTATAGCACAGACCGTAAGGTTCTGTACCAAGAATGTGTCAATCTTTAACAAACCAAAATGGTTCGTATTAGAAATGACTTGAGTTATGTACAGACCGTACGGTTCTGCACTAGAGTAGATTCAGACCCGAAGGTTCTGTTCTACAGGAGGTTGTACAGATCCGAAGATTCTGCACTACAGGAGGTTGCACGCATTAACGTGACTAACAAGGTAGCAAATGCGCAATCCCTCAAGGATAACGACTTCGTGGCGTACCCCACGCGAGTACGTAGCGAACCCTACGCAAGTAGACAACGTTCCCTTTGTCTTAGGGTGGACAACGTATCCTTTGTCCTAGGATGAACAGCGTGCCCTCTGTTCTGGGGTGACAGCCTTCCTCCTGTCCTGAGGTGACAGCCTTCCTGTCCTGAGGTTGAACAGCGTTCCCTCTGTTCTGGGGTGACAGCCTTCCTCCTGTCCTGAGGTGACAACCTTCCTCCTGTCCTGAGGTGACAACCTTCCTCTTGTCCTGAGGTTGAACAGCGTTCCCCCTGTCCTGAGGTGACAACCTTCCTCTTGTCCTGAGGTGCCTGCACACAGAGCTCTACACAACAGAAGCTGGTTAGTCCCTCACCTTCTGTGCTCCCGAGGTTCAGCCCTTCTCTTCGACCCGCTGCACGTTGATCACACGACCTCCAGCCGTGCCTCCAGCCAACGTATCCTGCAGCTTCCAGTCGAGTCCCTCGAGCCCCCGAGTCACTCTCCCAAAAGGCTTCACTAACGATGCAACTTCCGCCGGTAGTGCTCCTCGTGTGACTAACTCGAACGAATGAAAGGACTAAAGCTCAAGCACACGCTCTCTCTGATCAGAATGGGAGAAGAGAAAAAGAATTGTTTGATATATTTTTGAATGGGAGAGAGCATGGCCTTTTATACACACAAAGAAAATAAAATACAAAAGGTAAAAATAAAAACCTAATCTGCAAAATAAGAAATTAAAAGTTAGTTTACATAATAAACAGAATGAAATACACGTGCATGCATTCAGCAATGGATATGATCATATCAAAATAAAATAGGGATATGATTATTTCCCTAAATAATGCAGCACAGAAGGTATCGCAGAAGGTTCTGCTCGATAGCCTTCTCCAGATGGAAATAATCGAAGATTTATTTCCATTGGTGTAATAATTCATTCCATCCTGATAAAGATACACATGAGAATGTATCTGGACAGGTGGTGGTGATTGGCAACCAAATAACGGTCATATAGAGGTCGTAAGAGCTTACAGAAGCCTGTAGACCAACTAGTAGAACCTTTCCATAAATAGAGATCTTATTTCCTTCTATAAGAAATATTATCTCCAATATGATTATTTGGAAAACAAATCGTGGTAATTTGATCAGATAAATATCTTAATCAAATTAAGCATATTTCGTAATTAAATAATTGATAACTAATCATTTAATTACAAAAATAATTCTTACAAGAAGTCCTTAATAATAGAAGCTTCTGTAGAATAGAATGTTCGACCTTCTGTAGTACAGAGGGTTCGGTTCATCATCAAAACCGTCCCAACACACTAAATGGTCGATAGCACGCCGACGGTATTAGAAAAACAATCGAATCCAGAATCACTGTAATGGAATTTTAAGACACTGATAAGAACATTAGTTCTTGGATGAAAGATGGAATTGACATTGGCTAATCCATTTGTCTTAATCAACACCTATTCCGTTATGCTGGCTCGATTCATTATGAATTATGTCACTGCAAGTTACCATTTGCACTTATTAGCTCGGATCCGTTAATGGCTCCACTGGTAGAATGAGCAAAATAATACGAACACGAGTTCGCAAAGTTTGCATTAACAATATAATCTTCGGCCAACACCACAAATACGCCGTTGAGATTCGAACCTAGGACCTTCAAGTAAATCCTCATTGCCCTAGACCACTAGAGTGTCCTTCGCAGGAAAGAATTGTTTTGTCCCTAATGAAGTGATGCGATCATTTTGTGACCAATCAGGTCTAAATTTACAAGGCAATAAAGACTCGTAATTTTATTGGAATCAATCCCAGCAACTTGGTCGGTCACTTAGTTCATATTTCTATTGAATTCTAAATTATTGGCATTTCGGCATAACATTTCATGAAAATAATCTTTCTTTATTTAAAAAAAACAATTTAACATTTTGACCGTTTGTATATTTAGAAGAAAAGGTACTTCTAAAAAGACGTAAATATTTAATATTTTTGAAAATTAGTCAAATACACTCTTCTTGAAAACAAAAAACTCATTCGGATGTGTTTGTTACTCTTCAAATTTAAAAAATTGAAGAATAGATATAATCAGGAATTTGATACTGAAGTAGTGGATGTTTAACATGTTCGACCTAGGAATTTGTATACTATTTTTTTTTTAGGAGTTGTCTAGTTCGTTTGTGAGTTTTGTGTCGCGCATTTTTTTTTATGTCCAAGTGATGCGATCATTTTTTGTGTAATCTGGTTTCAATGTATCAGTAATCAGGACTTATTATTAATTTAATAGTCCTTTAATAGTAAAATTAATCATCTTCTTTTATTTGAAAAATTAATTCCTACAAATATGAAATTTGATTTAATTAAAAGGGGACCGTTTTGGCAAATTCATTATATTCAGGACTTTCTTATAATGATTATAGCTGAGATTTATTTGCCAGAAAGTTCGTTATGTTCAGAAAAGTTCGTACGACATGATCGTGGAACGAATTTTCCTGTGATGATTATGAGAGAACAAACTTTTTCGTTTACGGTCGACCATAAAATGGGCCGCAGTCGGCCGAAATCTCAATAAAGTGAGAAAAAAGCAGTTCACGACATGGCATATTTGCGGCTTCCTTTATGTCTTGGTCAAATTTCTTTGTTCGTAAAAAGTTGGCTTCTTGTTGTAACGTTAAAGGATGAAGTCTTAACAAGAATCCAATTTACATTAATTCTCGCAAAAGATAAATTTCATCTCAAATATAAATATTTGACACCAAGCTGAGATTGCCAAACTTTTCTGCCATTAAAATCAACAAAACCCATGTAGAGATTCTCTAACTTCAAATAATATAATAATATTTTTCGTGCAATTAAAATAGACAATATATATATAGAGCAATTAAAATAAGCAAAATCTATCTAAATTTCTGCTAACTTTTCTGCCATTAAAAAATAGCCATTTAAATTAGTCGTATGTTGCTTACCTATCAAATAAACGACTATCACAACCAAATTTATAAAATAATTAATTTTACTTCTGACAACAATAAAATAATTGATATGTTGGAACAATATGAAGTTTGTCCAAGTGGTATGAAGCTTGAATTTGATTAAGGAAGTATTGGGTTCGAAACATACAGTATACATTCACTCCAGTAAGAAGACCCACCCACCATAGCCGACTGTCTTACTCGGATCTAGTGCGACTTAGTCAGGACGAAACTCGGGTAACAAAAAAAAATAAGAAGCAAATTTTTCAAGTCATTTTAAACCTTTAGATATATTTTGGATAATTTCAGATAATTGTTTTGTTGGGGTAGTAATTTACCAAAACATAATAAAAGAGAATAAATTTTTCTAAAGTATTATTGAATACCCATATATGAAAAAAAAAGCTTGTTTAGATGGAAACTCGGGTATATATGAATGAATGGAACACACATTCGATATCCACATCTAACTAAGAAACACACCGTACAAAGAAATTTCTACCTTCGAATCTGACTTCGAAGAAATTGATGCCGGTGTCGGCGCCACTGATGATTATTTTGTTCTTGATAATGATGCTCTATATGGATGCGGCCTTAGCAGGGTTAACTCCCTGCGAGGCAGGTTGCGACAAAGAATGTAAAGGCAAGCAAGAACAATTCTACCGAGCTTGCTCCCAGGATTGTGTACGCAGAAAATGCAGGCAGCCGACCCCGGACCTCGATTCTTCTTACCCCTCCCATTTCAGATCCGAAGATCCAGTGCCAAATGGAATGCGTTTCTTCTAAATGCATGAACGATGTCTTCTAAATGCAAGAATCTATATTATCCTGATATTTGTACTCAAATGTTGGTTTTTTAAGGAATAAGAAACCTTTAAATGTACAAGAATAATTCGGATAATTTTTAATAATTCGGTAGTTGGATAATTTGTCAAAACAAGAGGTTGGGTTTTTCTGATATTACTATAGAATATCCACAAATGGAAAAAATTTGCATTACGTATAAATATTATTGCATTACTTATATATATATATATATATATATATATATATATATAATATTATTGTAGTACCCCGATGCTCGAGTTGATGTATCAAGAGGAAGGCATAAGGCGAGCGGACTCTGATCCTTCTGTAATACAAACCACGCACGTGTACATGGGTGGAGACTTTTTGTTGTATAACAAGAATTATTATCAAGTCACATATATTTATGTTTTAACATTTGAAGCGGTTAAAAGTCTCCGGTAACGAAATATTAAATCAAAATCAGTTAGTTTGTCAATGTTGCATGATCATATATTAAAAATAAAATAAATAAAAAATAATAGACTTCACACCTGAATTAGGGAAAGGTCAGTCAGAAACAAATATGATAAAAAAAATTATCCTAACTCTTTTAATATTTTCTGATCATTTGATCTTATGAATGCTTAAAATCGCAGGGGAAGTTTTGTTCTGGGTTTTTAGGGGGGATATTTAATTTTTCATGCATGTATTTTTATTAATTGATTGATTAAGTTTAACTTGTGTCAAATCATTTTAATCACTTCATAATAATATTTGTCTTTGGCCTCTTTAATGAATTTCCGAGCTGAGAGATACAACGATTGAATACACTGTTAATCATCCAGTTGAGGCAGAGTGCATCATTCAACTTCCAGTTCTCCTCCTTTTTCGTTTGTTGTGGTATTGTCGATACGGGCCTTCAAATGACTCCAATTCCCTGCAGAGATCAATCTTCAAGTGGCAGTCTCCCGCCATACAAGGCACGCATATTAGAGAGTTGCATGAACGAAACTCCACCCTTTTCAATCTTCTCAAGTTTGACAAGTCTGCGATTTCACCCACGAAATCACCACAACAGATGACACTTAATACCTCCAAGAGTTCCATCCTCTCAACCCCGGAAAAGTCGATGCGTTTACATAAGCACAGTTTTAAATAGCAAAGCCTCCTCAATGATCCTAAATCTGACAACTTGATAGGATAAATCATATTTCCAATATTATCTCGTCCATCCAGTGAAGTCCCACTCTGCATTGACTGCCAACATCCCACGAGTGTCAATTTACGCAAGGACGAAGGAAGTTGCGATGCGGATGAAATGTTCCAAGAATACAGAAAGAGATCTTCCAGCCTGGACATGGAACCCAAATTAGTAGAAAGAATACCACCGACATCCTTCAACTTTAATTTCTGCAACCCATATAGCTTCTCTATCCCCTCTAAGTCCTCACCGAGACCAATTAATGTCAGCGATCGGAGGTTGGCGAGTCCGGAAAGATTGCATCTTGCAAGGTTTGGCACATCTGATATTGGAATTCTAACAGAACTGGGTAATCCGTCAATTTCCAACACCTCAAGGCTCTTTAGATTGCCGATCGAGGAAGGTAGCTTCTTTATCTTAGTCCCAATTCCACGGAGTATTCTAAGGTCCCCTAGCCCCCCAATAGACTCTGGCAACTCCGAAATTCCTTCACACCGGATCAAAATGAGCTCTTGTAGAGCTTTTGCGGATTCAAGCTCTTCTGGTAACCTTGTCAAGTACCAACACTCTGCTATAATCAGGCGTTTAAGATCCCCTAATACACCGATAGAACTGTGGATTTCTTTCAATTGCCAGCAAAAGCGGAGATCAATTATCTCCAGCTTTGGGAAACGAGAGAGGTCTGGCAGTCTTGTAATCCCCACAAACGAGATATCAAGTACTCTCAAATTACCCATTCTCTATTAAAAAACAAAACAAGTATCATCCCATGATTAGTTAATGTTGATTTTCTGCTTCATGAGAGATGAATACAAGGAAAAAGAAAGGGAAAGGAAATTAATACCATGTCTTTCATTGAATCGTCCGTAATTCCCTTCCCCGAAATCTCGAGAATGACGAGGCTGTCCATCCGGAAGAAGTAGGGATTAGGTCTGAGATACAACTTCACATCCCAACGTAGCCACAATAGATTCGTCCGGAAATTCCTAAACTTCCCACTTAATCCTGCTCCATCTCCTGCTAGGTTGAGAAACCTGAGATTGGACATGCCCTTGAAACCTGAGATTGGACTACCTCGCAGGTCGATGGCTAAAACTTGATCGGTGCCCTGGTAACATAACATAAAGGAAATGAGGAAGCCAAATGAGAGAGATCGAGTCCAATCCAATAAATCAGGAAAACATTATTATTATTATTATCATCTCACCTGCTTTTGGCGTATGACATTAAGGGCCAATTCAGGATCCCACAGCCTGCTGCGCTTGCCGGGGCTCTCTGAACTAACAATCTCCCTTCCCATCTCTCTAATTAAGTCATGCATCCAATACTTGTCTTCAAAGTCATCGTTGACATTCAGTACCTTAATCAAAGATCTGTTCTGGAGGACATCCAATCCACTTTTAGGAAAAAAACCACAGGCTTCCCACATGTAACTCGCATACTTCCTTGGCATCACATAATTGTCGAAACAAGCAATGTCCAGAAAAATCTGCTTCTCACTCTTGTCTAAGTCATCGTAGCTGATCCGCAGCTTATTCAAGACGTTTTTGTGAGGCATTCCCTCCAGCTTTTCCAATGTATGTTCCCATTTATTCATTTCCTTTCGGAATAAGTGCCCTCCGATCACCTCCAAAGCTAAGGGAAGATTTCCGGACATACGAATAACCCGCTTCGATAAATCAACAAAGTCATTTGGAGGTCCCTCTCCACCAAATGCGTGCCGACTGAAGAGTTGCAGAGCATGATCATTGCTCATTCCCTCCACTTCGTAAGCAGTATCACTAGGTCTCATAAGGCCCTCACAAACGCTCTTATCCCTCGTCGTGACGATAATTATCGTTCCCGGTCCGAAGAAATCGAAATTTCCAACCAACGTTTTGAGCTGACTACTCTCGCTGACATCGTCAAAAATGATAAGGACCCTTCTGTTGCGGAGCCTTCTTTGGATCTCATTCATTCCATCGCTAGAGTCACCAATTTCTCCATCCGATTTGCCGAAGATATCCCTCAATAGCTTCTTTTGCAACCTTTCAACACCCCCCACACCAATCGACAAGGATTCTCGCACATCGGCAAGGAAGCAGCATCCATCGAATCGGGAAGAGATTCTGTTGAAGATGACATTCGCCAACGTTGTCTTCCCAATACCCCCCATGCCGTGCACCATCACAACATGTCGTTCAACGTGAGAACTCAAATTCAACATGTCGATTACATTCTCCACGCGATCATCCATCCCTACGAGATGATCCGGCAAACTCCTATCTTTGATGTTCAGCTTGTTTAGAATATCCGCAACCACAGCACTAACAAAATCGCCCATCCTGCCCAAAATCAAATGGAGATCAAGTTGTTCAAAAAACTGCCGACTAACAACATGGAAAAGCTCAAAGGAAACAACAGCTGTTGAAATATCCGAAATGACATAAATAATTATATAAGAAAGAGAAAGATTAAAGATAATGAGTTATATACCCCATATCTCCTTTGTATTCCAGACCACGGATACCTCCAACCACCTTCAGAGCTTCCTCCCACTTTTTCACATCCTCTTCCTTGTACTTTTCTTTGTGCTTCTCGAGGGCGTCCTGGTACCGATCGGTTTGAAGCTTCACGTCGCTGGGGCTTACATCGTAGAAGATGGGCAAGATGACTTTCCTAGAGGCTGGGTCCCTGCGGCAGTCCACCATCATGGCGAGTTCTCGGAGGCACCACGCGCTCGATGCGTAGCCTTTGGAGAAGACAACAACGTAGATCCTAGAGTCCGGGACAGCTCGATGGAGCTCGTCCCCTATCTCTTCGCCGTGACGGACCTCCTCCGTGTCCCTGAACACGCGTATCCCCTTTTCCTTCATGAACACATAAAGGACGTCGGTGATGTTGTACCGGGTGTCAGGTCCCCTGAAGCTAACGAACACATCGTGAGCTGATCCGTCGGGGATGTTTACAGTGCCGCGGCTAGTCCCTGCTTCCGATGTCCCCGCCATCCAAGGCAGATCCCTAATTTCCAATCTTTAATAAAAAATGGAAGGGAGAAAGGAGTAAGAGAGAGAGAGAGAGCGCTTGATGATGATGATGATGATGATGATGGATGGGTTTAGAAGTTGGGAAAATGGTGTTTGGGTGAGGGTTGGGATGGGATTAGAGGGAAGAAGGGCGGAGGTGGAAGACTGGACTGGTCTTTTGTGGTGGGTCGCCCACCCACCTGTTTTTTCATAAACTCCTGTATAAATTAACTTCTTCTCGCATGAGAGGGAGGGTTTGAGGGAGACATGATTGCCATTATTTCATGATTGTATTGGCATGTATATATTCATTAATACCATAAATTGAGGGGAAGGGGAATACATCATGCTTTCCCTTTCCTTTACTTTCCTTGTATTGTTCGGAATTCGTTATTCATCTGTAGTTTTTGGAAAATATTAGCAAATGGGGGACCTTTCCCTTTTCCTTTTAATTTTAATATATAAAAAAAAGAAAGGAATCAGTAAGCTCTGTTTCTTTAACTCCCCCCACCTTCCCTGTTTAAATTTAAAAATGCAAGAACATAAGAAAATGAAATGGGGGAGGGTGTGATCGCCGACCACGCCGAAAGTGGGACCCAGACGACCTCTGACTGACCAGCTTTGCTCCCTCCCAATCACGGGCGACTGATCTGACACACAGACACTTTGGGCCTCCCGGGTACCGGGTAAGGCCGGTGTGCTGCGCCTTGACTCGGCCCCGCCACTAATCGACAGCTGTTCGTCCGTCTTGATTGTCGAATAAATTAAATAAATAAATGAAGATGTTCTCCGTCTCTTCAGTTGTCGTTTTGTGGGTCCGGGTCCTGTGACCGGAGGACTATTTGTTGCGCGGGAAGGAAAAGTTGTCTGTTTTTCTTATTTTCTTTGGTGCACAGTTCTCCCTTAAAACCAAAATAACATTTGGATACGAAATGTGATTTCTCTCAAAAAGTGGGACCAAAAACTTTAAAGGAATGAGAGAGATGCCCTCCCTCCCACCACTCCCAATTGGTGTGGGAGTGGCGGGTTTTGTTTTGTTAGGGCAGACCTGACTGAAGTAGATAATTGGGATGGATTTGATACAAGTTTTTTTCTCATATATTGGGCTTGGAAAGTAACTGGAGGCCCATTGAGGTTCAACCAGTCAAGCCCGTTAAAGAAAGGAAGGAGCCCATATGTCGTCCAGGTTTCGGAACCATGGGGGGAGCTGATCTCGTCAAGAGTGGAGGAATGATGTCGTCGGGAGTGCCCTCTGGAGGACGCTAAGAAGCCCAATGACTCCTCTGTTCACACCTCGAAGTCAAGGGCCAGGTCCCTTTCCTTCCTCATTTTTGAGTCTTGGGTTTTGAAGTGTTTTTTTTTTAAATCATTCGTAGACTCGGTTGTGATCGTTGTGGGTGTTTGATAATTATTTCAATCTTTTTTGACTCAATCGATGCCTCGTGGGGGTTTAGGATTTTATAGTTCTGTTGCATGGCTAAATTATTTGCCAAGATAAAGGGAGTCCGGGCCCATGAAATGGGCAGGCTGGAACCGATTACCGAGCCGGAGCTATATGTGCAGAAAGTGAGATGAAAACATTAAGATCGTGGTCAGGCCCACCGACAAGCAAAGTTTTCGCTAGAGAGTTAACTATAGCGAAGTCAAGAAAATAAATCATGATTAGAGATTGGTACATTCGAGCAGGTCATGCAAGACGACGAGTAAAATCTAGTCCAGAAAGACAAACCATGATGAAGAGCCAGAGTGTTAAGAAGAATAAATGTCAAGCAAGGATAATGGACTGTCATCCTAATTTTGTCAAAAGGAATAAGTCAAGACGAAGATGCCAAGTGAGGACGAGGGACTACAATGAGGATACAATGAAAGTTGCGAGTAAAGAGTCAAACACACGTCCCTCCACTAAATTCGCATAATAAGGAAACGTAACCTATAAACTGAGATACATAAATTGGTAGTTATAAGTAATGGCTTTGTATAAATTCAACCTAAGCAGAAGACGCAATAATTACTTTTAAGAGTCTTGAAGACTTGAATTATTCATAACATTTTCTCTCTTTTCCTTTCTACAAGCACTAGATTTATGTGACATATTAAGTGTCTACTTCAAGGTTAGTGTATTTGTTTCGTGTTTTATTGTTTAATGTTCAATTATAAAATTTTAGAGACAATGGTTAGAACTCGAATCGAGCCCCCTATTTTTCGTAGTTAAATATTTTACGACGTGTTTTTTACATGAATATGTCTCTGGCGACCATAATTGGAGTAGATCTTGTTAGTAATGACTAAAATGATTAATAGAAATTCTACAAATGCAGAAAACCCATTAGATGGAGGAAAGTCCAAGGAAGCATTCGTAAATTTGGGTGACAATGCTAGATGTTCGAATGACGGGTTGGCAAATGTCCATCCGTTTGATGTAGGCAACATAACCCATTCGTAGATTTTTTTTTTTCAGATTAAATACAACAATTGGTCAGGGTATTAATATCTGGACAACAAAGGATGATAAACACACTAAACGCACCGAATGAGTTTGTGAGGCATAGTAACATTTTTGGCAAAAGTGTCCTTTCCAATGTTCAGATGGGCAACCCTTCTCGAGAAGCTCTTAGACTAGTTGTTGTTAAAGGAAAAATAAAGGTAAAATTTCAATATATGTAAATGTACGATCCTGATGGTGTGGAAGTTGATATCAATGAACACGGTTTATAATCAGGACAGCTACAAATGCATGCTCGATTTAATTCCCTTCTTTACCAAAGATCCCGATGAGACTGATTCCATCAGGAAATTAGGGTCAATAAGCTATGCTCCTTCACATCGTCGACGAGAAAGCTTTTGCCCTCGCCAGGGCTATCAAATACATAACAACGTAGTCCGAAATTTGCATGCTCATGCACCTAATATAAATGGGGGAGATGATATGTACTTAGAAATCGTCCGGTACGTTGCTTGTTTGGTGGGGCAGTTAGTCCGCATAAACGAGTGAGGCGAAGAAATTGAAAAATCATGTCACTCTAAACTCTATATGATATAGAATTACTACACTTTGTTATAAAATTATGGCATTATCATTGTCACTCACTCTCTTCATCAAGTAAATGCATGTTTGTATGTTAATAGTGAGGGAACAATTCATCGCTCTTTGATATCGATAAACTACTAGCTGGGCAAAGGTTCTATGTAATTTAGGGATAGTTATAAGCTGGTGGCTGGCTATGATTGGACCAGGTCGAGTGGGAATCATGAATAACGATGTGGTTGAGCTGAACAATATGCACAGGCAGGTACTTGATATGATCGCCAGGTATTTTGCTTCTTTTTGAGGTTGATTGCTCTATGTTCTCTTTGCATGGACATACTCTTCAATGCCTGGTTTCCATTTTCTCCAAGATAAGCTTGAGCCTCTTGAGGACTTAACTCTATCCCTTTCAAAAACATCTCATGGAGGGAAGTCTCTCTTTCTTTCGTCAACAGCTCGAACAGCACAGTAGTAGGACCAAGACCATTCGAAGGTAGGTGGCCCGCCCCTCCTAGAACAGTCATGTTTGACTGGGCTTACACACGTTCGCTCACTTACACTGTCCCTTCTCAGCTCACCCTAGCCCCCGGCCTTTTGCTCTTCTAATGTTAAGCTCCAAAGCTTCAATGGTAAAGATTCTACTTTAACCAACTGGATTTTGAGCTCATCAATCAACGGCTCCTAAACTCAAAAGGAGGAGACCCGGTAGTTGGGGAGATTGAATTCCAAACTTTTCTTAAGCGTGTTGATTTGGTTTCTATTGGCTTTGTTTTGATTAGGTTATCCACACTGAAGCGTACATTGGACGATCAAAGGTCGAATCTGCTACTGCTACCTGTCGGGCGTAAGTGCTCCTACAAAAGAGCCGAAACTTTTTGCATATTAATTTTATCTGTGTCGGTGATTGAGCATTTCCTTCTGTGTGACATCTGTGGTATGGCGGTTTCAGCATAAATTACAGTTTGGAGGTCATAGAACACCGAGAGGCCTTGCGGACCTCTAATGCACTTGAAATTTTGAGCAAGTATGACATTGTAGTTGATGCAACCGACAATGCTCCAAGCCGATACATGATCAACGATTGCTGTGTTGTCTCGGGAAAGGTATAGTAACGTACAAATAAACTAGTTTTCTGGTGGCCGTTTGTCTTCCAGGTTCTCTCCTAGTGGACTGTCAACCCTGTTTTTCAATCAGTTTGTCTTGTTTGGCACATCCAGGTCCTTTGCGTGTCACAGAAGATACTACTTTTTCTTTTGGGGGGGGGGGGGGGGGGGGGGGGAATGTTAGCCTAACTACCTTGAGATTGATCTTTTCTCGTTTATCCCATACAGCCCCTTTTATCTGGTGCTGCCCTTGGATTGGAGGGTCAGGCAATAGGAAAGCAGCATCCAGTCACCCTACAGAATGTTGAGATTTCCATTTAAAATTTTGTGTATAATAATTTGTTTGTCTGACATTCACAACATGCTCAATGACTGAGGATGAAGTTTAAATACATGATACTCATAAAACACCCAACTTCTACAACTGTTTTTTTATCATTACCTTTTGAATGAAATAATTATCCATCAAAGACACACGACTTCACTCTAACTATAGTCATACAAAACAAATTAGAAGAATTGTCACTCTAATTTATCAGCAAGTGTATAGCAAATATTTTAAAATGAAAATACATTATTGTCATGATCTTCCATTATTGTGTCTTTTGATATAGCTGAAAAATCTTCTCATTACGTTTAACTTTAAATAAAAATATATTCCCTTCAAGTAGTTGATTTGCAAGTTTGCATATCACTTGATCAGTACAAGCCGGGGCACAGCTACAAAAGATACGAATTCAAGACTAGGAAATATCTTCTCTGCAAATATTTGTAAGGTTAATGTTACACGCATACGAACATTTGCTCTCGTACATCTCGCTAGCCGAGAGCATACTCAAAAGAAATTTGCATATAGAAGATATACAAAGATACAGATTTGAAGACGCAATTTTCACCACTACAATCAACAAGCATTACCCACCAATTGTAACTCACATAATGGGTCTTTCAGTAGTTTCTCATTGTAAGTACCAACATCAATCATCACTAGAAGTGCCTGGAATTGAAGATTACAAAAGAAAAACATTTGTGAAACAATGCCGAGATGTTCAAGACGAGCAACATTATACTTAACATAGAATGAAAAGGAAAAGTTGCAAATGAAAGATAATTGTCAAGAAGCGAAGCACCAAAGCGGTCTTTCTCAGTATTGCTTTGAAAAGCCTTTTTCCATAAGATATTGGGTGCAGGCAAACTCATAAGATTTTACTCAAGAAAAATGGATAGGAAATGGTAAATATTAGGTCCACAAATTTCACAAAGTCGACCCAAATTTGGAGCCAAATTATGAAGAATAAAACAAGTATTAACCTGCCCCAGCAACCCAAAAATTGGATAAAATGAGTACAAAATGCCATGATCTCACTCTTTGAGGGTTTATTCCAGCTGCAGTGCCCAATATCAATTTCAATTCCTTGAATCCCCAGATCGCCAAGACTCAATATTCTACTTCCATTTGTGACAATGATCATGTCAACTTGCCTAGGAATTCATGTTTTCAGGACATCTCCACCAAACTTCTAACAGAGTAACACTAAGGTTTGCCATTCACCAATTTTTTAGATCATCTGAGTCCACTGATATTTCTTTAATTGTATCTATCGAAAGAAGTACCTCAGGATTGGGTACATAAAATTATTTCCATGCATTAGCGACTTTGACGGAAAACAGCAAAAGGTAGATTAGTTTAATAGTAATACGAATATTATATTTGTTTTTAGATTTCATGAGAGTAGTTGCTATTACACTTACAACGGAGCTTCATGAGTGATGTCAGAATATCTAACTTACATATTTGACACTGTTTTGGGTGACACAATTCTTCGTCTACTGTTTTGCTCGAATTTTACTAAAGCAGAGGATGCCAGCAAATCCTATTTGGCAGCCTGACCGCTTTTCTTTGTATCTGTAGTTCATTTCTTGGAGAGAAACGGGAGGTTTTTTCATGGAGCATGTTTAATTTGTTTATTTAATTTTTTTATTAGATATCTAAAGGTTGCAAGATTTATGTGGATCTTTCTCAAGGTTTGCACTGTCCTGTCCCTATGCAGAAGAAGGTACCCGGATATCTCTAGAAAAACTTATGGATACTTGGTCCCTAATGGTAAAGTCCCCATTCTAAAATATGGTTATGATTCTAACAGAAGTAAGCAAACACTGCAATCCATAGGAATATTAGGCATTGAAAACCCCAACAACAAAAGACATGAAAAGCAATAGCATTAACGGGTAAATTAGAAAAACATACTCAATCCATAGTTACTATTCGTAACACAAATAAGAAATGAGAAAGAAAGAAGCAGCAAAAGAGATAACATACGCATGTATTCAAGGAAACTTCCCAAAGGATTAAGATGGAGAGATCAGATGGCTCACTTCATAATACATTGTTTCATTTCTATCATGGAGATGGTTTAGAATTCGCCACATTGCCAAGAGCAGTAGGATCAAATGGGCCATCTTAACTTGTTCTTCTATCCTCTTCAAATCAGCCAAATGTCAATGCAGTTTTTGTTGGTTCCAATGTCGATACATGGTAATACACCACAAAAGCAAAAAAGTGAAGCATTTCACTTTCCAATATAGCAGAAAAAAAAAACTCAAAATGACCTACGTGCAGTAGATCCATCTGCTCTACCAACGTCATAACTCGCCTAAAAAGGCTCAGGACAATGCAACCAATCCATACACACATAATAAAAAATGCTACGCCATAATCATCGTATATCTTCTAAATCTTATAATGACTAAGCCTTAATATGATTGTAGTTTTGCTTTGTTTGGAGGTTTAGGAAGAATACCATCAATCTTTGTTTGGAGGTTTATCAAACATGATTTATTCCCCTCAATTATCTAACTTTAGTAGGAAACATGGCTGGTGATATACACCAGATATTTCAGAAGAATATGGTTTGTTTACATTTTAAACACATTTTAAAGACAAAATGAAGGATTCACAGACCATCCACAGAGTGGTATATTAAAGGCTAATAGAATGTATATTCATCATTGAAGGAATTCACACGCTCAGACTCTTTCATGGATCTCAACCTACACTTACCGAATCACTTTCCAACTTATTACACAAACAATTGCATTATCCACTGAAATGCCTACTATGAGTAAAGGAATTGCCATCTAATCATTAAACCATGCTTACATTTCATAGGCAGCTATATGAAGCTTTTCATACTAAGCTACAATTTTCAAGCTGTGACCCGGGATACCAAGACAAAAAGAGGCTCAATTTTAGTAGACCATTCGAAAAGGCATCTGATTCTACTATAATCGGTCGGTCAAGTAATCACTCCAGGGCAAAAACTAAGCTAAGCTAAGGAATCATCTGAGTGACAGCGAAAAACACGCTCGATCTGCTGCACGGGAGACATGACATTTGGCGGAAGGAGGCCACGGAGGTCCAGCAGATCCCTCTCCGTCATGGAGAACGCCGTCCCCTACACCCACAAAGGCAATCCGGTCACTCCCTTAGCCTGACGTCAGATTGAACACAAACTTCCCCTTGTTGAAGCCAGGGGTCATGGAGAATGTCCGTGCTCCACTTGTGGATGATCGCAGGGCCGTCGTGGTGAAATGCCTCATGGGAACCGCCCCAGCGGCTGCCCTGACCTGGCCGTGGGAGTTGGGGATTGCGATCACATATCCTCAGTAACGGGGTCCGACCACAATCTTCGAGAGTTGGCATATCGGTCGGGAGTGGACATTGATGAATAATATGACTGATTGAATGAACGAATGAATGATTGTTGGTAAAAATGGATTCGCTTAAGGAGTTTTTGGCTTCGAAAGTTGTTGTAAGCATTCATTTTCATAGGAACATCAGCTATTTGGAATTTTATTAGAAAAAAAAGTGATTAAATGATAAAATTTCAAAAAACGTGACAAAAATTTAATAAAAATAGGAAAATAATTTAAAAATATTTCATATATGAAAATCAAATTGAAATATTATGAATCATTTTAGCAAAATTATAACAATATTTATACTTACTTATATTTTAATACAGGGTATAAAATTTTTACTTTTAATAAAAATTTTATTTTTATGTAAGTTTTGCAAAAATAGCTTTCCACCTTAGGTCTAAATAAGCTTATGAAAAAATGTTACAAATGGAAAACCTATTTTTTTTTTCTCTCTTGTCTCTTAATGGCGTTGCAAAGATTCTTATTTCAGTTCCTCAAACATCCCAATACATATAGTCAATATAATTAACTATCCTAGTTCCATATGCCCCATAAGTTATGTCATTTGAAAGCTTAAGTATTTAACTTTTAATGTTTCTAACGAGTAAAAAACATGTGTAAGAAATATTAAACTTATTGTATACAACATAAATACTTAGGCAATGGAGCATCTAGGAGTTTGCACTCACATACCTGACTTAGGAAAAAATTGTTTTAAGAGGCGATAAAAAAATTCGAGTATCCGGATAAAGTCTCCCTCAAAGTTATGACTTTTAAAACACCCCTAACTTGTCACTTGGAGCGACGATTTTCACTAAAACTGGAGAAAGTTTTCCCTTACGTGAGTATAACTGAGTTTAGAATGACGAATTTAGCCGAGTATAATCAGAATTTTTTTTGTTGCCCCTTCTTTACTCATTTCTTTTCTTCAAACAGGGTATTTGCGTGCAAAACGCGAACATTCAGATGAGATGGGTACAATCCTCATATATAGGCTGCCATGAAAGCATTATATAACGCGCACATCTTGATGCTAGCACGAAGTTCGACTTCGCATTGCCGCGAGACAAACCCATGTGAAAAATTTATACATGGGAGATGGGGAAGTTTTGGATTCGTGAGTTTGGTTTGCATTCAATGCTAAAGGAAAGAAGAAGTCCTCCTCATCCATTCTAAGAAGGAATTAAAGTTGGGGTGTGAACTTCAATTATTGGTCATAGTCAACTTGATATATAAATATCACATGCCCCGTGAAACACAAGAAAAGACAACTCATTGGTACTATTCCGAGTAAATATATCGATATTTGGAAGATTATGTCTCGAGGAAAACTTAATATCAATCCATCCAAACCTGGATCATAGTTCCTCTAAGAATATTAGATGTATGAGATTTACATTATAACACAAAGTTCATTAATTATACATATTGTTCTTGGGTTTTATTCCATTTTAACGTGGTTGGAGAAAAAAATTCATGAAATAAAATAGATAGTTTTGAAGTTCCGGAAATAAAGCATCTGGACTTATAAAGTCCGACTTTGCTAAAGAAAAAAGTCGGCTTTATAAAGCCCGACTTCAAAAACCACTTAAGGAAGTCGAACTTTATTCCGACTTTCCTTTTTTTACATTTTTATTTTTGAAAATCGAACTTATGAAGTCCGATTTCCTTTTTTAGTAAAATCAGATTTTATAAGTCCCGTTTCAAGGCTTTATCTCCGAATTTTCAAAAAAATTTATCATATTTCATAAAATTTTTTCCTCCATTGTACTATTTAGGTTCAGAATGAATCGTACAACTGCAAGCCTTCCAACTACTTCAAAAACTTCCGGAACGCCCTAAAGTCGAGGCTTAGGTCTTTAGGTAGATTTTGTGGTCTTAATTCAATGTAATCTAATCTTAGACCGACAAAATCTGGTCTAGAAAAAGTTATTGCTCCACTAACCATTGCTATTTCTAGCATCTTACTTTTATTTTTGTGCCTTACTATTTGGTGGGGCATCATTATTATTTGTTGAATTTCAAGTTGAGACACAACTTTCCCACTTTCTTTTTCCTATTTCTTTTTTTTTATTGATTTCCCTCTTGTTTTTTTATAGTTAGGCAATGACAGAAGAAATGTTTTCCCAAAAGCATCCTTACATTTTTGTGGCCTAAAATGAGTCCACGTGATTTCTTAATCGGACTACAACCAAATACCACGGTGAGAGGTTTGTTTTATTATAACGTTAGTTAGCAAAAAATACAGGTTTTGAAATTCCTTAAATAGGGTGATATATCGTTGTTGAGAATAATGAATTCCAAATTTAAACAATTACGATTTACTATTTTATTGGGCAAATTATTTTTCCGACTAATAATTCATGTATGAAAATGTACACAGGATGTGTACAAAACAAACCCCAGTGTCTATCAGAGTATCTAGAGATACTCATAATATCCAGGGAACTTGAATGTCAGAGCCGCGTAATTGCTTAGGTATTCATCCCTCATACTAAAAGAAGTGAGTCTGGGTACTTCTTGGGATGGTTCTATCATCCACCGGATTTCATCTACAGGAATAGACCTTTGCTCAGCTATATGTTCAATAACCTTACAAACTTCAGGAATCTTAATCAAAGGATTACTAAATAGGTAACCCTCATCATTCTTAAAGATTCCTCTCAGTTGATCTATTGGGTCTTCATAGACTGATAGAGACACTTGTCTATACCCGAAAATTCTTCCCGAATGTTGTGTCGACGGCCAAGAATCAACAGATCTCTGAGCCATATCCTCATCTAGTGGTGGTGTAGAGGCTTCCACTGGTCATGGAATTATTACCTCATAGATTGGGCTCCTGAGATTGGGATTGGGCTCTCTCATAGACAGCGCTCTCATAGACAATTATTTATCAAGCCTAGGAATACTAGACAACGGTTCTCCTAACATTAAGGTAATCCGATTACCTCTTTATTGGATGTTAGCCGGGCTAATAGGTCTAGAGCTCGTAGAAGGCTTAGTCATCACCCAACTTCTGGGTCAGGTTAATTTCAAAGGATTCATCCAAAAATTTGGATGCTTGTACAAGTCTGTATATAATTCTGGTATGATACGACAAAAACTTGGCTTGGGGATTCATTTTGTCCATATTCGATAACTTTAATCTCAAGGTTAATGAATTCCCCAAACATCTGTCGTTCAAGGCCATCAAGTAATTTGGATGGACTTCCTGCACTTGCGGATTCAGCGAACAAGTTTTTGGCACCGTTGCAGGGGAGACGGCTGCAGACTATTTTTTCTACTTACGGTAAGAACGATTTCAACTTTCAAGCCACCGATCTTCTTATCAATTTTGCAGGTTTATGCACCGCACTCAACGCGATGAAGTGTTTGAGAAGTTCGTCTAGGTAATTTTTTAGGTTTATATCCAAAAGATATTGCTATTTTAATTTTGAACAAAAAGTAGCTGCTTTAGCTTTAGCCACTCGAATTGACCTAGAAATCGAACGGACATTTCAGATTCGGAGAAAGGATCAACGACGAGCTATGGAAGAACAGAACCACAATCAGGTTGTTGATCCACAACCAAGGAGGACCATGTGTGACTATTCTCACCCAACACCATTGGAGAATACGCCATTCCTTTTGCCTGCAACTCAGGCGCATAATTTTGAGATCAAGCCCTCGATCTTGAGTATGATTGAAAATAATAGTTTTGGAGGTTTGCTAAACGAGGACCCTCATTGGCATTTAACTCGTTTTAAAGATCTTTATGACACTTTTAGGTTTAATAGTGCAACCCTGATGCAATTCGACTAAGGCTCTTCCCGTTCTCATTGAGAGACAAGGCACGGGCATGGCTCTATTCACTCCCGCCGGAGTCAATTCACTCGTGAGAAATTTGACACGAGCATTCTTAGGAAAATACTTTCCACCGAGTAGGACTATGAAGATTCGGAACGAGATCACATCATTTCGCCTACAACCGATGGACACCATGTACGAGGCCTGGGAAAGATTTAAGGAGCTGCTTAGATTATGCCCACACCACGAGATCCCAAGATGGATGCTCATTCAAAGTTTCTATGACGGATTGACAGATTCTCTCCAATCTATGGTGAACTCGGCGGCAGGAAGAACCATCATGAATAAGACACCCAACGAGTCGTGGGACTTTTTCGAGAAAATAGCGAACAATGGCCAACGGAGAACCTCTACCCGTGGATTCGATGGAAAGCATCAAATCGATGCATTAACATCACTAACTGCCCAGATGGAAGCTCTAACGAGAGAGGTAAATGCTCTTCGATCATCACCACGTACATCTAATAATGTTTACTCTGAAGTGCAGGCTGTGGAGCAACATGACGATATGCACGAAGTCAATTATGCGGGTGCATATAAACAAAACAATGCGTATGCCAATACATACAATCCGGGATGACGGAACCATCCAAATTTTTCATGGAAGAACAACCAATGGCAGCAAGAACAAACGCAATCAAGGATGAGTCAACCTCTTGGTTTCGCTGGCACATCACGACAGCCCACAGGTGAGATTAAATCTAACGTGGAGGATTTGTTGAAACAGTTGATCACAGGCCAGGAAGAAGCGCGAATGCAATAGGAAGAAGCGAGAAAACAATAAGAGGAGTTGAGGAAACAATAAGAAATAATCCTCAAAGATCATGCTACTTCTATCAAGCAATTGGAAATCCAGATAGGCCAGCTCGCAAACTCTATGACGATGCGGCCACAAGGGACCCTTCCGAGCAACACAGAACCAAATCCAAAGCGTGAATGTTGTAATGCAGTAACCCTTTGGAGCGGGCATGATTTAGAAGAGGCCTTCGAGAAAATGAAGGAGGAAAATGAGCAGGCTCGTGAGAAGCGTCGTAGCCATAAGGTAAGTAGCTCGGAACCTGTCGAGACTGCAATGTTGTGGCCACGCAGGTGCACCCCACGTCGCCGCCTTTTTTCCCTAAGATCCCATTCCCACAAAGATTAAAGAAGGCCAATGATGAGATGCAGCTCAAGAAATTTCTGGACATGTTCAAGAAGCGACAGGTCAACATCCCTTTCGCGGAGGCATTGGAGAAAATGCCAAAATACGCAAATAAGGAGATGTTATCCTAGAAGTGCCGGCTAGGTGATCACGAGACCAATGCCTTGACTGAAGAGTGCAGTGCCATTCTTCAGAAGAAGCTACCTCCGAAACTCAAAGATCCAGGTAAATTCACGATTCCTTGTAAGATTGGTAATGAATTTCCTTGACAGGCACTTTCCGATCCTGGGGCAAGCATAAATTTGATGCCATATTCGGTATTCCAAAAGCTTAACATCGACGAGGTATGTCCCACTTCCGTGATTCTTCAATTAGCCGATCGATCATATGCTTATCCAAAAGGTTTGGTTGAAGATGTCTTAGTTAAAGTGGACAATTTTATATTCCCTGCTGACTTTGTAGTTTTGGAGTATGAGGAGGATCGTGAGATTCCGATCATTTTGGGCAGGCCATTCCTTGCAACTGGAAGAACTCTCATAAATGTGCAAAAGGGCGAACTCACCATGCGCGTGCATGATTAGGAGGTAAAGTTTAATATTGGTGACGCATTGCATATGCCTAACGACAATGATGATTGTTGTTATATGGACATACTCGAAGACATTGCATACGAATCCTTCTTGGAGATGTATGCCAATATTCCGCTTGATGAGATGATGAATACGGTGGATGTACAAGCAGTAAAGGAAGAACCAGATGAGGCATCTTACATCCATTGCATTCCAAGAGTGGAACCATTAGATCGTGTGGCAACTCAAGCTAAACCATATGTGGAAGAGCCGCCCGAGCTTGAACTCAAACCTCTTCCAGAGCATTTGCGATATTCCTTTCTGGGTAAGTCCAGCACCCTACCTATTATAATTTCAGCTTATCTAACCAATGAACAGGAGGAATCGTTGCTTCAAGTACTACGACAACATACAAAGGCAATTGGTTGAACTATCGCGGACATCAAGGGGATTAGCCCGTTCATCTGCATGCACAAAATCATCTTGGATGATGATAAGAAGACATCAATAGAGTAACAACGGAGGCTAAACCTTAACATGAAGGAAGTGGTACGCAAGGAGATCATCAAGTGGCTCGTTGCGGGCATTATCTACCTAATCTCGGACAGCTCATGGGTCAGCCCTATCCAGTGCGTACCAAAGAAGGGTGGAATGACGGTCATGAAAAATAGTAAAAATGAGTTTATTCCCACAAGAACTGTGACCGGATGGAGGGTATGCATGGACTACAGAAAGCTGAATGCAGCCACAAGCAAGAATCACTTCCCATTGCCGTTTATCGACCAAATGCTTGACAGGTTAGCAGGTAAAAGTTTTTACTGTTTTCTTGACGGATACAATCAGATTGTAATAGCTCCAGAGGACCAAGAGAAAACAACTTTTACTTACCCGTACGAAACATTCGCATTTAGGTGCATGCCATTTGGCTTATGCAACGCACCGGCTACATTTCAAAGGTGCATGATAACCATCTTTTCATACATGATCGAGGTACTTATGGACGACTTCTCAGTGTTTGGAATGTCATTTGATAATTTCCTAGAAAATTTTTATGTTGTTTTAGTACGTTGTGAGGAGACAAACCTCGTGTTAAATTGGGAGAAATACCATTTTATGGTCGGAGAATGTATTGTCTTAGGTAACAGGATCTCCGAGAAAGGAATCGAAGTGGATAGATACAAGGTTGAAACTATTGAAAGGCTGCCCCCACCAACTTCAATCAAGGTAGTGCGAAGCTTCCTAGGACACGCGGGATTCTACAGACGTTTCATCAAGGATTTCTCGAAGATCACCAAACCATTGTGCAATCTTCTGGAAAAAGATACAGCATTTATCTTCGATAGTAAGTATATGGAGGCATTCTAAGACCTCAAGAAGAGGTTAGTTTCTGCTCCTATAGTTGTTGCCTCGGACTGGTCTTTACCATTCGAGTGGATGTTCGATGCAAGCGATTTCGCTGTGGGAGAAATTTTAGGACTGAAACGAGACAAAGTTTTTCACACCATTTATTACACTAGTAAGATGTTGGAAGGAGCACAGGTAAACTACACAACCACTGAGAAGGAGATGCTCGCAATAGTCTATGCTTTCGATAAGTTTCGCTCATATTTGATTGGTTCCAAAGTGATAGTGCATACTCACCATGCAGCTATTAGGTACTTGATGCATAAGGTGGATGCAAAGTCAAGGTTAATCAGATGGATTTTGTTGCTACAGGAATTTGACCTTGAGATTCTAGACAAGAAAGGAGCAGAAAACCAAGCTGCCGATCATCTATCACTCTTGGAAGGTAATGAGCGACTTGCGGCCACAACGATCATCAATGATACTTTTCCGGACAAGCAACTTTTTGCGATTGAAACAATAGTGCCCTGGTACGCTGATTTTGTCAACTACATTGTGGCTAACGTAATTCCTCCAGAGCTGACATCTCAGCAAAAGAAAAAATTTTTACGTGATGCTCGCTTCTATTTGTGGGATGAACCGTTTTTATTTAAGAGATGTGCAGATCAGATGATAAGCAGGTGCATATAGGAAAAGGAGATGACATCAATTCTTCAGTAGTGTCATGCGTCCCCTTATGGTGGTCACTTTGGAGGCCAGAAAATTGGATTAAAAATTCAACAATCAGGTTTCTTTTGGCCCACACTATTTAAAGATGCTCATAACTTTGTCACTCACTGTGATCGATGCTAGAGGATAGGTAATATTTCACGCCGTGATAAAATGCCGTTGCAAAATATTTTGGAGGTTGAAATATTCGATGTTTGGGGAATCGACTTTATGGGTCTCTTTATTGAATCATTTAGGAACCGTTACATACTTGTGGCTGTTGACTACGTTTCTAAATGGGTTGAAGTCACCGCTCTGCCAATGATGCTCATGTAGTGGTCAGATTTTTAAAGCAGATTTTGGCAAGGTTTGAAGCACCAAGGGCAATCATAAGTGATGGAGGATCCCACTTCTGCAACTTAAAGTTCAAGGCCTTGATGAAAAAGTACGGTGTGACGCATAGAATCGCTCTGTCCTATCATCCACAAACAAGTGGGTAGGTAGAAGTGTCAAATCGTGAAATTAAACGTAGCCGGGAGAAAACCGTGAGTCCAAACAGAAAGGATCGGGCAAGCAAGCTTGACGAGGCATTATGGGCTTACCGGACAGCCTACAAAACTCCAATTGGCACCTCACCGTACAAGTTGGTTTATGGAAAGGCATGTCATCTACCGGTGGAGATTGAGCATAAGGCTTTTTGGCAATCCAAAAGCTGAATTTTGACCTAAGGGCTGCGGGTGAGCAGCGAATGATGCATCTCAACGAGATGGAAGAATTTCGGAATGAGGCCTATGAGAATGCACGTATGTATAAGGAAAAGACCAAACGTTAGCACGACCAACGAATCAAAGAACGACGTTTTGAACCTGGGTAGCTTATTTTGTTGTTTAACTCACGACTTAAATTGTTTCTAGGTAAGTTGAAGTCAAGATGGTTAGGACCATTCAAGGTGTTGAAAGTATTTTCTTATGGAGCATTGGAGTTGGAGAACCCGAAAGACCACACAAGGTTCAAAGTTAACGCTAGTCGGGTCAAACATTATCATGGAGGAGGTGTCGAGCATGACATATGGACACTGACATTGAGCGAAGCATAACAACCAAGGAACGTCAAGCTGAGGACATTAAACCAAGCATTTGTTGGGAGGCAACCCAACCGCAATATGATCGGCTAATAAGCACGCAAGTTTCCATTTTTCTTTTCGTTTCTTTTCTTTTATATTGAATAAACATCGGGACAATGTCAGATAGGTTTGGGGGTGTGCATCACCTATTTGCTATTGCTGCTTTGCTTTAGTTGCCGTGGGTGTTATCGTTGTGTTCTATTAAAAAAAATTGATTTACCTACTCTTAAAACTATTCCTTGGAAAATATTTGGAAGATTGTGCTTAATGATGAATTAGGTCGACTGACACGGACATAGGAGCATTAGAGCCTCAACTTGACTTGTGTTAGGCAGTTTTAAGTCCCCATCTCATGCTAATTTTGTGTGTGGCCGCAACAATTCCTAACTCCTTGAACCGAAAGAGGAAATGAAAAGTAGGATTTTTTAGCATGTTGAAAGAGAACCTTTAGAAATTTTGCATAAAAAAAAGAAGATAAATCCTACCAAGGCTCTGAGTACTGCTGTTTGGGTGTGTAGAAAAAAGAAAAAGAAAAGAGAAAAGAATAAACTGACAAAGTCAGAAAAACACCCGAACATGTGCTTGTGGTGCGAGTCATAGTGCGGTTGCTTGAGTTATTAAATCCGCGGGGTGCCTTATCATCCGGTGCCTTGGGCCATCTGGTTTAGGAGTCATCGATTGAACACTCGATATATGAGTATTCCCGCTATTGATAAAGCATTTAGAGCCATGTAGAAAAAAAAAGAGAAGAGAAAGTGCTTAATTGATGAATTCTTGAGTGAGCAATCTTAATGCCAAGTAGTCCTATGACATGGACTTGAGTAGGTATGTGGAGTGACAGAATTGTCGTAGCTTATATGTCGTGTGACCTGAGCGCGTGGGTATAAAATACTGTTGAAGCATGAGTTAAGGGAAAGGGTTGAAATTCGACTGTGTATTATGGCTTATATCTGAGAGCATATAATATGTAATGATTCCCCGGGATATTGTTCTCTAGTAGTATCGTGTGCTTGTTTTGCACGGGACTAGCAAAATCTAGGTTTGGGAGTATGATAACTTGTTATAAATATATATTTTCATCCCTCTAATTGCGCAATATTGAGCTAAATCCTTGAGGTATATTGTAATATATGAGCATATTACTTAGATTGGGGTACTGTTGGGAGTTTTATTAAATTTTTAGGTAAACTCGGAAAGAATGAGGGCGGATGGAGTTTTGCAGAGAGTTGGTGCAGTTACACCAGAAAGAGTTGCAGCCGCACAATTGGACAGAAATTGGACAGAAACTTCGTGCAGCTGCGCGGAAATTTCGTACAGCTGCACCACGGCAACCTCAAAATGCACAGAAACTTCGTGCAGCTGCACCAGATTTTCGTGCAGCTGCACGTACGGATGCGAGGAAATATTTTATTTCCTATATTCTGTCTACGTTCCAGATTTTGAAGATCCTCCAGGGTTTAAGCCTTGGAGGTATAAAAAGGGACGTCCTACCTTATTGAAGAGTGTGTCGGGAACGAGAGATCACATAGGGCCATACACGAAGACATTCGACAAAGCTTCGGGCTATGTTTAGGTTATTTTCCTTTTGTTCTGTAGTTTTGTGTTTGATTATTTTCAGTATGAACTAAATCTTTCTTCTAGGAATATGATGAACTCGGTTGTGGAGTTACTTTCTTAAGGAATTCCTTTGAACTATCTCTTTCTGCGTTTCATTTATTTACTTCACTTGTTCTTAATACTTGCGGGCGTGCGGCCGACGTTCGTATTGATCGCTTGTGCTTGAGTGAGCTCGAGAGAGGATCTTAGGAGAAGAAGTAGTGGTGAAAGTAGCCTGGTTTTTGTCGTGAGAGTGAACGGACTTAAGGTGATGTAGAGATATACACTGAAGGCAACCAATGGAAATCGAGACTTAACGCATCTAATTAATCGTGAGCCTAGAGATAGGGATCGGTTATTTAGGTAGTTCGGTGGACTTCGAGAGAAGCACAATAACTAGGGATTTCGGTTAGTAAATGAACACAAAATTGAGATAGGGAGAGTGGAGATACGGGATGGTAATGAAACAATTGAGGGATTCATAGTCCTAGGCTTTCTTATTATTGATTTCACCTTACCTTTACTTTATTTACTTGCTTTCGTTTTTAGTTTTAGCTACAATTCTCATTACTTTCGGGTTGACTTTGAAAGCGTTGGCATCGGACAATAGAAGGGATTTCAAGTACTGTCTCTACGTGGGATCGACAATTTACTTACTCTATATTACTTGGCGTGACCCGTGCACTTGCGGATTCAGCGAACATAATAACATTATTTTTACGTTATGAAGTTATGATGACCAACTGATGGTAGTTTGTCTGCTGGGATGACTTATGCTGCTGATAAATCATGGTATCCCGAAGGACGTCATTCAGGATATGAAGATCGACATGGAGGAGTTCTTCAAACTGTCGTTGGCCGAGAAGACGGCCTATGAGCAGTTACCAAATGGTATGGAAGGGTATGGCCAGGCATTTGTTCTATCGGAGGAGCAGAACCTGGATTGGGTTGACATGCTCTTCCTCTTAGTTCAGCCTCCTTCACAGCGGAAGTTCAGGTTCTGGCCAAAGCACACTGCATCTTTCAGGTAACTTGATTGAACCGAAAAAGGCAATATCCCTAAGAAGATAAGGGATCGATCTCATGTCCGGTACCTGTTTTCTGGTTCAGGACAACATTGCAGAAGTATTCATCCGAGCTTTTGAAAGTTGAACTCTCCCTCCTCAGAGTTATGGCCGAGAAATTAGGAGTCAATCCCGACATGTTTGCGAACAGTTTGAAGGAGGAATACAAGGAATAAGGATGAACTATTTCCCTCCTTGTCCACAGGCAAACAGGATTAGCGGCCTGGCCCCCATTTTGACGCCGTCGGGATAACGTTGTTGTTACAAACCAGGATGTCGACGGTCTCCACATCAAGAAAGAGGGGAAATGGTTACCCATAAAACCTGTCCCATGAGCATTGATCGTCAACATCGGAGATATCATTCAGGTCTGATTATGCATTTATACAAGGCATCGTAGGTTTTCACAAGTTTTCCGCACACGACTCTGACATATCATTTATTTTACGCATATAATTAGCAATGGAGAGTAAAATAGCATACAACACTGGTCAATTCGGAAAATGAATGACTTTCTATAGCTGCATTCCATAACATTAAGCTAGAAGGGACTGTTTGGCCAATGCCAGATCTTGTTTAACATGACGGCGCCCGTTATAAGACCATAAGCAACACCAATATGTTCGACATTGTTGGCACAGTTTTGATGATGAACCATAAAAATCTTGACCTTCCACTACAGAATAAGAAATTGGCAAAACCCTCAAATGATTTTTGTACGCGCGCCCTTCGGCTTATCACGCGCGTGGCGGTTCGGATTACCCGAGAATCCGAGCCCGCTCCCTTAAGGCCCAGGAATTGGTTGGGCCCTTCCTTGGGTTCCCGAATGGGCTTGCGGGGCGTATCGCCAATCGTCTCCAGTTCTGTGGAGGCGACAAACGAAAGGCTGCATTAAGGCCTCTTTCGTGGGATTTTGGGAGGACACAGAGAGCTGCTCGTGTCGTCGTTACCCATCTAAAATGGCTCCGTAAAAAGGGTGGTTGTTGTTTAACCTAGGTAAACTATACGGAGTCGCCACCGACTTAAGTTTGAAAACTGGTTTAAGTCGGAAAAACCAGAGTGAGTTCAGGGATTCCTACTTACTAACTCTTACATTCTAAGCATGTGAAAAGGTGGCGATTACCGGGCTTTGGACCCGATCCGGGAGTTGGTCGGACTCGTATCAATGTTTAGGGGCGTTGACCCGATTCGGGCTTTGGACCCAAACTCATATTGGTTGTTTAGGAAAACCATCAAGCATGCGACATGTTACTAAGAGGGGGTGAATTAGTGTTAAAGTCCAATTAAGGATTTTTAACTCCTTTTCGACAAATCCCGCAGCGGAAGAAAGCTTATGTAAAATAGAACCTTGCAGACAAGCTTCTGTAAAACAGAACCTTGTAGACAGGCTTCTATAAGACAGAACGTACGAATGTGATTACGATTTGAGTTGATTGACGCAAGCATATTTATTGTGGCTCGGCAAGCTTTGCCTACATCTACTCTCACCCAGAATTTGGATGGTTATCACTAAAACAAAACGTAGTAGCGATATAGACGATGATGCGCGATCAGCCTTCTACAGCACGAACCAGAAGGTTCTACACCAAAGGTAGCTATACAGTACAGACTAGAAGGTTCTGCACTAAAAGTGACACGGTGCATGCGTTAACGTGACTAACAAATAGTAACTGGTTGTTGGACGTTTCCCTCGGGCGTGTCCTCACCTACATAGCAACCCGCTGCGACTTCCTTCGAGACATTTCACTCTGACGGCGTCTCCGCCTACACAGCAACCCGTTGCGACTTCCACGGGACTTTTCACTCCGGCGGCGTCTCCACCTGTACAGCAACCTACTGCGACTTCCCTTGCGCGATCTCTCGAGACAGCGACTAAGCAGACACAAAACCTCAGCTCGAGGTTCTCCTGCATGGTCCCTCGAGACTACGGCTAAGCAGATACAGAACCCATGCCCAATGATCCACCATACACAGAATGTTACACCACATAAGCTGGTTAGTCCATCACCTTCTGTGTTAGGGGCATTTGCCCTTCTCTCAGGCCCACTACACGTTGGCCACGCCAGCAACCTGTCGTACGCCTCCACCAATGTCTCATGCAGCCTCCAACCAAGAGTCCCTCGTGGCCCTCGGGTTACACTCTTAGAAGACTTCACCAATGATGCAGCCTTCTACAACTCACGTCCCTCTTGTGTGACTAACGAGACTCAAACTAACAAAAAATTACAAGCACCAACGTCTGACAAATGTATCTGATGCTCTTACACACTTTACAATACAACCGAATCCTTATTTATACACAATTACAAAACGCTAAGCATAGAAGGTATAATTGATTAATATAGCTTCAACACTTAAATAAAAAATGAATAAATCATTGATATTAATTCCATTAATAAGCAAATGATGTCTCCCATTGGTAAGTATCCGTTGGGACAAAATCTTATTAAAAATAAATTAATTTAATCAAATCCCTTCGGAGATACTTGCAAAAGGTTACAGATTGCGAACAACCTTTTATGAATGGAAATAATTGAAATAAATTTTCACAAGTTATTTTGTCAGATTCATTAGTTTATTTTGATGAATTTGGACAAATAACACGTTTTTGTTATCCAAAGAAAAATTATTAATGGAAGATAACATTCGTATGACATATAGTCAATCATGTAGAACCTTCCATAAATAGATAATTTATTTCCTTCAATTGGAAATATATTATTTTTTTATTGATTTGGTAACGAAATCATTTGATTTCGATAAGATAATTATTCTCATCAATTTAGATAATTCTCATGGAATATTCACATTTAATTTCCTTACAGAAGGTTCTCATCAGGAGTAGCTTTTGTCGTATAGAGGGTGGCTTCTGCTTCACAGAAGGTCAATGCTCATCATCAAAACCTCTTCAACACGACAGAAATCCTAATAGGCCTACAGCACACTCATCCATATCCAATTATTTAGATAAAAGGGATGGGAAAGGGCGGTGACTACAGGCCTATACACTTGGGCTCGCTACCCGTTATAAGTGGGCTTTGAACTATTTCGGGGAGGCCCATACCTCCCCATTTGTACCTTATGAGACGGTTGGGGCCGCTTTATTGTCTTGACATCGCGGTTTTTACACACGCGGAAAGATCCACGCGATTTAGTACACGCGCCTTCGAGTAGTCTTCGAAAATTCGGAATCGATCCTTCCAAAAAGTTGCATGCTCACTGTACATGCAAAGATAAAGATACAAGTGTGCAAGAGGTGAGGGACATTTTTGTCAAATGAAATAGAGGACTTCCAGCGCAATCATCGGAAAACCAGTCCAGAACTCAATCAAAGCATGTCGAAAAATTATGAAATCGGTGTCAAAATCTCCTTAACTTAAAGATGGATGGGTCCACCGTCTGGTCTAGAAACTTTTCAGAAATCTTATAATTTTGATTTTTCGAGACAACAACAAACTTCCACGCTAAACAGAAAACTGCACGTGCGACTGTCGAAAAGCTCATCCAAAACCGAGTCAAAACACATCAAAAAATTACAAAATTGGAGTCACAAGCTTCAACGCTCGAAGAGGGACGTGCCAATATAAACCTTTCGGTCACACAGTTGATAGAAAGTTTCAGGAATCATATTTTTCGGGACAGCAGTGCGCTACCGGGCGGAACAGGAGACTGCTCATGCAATCACCAGAAAAACCAGACCAAAACCCATTCAAAACACGTCGAAAAATTATGAAATCATCGCCAGAATCTCTGAAACTTAAAGGGGAACATGTGTAAACCCTTTGGTCACGAAATTCAATGAAAGTTTCAGAGATTGGGTTTTTCGGGGCAACAGTGTACTGCTGAGCAGAACAGAAGGCTTGAAAGAAAAATAGAAAAACATACCATGCACATAAGATAGAAATATGCAGGATATGTCCATATGACCGCAATTAAAGGCAAAAAATATGTCTGTCAAATATAGCGACAATCCAACAGGGAGACCGTTTGGAATCACGAAAAGAACAGGGTTGTGACGTGCGACGAGTTCCACCCTGCGTATGTTCTATTCACGGGATTGTATCCAACTTTACCAGAAACTTCAACGGTCGATATATATATTTACAACCGTCGTCGAGTCTAGTTTTATTATGGAAAGTTTGGAGACGATCCAACGGACGGACCTCATAAGTGTGATTGCAGTAAGTTGTTTGTTAGCAAACTGCCAGTTGTTCGGTATGTCAAAGATTTCTGACGTGTTTGAAGACGGTTGTCTTAGCGGTCACTTCTAGAGCCAACACGAATAGGCCCGATTAGGAATCAAAGGAGGATCAACCCCGCTCTCTTCTACAGCCCATCGACGCCCGAGTCTCAACGTAGATCGGAGGAGCATCGAGGGAGGGGGTGGGGGAGGGAGGGAGGGGGGTGGGGATGGGTTTTCACATCGCAGGGCGGGGGGGATGGGACCACTAACTTTATTTGGCTTATGAAAGTTTTTTTTTTTTACTCCATTAAGGAATGGGCCTTTGTAAGGCCGACTTCTTTATTGTCTTACCGAGGTCGGCCTTACAAAGGCCGACTTCATTTGGGTGGGACGGATGACATGAAGGCCGACTTCGGTTTAAGGATTATGAAGTCGGCCTTACATAGGCCGACTTCCTTCATGATCGAAGTCGGTATTTGTGAGGCCGATTTCGCTACCTTGGTTAAGGAATTTCCAAACTTTCCATGGTATTTGACGAAATAATTTTCGGACCAACGTTATTTCAAAACAAAACTCCTAAAATGACAGTTGGCAATTTATTTGAGTACAAGTGTTGGCAATTTATTACATAAATTTTGCTAGTAACTTCTTGTCCTGTAATGAACCACCCAGGGATATAATCTTTTTAGAATAGTTAGACTAAATATTGGCATCAACATGATGATTTACAACGTATTTAAGAGTTAAGCGGAATGGTCTGTCCCAAGTGGAAAAGACAACATAAATGACAAAAGTAAGAAGAGGAAAAGAGTCGGAGACATTGTTGTAAGAGGGAAGCCGGCAACAGTTGGAACCACACACTTTTTGTCATGTTTACAAATAACTAGGGAAAGACTTAACAGTTCCCAAATTTTGGTGACAAGGTCGATCTTTACAAAAACAGATGAAAAATCATTAAATCAGCAACAGCTTGTTTTAGATGAGGCCCTTGTATTCGAGCCTGGAGTATGGCGAAAAACTAATACGAGACGGCCATTACTCTTTAACGTGCGGAGCTGGACAAAATTAGATAGGACCAGCTCAACAACCCGCGGTACATCCAACGGTCACACATGTTTTGTTAATTTAACAAAACAAACTATAATACAAATAGAGCATTATTATTTGAACAGCCAGATCATTCTGATGTTGTTATGTGTTGGCGGACTCATGCTATCTAACAATTTGTCGTCCGGCTGGGACTTGATCCCATTTCGAAACTACATGTAGATGTATAAGCTGAACACTAGTTAGTTATATGGCTGGGGTGGGAGGAACCATTAAAAAAATGCAGATGGGGTCAGAAACCGAGCTCCAGTTTAGTGGATCCCTTCCGGTAGCAAACGTTCAAGCTCTAGCTAAAGAGTGCCTGACCGAGATCCCGCCACGTTAATGGAGTGCCGGAGGCAAAGGAGTGTGGGGCTTCGATTACGTAATTTGCAGTATTTTGCTTTTAATATTAACAGTGGAAAAGAAGTATATGGATGATATGTATCGAGTATATGAATCCGCTTGTATTCTAATATGACAATTTGTAAGCCATTTCCAGTATTATATTCAGACTACCGAATTTTGTGTTCACATTAGTATTCCGCTTTTAATATCAACATGTGGAAACGAAGAATATGGCCGCTCTGCATTGAGTACATATCTTGCCATTGCATTACATATATTTTGCCATTAGCTTCTTGTCATGTAATGGACCCACAAATATAAGTATTGTTGGACTAAATGTTGGCGCATATTGCAACAATGGAATCAACATAATTGACAAAAGTAAGAAGAGGAAAAGAGCCCGAGACAATGGAGTAAGAGGGACCAACATAAGGTTACTAAAAGCGGTAAGAAATTTGAATTCGCCTAAAGAGATTTCGGGTTCGAAATCTACCGTACACAGCCATTATATGTTAAAAGACCCACTCGTGTCCCTCCTTTCTCTAGAAACTGTCTCCAGATAACTTTTGGATAGGTAAGGTGGGATTAGGTAGAAATTATTGTGGATGTGATTTTAGGAAAGAAGTAGGTAAAGTAAAAGGCCAAAGAAAGAGCTACGTGGCCATATTTATCCTCTTACGTGGGTCCGGCTCCCCACTATAAATAGGGGATTTGGTCCCCATTTTGTATCGAGAATAAGAAGACATGGAGAGAGAGAGAGAGAGAGAGAGTGAGAGTTCCGAGAGGTAGTAAAATGAACAGCTTGTTTTTGTGAAAAAATGGAGATGGGGTCAGAAAATGAGATCCAGTTGAGTGGATCCCTTCCAGTAGCAAACGTTCAAGCTCTAGCTGCAGAGTGCCTGACCGAGATCCCGCCACGTTATCTACGCCAGCCAGATGAACTAGGCCAGTTATGGCCATCGACTGTTGCTCCGCAGATCCCAGTCATCGACATGAGCAAGCTGGGTGACGGCAGCTCGAGGAAGGAAATAGAAATGGAGAGGCTTCACTCTGCATCGAAAGATTGGGGTTTCTTTCAGGTAAAGTTCAGCAGCTAGTAACATTGTTTAAAGTTATGATATTGTGATGACCAGCTGATGGTAGATCATCTCCTGGGATTGACTTATGCAGCTGATAAATCATGGTATCCCGGAGGAGGTTATTCAGGATATGAAGATCGACATGGAGGAGTTCTTCAAACTGTCGTTGCCCGAGAAGATGGCCTATGAGCAGTTACCAAATGGTATGGAAGCGTATGGCCAGGCATTTGTTCTATCCGAGGAGCAGAAACTGGACTGGGGTGACATGCTCTTCCTCTTAGTTCAGCCTCCTTCACAGCGGAAGTTCAGGTTCTGGCCAAAGCACCCTGCATCTTTCAGGTAACTTGATTGAACCGAAACAGGCAATATCCTTAAGAAGATAAGGGATCGTTCTCATGTCCGGTACCTGTTTTCTGGTTCAGGACAACATTGCAGAAGTATTCATCCGAGCTTTTGAAAGTTGAACTCTCCCTTCTTAGAGTTATGGCCAAGAAGTTAGGAGTCGATCCCGACATGTTTGTTAACCAGTTTGAAGGAGGAATACAAGGAATAAGGATGAACTATTATCCTCCTTGTCCACAGGCAAACAGGGTTAGCGGCCTGGCCCCCCATTCTGACGCCGTCAGGATAACATTGCTGTTACAAACCAGTGATGTGGACGGTCTCCAAATCAAGAAAGAGGGGAAATGGTTACCCATAAAACCTATCCCAGGAGCATTGATTGTCAACATCGGAGATATCATTGAGGTCTGATTATGTATCAATACAAGACATTGTCGGTTTCACAAGTTTTCCGCACACGACTCTGACATATCATATATTCGATGCAGATAATGAGCAATGGGGAGTACAAAAGTATAGAGCACAGGGCAGTGGTCAATTCAGAAAAGGAACGACTATCTATAGCTGCCTTCCATGGCTTAAAACTGGAAGGGACAGTCGGGCCTCTGCCAGATCTTGCGAAAAAAGACCGCGCCCATTATAAGACCATGAACAACGTCGATAATGTTCGACACGTGACCAGTCTCAAACTCGATGGGAAAAGCATGTTGGATCTCCTTAAGCTAGATGCGAATGAGATCAACCTAAGGGAGCAATGATGATCCTCGTTGGCCTTCACAAAGTTGCAACTATACGGTGGGCGTTTGTTCTTCCCACATTGTCCCATCGAATGGGTCCATTACGTCCTCATTTCCAAAATAGGCATCCTGCCGGATGTTCCGATGTACTTCGTCTTAGAGTCCCAACAACCGTGAAAGACAATGTCGATAGCATACATGAGTCGTGGAGATTTACCTTTTTAGAATTGGAATTGTTTGAATAGAAATAAAATTATAATATAGTTTTTCCGTAGGGTATGGGTAGTCTTGTTTTGTGAATGAGTTGGGCTAATAATCCGAACTGAACAGATAATCTTCATATCAGAGACGACAATCTTCGAGCTTTATTTGAGCACCAACGCTGGTCGTGCAATAAGAACTCTGCTCCTCCGAAGCTGCAAGGAGAATATGGCTGGCCTGTATTTGAGTACAGATGTTGGCAATGTATTACATAAATTTTGCCAGTAACTTCTTGTCGTGTAATGAATCCAAGGATATAAATTTTTTAGTATAGTTAGACTAAATATTGGCGCAGTCATTTGAGGACACCCCAGTGGCGTAAGGTAGATGGTGGGTGTTTGGGACCTTGTCACGATCCTAGTTCGAACCCCATCATACATACTCAACTTGGATTTACGGTTGGACAAAAGTGTAAGAGGGGTCATGTTTTCAAATAACTCGGGAAGCAAATGGCAAAAATCTAACATGATAAAACCATTACTCTTTAACGTGTGGACCGGCACAACTACGCGCGGTACATCCAATGGTCACATATGCTTTGTTAATTTAGCAAAGACAAAATATAATACAAATAGAACATTATTATATGAACAGACAGATCATTCCAGTGTTGTTATGTTTTGGCGGACTTATGCTATCTAATAATTTGTCGTCCGGCTGTGACTTATCCTGTTTCGAAATTATATGTGTTGGATTTTATTTTTGTTTTAGTTTTCCAAAAGGGCCTTGAGCCCATGAGCCCACTTAGCCTAATTTTCATTTGTCCCACGATGAATGGAAATCTCACATGAGTCTTCCAACTCCTATATAGAGGAGCTCCTCCCCCACTTCTTCCTTGCTATTTCTCCTTCTTTTTCCTCTCTCTCTTTGAATCCTCTTTGGATTATAAAGAGATTATGATTCTTATTTTGATTCCTTTTTTTTGTTCCTGGCTCGTAAGTGCACACGAGGGTTTTGCCCATTCAGGGCAAAAATATTCCTCACGCAAGTACTATATTCCATACTAAGTACTATTTTATTATAATGTTTGCTTCTAAGTTCAGGTGAAGGCTTGATTCTAGCTGCAGTGTGCCCGACCGAGATCCTGCCACGTTATCTACGCCAGCCAGATGAACTAGGCTAGTTATGGCCATCCACTGTTGCTCCGTAGAACCCAGTCATCGACATGAGCAAGCTTAGTGCTGGCAGCTTGTGGAAGGAAACAGCAGTAGTAACAATATTTGCCATTGACTACGTAGTTGTATCCTCGCTTCGATGTCATTGTAACTACCTCCTTGATGTCATTCTACGGAGGCGATAGGCGAAAGGCAACATTACGGCCTCATTCGTGGGCTTTTGGGAGAACTCAGGGAGCGGCTCGTGTCGCCGTTACCCATAAAAAATGGCTCTATAAAAAAGGTTGTTATTTTTTAACTTAGGTAAACTATACGAAGTCGCCATCGACTTAAGTTTGAAAATTAGTTTAAGTCAGAAAAAACAAAGTGAATTCGAGAATTCCTACTTACTATCTCTCACATTCTAAGCATGTGAAAAGGTTGCGATTGTCTAAATAAGATTTGCTTTCGATTAACGGGCTTTGGACCCGATCCGAGAGTTGGCGCGGACTTGTATCAATGTTTTACGGACGTTGAACCAGATTCGGGCTTTGCACCCGAACTCATATTGGTTGTTTAGGAAAACCATCAAGGATGCGGCAGAAATCCTAATGGGCCTACAATACACTCATTGACATTCAATTATTTAGATAAAAGGGACGGGGAAGGGCGGTGACTATAGGCCTATATACTTGGGTCCGCAACCTGTTATAAGTGGGCTTTGAATTATTTCGCGGAGGCCCATACCTCCCCATTTGTACCTTATGTGACGGTTGGGGCTACTTTATCGTCTTGACACTGCGGTTTTTACACACGCGGAAAGATCCACACGGTTTGATACACACGCCTTCGAATAGTCTTCGAAAATTCAGAGTCGATCCTCCGAAAGTTGCATGCTCAGAGTACATGCAAAAATAAAGATACAAGTGTGCAAGAGGTGAGGGACATGTTATCTCAATTGAAATAGAGGACTGCCTGCGGAAACATTGGAAAACCAGTCCAAACTCAATCAAAGCATGTCGAAAAATTATAAAATTGGCGTCAAAATCTCCGGAACTTAAAGTGGGACGAGTCCATTTAAACCGTCTGGTCTGGAATTGTCCAGAAATCTTAGAATTTAGATTTTCCGAGACAGCAACTGTCGGAAAACTCATCCAAAACCCAGTCAAAACACATCAAAAAATTACAAAATTGGAGTCAAAAGCTTCGGCACTCAAAGGGGGATGTGCCAATGTAAACTTTTCGGTCACACAGTTGATAGAAAGTTCCAGGAATCAAATTTACTGGGACAGCAGTGCGCTACCAAGCGGAGCAGGAGATTGCTCGTGTAATCATCGGAAAACCGGACCAAAACCCAGTGAAAACACGTCGAAAAATTATTAAACCAGCACCAAAATCTCCAAAACTTGAAGGGAACGTCCTGTGTAAACCGTTTGGTTACACAATTCATTGAAAGTTTCAGGAATTGGGTTTTCCGGGGCAGCAGTGTGCTCCTGGGCAGAACAGAAGGCTTGAAAGAAAAGGAGAAAAACATACCGTGCACATAAGATAAAAATATGCACGATATATCCAGATGACCGTAATTAAATGCAAAAAGCATGTCTGTCAAATATAGCGACAATCCAACCGTGAGATAGTTTGGAATCATGAAAAGAGCAGGGTTGTGACGTGCAATGAGTTCAACCCTGTGTATGTTCTGTTCACGGGATTGTATCCAACTTTACCAGAAACTTCAATGGTCGATATATATATGTTTACAACCGTCGTGGAGTCTAGTTTAAGTTTGGAGATGATCCAGTGGACAGATCTCCCAAAATTGCCTTAGAAGTGGAACTGCAGTAAGCTGTCTGTTAGTAAACTGCACGTACGCCCTCAACTTCCGGGATCCTATCTCGATCCTCGATCATCATAAAAATTCAAAGAAAATTTCTTCAAGACCGTCACTCATTAAAGATCATTTGGTCTGAAGACATCGGGTTGGCCGATGTGCCTAACCCCTTCGAAAAGACTGGTTTCGTGACTGCAACGTAAGGGAGATGACGAAACTAATTGTCAGCAGTATTCTAAGGAAGAGAAGGGCTGAATGACGAAGGAAAGAGGCTGAATGCAGGGCTACCGTTTGCTGTCGACTGCCGGTGCAAGAGTCGAAGCGTTTGCTACTGTGGGACCTTTGATGCGGTCTGGTTCTTGAATGACCAAAGGGAAGAGGAGAGAGCCGGAGGATGGTGGTTGGGGGAGGATTTTTTTTATCCTTGCACAGGATAGATTGGCTGGAGACACAGAGGTCGTTATTTCCGTCGTCGTGGCTGGGAGGGAGGCTTCTGAAAAAGTAGAGGGGAAGAATCTCGAGAAACTTTGGCTGAGAACCCCCAAGGAGAGAGGAGTTGGCCTCTGCTGGAGGAAAGAAAACGGAGGATGGCTTGAATCTCTCGGAGGAGAAAATTCTCCGGAGATGGATGGGAGCCAGAGGCTTTGGCTCTTGTGTCCCCCTCCAAAATGATGACGCCACCCCCCCTCAGAAGAAGTTTTACTTCCCCCTTAAAAGGAAGACGCTCTTCCCTTTTTTTTTCTCCCAAAAAGAAAACGATTGGCTTTCTGTGGGATCTCCCTCTCTTTTGCAATTTGATCTGATTGAATTAGTTTAATTGGAATCCTACCAATTTCGTTCGAGTGGATGGATGTAAATAAGGATAATTGTCACGGGCTTAGAGTGAAATGGGCTCACAAGAGAAACGAATAGGCTTGAATTTCAAGCAGGCCTGGGCTTGGAGAATCTCAACACCACAAAGTGGATCTCCTTTAATTGGAATGGGTTGATGGGTCTCCTTTTCGTTGATACGAGGAGATGGTTTTTCTCTATCAATTTGTTTAAGACCAGCCGTGTCGAATGTGGGTTAATGGACAATTTCGGGATCTACAATTTTGTAAAAAAAAATAGATTTATTATTAAAGGAAATAATATTATCTATTTATGAAAATTCAACCTTATATGGAATTTGGGACAATTATCAACATCATTTGTTTAGGTTCATTGAATTGGACATCTTCATCAGAATGAAATTAAATTTGATACTTACGAAAGTTAATCTTTTCAATTGCAGAAGGTTACTGTTGTAATGAGATTTTTATTAAATCAGAGCCTAATTGATTTTAGAATTTATAGATTAACCACTTATTTGTTTCTGGACCTATTCTTAGTATTATTAGTTTATACATTTAGTTTTTGTGTCTTGTATAATTAAACGTACCTAGTCGTATTGTAAATGTAGAAAAGTATGAAAAAGGACAATGTGTATATTCTGACTGAGAGTAGGGTGTACAAAAAGTTTTTGTTGTTAGTCACACACGAGAAGGAATAGGATATGCAGAAAGCTGTAGCGTTGGTAAAAGCTTCTGGGAGAGTGACCTGGGGGCACGAAGGACTCTTAGTTGGAGGTTGCATGAGATGTTGGTGGAGACGTCGGCTGGTGGCTGGCGTGCCAACGTGCAGTGGGAAAGAGAGAAGGATAGATATTCCAAGATCACATAAGGTGAGGGACTGACTAGCTTCTGTAGTATGTTATGTGTGCAGTAACCTACTATAGAGGGTGTTGTCTTCTTGTATGGGGCTTGCTGCGTGCTTGGGTAGGGCTTGCTACGTGCTTGCGTGGGGTTTGCCACGTAGTCGCTATCTTGAGGAGGTCGCACAGGTCGTGTGAAGCCATCGGAGGGAAAATGCATCCTTGGACCCGGATTGCTGTCTGCTTGCGTAAGAATTACTACGTGCATGCATGGGACACACCACGAAGTCGTTGTCCCGAGAGTATTGCGTAACGGAAGTCACAGTGAGGAGCAGTGCAGGCAAAGACACCGCCTGAAGAAAACATCCAAACACTTTGTTAGTCATGTGAACGCGTGCATTGAGTCACTTTTGGTGCACAACCTTCTGGCCTTTGCTGTAAATGGTTGATCGCGCATCACCATTTATAATCACTACTACGTTACAATTGAGTGATAACCAACGAAATGATAAAAACCAACAAAAACCATCGCCCTTTGACCAAAAGAAAGGAAGGGACCCACAACAAAGGTTAATCATGGTCCCTCCAACAGAAAAGGGGAGTGGAGCTTCCTTTGACGACGGGGTCGGTCCCCTCCTCCTTGCTCTTAGGCTCCTTTTTCCCTCTTTAAATCAGCAAAGCTTCCTTCATTCAAAAAGGGCAAGCGCACCTGCCTCTTTCATCCGCCTCCTCATCATGTCATGTATGATCATTTGATTTATACTAATGAACAGAAAACAAAGAATCTCAGCAAAGAATTTCAAAATCGAATTGATGTACTAAAAAAAGATCCATTCCTTCTTCTTCCTCTATAGCATATGCTTGTCCTTTCTCTTATCTTGATCTTCCCTTCGATTTCGTTGGTCGTCTTGAAGTTTTCTGGGCATGGAGCCAAGAACCGACGAAAATACATCGTCATCCTCTAACCATTCCCGCAAGCTTTTTCAGACACAAGGTCAACAAAACGGAGACCATGAGGACCCTTCGCAATGCCAACTCAGATTGCCCATCGAAACATCAAAGTGACAGCAGCTAGAAGGCCCCGTATATTATAATATCAACACCTTCTACATTATTCTTATTTAGTATATCTAGAATTTTGTTAGCCTTAGATATTTTCCATAGAATAACCTAAGTTCTTAATATTTATATATTTTTCTAGATACTAAAATATCAAGATATTTTCAATAGATATTTTTAAGCTTTTTGCGAATTTTGGACTACAAAATCCAAGGAGGTTGCAACTATAAATAGGGGTGGGTTGCTCCCATTTTATAACAACCCTACGAGTAGTTATAAGAGATATATGTAAGAGAAATACATATAAGAGATTTATGTAAAATTTCCGACGTGTTTGGAGCCGGTTGTCTTAACGGTCACTTCTGGAGCCAACACAAGTGACACTTACATCCTTCATCGGGGAAGCCATCAGAATCTAAGTGTCAAAACAGGGTGACAACCAGATGCCCTCTGTAAGGATGAAAATGAATGTTTGTCCTCTTATTCCACGTTGATAAACCTTATTTATATGTCCTAACTACGTGTAACCACCATTAACCGCCGACCCATAAGTTACACGTGCCAAATTACAAGCATTCCTCGATGGCAAGCTTCAATCATAGTTTCGATCCTAAGTGCCTCGACTATCTTCATGACACTCCCTTCCCTAATGCTCCATCCTCCATCAAAGGGACGACGACCTTCGTCAATGTAGCACCCATTCTCGACGCTCCACCTGTCATTGGAGCGACGACGACCTTCGTCCATGCAGCACCCATCCTCGACGCTCCACCTGCATTGGAGCGAGGACCACCTTCATCCATGCAGCACCCATCCTCGATGTTCCACCTGTCATTGGAGCGACGACAACCTTCGTCAATGCAGCACACATCCTTGACGCTCCACTTGCCATTAGAGCGACGACAACCTTCGTCAATGCAGTACCCATCCTCGACGCTCCACCTCTCACGGGAGCGACGACGACCTTCATCAATGCAGCACTCGTTCTCGATGCTTTCAACCACCTGTGAGTCCTAAGATGACAGTTTATCTTGTGAACAGGTTGGTCTGTATTTAAGTAAAGGTGTTGGAAATTTATTACATAAATTTTGCTAGTAACTTCTTGTCATGTAATGAACCCAGGAATATAATCTTTTTAGTATAGTTTAGACAAAATATTGGCATCAACATGATGATTTATGTAGAGAAGTAGGTAATGGAATCAAATTCTTCTGTGTATTTCATTGATGCAACGATGATGCAACGATGTGGTCTATTTGTACAAGGAGAGGAAAATCAAGTAAGATACGTATTTCCTATTTTAACGCCTAGAATCGTGGAGGAGATAAAACCAAATATACAACTTCCTATTTTGCCGTAATAATTTACAACGTATTTAAGAGTTAAGCGGAATATTCAGTCCAAAGTGGAAAAGACAACATAAATGACAAAAGTAAGAAGAGGAAAAGAGTCGGAGACATTGTTGTAAGAGGGAAGCCGGCAACAATTGGAATCACACACTTTTTGTCATGTTTACAAATAACTCGGGAAAGACTTAACAGTTCCCAAATTTTGGTGACAAGATCGATCTTTACAAAAACAGATGAAAAATCATTAAATCAGCAACAGCTTGTTTTAGATGAGGCCCTTGTATTCGAGCCTGGAGAATGGCGAAAAACTAATACGAGACGGCGATTACTCTTTAACGTGCGGAGCTGGACAAAATTAGATAGGACCGACGCAGCAACCCGCGGTACATCCAACGATCTCACATGTTTTGTTAATTTAACAAAACAAACTATAATACAAATAGAACATTATTATATGAACAGCCAGACAATTCCAATGTTGTTATGTGTTGGCGGACTCATGCTATCTAATAATTTGTCGTCCGGCTGGGACTTGATCCCATTTTGAAACTATATGTAGATGTATAAGCTGAACACTAGTTAGTTATATGGCTGGAGTGGGAGGAACCATTAGAAAAATGCAGATGGGGTCAGAAACCGAGCTCCAGTTGAGTGGATCCCTTCCGGTAGCAAACGTTCAAGCTCTAGCTGCAGAGTGCCAGACCGAGATCCCACCACGTTATCTACGCCAGCCAGATGAACTAGGCCAGTTATGGCCATCGACTGTTGCTCCACAGATCCCAGTCATCGACATGAGCAAGCTGGGTAACGGCAGTTCGAGGAAGGAAACAGAAATGGAGAGGCTACACTATGCATCGAAAGATTGGGGTTTCTTTCAGGTAAAATTCAGCAGCTACTAACATTGTTTAAAGTTATGATATTGTGATGACCAGCTGATGGTAGATCGTCTCCTGGGATTGACATATGCAGCTGATAAATCATGGTATCCCGGAGGAGGTTATTCAGGATATGAAGAACAACATGGAGGAGTTCTTCAAACTGTCGTTGCCCGAGAAGATGGCGTATGAGCAGTTACCAAATGGTATGGAAGGGTATGGCCAGGCTTTTGTTCTATCGGAGGAGCAGAAACTGGACTGGGGTGACATGCTCTTCCTCTTAGTTCAGCCTCCTTCACAGCGGAAGTTCAGGTTCTGGCCAAAGCACCCTGCATCTTTCAGGTAACTTGATTGAACCGAAAAAGGCAATATCCCTAAGAAGATAAGGGATCGATCTCATGTTCGGTACCTGTTTTCTGGTTCAGGACAACATTGCAGAAGTATTCATCCGAGCTTTTGAAAGTTGAACTCTCCCTTCTCAGAGTTATGGCCAAGAACTTAGGAGTCGATCCCAACATGTTTGTTAACCAGTTTGAAGGAGGAATACAAGGAATAAGGATGAACTATTATCCTCCTTGTCCACAGGCAAACAGGGTTAGCGGCCTGGCCCCCCATTCGGACGCCGTCGGGATAACATTGCTGTTACAAACCAGTGATGTGGACGGTCTCCAAATCAAGAAAGAGGGGAAATGGTTACCCATAAAACCTATCCCAGGAGCATTGATTGTCAACATCGGAGATATCATTGAGGTCTGATTATGGATCAATACAAGACATTGTCGGTTTCACAAGTTTTCCGCACACGACTCTGACATATCATATATTCGATGCAGATCATGAGCAATGGGGAGTACAAAAGTATAGAGCACAGGGCAGTGGTCAATTCAGAAAAGGAACGACTATCTATAGCTGCCTTCCATGGCTTAAAACTGGAGGGGACTGTCGGACCTCTGCCAGATCTTGCAGGAAAGGACCGTGCCCATTATAAGACCATGAACAACGTCGATTATGTTCGACATGTGGCCAGTCTCAAACTCGATGGGAAAAGCACGTTGGATCTCCTTAAGCTAGACGAGAATGAGATCCACCTAAGGGAGCAATGATGATCCGCATTGCCCTTCACAAAGTTTCAACTGTACGGTGGGCGTTCGTTCTTCCCGCAATGTCCCATCGAATGGGTCCATTACATCCTCATTTCCGAAATAGGCATCCAGCCTAATGTTTTCGCATTTCGATGTACTTCGCCTTATAGTCCGAACAACCGTGAAAGAGAATGTCGATAGCATACATGAGTCGTGGAGATTTACCTTTTCTTGGGCATTGTTCATTGTAATAGACTGGGGACGAAACATTAAAGCCCAAGGCCATGTGATTTACATAAATACACCCAAAGTAGCCGATGTCGGGTTTGATTAAATAAAAATGACTGGAATAGAATTGTAACTAAATTAGAATTGGAATTGTTTGAATTGAAATAAAATTATAACATAGTTTTTCGGTAGGGTATAGGTAGTCTTGTTTTGCGAATGAGTTGGGCTAATAATCCGAACTGAACGGATAATCTTCATATCGGAGACGACAATCGTGTAGCTTTATTTTAGCACCCACGCTAGTCGTGCAATAAGAACTCTGCTCCTCCAAAGCTGCAAGGAGACACAAATCACATTTGTCCGATGGAAGCTGCCCGTTGCATGCCCCATGAGCATAACATTCGCCACTTAACTCTTCACGGGATTTGCCATTGACTGCGTGGGGTTTAAGGTTTAGGATTTTATACCTGCGGACATTAACTTCTTCTTTGAACACATATGCCTAATTCCTTCATCTAGTACATGTCAAAGCACTCATTGGTCGATTTGTATATTTTATCCTGTTGTTGTTGCCCAAGTACACTGGCATATATGTCTAAACATATATTAGACTATATGTTTAGCTTATCTTGCTGAATGGCACATTAAACGACCTCGTACACGCATGTATTAGATGACATGTTCAGATTATCTTGCCGAATGTAACATTAAACGAGCATATACCATTGGCGTAGGCCTAGCCGAAAGGACTGGCCATCTATTCAGTCGATTCTACTTGATCGAGATCAAATTGTCACATACGTCGTATATAATCGTTTCCTAAACGTACTTCACATCGGTTATATCGCCCAATAAGAACGGTGTTCCACGTAAAACAAGAGACATGAACTGTGGCCATGAATTTTTTATACTGTTAAATCTACCCAAACATTTATTCATGGTGGTTTTTCCTATTTTTGTTTACATGAATCCTCGTAATATTTGGAAGACAATAAAGCGATTGCCGTAATACCAAGATAGAAAAGAAAAGTACTATGAAAAAGAATTACCAGAAAAAAAAAAAATTGTTTAGTTTGCAGGGAAGTCGGAATTAGATTCAATTTTCCTACCGAATTATAATCATGAACATATGACAACTATACAATGGGATGCATATACCATTCGATCCAACCAACCATGTACCATTGACATCTATCCTGCCGAATGGATATTGCATCTTGCCAGTCGGTTCCACTCTATTGATATTAAAATTGTCACGTATAATTGTTTTCACCCGTACAAACATAGATTTGTACGTAATTATCGTTGGATCGTAAAAAAATTTACGAATTATAGTTTCAGTTTCGAAAGTGCCCTAGATACCACCCCTATGTCGCGGTTTCAAAATTACAATTTTAAACAGCTACTTAGGTGCACTTAATGAAAAATTAAAGTGAGTGAGGTGTCATAATATTTTACCAAAGTTAAAGTTTAAAAATCGTCGTTTCAGACTCCAATATTGATTAAAAGTCGTTGTTTGAAATCACGGCTTTCAAAGGACACCAGGGACGCCTCCCTCACTTCAATTTTTCACTAAGTGTACCTAAGTCGTGGTTTCAAATCGCGATTTTGACAGATCGCCTCAAAGTCGCGGTTTGAAACAACAACTTCATTGTAAAATGAAAGTCGCGGGTCGACGTTAAGGGCGTTTTGAAATTAAAGCGTATTTAACAATTTTTTTAAATAAATCGTACAATCGTACAAGGTTGTATCGTACAATGAGAATTATTATCCACGCAATACAAGAGAGAGAGATTGGGGTGAATGGATTTTAACTCACGAACTCAAGAATGGATGGAAGTCAACAATCAATAAATGAATGGCAACACAAATCGTCTTCCCCCGGGTCAACCCCTTTGTGGAAAACCTGGGAACAAAGTTAATGATTCTTCCCACATCGTACGATGGGTTCGCGAAGGTATTGACTGAAGTCAACAAGTAGACAAAATTCTTCTACAAGTCTAGCGAAAGTGGGCCGTCTCATTTAATGCGGATGCTCCCTTTTCTTTGGTATGTGGGACACGAACACCATCTCCTTCGCTTGTAACGTGCGAGAGACTTTGCTCGGTTACTGTTGATATAATCTGATTTTGAAGATGACAAAGGTTATGTATTGCTATTGTGCTATTTAAGTGTACAGAAGAACAGGTCTTCGGGTGTAGAAGCTGGTCTCTGTTATCTGTACAATACGTAAAAGAGTTACGTGGAGAACTTCAATGGGGGAAACGATCTAGCCATCAGAAATGGTGTTCTGAGGACGATCTACTATCGAGTCCACTATCCCTGTTATAGAGATGAGCATTTGTGTCATAGTTGCTATAACTCTCCTTGCTGGAGTACTTACTACGGTTTATAGAATGGTATTTCTGTGAGTGATGATTTCCTTATTGGAGATTTTTCAATATGCCAGCACGTGAGATATTTATCTCATACGTCCTTATTGACATCGTCCAGGTTCATCATTGAACCTTGAGTTGTTTTGGAAAGATTTATTTCCTTAACTAACGTGATCCTATAATTATGGAATTTTGAAATGACCTTATCATGTTAAGATCTCCCTATATGGTGAGAATATTTTACGATGGTAATGTTTTCATATTATGGAAACAAATCAATCCCAACGCCAAATTCGTATAAGGAAAAGTGCTGATTCTGCTGTCGCAGAAAAATGCTTCTGAGCAGAAGACATTATCTCTTATTGGGTGATTAATTTGGTTTATTATTATCTGATATTACTAAGGATAATGTTTTGTGTTCTTGGAAGTTTTCCCACAGGATCGTATCATGGAGAAAATGGCAAGTGGATCAACTAGCCGTAGGTGATTGATTGGGAATCTCCTTTCTATGGACAAGCTTAAATGCAAGAGTGAAGCTACAGTTTCAACTTATCGTTCTACCAAAAGCTTACCAGAAATCTTTGAGCCTTCACCGTTGCAAAAGTTGAGAGCCTCCATCGTGCATTCACCGAGCCGATCACCTCTGAGAAAAAGCGTCTTCTGTAGCTGGAGACTGTTGGTGCTGTAGTTGCTAATTCTGTTTTGTGCAGGTTAGTTACACAGATTGTGTGCAGGGGCAGGTGGTACCTGTTAAGCCACGTTGGCAGGTGGTAGCCGTTAAGCCACGAGGGCAGATGGTAGCCGTCAAGCCACGGGCTCAGTGAGAAGCCGGAGTCAGACACGTTGCGTGCGAGTTGAGTTAGTCACGTGTGTACGTGCAACTTGTTAGTCACATTTCTAACAGAAGTGTGTATCCGTAAAGTCCCTTGTTCTAAACATAGTGAATACACCCTAATTGGGGTGAGCACTGGGAGAGTGGACGTAGGCATTGTTTGTCGAACCACTATAAATCTTTGTGTCGCACACATAAGATAACCAATCTCAGAACTGGGAATCTGTCTAGCAGATCCAGTCTCTGTAATCTGACAGAACCAAGCTTCTGTGATCGAAAAAGTGTTAAAACTCTTAAGGCACTAATTCAACCCCCCCTTCTTAGTGCAATCTTATACCAACAGTTCCCTTCCGAACACGACATTCCGACAACGACGCGCATGCAGTCGGCTCATATATCTTCCATGTCCGAAGGTTAAAGAGTTGTGCCCACCGATGAGGAGGGATTCGAGGAAAAAACTGCATATTGGCAGGGGCTATAACCATGACTAAGAATCTTTCGTTGTCCAGGAGATGTGGTGCGAGCCTCTCCCTGGTTCTTCTTTTGCTCCTGGTCCTGTGGCAGGAAGATGCCAGTCCCATTGTAGCTGTGGAAGCTGCTCCCACGGAGGAGGGCCAAGCCCTTCTTGGCTGTAAGGCTACCCTCGACAACTCCACCACCTCCTCGATATCATCCTTGGAGGGGATTGTTGGACCTCTGCCGGATCTTGCAAAAAAGAGCCGCGCCCGTTATAAGACTATGAGCCACGTCGATTATCTTCGACGTGCGTTCAGTCACAAACTCGATGGAAAAAGCAAATTGAATCTCCTTAAGCTCGACGCTGATGAGATCAACCCTAGAGAGCAAGGATGATCCCCTTTGCCCTTCAAAAAGTTCCAACTGTATGACGGCCTTCGAATGGGTCTACTATGTTCTCTTATCCCAAGTAGGCATCCTCCTTTATGCTTATGCTTTTGATTTCGATGTACTTCTCGTTTTCGTGTCCCGCAGCCGTGCTCGAAAATACGGATAGCATAGCTCGAGAGGGACTCCGCGAGATTTCCCCAACCGTTTTCTGGGCTTCTTCAACATAATAAGTCGACGTTGTTCGCTAAAATGCACATACAAGTATACGGGTCGTACAAGTAATAAAGTAATGAGTAAAAGTCGTTCCCACGGAGATTGTTCAAAATATTTTGTCGATTATCGACTTAGCAAGTCTCAATCTAGCCAGTAGAGTTTTAATTGTTTAAAAGGTTTAATGTAAGAATGAAAATAGCAACTAAACAAAAGCAAGTATAGAATAAATCAATGGATGAAGAACCCACGATTATGAATCTCCTGTCATTCATGAACTATCTGCATTCTCTCTTCCTCAATTCCCTCGATTTCACGTTTACTAACCACAATTCTTATAGTTCGTTCGACCTCTCTCGAGTTTGTAATGGTGAATTATAAATCATCCATAAACCTATATCTCTATAGTGATGTACGAACAACTATAACCCTTTAAGAGCCAATTATTGTCTTGGTTACCTACGAGCGTATATCTTTATACTCCTCCGAGTTAATCTGATCTCTCAGGCTTAACCTAGGTTATATTCTCCCTCTTCTAATTCTAAGTCCCTCTCTCGAGCCTACTAAAGGATAAGAAATCAGACAAATCGGCGATCAACCCAATATGCAAGCATTATGCACAAGAGAACATAAGCAAACGTGAAACTTCCGAATTGATTCCGAAAAGAGTTTAGACAATCAAATACACGAGGCGGTTCATCACTGTCCTAGATAAAAGATTTAGTTCTGCATACTAGCCAACAAGCAAAACAAGAAAAGAAAGAAAAAGAAAATCTCCATTGTCTTCTCCGATCCCTCTTCCTTAGCCGTCGCCTTGCAGACTCTGTTACCCCAAAACTCACGATTTGCATCCTTTATTGCTAGGGTAAATCTTCCCAAAGCACCCAAGATTTTAGGAAATAATATAAAAAGATTCTCTCGTCCCGTGTGGCCACACCAGATACTCGTGTGGCTGCACGAACCTTTCTATCCAAATCCGATGCGCTTGTGTAGCCACACCAAATCCTCGTGTGGCCACACGACTCTTCCCGTCCAGCAGCTTTCCTCTCGGCCACTCTACCATCTACCTTCTTGTCACTCCTTCAAGATGCCTTCCTCGATATGGATTTCGCGTCGTATCGACCCTTTTTCTTGCAAAGAACATCCCAAGTACGAAAGTATCCAAGCAAAACGACTAAAACGAAAATAACATGCAAACTAATTACATGATCCTCTAAATATCGGGTGTCTAACACTAATTAGGTTCGTAAATGAAACATATAACTCTAACTTCTTATAGTTGACACACCCCAAACCTAATTTTTGCTAGTCCCGAGCAAAACAAAAGAAAACAATGCACCTACGACACTCTAATGAAAACTTAATCATAGTAGTCAGAGTCATTAATCAAGCTCTTTGTTCTCAGATATCAGCTACTCAACCAGTGTGGTCCGATTCCTGCCCATACCAAACTCGTGTTTCGACAACCTCATATTCCTATCCTCCACATCTTTTTATAAATACATTTTCGACAACCACATTTTCAGCTTAAAACAAGTCCATCACTCAAATAACACATTTCAGAAAGAAAACTTTTTTCTTTTTACTTCTTTTTTCTCTTGCTCGACTCTAACCGTCTTATCGGTAATAATGGAGACTCGTGTAACGAGCTTTTGACCAATTGCTCCCGAACCAGTCGATCCAAGGCATTAGGTGATAAAGCACCCCTCGGATCTAATAACTCAAGCCATCACTATCACGACTCACACCACAAGTACTTATTCAGGCATTATTGATTTTTCATACTTTCTTTCTTTTTTTTTCTTTTTCTTCCTAAACATTGGTATTCAGAGCCTTGGCAAAATGTTTTTTTTCTTTTTTTCTCTCGTTTTTTTTTTCGTTCCACCTAAAGGTTCGCTTCACAAGGTTATCAAGGTGGCTCTACTCCTCCCTAACTTCCATGTCGTTTCAGCCATAAAAATAATTTCTTCCCTAGTTTTGGATAGGAACACAATATCACCTCACACAAGTCAAAGTTCAAACTTTCATCCTCCCACAACTAGACACGTAACCGATTAATCACATCATGGAACACAATTATACCAACTCCGACTCCCTAGAATGAAAATGCGAATCTAATCTCATGCATTCAACTAATCTAACCTAAAGACAATGCAAATGCAAAGGCAAATCCCCCCAAACCTAGATGAAGAATCGTCCCGATGATAAAAGAAATAAGAAAAATAAGCGAAACAAAATGAAAAGGGAAACGACACGCGCCTTATTCATCATCTTCTATTCCTCATTCATGTCGTTCTCATTGTTGGGCGGGGCATGTGCAAAAGAGTCCGCCCAAATCACACAAGCGCACAATAACAAAGACAAAACCCCAATCTATACGGTACCCTAAGAGAGGTAGGTTGGAGGAGACAAACCACGAGTGAGTCAAGTTGCCGATTTTGTTACTCAAGGGGAAGAAGCAAGACCCACTACTCCTAGTTGAAGGAATCGGATGGGTTCTTGCGCAATCGGCAGGCGTGGGTGGGTCTTCCTCAATCGGCGTAGGTGAATGTGTGGATTTCGTCCTTTTCCCTAGGGCAATAGCAAAATAAAGGTAAAGATGCAAAAGGAAGACGAAGGAGAGAAAAGATTCGATCTTGGTTTTTATAATTTTTTATAATTTTTTTAGCAAGGTCGTGCGGCCACACAAAAGTGTCGTGTGGCCGCACAAAACATTCTGTGGTTGAAGGTTGTCACTCGTGCGGCCACACAAAAGTGTCTTTTGGCTGCACAAGACATTTTGTCCACCGCTTATTACCTGCATAAAAAAATAATAAAATAAAATAAAACTGCATAAATTAAACTGAAACAAAAATATTGGGTTGCCTCTCAATAAGCGCTAGATTTAACGTCGTCGGCTTGACGCTTGACTTCTGTTAGGCAACTTCCATCATTAGTATCACCAGGTCCCGTTAACAGTACCACCTAAGTAGGGCTTCACTTGGCTAGCATTTACCTTAAACTTGTTTGAATCATCATTTCCCAACAACTCGAGAACTCCGTAAGGTAATTCCTGGGTGATATTGAATGGTCCTGACCAACGGGATTTAAGTTTTCCTGGAAACTACTTAAGACGTGAGTTGAATAAAAGCACGAGCTGACCTGGAAAAAATTTGCGATCTTTAATGCGACGATCATGCCACACTTTGGTTTTCTCTTTATAGATTCGGGCATTCTCATAAGCATCTAAACGAAATTCTTCTATTTTATTCAGTTGCATAATCCTATGTTCTCCTGCCTCAGTTGGATCCATGTTGAACTTTTGAATCGCCCAATAAGCTTTATGCTCTAGTTCCACTGGCAGATGATATGCTTTTCCGAAGACCAACTTGTATGGCGATGTCCCAGTTGGGGTCTTGAATGTTGTCCGATATGCCCACAGAGCGTCATCTAATTTAATCGATCAATCCTTCCTGTTGGTGCTCACCGTTTTTTCCAAGATCCTCTTTATTTCTCTATTTGACAATTCCATTTGGCCACACGTTTGCGGATGGTTCGGTACTGCAATCCTATGCTTGACTCCATACTTTCTCATTAGTGCAGTGAATTTTTCGTTGCAAAAATATGCTCTGCCATCACTAATAATGGCTCTTGGTGCTCCAAAACGCGTGAAAATCTGTTTGAGAAGCTTTAACACTCCACGAGCATCATTAGTTGGCAATGCAACTGCTTCTATCCATTTAGATATATAGTCAACAGCAACTAAAATGTATCTATTTTTAAAAGAGTCAACAAAGGGGCCCATGAAGTCTATTCCCCACACATAAAAGATTTTCACTTCCAATATGTTTTGTAAAGGCATTTCATCACGACGAGAAATGTTTCCCACTTGTTGGCAATGATAAAAATGGGCAACAAAATTTTGTGCATTTGTAAAGAGGATGGGCCAAAAGAAACCTGACTGAAGAACTTTTGTTGCGGTTTTGTGACCGCCGAAATGTCCACCATACGGAGCTGCATGGCATTGCTCAAGAATCGACATTATTTCCTCTTTAGGGACACATCTGCGAATGACCTGATCTGCACACTTCTAGAAAAGGAGAGGTTCATCCCACATATAAAACTTAACTTCATGTACAAACCTCTTGCGTTGTTGACTTGTGATGTCCGGAGGAAGAACGTTTGCTACGATATAGTTTACATAGTCGGCATACCATGGTGCAGCAGCATCTCTACACTGAGTAGATGTTCATTCAAGAAAAAATCATCAATCCTTGTTGAATGTGCAGTCACTTTTCCCTCTTCCAATCTTGACATGTGATCTGCCACCTGGTTCTTAGTCCCTTTCCTGTCCACAATAGTTAGATCAAACTCTTGCAACAATAACACCCAATGAATTAATCTTGGTTTTGCGTCGGCTTTAGAAATTAAGTAATGTATAGCGGCATGATCAGTATGAACAATAACTGTAGATCCAATCAGATACGATCTAAACTTGTCAAAAGCAACCACAATTGCTAACATTTATTTCTCTGTTGTGGTGTAATTAACCTCGCCGAATCTAGTGTCTTGCTAGCATAGTAGATTGCATGAAAATGCTTATCCTTTTTCTGCCCTAAGACAGCTCCTACTGCTGTGTCACTAGCATCACACATAAGTTCAAACGGAAGAGTCCAATCAGGAGCTATAATGATCGGAGCGGGGACTAACCTTCCTTTCAATTCAAGAAATGCTTCCATACACTTACTGTCAAACACAAAATATGCATCTTTCTCCAAAAGGTTACATAACGGTTTGGTAATCTTGGAGAAGTCTTTTATGAATCGCCTATAGAACCCGGCATGGCCCAAGAAGCTTCGTACACCCTTTACCGATGTTGGAGGCGGTAGTTTCTCAATTGTCTTCAACTTCAATACCGCTATCAGAAATCCTGTGGCCAAGAACAATACCTTCTCGCACCATGAAATGACATTTTTCCCAGTTTAAAAGCAAATTTGTCTCTTCACAACGATTTAAGACAGCCTCGAGGTTATCTTTACAATTTTCAAATGTTAATCTGAATACGAAAAAATCATCCATAAATACCTCAATTGTCTTCTCAATCATGTCAGAGAATGTGGCAAGTACGTTACATAAACCAAACGGCATTCGGCGAAAAGCAAACGTACTGTAAGGGCAGGTGAATGTGGTCTTTTCTTGATCCTCTGGTGCGATTGCTATCTGGTTATAACCAGAATAACCATCAAGTAAACAATAATAACTTTTACTTGTAAGTCGATCCAACATCTGATCAATAAAGGGAAGTGGGAAGTGGTCCTTGCATGTAGCTGCATTGAGTTTCCTATAGTCCATGCATACTCTCCAGCCAGTAATTGTCCTTGTTGGGATGAGTTCGTTTTTGCTATTTTCAACAACCGTCATGCCTCCTTTCTTCGGCACATATTGTACTGGATTCACCCAAGAACTATCCGAGATCGGATAAATAATACATGCATCAAGCCACTTAATAATTTCTTTCCTCTCCACTTCCTTCATGTGCGGGTTTAGTCTTCGTTGTTGTTCAACTGTGGGCTTTTTGTCATTGTCCAACACGATCTTATGCATGCAAAGTGTTGGACTAATCCCCTTGATGTCCACAATTGTCCATCCAATGGCCGTCTTATGCTCTCGGAGCACCTGTAACAACATTTCCTCTTGCTTGTTAGTCAACGTTGATGATATGATAACTGGAAGCGTGTTTTCCTTACCCAAGTAAGAATACCTCAAATGCTCGAGCAGGTTTTAGTTCTAACTTCGGAGGTTCTTCAATGGATGGTTTTGTTGTCGGTGAAGGACGATCAAGAGGTTCCACCCTTTGGAATTGACGTATATATGCCGCACTCCTTTCTCAATTTCCTCATCATTTGTTGCATTTCCATGCGTCTTTTCTTCCTCTATCTCCAACTCACAAGATTCTAGAAATGTCTCATAGGCAACTTCTTAAATTATGTCCACGTATTTGCATTCATCATATTCATTAGGTATCTTCATAGCACTATAAATGTTGAAGGTTACCTCCTAGTCATGAACTCTCATCGTCAGTTCCCCCTTCTGGACATCAATTAATGTTCTCCCCGTGGCTAGGAAAGGTCGTCCCAAGATGATGGGGATCTCACGATCTTCTTCGTAGTCCAAAATCATGAAACCAGCGGGAAATATGAACTTGTCAACCTTTACCAAAACATCTTCCACAATACCCTTAGGATAAGTATAAGAACGATCGACTAATTATAAAGAGAGTGATGTAGGTCTTACCTCACCGATATTCAATTTTCAAAAATAGAGAACGACATTAAGTTGATACTCACTCCTAGGTCACATAAGGCATGTCCGAAAAAATCCTTCCCAATGTTACATGGATGGTAGAGTTACCTGGATCCTTAAGCTTGGGAGGGAGTTTTCTTTGTAAGATAGCGTTGCATTCTTCTAGTAAGGAGATTGTTTCATGACCACCGAGCTTCCTTTTCTTCAAGAGAATGTCCTCATAAACTTTACATAGCTCGGCATTTGCTTAAGAGCCTCCGCGAGTGGGTTGTTAATCTGCAGCTTTTTAAAGACCTCAAGAAATTTCTGGAATTGTTGCTCATCAGCATATTTTCTTATTCTTTGTGGAAAATGAATTGTTGGAACTAGAGGAATAGGATTAGTACGTACCGGTGTCGCTGCAACAAGCTGTTCGGAGTCCTTTCTAGACTCTTCCTCACTTACCTTATTTCGTTGTTTTTCACGAGCATGTTCCTTTTCAGCCTCTTGTCTCTCAAATTCTTCTTCAAGATCCTTTCCATTTCGTAGAGTGATAGCACTGCAATTCTCCCGATTTTTTCGTTTGAGCTCCGTGTTGCTTGGTAACGTTCCATGCGGTTGCATGACCAAGGATCCTGCGATTTGACCCATCTGCATCTCTAATTGCTTGATTGAATTGCATGGTCATTTAACATCAATTCTTGCTGCTTTCGTATCTCCTCAAGTTGATTTGATCCATCTGCCTTCTGTCAAGGACCGGTAGCATCGACACCATCACCTCTAATGATGCGTTGCTGATGGTTCATATTCTGAAAGGGATCCCCCTCAACCTTGGCTTGCTGGTATTCCAACACATGAAAAGGTACTGCAACACAATAGGAAAGGCTCTGCCTTACAGCCAGGTAATTATCGGCCTTCTTAAACTTGCCCGTGTCCCTACTAATGCCTCTGCTTTCCAAGAAAAATGGAAGGTTGGTACCTTTGGGAACCAGATCATTGACAACATGCATTACGTGAGGAAGGGAAACACCTGGACCTGAAAGGAAAGTCACAGGATTCTGTTTCAGTGAGGAGGACAAGCCTCTAGCTGCCAGAACTGCCAGAAAGGATACTGCTACACCTTCTGCAGCACAGAGACGGTCCAAATCTTCGGCTGAAGCGTCTTTCCCCTTGGACCAAACTGCTCTCCTCAAAGATCTCCAGCAACAAGCTGTAGCCAATGAGGAAGATATCCATTTCCTTCAGCGAATGGTCATTGACCTGACTCGCTTGGTGGAACACCAGGGAAAGCTTCTGAGCGACATGCTTGAAGAGGGCTCTTCTAATGATGTAGAGTGAACTCTTATGTTGCCTGACTTTTTTGTTTTCCTATACCAAAAACTGATTTTCATGCTTTACTGGGTTGTAATAAGTGCCACTTTGTTGAACACATCTTTCTGCATGATGGTTTTGAACTTTCTGTCTTACCCTCTGAATCACCTAAACCTACATTCTACACAATGGTTTTGAACGTAATTGTCATACCCTCTGCAGAAATCAACTCTTCTCTATCATTTTTCTCTCACTTATCTTTTTAATGTGACAAAAAGAGGGAGAAATTGTGTTGAGGGGGACTACCTCGCTTTGTATTGAGTTATAGAAAAATCTTTGATTTTCTATACCTTCTAGGGTGTAGAAGGCGATGAGACTTACGGCTCATAATCAACCTTCTCGAGGGTATGTGAATCGTGATCTTATACAGTCACCTTTGCTGGGAGTGCAAAAGTAAAAACTCATCATTTTTGTCGGGCTAAAATAACAGAAGCTTCTATGCTCTGTTAAACAAAAACCATATGGTTCTGTAAACTGCAAGACTCGTACTCTCACCTATCTAGAGGGAGTTAGGGGGAGTTACTTGCAAAAATATTTCCCTCAACGATGAGTGTTTTTTCATCATCAAAAAAGGGGAGATTGTTGAATAGCTTTTGATGAGGAGCCCTGACCTTCTGTGTAACAGAAGTCAAACATCTACTCTACAGAAGCTACTCACGTTAAGAACTTTCTGTAAGAAATATTTTGTGATTATATGATTGTTTAATCATTAATTAGTCGCGAAACAATTAGCCTTTGATCAAAATGTTAGTCTGATCAAATTAAACAGATTACGTTCCTAAATAACCCCATTAGGGATTATATTTTCAATAGAAGGAAATATAATTTTCTATTTATGCCAAGGTTTTGTAAGATTGTCTACGACTTTCTGTGGTTTCATACGACCACTAAATGACCGTTATTTGGGATGTCAATCATTACCATCTGTTTAGATACATTCATTTGAGTGTGCCGAATAGAATGGTATCGGTTGCAATTCATATGGTAGTTAATCTTTGATTATTTCCATTTACAGAAGGTTGCTGACCATATTCAGCCATGACCATTTGTAGTGTAGTATACATGAGAATTATATCATATCTTAATCCTAATTGATATGATTTGATTACCTAAACGTATATATGATTGATAGTTTTCATTGTTTTTGTAGAAGGCTGATCGTAAAGATTACCTTTTATCTTTCACTTAGGCTTTCTTGTATAAATAAGACACTCAGCCACGACTTTATTAGTAACTTGTAACTTTTGTATCAGTTTTTTTATCCAGAGAGCGTGTGCTGAGAGCTTGTATCCTTTCGTTTCGTTTGAGTTAGTCACAAACGAGGAGTGCTAGCTGTAGAAGGCTGCATCGTTGGTGAAGTCTTCTGGGAGGGTTACTCGGGGGCTACGAGGGACTCGATTGGAAGCTGCAGGAGACGTTGGTGGGATGCGTACGACAGGTTGCTGGCGTGGCCAACATGCTATGGCCGGAGAGAAGGGCATATTCCCCAGGAGCACAGAAGGTGAGGGACTAACCAGCTTCTATGGTGTAGTGTTCTGTGTGTGCAGGATAACCTTGGGCAGGGGTTCTATGTCTGCTTAGCCGTAGTCTCGAGGGACCACGCAGAAGAACCTTGGGTAAAGGTTTTGTGTTTGCTCAGTCGAGATCTAAAGGGATCGCGCAAGGAAAGTCGCAGCTGGGTGCTGTCCAGGTGGAGACGCCGCCGGAGGGAAAAGTCTTGGAGGACGTCATGGCAGGTTGCTGTGCAGGAGAGAACACCGCCTGAGCGAAACGTCCGACTACCGGTTACATTTGTTAGTAACTGTAGTACAAAACCTTACGGTCTGTGCTTTGAAAATCAATCACCTTTGGTACAGAACCTTACGGTCTGTGTAGTAGAGGGTTGACATCTTTGGTACGGAATCTTACGGTCGGTGTTTTGAAAATCAGTCACCTTTGGTATAGGACCTTACGGTCTGTGTAGTAGAGGGTTGACATCTTTGATATAGAATCTAACGGTCTGTGCTGTGAAACAAAGTCATCTCTGGTACATAACCTTGTGGTCTGTGCTGTAGAGGTTTGACACACTCGGTACAGAATCTTTTGATATGTGTTATAAAAGGTTGACACATTAGGTACAAAACCTTCTAGTCTGTGCTGTGCAACTTAGTTACTTTAGTACAAAACCTTCTGGTCTGTTCTTTGCCACTCAGTCTTCTGTGGTGCAAAACCTTGTGGTCTGTGCTATAAAAGGTCTATTGTGGATCATCTTCTGTAATTGTTACGAAGTTAAGTCTGAGTGAATACCATCCAAATTCTGGGTGAAAAGTGGACGTAAGCAAGTTGCTGAACCACTATAAAAGTCCTGTGTGCATCAAACAAATTGCAATCGCATTCGTACGTTCTGTCTTACAGAAACCTGTCACTACGGTTCTGTGTTACAGAAGCTTTCTTCCGCTCCGGGGTTAATTGAAAAAGAGTTAAAAATCTTCAATGGGAATTTAACACTAATTCACCCCCCTCTTAGTGTAACACCCATGAAACATGTCCCGTAAGGAAATATTGTTATAATTATTTAGTTAATAAATAATTATTAAAAGGAATATTCTTTGAATTATCAACATTGATCAAGAAATTTATCTGATCGAAACCAAATGATTTTTATACGCGCGCCCTCCGGCCTATCACCCGAGTGGCAGTTCAGACGACCCGAGGATCCAGGCCCGCTCCCCAAGGCCCAATCCGGTCGGCGTCACGACTCTAGCGTCAGATGCTACGAATGGGAATTGGGTTGGGCCCTCCCTGGGTTCCCGAATGGGCCTGGGGGGCGTTTCTCCAATCATCTCTAGTTCTATAGAGGCAACAGGCGAAAGGCTGCGTTAAGGCCTCATTCGTGGGCTTTTGAGAGGACTCAGAGAGCTGCTCCTATCGCCGTTACCCATCCAAAATGACTCCGTAAAAAGGATTTTTGTCGAACTCATATTGGTTGTTCAGGAAAACCATCAAACAAGGGACAAAAATCCTAATGTGCCTACAACACAATCATCCACATCCAATTCTTTAGATAAATAGGACGGGGAAGGGCGGTGACCACGGGCCGATACACTTGGCCGGCAAGCCGTTACAAGTGAGCTTTGAATTCTTTTGGGAGGCCCGTACCTCCCCATTTGGACCTTATGTGACGGTTGGGGCCGATTTATTGTCTTGACATCTCGGTTCTTACACATGCAGAAAGATCCTTGCAGTTTGATACACGCGCCTTCGAGTATCTTCGAAAATTCGGAGTCAATCCTCCCAAAGTTGTATGCTCAGTGTACATGCAAAAAGAAAGATACAAGTGTGCATGAGGTGAGAGACATGTTATGTCAACTGAAATTGAGGACTACCCGCGCAAACATCGGAAAACCAGTCCAGAACTCAAAGCGTCAAGTCAAGGCAGAGAGTGACTTGCAGATGAAGATGAAGTGTCTGCGTATTGAAAAAGGGTGAGAATATACCCTTATGGGAGTTTGTTGAGTACTTGGAGGACTGTAAAATAAAGAGACAACTGACATGCCCTCACAAGCCACAATAGAACAGAGTAGTAGAAAGACAAAACAAATGTCTTGCATAAGTGTGGCGAATCATGTTACATGCAAGGACATTAAAACGAAGATACTTGGTAGAATACATGAAGAATGCAACAGTTGCAAACAGGCTACCACAAGCTCAACTTGACTTCAAGACACCTTACTAGCTAGTATGGAAGATGAAGCCTACTGCTAGTCACTTTCGAGTCTTCCGGTGTGTCTGCTATGTATTTATACCCAACCACTTGCTAAGTAAGTTTTACACGAAAGCGACTAAGTGCATCTTCATTAGATATGACATGGAGAGAAAAGGACGAAGGTATTGTGATCCTACTACAAACAAGTGCACTGTATCTCACAATGTCGTCTTCGATGAAGTAGCTTCTTGGTGGTCATCTTCTAAGGAAGCAGGAGATAAGCCATAGAGGAAGTCTTCTTAAAGCTTAATGTCGAAGGGATAGAAGAAATTCCCTCAACCAGAAACAATCACCAAGAAGAAGAGTGACCATGCCAAATGAGAGTCCATCAAAGGTCCTCTCAAGTTGCAACAGAAGAAGCTTAATACAGTGCAACATCACTTAGGAGACCTACGAGACAACATAGACCTCCAGCATCGACATAGATGCCGCCCTTGTAGAAGATCTCGATTCACAAGAGCCTTCAACTTTTGAAGAACCATCTAAGGACGAAGTTTAGCAAGAAACAATGAGAGAAGAGATTGGAGCATCAAAAGAAAAACAAACTTAGGATTCGGTTCCTAAACTAGGTGATTAGACCCATATCCTGCAAATGGGTGTGCAAGGTAAAGACTCGCCCAAATGGTTTAGTAAAGAGGTACAAGACTCGAATTGTCACTCGAGGATTCTCATAGTAGTATGGCTTGGATTATGACGAGACATTTAGTCGAGTCACCAAGATTACAACGATTAGGGTATTGCTCGCTCTAGCAGCTTGTAAGTCGTGGAGACCATGGCAAATGGACGTAAAGAATGCTTTTCTACACGAGAGTTAGATAGAGTAATCTTCATGGAACAAGCCCAAAGGTTTTGTAGACAAGAGACATGGCAACTATGTTTACAAATTGTGGAAAGAGTTATACAGACTGAAGGAGGCTCAAAGAGCATGGTATGACTAGATTACAAAATTCTTAGTCTAGAGCAAATATACTGTGTTTGTCATAAAATTAAGTCTCTTCATGAAAGTTCAAAAAGAGAAGATTGTAATAGTGGTGATTATGCAGATAACTTGATCATAACTGGAGACCACTACATGGAGATAAAGCTGATCAGGGAAAATCTTTCCGGGTGGTTTCAGTGAATGAGCTACAAGAACTCAAGCACTTCCTGTACCAAGATAAATACGCAATGAAGGTGTTGATATGGAATGCTCAAGCACAAGCCGATATCAACTCCCAAGCTCTGCACGAATGCAAACTTGTTGGGTACTACTATGCGGACAACGCCGAAGATCACAATACTCAAAGATCGACTACCGGGTATGTCGTCAGTGTTGTAGGGGGAGCAATATCATTACACCGTGTCCTGCTAAAAATATGGTGTGCGCAAGTTTACACATGAATCGATTATAGCACGTAAGATATCATTTCCACGAGGACATATTGTTCCTGAGTACCAAATCAAGCCACTAAATATTGTCTAGACTAATCGAATAAAGGACAAATGAGCTAGGAGAGCTCAAGCACTTTTTCGGATTGAAAGTTGAACAAATTTCAGAAGGCATGTTCCTATACCAAGATAAATACGCAATGGAGGTTTGAAGAAGTATGGATGCTCGACCACAAGCCGATATCAACTCCCAAGCTCAGCACGATTGAAGGCAAGGATCTTCAAGACCACACGAGGTATTGTCAACTAGCGGGAAGTTTAGTTTACCTTAAATATACAAGACTAGACATATCATTAGCCGTTGGATTGGTAAGCAGATTTATGCAAACACCAAAGAAGTCTCACCTTGAAGTAGTTCGTAAGATGCTAGGGTATGTTAAGGGTATGATGGATCATGGAGTATACTATGAAAAGGAAGGAGACTGCAAAGTTATTGGGTACTACGATGCAGACTACGCTGGAGATCACGATACTCGAAGAAAGACTACAGGGTATGTCATCAGTAGTGAAGGGAGAGCAGTATCATTGTGCAATTTCCTGCTAAAAGTGTGTTGTGCACAAGTATACACAAGAATCGATTATAACACGTAAGATATTGTTCCCACGAGGACTATTTGTTCCTGAGCACCAAATCAAGCCACTTATCTTGTCTAGACTAATCGAATAAATGATCAATTAAACAAAAATTATGAAATTAAAATCGGCAAGGATAACGAGAAAATACCAATTAAGAAAGCCCAGGCAACTAAATTTACTTAACTTGTCGTTGTTCAATTGAACGCTTAGATAAAGTTGTCAGATGATTTAAATCATACTCTCATATAATTTAGACGTCTCCCGACTATCTCTATTCATTTAACTCCTAGCATTTTAACATTAACTGTGATATCCCTATCTACGGTTACTATTAATCTACGCCCAAAAGTTAATCCAATTAATATGAATTGTAGTTACTATTAACCTGTTCTTTGATTTTTCTCTCGAATCATTCTTACACTTTCTCATGCTAAGATAATCCGAGTTAATTCATAAACTGATGCCAATCATATTTTAGAAAAATAAACATGCAAGCACATCAAAGAACACCAGACTTTCGAATAATTAATCCATGTTCAAAATCACTTCAACAAGTCACGCGAATTTAGCAACCTAGATAAGAATATTAATTCATTCAAAAACAAGAAAACATCCAAAGTTTAGAAGAAAATAACAACGACATGGAAATCAAGGAAAATAAATAAGGAATGCCCTCATGATCTCCCAATCCAGTTGGTTGTCGCGTCGTCCGAATCTTCACTCGAACCCTAGCCGGCACCTCCTCCTCCTCTTTAGATCAGAAGTCTAAAACTAAAAAAATGGAACGTGACCTAACTAAGGCTATCCTAGAAAATATATAGTTTCCTTTAAAAGATTTCCTAATATTCTAAAAGATGCTAAAAAGATCTAAGTAAATAAAATAAAATAAAATAAAACCTAAAATGACTAAAGAGGGTAATTAATGATGCTCTATCTCTTCAAATCGTAATATTGAGGAAGATTTCGGTCGTTGGGCAAGATCTTGTACAAATTCACGAGGGTCGCATCCCTCCTACAGACGGACGTGTCATTCGCTCAACAGATTCTCCAAGGACGCGTCCTTCAAATTCGACGGCTGTGTCCTTCTGCTCTATATGCTGTGCAGGTCCTGGAAGGTCGCGTCCCCGAGATTGGAGGACGCTTCTTTCTCTATTTTGTGATTTTCTGCACTTAATCATTTTTCATCCCTTTTCCATTTGCCCATCTCCTCGTTTTCCTACACCAAATCAAAATAAATCCAAAAGGCATCAACTAGTTTCCAATTAATCTCAAAGTAAACTCAAAATCTAATAAAATAATCAAAACCGACATAACACTAAACTAAACTAAAAATACGATAAAAACAAAAAAAATCTAACATCCACTCTCATACTAGCTTTGTAAAGCCCTATTAAGAGTACCAAATAACTTTATTTTCATAGAGTTTTCAACGCCCCCAAACCTAATATTTTCTAGTCCTTGAGCAAATGCCTAGAAAGAAAACAGAAAAAGAAAACAAAGGACGTTCCTCAACGACACTTGAATCAATCTCTTCTAAGCACTCCAATTATGTTCTCAACAATGCAAATACTCACTTCCCATAGTCAAGTCAATTGTCAATAAAAACTTTATTCAATTATCAACTCGATATGTCATGAAGTGAAATCAATAATTAAAAACTTCCAATAAAACACACCTGATCGGCACTTTGTGGAAACTAAGTCAAACACCAACCGTCCACTCATCCCCAGGTTGTTTCTCAACACTTTCTTTAGCGCAAAATTTTATTGCCGGCTACATGACTCTAAATGTATCATCACAATCTAGTGCACCTATATAACGAGTATTCAATCAATAACTCCTAGTCCAATTGCACCAAGGCATTACGCGATGAAGCACCCCTTGGATCTCATGCTCGAGTACATAAAAAATGACTCACATCACAAGTACATAATTAGGCGCAAATCAAACAACTTTTTTTATTCTTTCTTCATGCGCCTAAACATTGGTACTCAGAGCATTGGTAACCATTATTTTCTTATTTTTTCTTCTTTTCCCTTTTTTTTACCCAAGTCTTGCTTCTAGTCAATGTCTTACTAGGCACCACTCAACACCCACTACCATGCGTTATAAGATTTTTAAAATTATTTTCAATCATCAATATTTCATACCGAGAAATTATTATTTTTAAAATCAATTTAAGTCCAATCAATAATTAAGATCCATTTTTAACTCTTCCATAGGTTGTGAACAAATGCACTAATAGTCATACTCGAATAAGAGTCAGCTCATCAAAGATTTTATCGAGTTTCACTGAGGAGTTTGACACACCCAAACTCAACCTAAAAATGACCTAAAAATATTCAAAGCAAAATTGAAAGCACACTTTTAAGGATCATCTAAACTCAAAGTAAACGATCACAATACCTAAACAAAATAAAAGCAAAGCAGACTAGAAAAGAGTAGGCACCCCCAAACCAAGACTAAGCATCGTCCCGATGTTAATTGAAAGAATAAAAAACGAATGGAATGTAATACTCCCCTGGGGTAGCTCGTCGTCGATTTCATAGTTGTATGTCCGTATGTAACTGAGGCGAGGTGACCTCTCAACTTGTCTGATCTCTCTTGGGACTTGTGTCTAACAACAGCTGAAATAACACAAGAATAATGAGATTAGGGTTATGTGTCTTTTAATTGAATGAAATCCTCAAAGAAGTTTTTTTTTAACTTATTTTAAAATTTATTTATTTATTTATTATTTTTTTAAAGGGGCACGTCCTCCAGAATCGAAAGACGCGTCCTCCATGCTTATGTGGTTCTAGCACTTCGCCAAGGTCGCGTCCGTCAAATTGGAGGACACGTCCTTGCGCTCTCTCTAAACTCTTGGCCTGACAAGCCCAAGACGGACGCGTCCTTCTGTATACTGTACACACAAAACGAAAAATGTCAATGCTTTTCAATTTTTTAAATTAATAAAGTAAAAAAAAAAAGCAAAACTAGACTCGAGTAGTCTCTCGAAAAGCGCTTGATTTATAGTCATCGGCTTGACTCTTGTCTCCCTTTTCATGTATAATTTGGCCCGGCAAGTTCGACTATACTGGGTTGCCGCTGAATTACTCCTTCAAAATATGGCTTGAGACGTTATCCATTCACCATAAAAGGTTCTTCTTTTCCCTGCTATTCGACCGCTCCAAAAGGTAACACACAAATAACAATGAACGTTCCGGACCACCGCGACTTAAATTTTTAGGAAAGAGTTAAAGACGAGAGTTATAAAGAAGAACTTGCTGTCATCTTTGAAATTCTTTGTTCAAAATCTTCTTATCATGCCACAATTTCATTTTCTCCTTATATACCCACAAACTCTCATAAGCTTGTAGGCGGAACTCTTCTAACGCATGTACTTGCAAAAGACGTTTTTCAACAACCAACTCAGGATCTAAATTTATCTTCTTTACCACCCAATATGCCTTGTGTTCGAGTTCCTGCGGTAGGTGACAACTTTCTCCGAGGACTAGCTAGTATGGTGACATCCCGATGGGTATATTGAATGCCATTCGATAAGCCCAAAGCGCATCGTCTAACTTTATTGCCCAGTCTTTACGTGATGGATTCACGGTATTCTCCAAGATCCGCTTTATTTCCTGATTTGTCACCTCATCTTGCTTGCTGGCTTGCGGGTGGCATGCGGTTGTGACATTATGCTTCATTAGATCTTTCAAAAGCAACTTCTCAAATAATTTGTTACAAAAATGAGTACTTCCATCACTTATGATAGCACTTGGAGTGCCAAAACGAGTGAATATGTTCCTCTTCAAGAATCGCATCACCACCTGTGCGTCATTCTTGGGGCATGCACATGTTTCCACGCACTTGGAAACATAATCCAAATGAAGTAGAAAAAAATCTTTCATCCTTTCTTTTGCTCAATTCGGTTTCGGGCTTTCTAAATTCCAGTCTTGAAAGATGATCTGATACTGGATTTTCAATCCCCTTCCTATCTCGAATCTCAATGTCGAACTCTTGGAGTAGTAGAATCCACCTTATCAATCTCGGTTTTGCATCTTTCTTCTCCATTAATTATTTGATTGCTGAATAATCTGTATAAACCACAACATGCATACCGAGAAGATAAGAACGAAATTTATCAAAAGCATAAATATCAGCAAGAAACTCTTTTTCCGTCGTTGCATAATTAAGTTGGGCTTCTGATAACGTCTTGCTGGCATAGTTTATGGTATGAAACACCCTATCCCTTCTTTGACCAAGAACGGCTCCAACAGCAAAATCACTCGCATCTGTCTTAATCTCGAAAAGTAGACTCTAATTTGGAGCTCTCACTATAGGTACGGAGATTAGACACCCTTTTAACCACGAGAAAGCCTGTAAACATTCGTCAATAAACTCAAAATGAACACCATTCTCAAGTAACTTACTAAGAGGTTTAGCGATCTTTGAGAAATCTTTAATAAAACGCCCGTAAAAACCAGCGAGTCCTAGAAAAGTTCGAACAGCTTTAACATTTGTCGGAGGTTGCATTTGTTTAATAGCTTCGATTTTTGCCATATCTACTTCAAGTCCTTTCTCAGATACCTTGTGGCCTAACACAATACCTTCGTTTACCATGAAGTGGCACTTTTCCCAGTTCAGCACGAGGTGGGTCTCTTTGCAACGTGTGAGCACTTTCTCTAAATTCTGGAGACATAACTCAAAAGTGTCACAGAAACATAAAAATATCCATAATTATCTCAATATCTTTCTCCATCATGTCGGAGAATATCGCCATCATACACATTTGGAAGGTACTTGGTGCATTACAAAGTCCAAATGGCATTATCCTGAAGGCAAACGTTCCATACGGACACGTAAAAGTAGTTTTCTCTTGGTCCTGCGGCACTACCGCAATTTGATTATAACCTGCATCGAGCCATTTCAGAACATCTTTTTTTACTACCTCTTTCATGATTGGGTTAAGTCGTCGTCGTGCTTCGACCACCCGCTTTTCTTTGTCCACAAGTCGGATCTTATGCATACAAATTGATGGACTAATCACCTTGAGGTCCGCTAAACTCCAGCCAATTGCTTCTTTATGTGCTCATAGTATCTCCAACAACTTCTTCAACTGCATGTCATCTAAACGATTAGAGACAATTACCGGTAAAGTATTGGACTCACCCAAAAATGCATATTTCAAATGTGAAGGGAGGGCTTTGAGTTCCAAAAACAGAGGCCCTATGATGGATGGCTTCAATGAAGATTTTGATAGATCGACTCCGAGATGTTCGACGTGTTGCATGTACTCCACTTTCATGGAATCCACTTCTATTATCGGCGAGAAATCCTATGCTCCTTCTCTTGAATTAGGAAACTCTGCTCTTGGTTATAATTAAAACATTCATTAGCAGTATCAATGTGTTTCAGAGTGTTAAAAATATTGAAAGTTACTTCCTGATCATGAACTCGCATTTTTAGAATTCCGTCTGCCACATCTATAGATTTTCGACTTGTTGCAAGGAACGGTCGACCAAGTATATTAGGAACTTCTTTATCAGCTTTCCATCTCGAGAATTAGAAAGTCTGCTGGCAAAATCAAATCAACAACGTTCACCAACACATCCTCCACTACTCCCCATGGGTGTGTAATCGATCTATCCGCAAGTTGTAGTGTGACTGTTATTGGTTTTGCTCCTTCAAGTCCTAGTTCCTGAAAAATTGAATAAGGCATCAAATTAATTGAAGAACCAAGATCACATAAATCCTTACCAAATATTTTAGAACCAATGCGGTAAGGAATAGTAAAACTCCCTGGGTCAGCAAGCTTAGGGAGTGGTTGATGCAATGCCATGTTACACTCCTTCGATAATGGAATCACTTCAAATTTCTCCCAACTTCGCTTTTTTAATAGAATATCCTTGAGAAATTTTGTGTACGTGGGCATTTTGTCGATTGCCTCCGATAATGGGATGTTGATGTGTAGATACTCAAAATGCTCCAGGAATCGCATAAATTGCTTCTTGTCCTCCATGCATTTCAATAGTTGTTGAAATGGTGGCGGCAGAAAAGTCATTGGTTGCAGCCGGGCTGGTTTTTTACGCCATTCACGGTTCCATGCTTTCAGCTCCTTAGTGAGTTCGTGACTTCTCTTTTCTTCCCGTCCTTCATCAAGGTTAGCCACCACTTTGTCAGGCTGATATTCTAATGGAGAAACTTCTTGAAGATTTTTCCTAGATGCACTTGATTCATCTGCAGATTGCTCGATGCCCCCTTGTCCAAGTTCCTCCTCGAGTGACGCCTTGTTTTCCTGGCTTGAAGAACCAATGTGTTCATTGATCACCTTTTCAATTCTGAGGTTCATGGCCTTGCATTGTTCCTTTGACTATGGATTGATCTAGGTGTCACTCGGCAAGTTTCTTGGTGGCCTCGAGGCGATCGTAGATGCAAGGTAACCCATCTGGTTCTCCATGGTTCTCATCGATGCTTCAAGACTTTCTATAGATGAGTTTTGTGAGGAAATTAATTGTAACATACCATCAATACTTACCTTTTCCTTCGCGAACTGTTGTGGTTGTCCTGAAAATCCCGGAGGCTCAAAATTTGGCTTCATGTGTAAGTTCGAGCTTGATCTAGTGGGCTGACCATGTTGTTGTGTCTCTCTCCAAGAAAAATTGGGATTGTTTCTCCAACCTACATTGTAAGTGTTAGAAAACGGGTTACTTGCTCCTCGATTGAAGTATCCCACATAATTTGTTGTCTCCACACATTCGTCGGAGTTTTGTTCTCCTCCGTAGACCTCGCAACTCGTAACATTCATCTTCAATTGCCCTTGCATCATCTTTGTGAGAGCATCAATCTTGGCGTTTATATGTGTCAATGAATCCACATTCATCATGCGTTGTTATCTCATCTGTCCCCGTTCATTGCCCCATTGGTAGGTGTTGATCGCCATATATTCCTGCAGTGTGTATGCTTCATCAGTTGTTTTTTCCATTAACGCTCCACTAGCTGCTGCATCGATCAATGTCCGAACTGTTGGTAGTAATCCATTGTAGAATGTCTGCACGATCAACCACTTCGGAATGCCATGATGTGGACACTTCCGGAGTGATTCCTTATAGTGTTCCCATGCCTCGTACACGCTCTCCCGTCGAGTTTCATAAAGGTAGTAATATCTCGTCTTAGCTTCACCGTCTTCATAGGAGGAAAGATCTTGGTGAGGAACTCTAGAGATAAGTCATCCCACGTCGTAATTGAGCCTAGCGTGAGAGAATATAACCATGCCTTTGCTTTGTCTCGTAAGCTAAATGAGAACAATCTTTGTCGGATCGCATCATCGGAGACGCCATTGCTCTTAGATGTATCACAGACCTCGAAAAAACTTGCAATATCGGCATTCGGCTCATCGATCACACTTCCACCAAATTGACATTTATTCTGCACTAGTTGGATGATGGCCGGCTTGATCTCAAAATTATTTGCTGCAATTGCAGGCCTCCAAATCCTTGTCTGAACGTCTCCCACGGAAGGAATCACATAGTCTCCGAGTGCCTTATGATCCTCTCTGTCTCTATTTTCTAGAGCCATCTTTTCTTGTTGTTTTCTAGGCTTTGCTTCTTTCCTTAGAGCATGACACGTCTGCTCGATCTCGGGGTTATACTCCAAAGAATTAGCACTTCGGCTATGTCGCATCTATCAAGAGTAATCCGGAGAAAAAAAGAAAATAAAGTGACATAAAAAAATCTAGTCTAATATCAGTGAGTCTAGTATTGATATCAAGAAATCAAAATTAGTCTCCGGCAGCGGCGCCAAAAGCTTGTCTTGCTAAAAATGTACTGTGCGCAAGTATACACACGAATCGATTATAGCACGTAAGGTATCGTTCCCAAGAGGACTAATTGTTCCTGAGTATCAAATTAAACCACTTAATATTATCTAGACTAATCGAATAAAGGACGAATTAAGCAAAAATTATGAAATTAAAATCAGCAAGGATTACGAGAAAATACCAATTAAAAAAGCCTACTGCAATTAAATACTTAACTTGTCGTTGATCAATTGAACGCTTAGATAAAATTGTCTGTGGATGTAAATCATGCTCTCATATAATTTAGACGTATCCCTACGATCTATATTCATTTAACCCCTAGCATTCAATTCATTAAACATTAACCGTGATATCTCTATCTGCAGTTACTATTAATCTATTCCCAAAAGTCAATCCAATTAATATTAACTGTGATACCCTATCTACAATTACTATTAAACTGTTCTTTGATTTTCCTCTCGAATCATTCTTACACCTCTCGATACTAAGGTAATCCGAGTTAATTCAAAAACCGACGCCAATCGTCTTTCGGAAAAATGCGCATCAAAGAACACCAGACTTTTGAATAATTAATTCACGTTCAAAATTACTTCAACAAGTCACGTAAATTTAGCAACCTAGATAAGAATATTAATTCATTCAAAGATAAGAAAACATCCAAAGTTTAGAAGAAAATAACAACGACATAGAAATCAAGGAAAATAGATAAGGAATGCCGTCCCGATCTCCCAATCCAGTTGGTAGTCGCGTCGTCTGAATCTTCACTCGAACCCTAGCACCTCCTCCTCCTCTTCAGCTCAGAAGTTTAAAACTAAAAAAATGGAACATGACCTAACTAAGGCTATCCTAAAATGGGAAAAGCACATTGGATTTCATTAAGCTCGACGCAAATGAGAACCTAAGGGAGCAACGCTCATTCTGTTTGCCCTTCACAAAGCTTGATGGGTATTTGTTCTTCCCAATTTTCCTGTCGAATGGGTCTTTTATAGTCTCATTTCCCAAATAGACATTGGGCCTTAAGTTTTCCATTTCGATGTACTTGGTATTACTTGTTATTCAGTGCAGCCATATGTCAAAACACTTCATAATATATGTAAATAGTTATTAGTAAATCCAAAATAATTACTATTATTAATTACTTTTCTACTCGTAATTAATTGAATCTATGAAATTGATTATTTGTGATGCGGGGATGGCACCGGAATAGATGATTCCAATACCGAAACGATGAGAACGTCACTGTGGGTACGGAATGGAGTGAAGTGGGAATGGTCGGAAGGGTAGAAGATGAGGTGGGATGGCTGAATGGATGGGTATGAAAGGATAGGTTGAGATCAACTTCCACGGATACAAATACACCACCGTGAAAGAAAACTCGGATAGAACTCGCCTGTCACATGGATACAGACACGCCACCGTGAACAAGAACGAGGGTGAGGAACAACACGGAGGATACAGGCACACCACCACCGGTTGATTCACTCTACTCAATCTGCACTTGGAATCCACCAAATGAATAACGAGATTGAAAGAGAATCGACTCCTTCAGATAGAAAGACAAAAGTCTAATATGGGTTATAAAAGTCTGAATAATCTGCCTTCAACTCTTACAATGCAAGGGCTTAAATAGGCTGCCCATAGGAAAGATAATAAAGGAAACAAAAAAAAAGATAAGGGAAACAAAATAAAAGATAGGATCAGAAGATGAGGAAAGGAAATAATAAGGAAATATATTATTTCCTCCCGACAAGATCTGAAAAGATAGTGGAGCAGGGTAGTGGAGCAGGCGGGACTCTTTGGGGTACAAGTTGTCAGACCCGAGCCGTCAGATGGTAACCGTCCTTTGGGCTGCTCGTCACCTGGTTGTCTTTCGTCGCCTGACAGACGTGTCGCTCGGTGCTCCTCGTCGCCTCGCTTACTTGGTGATCAGCAAGTTGAGACCTCCTGTAAGCGACGTTGGCTGAGGTGTGGGCGAAGCGACGACCATCCTTGTATCATCCTCCCCTTGTTGAAGAGAGTTTGCCCTCAAACTCGTTGGGTCATCGTCTTCGAACGGAATGAGGTCCTTCACAATGAAAGTGGCAGAATCTCCATACTCTTCATGGAGATCCACCTTGTAGGCGTCGTCGTTGATGCGTTCGATGATCTTGAAAGGGCCTTCAGCTCGAGGGATCAGCTTGTTCTTCCTCTTTGCGGGAAATCGTTCCTTCAGCAGATGAATCAACACTAAGTCTCCTTGCTGAAAGACTTTCGCTCTTCTCCCGCGATTTGCCCTTTCCTGATATCGAAGATTAGCCTTCTCGATCTAAGCACGAATCTTCTCATGGAGTAATCTCATCTTCTTATTGTGCTCTTCGGCATCTCGGTTGACTGTCTTCACACTTGGTAAAGGCATTAGATCGACATGAATTATAGGATTGAGGCCATAGAGTACCTCGAAGGGGGAACACTTGGTTGTTGAACTCGGGGCTCTGTTGTAGGCGAACTCAGTATGGACAAGCTTTACATCCCAATCCTTCTGGTTCTTCGAGACCATGGTTCAAAGAATTGCAACCATGGTTCGATTAACAACCTATGTCTGTCCGTCGGTGTACGGATGGTACGTCGTGCTGAAGACGAACTTAGTTCCCAACTTGTGCCACAACGTCTTCCAAAAGTAGCTTAGAAACTTCACGTCACGATCTGATACATCGACTTGGGTACTCCATGCAACCTCAGCACTTCTCGAAAATATAAATCTGCTACGTTGGTTGCATCGTCCGTCTTCTGGCATGGAATGAAGTGTGCCATCTTCGAGATTGAAGATCACTCTGGGGCGACAATCAGCTCCTCACTCAGTGGACACCGTCTCATTTCTAGCAGATGGATGCTCACGCTCAGCAGTTTGTAGCTCAAAGGATTCTCACACCGCTCATTGTCGCTTAAGCTTAAGGATTCTCAAAGACAACATTGAAGTTACAGTATAAATCCTCATAAAATGATTCCTTATAGTGACAGAACGTCTCCTCAAGGAGCAGCCCATTTCTGATTAATAGCAGAGGAATGCTTCAGCATTTAATAGCACAGCAGATGATTTCCACACAACACTTGTCTCATCTTAATAAGAACATGTCTACAAGCACGAGGGAGATAACCACCCAAGAAGTCCCTTAGAACTCAATAGAAAAGGGGTAAATTCCTCACACAACGGAACCGGACTTCTCACATAGCAAAGTCGGGGTATCCGTCCTAGACACAGTTCGAACATGCATGGCCACAACTGTTACTCACTACACTGCACACCCTTTGCCTAAGGTGAATTTTTCAACTCCGGTGGCTTCCACGTAACCTACTCTACTGTCCCTCGAGAAGGTTGAGACTTTTGCACAGCACCCTATGCTCGAGAGGACCTTTTTCCACTCAGGTGGCGTTTCCAACTCTTGCTCTACCTTACAGGCACAAGACTTCTAACGCGCACCCACAAGTGCGTGTCTAACTGCATAAACTCCGTAGGTTCTTGGCTTCCCTGCGAAAGACACAACAAGAGCGACTTCCTGTTGATGAGTTAGCAACTGGTTACTGCAATCAGAACAGGTATTTACTTAGCTCCCTTAGATAATTCGTCAGCCGCTTGTTAAATGCACCAAGGTAATAATACACAGTCCTTGGCACTCTCACACGCAGCAGAAAGTGGTAAGAACCAGATGATAAATTAACATCTTTCGTTCTCTGCCAAATCACAAATCTCACGGTCTGTGAGCTTCATATAGATCACACTAGACCTGCTCATGGGCTTGGGCCCCCAATTGGCCCGACCGACCCGCCCGGTATTTGAGTGGACTTGGACAATATAATTTCGGATGAGATGGGTTTGACCATAATTTTTAGGACCGATTAAATTTTGGGCCGAGTTTGGGCAAATAAAATAATAACATTACCCGGCCCGCCCGACCCAATCAAAATAATAACTAGAGTTGTTTATTTTTAATTTGGATTTCGGTTTTTACTTATATATTTAAAGAGTATTTACATGGACTTAACTTCTTTTTTTTATTATGTTTTATTTTCTATTATATTTTATCGGGCTTTTGGGCCGAGTCTGGTCATGGCTAAAAAATTTTAAACCCGATAAACCCGACCCGCATTAGAGCCTGGGCCAATTTGCACAATGGATAAAAATGTTTGGCCCAAATAAACCCGGAGCGAAACTACCCAAACCCGCCCATCGAGCGGGTCTAGATCACACAGATTCTGGAAGATGTATCGATCGTGTAACCAAGGTTGTGATCTATGGAAGAAAACATTAAGGGAGTGTCTAGATTCATTTGGCAATCCTATTGATTTGTTTTCAAATTTCAGCGGATCAAACTAATCTGAGCGGAGACCTCCTCCATGGTCGCTACAATAGAGATGGAAAGTTCTCAAATGGTAACTTCCCTTAGTTAATTTATTTCATTCAAAATGAAATATTTAAAATACCACACATATAATTGGCCTAACGACAATTTTATCAGAACAATTATTGAAGTTAAATCATAATTTAAAAATATTTGATTTGACAATTAACCCTTTCCAGCGTAACATTGTTGCAGACAATTATTAGCTTCCATAATAAAAATATATGGTTTCCAAATCTTTAATTGGAAAGACAATATTTTAATTTTGAGTTGCATAATAAAAGAAGTTGCCAGGAGTACTTAAATGGAAAGGAGATATCCTACAAATAGTGGTGACATGGCTACCAAATATTTACATTTATTTTGTTTATTTATTTACATAGGACTAGCATAATATAAATGGGGTTCATTTAGACACAGGAAAACACACACATACATCAATAAAGACAAACAAATATAGTCTTTTATCTTCAGCTTTCTTGCGTTCTTGCGATCTCACGTTCTCAAAGGCATCGTCAATGACATCCGTAGGTCGTATTCCTGCTCAGGGTGTCATTCTTTGTCTTCATTTCTTTTTCTTTTAACGACGACCACATACATTTAAAAGACCCTCCGTATACCAGTTGTTCGGTAAGATTTTTGACGTGATTGGAGCTGGTTGTCTTAGCGGTTGTAAACATTAAAATTTTACCAAGCCCAAGTTACATTATAGGCTAAATATTTGGTTATTCAAGCCCAAATCCTAGTCCATCTAATAGTCCGGTCCATTTGGAAGTTTTTATAATTTATTTAACTTCCATATAGAGAAAGAGACATTTTAGGTTGTTTCTAATTGTCCCTCTACACCTATAAATGGGACCTCCCTCATGCCTTTTGAAGACCTCTCTCACGGATAAAATTCTCTATTCTATCTTATTCTCTTAAACCCTATTGGGTTATAAAGAGATTCTAGTTATTTTGAACACCCCTCAGCGGGTGGTGCGGTGTGGCGAAGGCCCCTCTAGCAGGTTCTCCGAAGGCCCTCTGCGCGTGGTGCGGCAAAGGCCCCCCTCTTGCGGGTTTATCTCCAAAGCCCCTCTTGCGGGTTTATCTCCAAAGCCCATCTTGTGGGTTTATCTCCGAAGGCCCCATAGTGGGTTTATCTCTGAAGGTTCCTCTTGCGGGTTTATCTCCGAAGGCTCCATAGCGAGACGACGATATTCTCGCAGTGGAACGCCTCTGTCGACAACAACACCTCCCGGAAGTTCTGTTAGATCAAGCCCACAGGCCCCGACGACTACACCAAGCAACTGAAGTGCTGCCAGATCAAGCTTCTACAACAACACTGGTGTTTTGCGCCCATCTTCAGAAGACTCCAGATCAAGCTTCTACAACAGCCCTGGTGTTCTTCGCCCACTCCTGAAGACTCGTCAGATCAATATTCTACAACCCTGTTGATCTTCCCACTCCTGAAGACTCGTCAGATCAGGCTTCTACATCCCTGGTGATCTTCCCACTTCTGAAGACTCGTCAGTTCAAGCTTCTACAGCCCTGGTGATCTTCGCCACTCCTGAAGACCCGTCGGATCAAGCATCTACAGCCCAAGCGTCTTCATCAACATATCTCCCTGAAGCCCTAGCGGATATTCACCAGAGGATCAGCCTTTCCACATTTCGGATAACTTGCAAGTATAGAATCAGGGGACTCACGTGCTTCGTCCGTGACTAGAGATTGAACCCGCTCATATTTTTAATGCTATAATTTGTATGCTATTTCCAATCAATATACTAATCGTGAGATTTTTGCGCTCACAGTGGTCACTTCTGGAGCCAACACAAGTGACACTTACATCCTTCATCGGAGAAACCATCAGAATCTAAGTGTCAAAGCAAGGTGACAACCAGATGCCCTCTCTAAGGGTGAAAATGAATGTTTGTACTCTTATTCCACGTTGATAAACCTTATTTATATGTCCTAACTACGTGTAACCACCATTAACCGTACACCTATAAATTATACATGCCAAATTACAAGCATCTTATGTCTAATACCTGCATCGACTGTGTTCCTCGATGGCAAGCTTCAATCATAGTTCGATCCTAAATGCCTCGACTATCTTTATCGACACTCCCTTCCCTAACGCTCCATCCTCCATCAAAGGGACAACGACCTTCGTCAATGTAGCACCCATCCTCGATGCTCCACCTATCATTGGAGCGACGACGACCTTCATCGATGCAACACTCATTCACGATGCTTCTTCTGTCATTGGAGCGACGACGACCTTCGTCCATGCAGCACCCATCCTCGACGCTCCACCTGACGCTGGAGCGACGACGACCTTCGTCCATGCAGCACCCATCCTCGATGCTCCACCTGACGCTAGAGCGACGACGACCTTCGTCCATGCAGCACCCATCCTCGACGCTCCACCTGTCACTAGAGCGACGACGACCTTCGTCAATGCAGCAACCATCCTCGATGCTCCACCTGTCACTGAAACGACGACGACCTTCGTCAATGCAGCACTCATTCTCGGTGCTTTCGACCACCCGTGAAGCCTAAGATGACAATTTACCTTGTGAATAAGTTGGTTTGTATTTGAGTACAGGTGTTGGCAATTTATTACATAAATTTTGCTGTCATGTAACGAACCCAAGAATATAATCTTTTTAGTATAGTTAGACAAAATATTGGCATCAACATGATGATTTGCAACGTATTTAAGAATTAAGTGGAATAGTCCGTCCAAAGTGGAAAAGACAACATAAATGACAAAAGTAGGAAGAGGAAAAGAGTCGGAGACAATGTTGTAAGTGGGAAGCCGGCAACAGTCGGAACCACACACTTTAACGGAGACAATGTTGTATTCGAGCCTAGAAAATGGCGAAAATCTAATACGAGACGGCCATTACTCTTTGTACGCGCGCCTTCCGGCCCAGCACGCACGTGGCGGTTCGAACGACCCGAGGATCCGGGCCCGCTCCCCGAGGCCCAACCAGTCAACGTCACGACTCGAGCGTCGGATGCTGCGGAAGGGAATTGGGTGATCCTTCCCTGGGTTCTTAACTGGGCCTGCTCGGGCCCTCGCCGACCGTCTCTGTTTTCCTAAGAGGCGGCGGGCGAAAGGCAGAGCATGATCCGAAGAAGGAACTTTCGGGAGAAATCGGGAGCGGGTCGTGTCATCAGTTCCTCATCCAAAATGGCTCCGTAAAAATGTTGTTGTTTAACCTAAGTAAACTATACGGAGTCGCCACCGACTTAATTTTAAAAGCTTAGTTTAAGTCGGAAAACCAGAGTAAGATTCGGGGATTCCTATTTACTAACTCTTACATTCTAACATGCGAAAAAGGAGGTGGCGTTTGCTCCAAAAGATTTGCTTTTGGTTAACGGGTGTTGGACTTGATCCGGGCATGACTCCGGACTCATGTCAATGTTTTACGGGTGTTAGACCCAATTCGAGCTTTTTGGGCCCGAACTCATGTGTGTTTGGCAAATAGCATGCGACGCTAAACCTACGGGCCTAAGGCATGCGGACAAGCACAGACAATTATTTAGATCAAAGGGAGCGGGGAAGGGTGGTGACCGTGGGCCTATGCACTTGGGCCCACGACCCGTTGCATGTGGAAATAAAGAAAAACGGGAGGCCGGTACCTCCCTCATGTACCTGAAGCCCGCCGAGATGGCTTTAAATCGGTCGGGCTCGTCAGTTGAGGCCGCTTTCGAGATGTGCTTCCACCATGGGTTTCCTCGCGTGCCTCCAGTCTTCGAAATTCGTTTTGTGGGGCGTTGTGTGGCCCGTTGATGTCGATCTTCTGTGATGTCGGAAGATAACGGGGCGTTGTGTGGCCCGTTGATATTAATCCCCAGTGATGTCGAAAAATGGATGTCCCTTGATAATGAATTCCTCGTTGTTTTACATGCAAAACAAAGGAAATGAGAGAGATGTGCAAAGCCTTTAGTAACGGTTAAATTGACGCAAATTTAATCGAACTAAAACGGTAAGGCATGACTTACCGTTTAAAATGGTTGAATTAAATGGAGCATTTCTTAGCCCGTTGATTTCGATCCTTTGACGTGGTTTGATACGCACGCCGTTAAGAAATCGTACGATATAGTAAACTTGAACCTCAGTCATTTCTGATCCATCCGCGTAGCTCAGCCGTGTTTTCATGTAACACAACGAAAATAGATGTCAATATATGTACAGAGGGAGAGCGTCAAATCATCCAAAGAAAATGTAAAACACTAGTAAGGTCATATTCTCAAGAGCGTTTAGGAAACCGGCAGAATGATAAATAAATTTCAGTAGACTTTGGAAATTCGATAGCGAGAAAATTAAAATTATGGGCATAATAATATTGGAACAACGAACAGGTTCACGAGCAGGATATATTAACGTTATTAAAATTCCAACACTCTATTATTAAATCTACGAACAAATCAACAATTACCGTCAAAATCAAGGCTAGGCATTCAAATAAAATTCACGAACGGGGATCATACGTCTAAACATATCATATGGACATTCAAGTCATACAGCCAATTAAAACGAAAAAAAAATCGTGATAATTGAAATAATAGTAATAATAAACCATGACCAAGACCTGCCTTGAGCGTTCGGATCTGGGTATCGGCAGCACGTTGTCCGAAGTCGCCATCGATCAAAGAGCAAAAGGGAAACTGCTTCGAGGAGCCATGGTCGTTGAGATATCACTGGAGAAAGAGACTCTGAAGGCCTGATTTGTGAAGCCTTGGTATTGTTGTGACACAGGTGAGGCGGGAACGGGGGGTCGTGGCGCCGGGATTTGAGGACGTCGGGGTTGGTCATGGGTCCCGATATGGGAGGACAGAGGTCTCCATGATTTGGGTATGCACCAAGAAGACAATCGTGGTTACCTGGAGGTATTCATCTCGGGGGAGTCTGCGTTGGAGGATGGCTGTCGTAATTCGTCGGGAACGGCTATTGTGGTGCCACGTACTCCCGAAGTGGGATCCGCCTTGGGGTTACCGATTGTTGCTGTCGTCGAGGAGTCGGCATCGGGGGTGGTCTTCGCAATGGGAAGAGGAACTTCTTGTTGATGCCGCTTGTGTCCGACGGTACGAGGCTCGAGTATTCATTCCTATCGGGGGCGAGTTCCGAAGTGGGTGAAGTTCTGTTCATGCGGTGTGACGCGGACAATGCCGGTTGGGTTCAAAGGGGTTCTTCACCGCATATGGAGGGGAGACAAGGATAGGCAAAGAGGCTTTGGCTCGTTGTGGCTATGGTTGGGTAGTCGGAAATGGTTGTACGCGGGTGAAGGAACGGCCGAATGCTCGTCCCCCTGTCTCTGTCTGTTGGTCCCTTTTTTGTGTCTCTTTTTATGAGAAGAAACTGGAGGTTTTTGATTGCTTGGGGAAGGGATTCTTTTTCCGTTGATTCAGGAGGAGCCCCAAATCTCGTTCATTCCCCCCTCTTGCCAATTTTTCGTTGTTAGGATAAGATCGAATCTCGGGGACGTGGAGCAAATTGTTGTAAATATTTGTTTGTTAAATTGACTTGATTGGAATGATTCGATTGTTAGAAACGACAAAGGAAGTAAAAAATGATTTTACTACTTTGTTGTTTTCTTCCTTCTGCATAAAATCATAATTCGTATGTGGGTTGATTTGATTATTTTTGTGATGCTTTTTTAAAAAATGCTAAAAATTTATATTATTTTGAAAGTATGTAATGTAAATAAGTTTCATGTACCTAATTTTAGTTTAAAATCAATGACCTAACCATGTTTAGAAAAATTTATTATTGATTACCTAATCATGTTTAAAGAGAATCAAATATCGTTAACCATGTTCAACGATTTTTATGAAAACATAAGGTTACTCTTATCATAATAACATGTGATTAAAACTTGATTATCGATGAGTATGCTACTTTAATGGCCAATTTGGGGTGTCTACACTCTTTAACGTTTGGAGCTGGAGAAATTATTATATAGCACCGGCGCAACAACCAGCGGTACATCCAACGATCACACATGTTTTGTTAATTTAACAAAACAAAATATAATACAAATAGAACATTATTATATGAACAGCCAGATCATTCCAATGTTGTTATGTATTGGCGGACACATGCTATCTAATAATTTGTCGTCCAGCTGGGACTTGATCCCATTTCGAAACTATATGTAGATGTATAAGCTAAACACTAGTTAGTTATATGGCTGGTGTAATGACCAGAAATTCCGTATAAGAATTATTATATAAATGAGTTAATTTAATTATATGTACAGGCAGGTCGAACGGATTGACTGGGTCAAAATCCGACGTGGCACGAGAGTTTAATATTCTCGTAGTTGACCGATATTGCTAGCGAACATTATCGAGTCTTCGAATTCGATTTCGTGTGACTACGTCACATGGAGAAAGGGACGCCCTAACCTAAACGTAATCAGATTCGGGTGGCCACGAGATTCGTTTTAACGCCGGGGACAAGTGAAACTTCAATCAATTACATGGGGAATTCAGATAAAACTGTTAATGATCAAAATTGAAATCCACCCCTACACTAAATTGTCCGTAACAATGAATAAAAAAATAAATAAATAATGAAACATAATGCTACGAGAATGACGGGCCACCAGTCACGGGAAGATGGGGGGACCGGAACACATCGATTAGAATATAAGAGGACTGTCCTTGTCCTCCATCCCACGGATTGACGAGCTTCCCAACAGCCGTCGCAGTTGCGGAAGGACGGACGATTCAAGCAGAAAAGGGAGCACAGCGCCGAGCCGGTGGGCGCTGAGGAAAGGAGACCCACGACCCGGAGAGTTCGGAGCCGAATCTGTACGTCTCACCCTTTTCTCCTCTGTCCTTAGCTGTTTCTGTTCCGTCGATTCTGGAGTATTTCACTGTGGTTTTGGTCCTGAGTATGTCCCTGATTTCTCGAACTCTGATGTGAGCGACTTTGTTTGTCGAGTGTACCGACTTGTGCTGCTGTGGATGTGGGTCATGTCCGTGGGTAGCGTGTGGGTTCTGTTCGTGTTTACCTGGTGTGACTGGGTGTCCCGTGAGTTGCTGTGGCTTGTGTCGTGGTCTGTGGAGTATGCATCAGTGTCTTGCGAAAGTAATATCCCCTTGACTTATGACCCACTAATGAAAATTGGTAGCCGTACTTAGTGAACTGTTGGCTGCCTTCCCTGTGAGACGATTTAATGGCAATGCCTTCTTGGGACGATTCCTCTCTGTGGGTTTGTGTCCATCGAGTTGTGCGAGTGCCCCGTCTTGTCTATGCGTGCGAACTCTGTCCTAGGAATCGGTTAGGTCCAGTCCCGCGTCCCTTCTAACGATTGGACATTGATTTTGGGGTAGCCGCACCAAGGTGGCTGGAAAAGTGTGGTCCGTGTTAGGTTGGTGGTTGTTCCCCCGTTTGCTCTTTGGAGAGGGCGATGACAACCTGAATTGGCTAAGTTTCCAGGATCAAATGATTAAGAGTTAAAAATTGAAGGTTGTCTTTATTCGGTTGACTTGTGATTACACCCTCCTGGGAACTAAACGAATCCTTATGCTGCTCTGGTTGAGTGTTGGCTATGTTGCGAATTGACAGCTGGTTTTCGTGTGAGTGGAGATAATGATTCCTTGGAAGGCCAATAACACCGAGTGATTCAAGAGTGTGGTGCAGTATGATTGGATTGATCGGGGATGTTGGATGTCGTCGTTGATGATAACCCATCCCGAAGGGTCTCCATGACTGACTGAAGGCTGGTGGTGGATTTAGCGATGTGTCGTTCGGATTTGATTTCACATGAGCTTGAGATGTTAACCCGGCTGTGATGTCGGAGGAGTGCGGGGAGGTAACGCCACTCGCGATGGTTACCTGCTCTGGTTTTTCGGGCGCTCCTGAAGGAGTGGGTGGGAATGCACTGCGGTGGTCCTGGCACCGTATGAAGTGTTGATATATGAGTGACGATGAAATGAGGGAGTCGCATTGTTACTTTCTGCCCTTCTGTTGGCTAAACTGTCTATTTTTATGCGTACTATTATTGATAATTGTTATACTATCTGTATTTGTATAACTTCTGTTGTTCTGAGGTGCATTAACTGTCCTTAAAGATGCACGTTAGGAATGGTTTAGAGGTCGCACTGTTTTCGTGTGTGCATGGGTGGGGGCATACTCGGTGGTTATCGCTGACCCCATTGGGGGATATTATTTTTTTAGTCTTGCAGAGAAAGGAAAGGAAAGAACACGTGGCGTAGAAGTACGGGAAAAATCAGAAAAAAGACACCACGGTAAAAGATTGAAATTTGTTGGCTTCCGCTGGATTGACTGGTCAAATAAATAAGTCATCTGAGAAGTTATATGAAAATTCAGGTCGTTACAGCTGGGGTGGGAGGAACCATTAAAAAAATGGAGATGGGGTCAGAAACCGAGCTCCAGTTGAGTGGATCCCTTCCGGTAGCAAACGTTCAAGCTCTAGCTGCAGAGTGCCTGACCGAGATCCCGCCACGTTATCTACGCCAGCCAGATGAACTAGGCCAGTTATGGCCATCGACTGTTGCTCCGCAGATCCCAGTCATCGACATGAGCAAGCTGGGTGACAGCAGCTCGAGGAAGGAAACAGAAATGGAGAGGCTACACTCTGCATGCAGAGATTGGGGTTTCTTTCAGGTAAAATGCAGCAGCAGCAGTAAAATTACTTTACGGATGTTGTGATGACCAGCTGATGGTAGATCGCCTCCTGGGATGGCTTATGCAGCTGATAAATCATGGTATCCCGGAGGACGTCCTTCAGGGTATGAAGATCGACATGGAGGAGTTCTTCAAACTGCCCTTGCCCGAGAAGATGGCCTATGAGAAGTCACTAAATGGTTTGGATGGGTATGGCCATGTTTTTGTTGTATCGGAGGAGCAGAAACTGGACTGGTCAGATGTGCTCACCCTCTTAGTGCAGCCTCCTTCGATGCGGAACTTCAAGTTCTGGCCAAAGCGCCCCGCATCTTTCAGGTAACATTATTGAAACGCAAAAGGAAGTTGGACAATTTTCCTAATTAGATTAATTATGAAGAGGTTGATCTCATGTTCAGTACATGTTTTCCGGTTCAGGGCCACGTTAGAGAAGTATTCGTCCGAGCTCGTGAGAGTCGAACTCTCCCTCCTCAGAGTTATGACCAAGAACTTAGGAGTCGATCCCGACATGTTTGTGAACCTGTTTGAAGGAGGAACACAAGGAATAAAGATGAATTATTATCCTCCCTGTCCAGAGGCAAACAGGGTTACCGGCCTGGCCTCCCATTCTGACGCCGGCGGGATGACGATAGTATTACAAATAGGTGATGTCGACGGTCTCCAAATGATGAAAGAGGGGAAATGGTTACCCATAAAACCTGTCCCAGGAGCATTGATCGTGAACATCGGAGATATGATTGAGGTCTGATTTTGCATTAATACAAGACATCAAAGATTTTCGCTACACGACTCTAACATATTATATATTCGATGCAGATAATGACCAATGGAGAGTACAGAAGTATAGAGCACAGGGCAGTGGTCAATTCAGAAAAGGAACGACTCTCTATAGCTGCCTTCCATAACGTAAAACTGGAGGGGATTGTTGGACCTCTGCCGGATCTTGCAAAAAAGAGCCGCGCCCGTTATAAGACTATGAGCCACGTTGATTATCTTCGACATGTCTTCCGTCACAAACTCGATGGGAAAAGCAAGTTGAATCTCCTTAAGCTCGACGCGGATGAGATCAACCCTAGTGAGCAAGGATGATCCCCTTTGCCCTACAAAATGTTCCGACTGTATGATGGCTTTCAAATGGGTCTACTATGTTCTCTTATCCCAACTAAGCATCCTCCTTTATGTTTTTGTTTTCCATGTACTTCTCGTTTTTCGTGTCCCACAGCCGTGCTCGAGAATACGGATATAATGGCTGTTAGCGCGGAATTGTGTTCTCCGCAATACCTATATAATTTTACAGTGATTTGTGTGGTTGCCATAAAGTAAATGAATGTAAATTGAAAGGTAAATACAATAGTTGAATTGAATCAAACAGTATTAAATTACAGGTCAAAACTTACAGATATGGCGCGAACGGAAAAAACAACAAAAAGGACTTAAGAACGACTGCGAGGTGCTTCACGACGGTCGAACGACGGCTACAACAGATCCTTTTAGTGGAATCTACCTTGATGGATAAGCGGTCGAATGTAGTAAAGTTAATAGTGGTTTCAGGATGCTGGTTTCAGGACGCGATAAGAGAGCAACGAGAAATTTGGCTTTCGAAAAAATGTCAATAAAATTATATATATAATGATATAATAATAATAGTAGTAATTTATGTAGATTCATTTTATAATTATAATTTAATATTTTAAAATAATTTTTATGAATTTCTATTATTTTAATAAACGTGTTAACGTTGAAAGTAATTTGTGATTTGAGAGCATTAAAAGCATCTTGGTGGAGCATTAAAAGCGCCGAATAAATGGAGTTTTTTTAGGAAGATTAAATAGATCATTAAATCTATGTCATTTAAGTAACATTTTCTATTTTCATTTGAATTTCCTACTCCTCCCTTTATATAAAAGGAGCGTGTAAGCATTTCATGTAAGAGAGTAAAAAAAGAATCAAGAAAGAGAATTTCGTAGCAAAAAATTTAAATATTTAACCCTTGTAAGTACATCTGCTCTTCAGAAGGTTTCAGCTATCCTATAGGAGGTCGTCGACAATACAAAACTTACTCTCGCACCTTCTCCTTCATATCCAATCATTTCACACGTAACCCCCAACAGTTGAAACCTTGGCTCATATTTTTCAGGTTTTTATTTTACGTTTCTATGTTGGGTTTGGATTTTTAATATTTAATATTTAGTCGTGTTTTGTGCGGAGAAGATTAAGACATCGAATCCTTGGGCATGGTAATTCTTGTGTGATGTCGTAATGATATCATTTAGGTGTAATGTTTAAAAGATAATATAGTATTTAAATATAATATTTTTGGAAAGATATTTTTGCAATAAGTGAAATATTTTCTTAGTTATCCCTCGGAAATTCGTTTCCAGGACCATATTTTTATCAAACGCCTTGGTATGAATAATATGTGATATTTTATCCGAAATAAAAAATTCTTACTTTTTTGCTTTAAACAATTTTTTTGTCTGGTTGCGATTAGATGCTCGTAAAAAAGACAATGTTTATTTCTAAGCGGCTCTGATATTAATTTGAACGCACTATACGAACTTCAGAAGATTATTCTAATTTTTTTCTTAAGTCAGTTTCCGCCAACCTCAAGTACTCGCTGGAGTGTTTGGAACTAGCTGTAAATCCTACTATGAACCAGAGTGAGTTCTTCTAATTTCTTAAAGTAACTCTCCACTAACTTAGACAGCTGAGTTATATAAGTAGATAGACTTTCCAAGCGATAAACATAATGTTTCTCAATAGGACTATGAATTCAAAGCCAAAAAAGCTTAGAATTCACAAACTTCCACATCATGCTTGTTCCATTATAGTTGAAAATTGACAACACAACTCACACCGACATCCTTACACTAAGGTACTTGGCCTTAACCTGCCAAATAAGGACACAAATACTTCAACATCAAGAAACAATGCAATGGATAGAACATCACAGGTCCCAAATCATCAAGGGTAGGGCATGGTACACATTATATATCAACCAAACCTTAGTGAACTATTAAGACAAATCAAAAGAACAAGCACCTGAACTCCCCACATGTAAGGTTGACCATGAGGACTTGATGCTAAAAGTCCAGGTGGAGGAGGAATAGGTGAATATGCCTACAAATCAAATTGTGACCATTAAAAATATATAAATTGCCACAGCTACATGTGTGTACAGATAAAAAAGAAAAGCTTGAAGCATCCAAAAACCAAACCTCGAAACCAGAAGAGTAACGACAGGGGAAGGTGTAATAGCGGATGGCTCCTGAAAGCCTGTACTTATGCTTTGAGACGTTAGGTGTTATGCTCTATGCTATATATAAAGCTTGTACTTATGCTTTGAATAATATAATATACTCACAATATATTTTTCTTATAGCCTTTTACATGGTATCAGAGCAAGGTCAATGTTGAGATCTAGGGGGCGGCCCTAGGGTCCAAATGTACCTAATGTTACCCTTCCTATGGCTTCCCTTGCTTATTTAGGGTTCTTTACTTGCTGGCATCGCCTCGCGCATCTGAGGTTCTTTACCTAACAAGTTCTTTTGCCTGCTTGCCCTTGCTTGTCTAGGGTTATTGACCTGTTGTTGCCCTTGCCTACTTGCCTAGGGTTCTTTTGCCCTTACTTACTTGCAAAGGGTTCTTTACGTTTTCTACCATGCACTGCTCGTCTAGGGTTGCTTCTATTCTTGTTTATCATTCTATGCTGCTACCAACATTGCATACCGCCATTGTGGAACGCTGCCTCATGCCGCAGTCGACGATGCCCCAGTCACGGTCGATGTTGCCTCCTATTAATGCTACTCCTAGTGTTGTCGACGTTGCCACATGCTGTTGCTGAGCTAGTCCCTACTACTATTGTGTTGCCTATGTTTATTCAAGCTATGCATATATCATATATGCTTTAGCTTCAGGGGGAGTGTTAGAGTGTATTTAGATATAAAGTTTGTCAAGATTCTTAGGCGAATTGTCCCACATCGGTTAGAATATTGATTAGGTGTTATGCTCTATGCTACGTATAAAGCTTGTATTTTGCTTTGAATAATATAATATACACACAATATATTCTTCTATATGACACAATATAAAATACACACAATATACACAGAGTATTGACACAAACAGATTATTATTTGGAACACAATCCACAAACCTTCAACTCCTCTTAAATTCAACTATTTCCACCAACACAGAGTTCTACAGTTTCTCTATACAGAATTCACTCTCCAACTCCAATCGCTCACAACATTGCATTTACAGACAATTACAGCAACATTCACGCTCAACCACTCGCAACCATTTCACTTCCTTCTAACCAAATCATTGTCGTTACAATCACTGACAGCAATCCAACCTCATTACAGCTTCATCCAAATGCATTTGTCGCGCTCGCACGCCTTAATTCCTCCTCGATCGCCTTCTCCCTTGTTTCTTCCAAACGGTCCCCGAACAACAGAGAAGTATCTCCGAGTTGAATTCTAAACAGCGCTGACCGGGGCAAGAGAGAGAGAGAGTAAGAACCTGCTCGTCGTAGATCTGACCCTTGATGGGCATGAGGTGGGGCTTTTGATAAAGACATCACTACCAACATCTACTCCTACTTCAGCGGATACCAATAAATCTGTTAAGTCTTTGCCCGTCCAATCCCTAACCCGTAAATTCCGGCCCATAGAGATCAGCGGGGCCCAATGGATCCAGATGTTGCTCCAAAAGCCCAAATAGTTGGGCCCACAAACTAACCCCTCTACTTATTGTCCCAAAAAAAAAACACCCTCTACTTACATATTAACGATATCCCGACGACCTTCGGGCGTCCCTGTCCCTGTCCCCGTTCCCTTTTACCAACCTCCTCCCTTTTCACCGACGAAATGGCCCTGCCTCTGTGGGAGACCCTCAAGGAAGCCATCCCCGCTTACACCGGACTCTCCCTTTCCACTTTCTTCACCCTCCTCGCCCTCTACTACGTCGTCTCCGGTGTCTTCGGCTCCTCCTCCTCCGATGCTCACCACCGCCGCCCCAGGGAGGAGCAGATGGAGTCCCTTCCCCGTCCTGTCCAGTTGGGCGAGGTCACCGAGGAGGAGCTCTCTCTCTACGATGGCAAGGACCCCAATAAGCCCTATCACATGGCCATCAAGGGTCAGATCTACGACGTTTCTCAGATCAGGTTCTTACTCTCTCTCTCTCTCTCTCTTTCCCCTGTCAGCACTAATTAGAATTCAACTCGGAGATACTTGTCTGTTGTTCGGAGATCCTTTGGATGTCGTTGGTCGTTCGATCATATGGACCTAGGCTGTACTTCTTACTCTGATTCCTGATCTAATTTATTTGATCAAACCTTTTCTTTCTTTCTTTTTTTTGGGTTGGAAATTACAATACATTTAAGTCGTTGACGTCGTCGTCGGTTGGACTAAACAAGCATTGTATAATTTGTGCATTCACATGTTTGTATTTCCTTTTCCTCCTCCAACTACAACGATTTTATCGCTTTCTAAAAACTTCTTTTATTCGTCCCTACACGGCCGGCCTTTTTAATCATTTGTGCTTGCTGGATTATGATTGGGTCGTATGATTAATATACACAGATTCAAGTGTTGTACAGCGCATCCAAGCAAATGGCCACGGCTACTCAGCTTCGACTCCCAACTCATCCGCATCCCCTGCATCTCGTGGACGTCCACAGTGTGACATATCCATCATCTTGTGATCTCTGCGGGGGGAGATTATTTACTGAGGTCTACACCTGCCGGGAACTATGCCGCTATGACTGCCGCAGACTCTGCGCCGAAGCTCCTCCCAGGATAGATAACCATCCTTTGCACCCCACCCACTCTCTGACCCTCATCCATCGCCAGCCCGTGTTCAAATGCTCCGCTTGTGACAATGATTGTTCCCACCGCAGCGCGTTCAGGTGTGACGACTGCGACTTTATTCTTGACCTTGGCTGTGCTTTGGCTACTCTATTAGACCAAGGATGCTCCCCGGAAAGGGACAACTCTAGAGCAGATCGTCCAGCCAGTTCATCCCCACAGGCTCACTTCCTTTTCGACAAGGAACGACTTTGTTGTGAGGGAAAAGTGCAGCCTCTGCCGGCGAGAGGCCGAACGGGATGTGTACGCTTGTTTGCGACATTCTTGTCGGTTCCTAATCCACAAGAGATGTGTCAAAGATGTGTACTATGCGGATGGGACTAAAGCTCCACGTATTTATCACAACCATCAGCTGGAGATTTTCGTAGGAGAAGACATGGGCTCTAGCAAATGTGCATATTGCGGGTCCAGCAAATCAGGGGAGGTCATTGGCTGTTCAAGTTGTCAAATTTTTCATCACAGGAACTGCATTCAGGGACCAGAGGTTCTTCAGTACCCTCCTCATCAACATAATTCTCTGGTCCTGTTCATTTATCCTCTTGACGACCCCTACCAAGAATGTAAATCTTGCTTTAGTTCCACAAAAGGCAAGTTGTGCTATTCTTGCCATTACTGTGATTTCCGCGTGCACATGGGATGTGCCCTCCAGACTCTGGCTTATTGTGAGGAGGGTATGAGAGTGTCGATCAAATGTTTTTGGCACCAACATTCACTTTTCCTATCTCATGGAACCGAATCTGGTTCGAGTAATTGCGATTATTGTGGGGACAAGTCAATAGGCCCAATGTATGCCTGCCAAGGACATTGCAGAATGCTGCTTCACGAGCGATGTATCTTGTGCGACTTTAATATCCATGAGAAGTGCGCGGAACTTCCGGTAGTTGTGAAAAGTGATATTCATTGGCATCCATTGGGTCTACGTGAAAACTACCCTGAGGATGATAGTGGGGAATACTATTGTGATCATTGTGAGAGAAGGATGGATGCTCGGTTGGGTGCTTATGTGTACGTACAATGCTCTGCGAGGTGGGCTTATCATATTGAATGTGTTCTGCCCAAGGTAAACTTGCTCCCTCTCTCTCAACACTGTTAAGTATTCCATGACAACTTCCACATGTTGTCGAGGATTTGTCTTCCATATTTGCCGACCGTAGCTCTAACATATGTCCAATTTGCTAGTATATGTACTAATATGACTATCACCATGGCATTTAATTTTGCAAGACAAGCTTAAAAATATGTGGCTAATTTCTCTGAATTGCTCTTATTCAGGACAGCTTCAAATATTTTTTTTGTGAATAAAAGCAAAACTTTGGACGTCGAGGCATTGAACGAGCAAATCACTAGACAAATTGAACGAGTTCGTGAGGCAGAAGTAGAGCTTGACAAGAGAAAGTAAGTCTTGGATGAACTGAAGAAGAAACTGGAGAAACTTATTTCCGGGGAGGAGGAAAATTCCATAGCTTCATGAGAGGAAATTGACTTGGAAAATTCTTCATAAATCTTATTTTCGCCAACCAATTTTGGAATATGCATGCTTCTACTTTGAGCAAGTCAAGTTATAGGCCGGTTGTAAACATCTGCATTGAGGTTAAATTACCTCATTTTTCAAAATATTCAGTGCCCTGAGTATTTGAATTATATTGGCTGCAATCACTAGTCATGCGCTGGGTAGACTAAACCGGATGGACTGGCAATTTCCCTCTTACCTTCCAGGAGATACCGTCGAACTCTGTATGCTTGCTTATGGGGGATGATGACCACACTGCCATTGAGAGATCGCCCGACTAAACAGTGTGACAGGAGGGTGGGGTTTAATTCACACTTTATGACCATGAGTATTTCAATATATAGATTGCATTTCGTTGAAGGATAGATTTAGACAAACAACGATCTGTTTGTTTTAGACACGGTCGTCTACAGGAAAAAATGTCTTAATGTTTGGAGTTAGACTTCATTGACTAGTCTTTGTTCTTTCATTCTGTGAGATGTGAAAATTATCCTGTTCTTGGAGAAGAAAAATCTTCGATGTGTAACTTCCACCCGCACTACAACTAACCTGGCTATAAGCCTCAACATCCCATGGCTCGAAGCAGTTCACCCCTGCCCCTTCATCCCTATCCGTTGACTATGTTTTCCACCAGACACCGCTTCATCCAGCACGTAGATTGCGTGCCCTGCCAGGAATGTGGCGAATGGGGCGGGTACAATGTTGTTTGCATCGTGACTGTGAATTCCTCATGCACAAGAGATAAATTCGAGAAGTGTATTTGGCGGTTGGGACCAATGCTCCACTTCGGCATCCCTGCATTAAGCATCCCTTGGAGTTCCTGGACCTGGGAATTTTATCATTTATCGCTCGCTCCTTCATCGCCTATGCCTGCAGGAAATGCCAATTCGTCACTACCATAGAGTATGTATGAATCGTGGCAGTTCCGCTGATAGAGCACCACCCTGTTGCACCCTCACCCCCAACTAACAAGTATTAAACTGTTGAGACTAAAGTGATTCTCCAGCAGACCCAATACTACGACCACCAAGGAGAAAGAAGTCACCAAAGGAAATGCTTGGACAAGAGGAATGTTTACAAGAGGAATATGACTTGTATTTCTTTCTTGGTCATTACAAGATGGAGCCAATGACCCCTATTTATAGGGAGTGTTCGAAGGAGGAATCCTTCTCCATGTTTCTAGAATTTTCCTATCTAAGAAAAATCTAGACTAGTCCTATTGCTTTCTAGACTAATGTAAGAAACTTGTAGAACCTACGAGAGCTTTCTAGACTAAGAGACTTCTAGAGTCTACGAGAGAAGGAGCCATTAGTTGGATGTTGTCAACTTTATCACTCCCCCTCAACACCGACTTGCTCTTCTTGTCATTCCAAGTTTTGATCGAAACTCCTCAAGCTTGCTAGCATTCAATCCTTTTGTTAGTATATCCGCTCGCTGATCTTCTGTACCAATATATTCTAGTGCGATCTCTCCTTGTAGCACTTTTTCTCGCAAGAAATGATAGTGGACCTCCACGTGCTTAGTTCTTGCATGGAACACTGGGTTTTCAGCTAATTGGATTGCTGACTTATTGTCACAGGATAAAGAAACTGCATAGTCAGCTTGCTGATGAAGGTCTCTTAATAACTGCATAAGCCAAGTAGATTCTTGAGTTGCATTTGCAGCGGCTCTGTATTCTGCTTCTGTGGTGGAGAGGGAGACTGTTGGTTGTCTCTTACTACACCATGATATTACTCCCCCTGCAATACTGAAAACATATCCTGTGGTTGATCTTCGAGTGTCGCGATCTCCGGCATAGTCCGCATCGCAATATCCGATCAATTTGCAATCTCCTTTGATCTTGTAGAGTATCCCATAATCCATCGTTCCCTTTATGTACCTTAAAATTCGTCGGACTGCTTCAAGGTGAGGCTTCTTTGGAGATTGCATAAATCTGCTTACCAAACCGACCGCATAGGAGATATCTGGCCTTGTGTGTGTCAGGTAGATCAGACTCCCAACCAACTGACGATACATTGTTGAATCTTCAAGATCCTTGCCTTCATTTGCACTAAGCTTAGCGTTGAACTCAATAGGTGTTGATATCGGCTTGCACTCGGACATCCCGTATTTCTTTAGTAGCTCTTTTGCATATTTCTGTTGACATAAGAATAAGCCTTCCGGAACTCGATCGACTTCTAATCCCAAGAAATGCTTCAATTCTCCGAGCTCCTTCATGTGGAACCTCACAGAAAGATTATCTTTGATCAACTTGATCTCTAAGTTGTCATCTCCTGTGATGATAAGGTCGTCCACATACACGAGCACCACTGTAATTTTCTCTTCTCGAACTTTGATGAAGAGACTTGAATCAGCCACTGTTAGAGTATATCCACCCTGGATTAAGAACTCTGCAATCTTACCGTACCATGCCCGTGGTGCCTGCTTCAATCCGTATAAAGCTTTCCTTAATTTGTAAACATAGCTGGGGTGGTACTTATCTGCAAAGCCCTGGGGTTGCTCCATGTAGATTGCCCGATCCAGCTCTCCATGCAAAAAGGCATTCTTCACATCCATCTGCCAAAGTTTCCAGGTCTTACTTGCAGCCAGGGCGAGTAGAACTCTAACAGTTGTTATCTTTGCTACTGGGCTAAATGTCTCATCGTAGTCCAAACCATACTGCTGTGAGAATCCTCGAGCGACAAGACGGGCCTTGTATCTTTCCACGGATCCGTCGGGACGAGTCTTCACCTTATAGACCCACTTGCAAGATATGGGTGTCACCTCGCTGGGTTTAGGAACCAACTCCCAAGTTTGGTTTTCTTCTAGGGCTCGAATTTCTTCTTGCATTGCTTCTCGCCATACCTTGTGCTTGGATGCTTCTTCATAAGTTGATGGCTCATGTGGATCTATATCTTCCGCAAGTGCTGCGTCTATGTATCGTGTTGGCGGTTTCCGTTGCCTAGTGGATCTTCTCAACGGTGTCATCCCGTCACCAGTTTCTTCTTCTGTTGCATTCTCCTCAGAGGACCTTTGGTACACTCCTGTTTGCCAAGGTCTCTCTTCTTCTGTATCATCATTTCTTATTATAGAAGGCCCTTCTTCAGTTTCTTCAAAAGTTGGTTTTAGTGTTACTAGCTCCCCCTGCTTAATGTGATCCTTGTTTTCTTCTATTGTTGAGGGTGACCACCAAGAAGTTGCTTCATCGAAAACAACGTTCCTTGATACGGTGCACTTGTTGGTCGTAGGATCGCAGCACCTCCATCCTTTCCTCTCTGTGTCGTATCCTACGAAGATACACTTGGTCGCCTTCTTGTCGAACTTGCTCCGCAAGTGGCTAGGGATGAAGACATAACAAACACACCCAAAGACTCGAAAGTGGCTTACTGTAGGCTTCATCTTCCATAGTAGCTCGAAGGGTGTCTTGAACTTGAGGCGAGCTTGGGGTAGCCTATTTGCAACATCTGCAGCCGTTTTCATGCACTCTGCCCAATATCTTCCTGGGACATTTCCGGCGTGCAACATGCTTCTGCATACTTCTGCAACATGCCTGTTCTTCCTTTCTGTCACCCCGTTCTACTGTGGCGTGTGGGGACAAGTTAACTGTCGTCTTATCCTGTTCGCCTTTAGGTATTCTCCAAACTCCCGGGAGGTATATTCTCCCCCGTTGTCAGTACGTAGGCACTTCACCTTCGTCTGCAGATCGCTCTCCACCTTGATCTTGAACTCTATGAACTTCTGTAGGGCTTCTGACTTTTCTTTCATGAAGTATACCCAGACGTACCTTGAGTAGTCGTCGATGAAAGTCACCATGTATCTACAGCCACCTATTGATGGATGTTTCACTGGACCGAATACATCCGAGTGGATCAACTGCAATGGTTTCTCAGCCCTGTACTTGGATTCTTCGTACGGTAACTGGTGTGCTTTACCGTACTGGCAGCCTGAGCAGACGTTGTCGACGTTTACTTCTAGCTGCGGGAGACCCTTCAACATCTCCTTGCTCATCATCACCTTTAACTTGTGGTATCCGACGTGTCCAAGCCTCTCGTGCCACAGGTCAGCTGTCTCATTCCTCTTCACCTTGTCTATGTATGCCGATTCTGCTGACATCACATAGATGGAGTTTACCTTCCGTCCTTCCATGATCGGCGTCCCAGAAAACTTCAACTCGTGGTAGACCTTGACGTCATCAGGTCCGAACACCACGAAATTACCAGGGACTGTCAGTTGGGCTACTGACAGAAGATTCTTCTTTATCCCAGGGACATGGTAGACTCCTTGGAGTTGCACCTTGTTGGCACCATCATCGACGTCAATAACAGTCTTCCCGACATGAGCGATAGGTAGTTTGGAGTTGTTGGCGGTGACGACGACTCGCTGTCCTTTGTATTCTGATAGCTCCCGTAGCTTCTCCTCGTCACCTGTCATATGGTTGGAGAACCCCGAGTCAAATATCCAGTTCTCTGCATAGTTCACAGAGTTGTTGTGAACTATTGCAAGAGCCTGGTCTTCCAACAACTGATCTTCTTCCATCACAGCGAGAAATGCTTCAAGGTTCCATTCATCTTCAGATTTATCTCCTTCTTGATTGGCTGATGTGGCAGCATTTCCTTCCACGTTCTTCTTCTTGAACCAGCAGTCTCTCGCATAGTGGCCCTTCTTTCCACAGTTGAAGCATTTTTCATTGTTTCGCTGTGCTAGTTTGTCTTCTCGTTTCTCATGTTGTGGTATAGACAGTTGGTGCTCACGCCGTCCACCTCTACCACCTCGAGAGAATTTTCTATTCTCAGGCCTCTTATATGTAGCAGAGTTTCTCCCTCTGTTGCTATATAGAGCCTCTTCTTCACTTTTCAAAGATACGCCCGCCATCTGTTTTGCTAGCGTATCCTGATTAGCTAGCAAATTTTCTAAATCCTCTAACGACGGCGGCGTAGGCCATCCTTGCACAGCTGCAATGAATCCCCTATACTCTGGTCGTAACCCATGGATGATAATCCTTCTCATCCTATCGTCACTGATCTTGGAGCCTGGGTCTAACTCCGAAATCTCTCGGCAGATAGACTTTACCTTCGTAAAATACTGATTAATTCCTAAATCTCCTTGTCTAACCGCCATTAAATCATTCTCTAGCAACTGAAGCCTCATATCATTTTTTTTCGAGAACCTAGTTGCTAGTATATTCCAGGCATCCTTTGGGGTAGTGGCGTACCTTATGTGCTCTAGCATCTCCTCTTCTATGGTGGTCTTTATGGCGAACATGGCCTTCCCTGCTTTAATCCGCCATTTCCTCAAATTGGCAGCATCCTCCTCTGGTGGGGTTGTCTCACTTCCACCAATGATCTCCCAGAGATCTTGGCCTTGGAGATATGACTCCATGCACGTCTTCCACGTGCTATAATTCTGGTTGTTTAATTTCTTCAGCATGCCGACAGTATTAATTTCTGCCATACCGAATTTACTTTCTGGAAGCGTAGCCTGGTTCCTGACCTATGCCCAACGCAATCCCGGATTGCAGCTTCCTTGGTAGAACTTTGGCAGTATTTCGGCAGAACCTCCGCTTGTACTTCTGCAAAATCTCCACGAGATTTCGGCAGAACCTCTGTTAGTCTTAGCAGAACCTTTACGGGATTTTGATAGAATCTCCGCAAAAAACTTCGACAGAACCTCCGCAGAACTTCGACACAATCTCTGCGGGACTTCGGCAGCTCAACCTCGACAACCCGTACAACCTCGCTCTGATACCAAATGTTGAGACTAAAGTGATTCTCCAGCAGACCCAATACTACGACCACCAAGGAGAAAGAAGTCACCAAAGGAAATGCTTGGACAAGAGGAATGTTTACAAGAGGAATATGACTTGTATTTCTTTCTTGGTCATTACAAGATGGAGCCAATGACCCCTATTTATAGGGAGTGTTCGAAGGAGGAATCCTTCTCCATGTTTCTAGAATTTTCCTATCTAAGAAAAATCTAGACTAGTCCTATTGCTTTCTAGACTAATGTAAGAAACTTGTAGAACCTACGAGAGCTTTCTAGACTAAGAGACTTCTAGAGTCTACGAGAGAAGGAGCCATTAGTCGGATGTTGTCAACTTTATCATAAACAACCTATTGAAAAAGTATTGTCCAAAGTCCAACGATACGAAAATGAAAGGTAATTTCTTTATGCCGTCTATTAAGAAAAGCTCACGGCGTGCTACACACGACGTCTGGGACCTTTTTTTATCCCGTTCGGAAAAGAATAATAATTTATCACCTGATCGCGGTTGGGACAACGACTTAAGATAAAATAAACAAAGTTAAGGGAGACTTTAAAATTTTTTAACGTTGGATCGTTGTTTGACATATCGTTCTTTATGGAAAGATCGTTTAAAAGAAAAAGGGAAATTAGCCCAACGAATAATATTTGATGGAAGAAAGAGATAGATTTTTTTTTCTGCTCCTCGTTATATCACAATTATATAAATCTTATTTGGTTTAGGGATGCTGGGTTCAGGACGCTTTTAGAATGGTGGGAAAAAAGAAAGTAAAATCTAAGTTCTGTGTTTGAGTTGTATTGTTGGTATCTTGTCTTTGAACTTTTGATCCCTTTTACATCTTCATGAATCTTGCAGTTGCGATTATTTAGTCAATATATGACCTTCCTAGATCGTGTGCACGATCTGACTCCTATTTTGTAAGAGCCATGCACGTCGTGCTTTAGCCGGCATCTCTTGGTTTGCCATGTGATAGTTCTACTGACGTAACCAGACGTTGTTTGATGTGAATCTCCTCGAGACGTTACAAGCTTTCGAGTCGTGAGAGGCTATTCGAGTCTCGAGTTGTATGGGGGTTTTGACGTACTCGGGAAACGCTCCTCGAGTGGCCTTGCTCTCGAGTAGTGCTCCCACGGACTTATCGAGTAACGTTAATATTGGGTCCCATGGTATCTACATGGAGTTTTACCTCTTCCGCCCATCGAGGGCGAAACCCAAAATTCATGTGTAAACAGCATCCTCCCTTACGTTTTCGATTTCCATGTACTTCTCGTTTTCGTGTCCCGCCGCCGTGCTCGAAAATAGCTCGAGAGGGACTCGTGCGAGATTTCCCCAACCGTTTTCTGGGCTTTCTTCAGCATAATAAATGGACGCACATTTGACAACTTTATGTTCATTCAAATAGACTGGAGCCGAAACCTTATATGCCCAGGGCCATGTGATTCACGTTGACACACCCAACGGAGCATTCTCTATATAAATGGAGTGGCGACTATTTTCTCCACTCTCAAAAGCCGAACTTACGTTTATAATTTTAGAAAGGTAAAAAACATCCCTCCTATTAAAATAGAAACAAAAATTTATAATTCATAAAAACGATTCATCTTGATCTGTGTGGAACTCAAAAATTTATGAGGTGAAAACATTTCCCAAATGAATTTGAAATTCTTTTCAAATTATTACATAGCAAAAAATTTGGAAATTATTATTATTATTATTATTATTATTATTATTATTATTATTGTTTTCGGTATTGAAACATCCCTCCCGAATTGAAGATTACGATGGGAACGCAATACGAATAATAAATATAAATTCAATTCGGGAGGATTAAATAGGTCATTAAATAGGTAGTAGACATTGAAAGCACCCAATAAATCGAGCATTGGGGGAGGATTAAATAGGTCATTAAATCTATGTCATTTAAGTAGCAGTTTATATTTTCATTTGAGTTTCATACTCATTCCAATGGAACGTGTAAGCATTTAAGAAAAGAATCAAGAAAGAGAATTTCGTAATACAAAACTTTCGAAGATTTCAGTTAAACATTCAGTTAAAGATTTCAGTTTCATACTCCTTCCAAATCACTTAAACATTCAACCATTATTAGTGCAACAGCTCTATAGAAGATTTCAGTTATCCTCGAAGGAGGTCGACAATACAAAACTTACGTTAGCACCTTCTTCTTCCTATCCAATCATTGCACACATAATCCCCAACAGTTAAAACATTGGCTTATATTTTTCAGGTTTTTATTTTACGTTTCTACGCGGGGTTTCGATTTTTAATATTATTATCACATAATTGAGTCATGTTTTGTACGGAGAAGATTAAGACATCGAATCCTTAGGCATGGTAATTCGTGTGTTTGATGTCGTAATGGTATCAGTTAGGTGTAATGTCTAAAAGATAATATAGTATTTAAATATAATATTTTTGGAAAGATATTTTTTGCAATAAGTGAAATCTTTTCTTAGTTATCCCTCGAAAATTCGTTTCCAGGATCATAATTTTATCAAACGCTTATTATGAATAATATGTTATATTTTATTCATTTTTTATTGATACGCAATACCACGGCCTCTATAGTGTTATTCTGTTTCAATTTTATCAGAAATAAAAAATTTCTTACATTTTTGCTTTATACAATTTTTTTTGTCTGTTTGCCATTAGATCCTCGTAGAAAAGACAATTTTTTTTCCTAACGGGTTCTAATATTAATTTGAACGCACTATATGAACTTCAGAATATTATTCTAATTGTTTTTCTTACATCGATTTTCCGCCAACCTCAAGTACTCGCTAGAGTATCTGGAACTAGCTGTAAATCCTACTATGAACCAGAGTGAGGTCTTCTAATTTCTTAGAGTTACTCTCCACTTGCTTAGACAACTGAGTTATATAAGTAGATAGACTTTCCAAGCAACAAACATAATGTTTAAGAACACTATAATAGATAATTCAAATGGAGCAATTCTAGACTCGAACAATCAGTCATTACACTCGAGCTTATCTACCACCTTAAGTAAGTTTCCCTAACTAAAGTCTACTTAAAGTATAAACAAGTCAGACTTCGAAAGTAAAATTTATTTATCATACCTTAATTGCGTATATTTTGGATTCAACAAAATTACACGTTAGAGCTTTTTCAAGAGTTACACACTTCCTTTAGGGATGAGAGACATGTAAGGGAGATGTTCTTTTTTTGTCACAACGAATGCCCTTTCCTTGAGGGAATTATATGGGCAACTCACCTCCTCTGAACCAAGGTGTAAACCAAAAAGTCTACCCTTCAGTTAGTTTTAAATAAAAACCTCACCTCAAGTTAGTTGTTATCATAATATTAAATCTTTTGAAGACAATCATAGAAAACTTAACTGAGAGAGATGTTAGAGAAAATTTTCTCTATTCAGTTTGCCTCCCCGGATGTAGAAAAGGTGTCTAAAATATTGCACAAAAGGTAGTGTTTGTGCATCGTTTACAAGCTCAAAAGAAAAGGAATCTAATTTATTGAAAATAGACAATCTCTAGTGGCTCAGATAAAAGTTATCCGTCTTAACAATCGACAAAGGCAAATGATCATAATTTATTAAGCTTTATTCTCCCCTCCGCATAACTCCATATCTTGGGAGATTCGTTCATTATTGGCGTCGATGTCATGGTTGACATTTTTCCAATATCTTCCGAGAGTCCCTAGCCTGACTGGGGGTTGATGCTTTTGTGCTCTCACTCTTTTTTCCTCGCATCGTTGTTCCTAAGTTTTTTTCTAGGAAATCAGTGATATCATTCCAAAATTCAAATTTATTAGCCAAGAAACGAAGTTCGATGTTTCTTCTCCTCCAAAAGCTATATAGAAGATCAAAAACTTTTTTTCATCCTTGTTCTTTAGCAATTGTATCGGTACAGAAAAATAAGAAAGCAAGATCGTGACAGTGGTCGTTTCGTTCTGAGCATATAATAATCCTCCATTTAGGAAGATAATATTTACTCCATCACATGCTTGAAGAACTTAACCTTGATTGCTCGTCATGCGACTTCATCATTGTAATACATCTGCCCAGATAATCTGCGTTTTGTTGTCGAGGTTCTCATAAACTGCTGCCAATATCTCTCAATTTTGCATCCGCCATGATAAGATTGATTATGGAATACATAACAACGCCAACTATCTTAGTGAACCTAAATTGAGAGTTGCAAGGCCTCTTCTCGAATGAAAGAGATCTCAGACAAGGTTATCCCCTCTCTCCATGCCTCTTTATCATGTGTGGAGGTCTTTTCCGGACTATTACGAAAAGAAACATCAGCCCCAGACTATAAGCTCCACTGGAGGTGCTAGGCCATAAACACTACGCACCCGAGCTTTGTGGACGACGTCTTATAATTCTCAGGGTCATTGGTTTCTTCTTATAAAAGACTACTCATGGCACTTACTAAGGTCTCGAGATCGTCTGGCCTCCAGCTAAACAAAGCAAAGAGCAAAATCTTATTCCGAATGGTGGAACGGGAGGAGGAAGAGGCCATATTAAGGGAAACAGGTTCTAAGATAGCGACACCCATTCGAATACCTTGGAATTTACTTATCTTCCATGAGGCTGTTTCCTGCAGATAGTAGACACCTGGTGAATGCCATGACCAGCTGTATTAATAGCCGGGCGGTGCAGAGACTATCCTCTGTGGGAAGAGTGCAACTTATCCAAGCGGTACGGGTCTCTACCGGACTAGTTCATGCCATTACCAATAATTGTTTGTGCAAAAATTTATTGAATTATGGGAAGTTTCTTGTGGTCAAAAGGCAATGAAGAGAGGGGCAGATCGAAAGTCATCTAGTCAAAGATTTGCTTAGCTACATAGGAAGGTGGGCTAGGTCCGGTCCGAGTAAAGATAAGCCCGATTAAGAGTAGAAGCTTCTGGCTACTGTGTATGCCCAGCAAAACAAATTGGGTGGTGGAGGTGCATATTCAGGTTAAGGCAGCTGATGCCACAGTTAACGACACCGCGAATAGGAGATGAAACAGGGATCTCTTTCTGGTACAACAACTGGACATTTGGAAGGCTACCATAAAAAAAGTTCACCTTCAGGGACAAATGGTGCAGAAGGGTATGACCATGCTTTTGTTGGAGAAGTGGAGCAGGTAGAATTGGATAAGTGGAGCGCCCAAGGAGTGCGGTTAGGTAATGTTAATGACGAAAGCAGAAGAGGAAGCCGACAAGGTTGGAATGGTCATGATCTTTTTCGTTAATTTAATAAAACATTATAATATGAATGTCTTCGCTTCATCCCATTTCCAAACTATATATAGATTTGAAAGCTAAAGGGTAGTTTCATTTAACAAAAATGGAGATGGGGTCAGAAACCCAGCTCCAGTTGAGCGGATCTCTTCCGGTACCAAATGTACAAGCTCTAGCTGCTGAGTGCCTGAGCGACATCCCTCCACGCTATCTACGCCACCCCGACGAACTAGGCCAGTTATGGCCATCCACTGTTGCTCCGGAGATCCCTGTCATCGACATGTCCAAGCTCGGTGACCGCAGCTCGAGGAAGGAAACTGAAATGGAGAGGCTACACTCTGCATGCAGAGATTGGGGTTTCTTTCAGGTAAAATGCAGCAGCAGCAGTAAAATTACTTTACGGATGTTGTGACGACCAGCTGATGGTAGATCGCCTCCTGGGATGGCTTATGCAGCTGATAAATCATGGTATCCCAGAGGACGTCCTTCAGGATATGAAGATCGACATGGAGGAGTTCTTCAAACTGCCCTTGCCCGAGAAGATGGCCTATGAGAAGTCACTAAATGGTTTGGATGGGTATGGCCATGTTTTTGTTGTATCGGAGGAGCAGAAACTGGACTGGTCAGATGTGCTCACCCTCTTAGTGCAGCCTCCTTCGATGCGGAACTTCAAGTTCTGGCCAAAGCGCCCCGCATCTTTCAGGTAACATTACTGAAACGCTAAAGGAAGTTGGACAATTTTCCTAATTAGATTAATCATGAAGAGGTTGATCTCATGTTCAGTACATGTTTTCCGGTTCAGGGCCACGTTAGAGAAGTACTCGTCCGAGCTCACGAGAGTCGAACTCTCCCTCCTCAGAGTTATGACCAAGAACTTAGGAGTCGATCCCGACATGTTTGTGAACCTGTTTGAAGGAGGAACACAAGGAATAAAGATGAATTATTATCCTCCCTGTCCAGAGGCAAACAGGGTTACCGGCCTGGCCTCCCATTCTGACGCCGGCGGGATGACAATAGTATTACAAATAGGTGATGTCGACGGTCTCCAAATGATGAAAGAGGGGAAATGGTTACCCATAAAACCTGTCCCAGGAGCATTGATCGTGAACATCGGAGATATGATTGAGGTCTGATTTTGCATTAATACAAGACATCAAAGATTTTCGGTACACGACTCTAACATATTATATGTTCAATGCAGATAATGACCAATGGAGAGTACAGAAGTATAGAGCACAGGGCAGTGGTCAATTCAGAAAAGGAACGACTCTCTATAGCTGCCTTCCATAACGTAAAACTGGAGGGGATTGTTGGACCTCTGCCGGATCTTGCAAAAAAGAGCCGCGCCCGTTATAAGACTATGAGCCACGTCGATTATCTTCGACATGTCTTCCGTCACAAACTCGATGGGAAAAGCAAGTTGAATCTCCTTAAGCTCGACGCGGATGAGATCAACCCTAGTGAGCAAGGATGATCCCCTTTGCCCTACAAAATGTTCCGACTGTATGATGGCCTTCAAATGGGTCTACTATGTACTCTTATCCCAACTAAGCATCCACCTTTATGTTTTCGATTTCCATGTACTTGTCGTTTTTCGTGTCCCACAGCCGTGCTCGAAAATACGGATATCATGGCTGTTAGCGCGGAATTGTGTTCTCCGCAATACCTATCTAATTTTACAGTGATTTGTGTGGTCGCCATAAAGTAAATGAATGCAAATTGAAAGGTAAATACAATAGTTGAATTGAATCAAACAGTATTAAATTACAGGTCAAAACTTACAGATATGACGTGAACGGAAAAAACAACAAAAAGGACTTCAGGACGACTGCGAGGTGCTTCACGACGGTCGGCGACGGTCGAACGACGGCTACAACAGATTCTTTTAGTGGAATCTACCTTTATGGATAGGCGGTCGAATGTAGTAAAGTTAATAGTGGTTTTAGGATGCTGGTTTCTGGACGCGATAAGAGAGCAACGAGAATTTGGCTTTTGAAAAATGTCAATAAAATTATATATATAATGATATAATAATAATAGTAGTAATTTATGTCGATTCTTTTTATAATTATTATTTAATATTTTAAAATAATTTTTACGAATTTCTATTATTTTAATAAACGTGTTAATATTGAAAGTAATTTGTGATTTGAGAGCATTAAAAGCATCGTGGTAGTGGAGTATTAAAAGCACCGAATAAATAGAGTTTTTTTAGGAAGATTAAATAAATAATTAAATCTATGTCATTTAAGTAGTAGTTTCTATTTTCATTTGAGTTTTCTACTCCTCCCTATATATAAAAGGAGTGTGTAAGTATTTCATATAAGAGAGTAAAAAAAGAATCAAGAAAGAGAATTTCGTAGCAAAAAATTTAAATATTTAACCCTTTTAAGTACATCAGCTCTACATAAGGTTTCAGCTTTCCTATAGGAGGTCGACGGCAATACAAAACTTACGCTCGCACCTTCTCCTTTATATCCAATCATTTCACACGTAACCCCCAATAGTTGAAACCTTGACTCATATTTTTTAGGTTTTTATTTTACGTTTCTATGTTGGGTTTTAATTTTTAATATTTAATATTATCACATAACTGAGTCATGTTTTGTACGGAGAAGATTAAGACATCGTATCCTTAGGCATGGTAATTCGTGTGTGATGTCGTAATGATATCATTTAGGTGTAATGTTTAAAAGATAATATAGTATTTAAATATAATATTTTTGGAAAGATATTTTTGCAATAAGTGAAATATTTTCTTAGATATCTCTCGAAAATTCGTTTCAGGACCATATTTTTATCAAACGCCTCGTTATGAATAATATGTGATATTTTATTTATTTTTTTATTGATACGCAATACCACGACCTATAGTTTTATTCCGTTTTAATTTTATCCGAAATAAAAAAATTCTTACTTTTTTGCTTTATACAATTTTTTTGTCTATTTTCGATTAGATCCTCGTAAAAAAGACAAGGTTTATTTCTAAGCGGCTCTGATAATAATTTGAACACATTATACGAGAAGATTATTATAATTTTTTTTCTTAGGTCAGTTTCCACCAACCTCAAATACTCGCTGGAGTGTTTGGAACTAGCTGTAAATCCTACTATGAACCAGAGTGAGTTCTTCTAATTTCTTAAAGTAACTCTCCACTAACTTAGACAAGTGAGTTATACAAGTAGATAGACTTTCCAAACAATAAACATAATGTTTCTTAATAGGACTATGAATTCAAATCCAAAAACGCTCAGAATTCACAAACGTCCACATCATGCTTGTTCCATTACAGTTGAAAATTGACAACACAACTCACACCAACACTAAGGTACTTGGCCTTAACCTGCCAAATATGGACACAAATACTTCAACATCAAGAAACAATGCAATGGATAAAACATCACAGGTCCCAAATCATCCACGATAGGACATGGTACACATTAAATATCAACCAAACCTTAGTGAACTACTAAGACAAATCAAAAGAACAAGCACCTGAACTCCCCACATGTAAGGTTGACCATGAGGGCTTGATGCAAAAAATCCAGGTGGAGGAGGAATAGGTGAATATGCCTATAAATCAAATTGTGACCATTAAAAAGACATAAATTGCCACAGCTACATGTGTGTACAGATAAAGAAAAGCTTAAAGCATGCAAAAACCAAACCTGGAAACCAGGCCAGCCTGAAGCAACGGCAGGGGCAGGGGTTGTAGCGGATGGCTCCTGAAAGTAAGATCTCACATAAGATTGCTCAAGTTTGAGACTGACCGCATCAAAATCAACAACAAAATCCCAAGCCACGATACCTTAATGGGTTTCTCTGACCCACTACCACCCATTAGTATATGTTAGAGTGTATTTAGATATAAAGTTTGTCAAGATTCTTAGGTGAATTGTCCCACATCGGTTAGAATATTGGTTAGGTGTTATGCTCTATGCTATATATAAAGCTTGTACTTATACTTTGAATAATATAATATATTTTTCGTTAATTTAATAAAACGTTATATGAACGGCTTCACTTCATCCCATTTCCAAACTATATATAGATTTGAAAGCACAATCAGAAGAGAGAAAAAGCTTTGTTCTATTTATCTCGACTCTTAAATCCTACTGAGATGAGGTATACAGCTTCGGAAAGGCTTTGTCTGTCGGTGTATTATGCAATGACAAAGTTAAGAGACTACATAGGGAGTAGTGTGGTGTATGTGGTCTCGAGAGGACAAGTTCTAAAAACATTCTTTGAGAGTCCTTTGCTTACCGAAAAAGTTAGTAAGTGGAGCCCGGTGCTCTCTACATATGATCTAAAGTTCAAACATCAAAAGGCTATCAAAGGACAAGTTCTTCCTGACTCCTTGGCATAATACTCGAGCGAAACTTGAGTAGATGAAGAAGAGGAAGCGCAAGAACTTTGGGAAGTCTGGTTTGACGGGTCATCAACAAGATCTGGAGCTGGGATTAGAATTGTGATAAAGTCACCAGAAGGGCTCGAAATGAAGTTTACCTTTAAATTATCCAAACATGCAACTAACAACGTCACATAATATAGCGCACTCATTGTTGCGCTAGAAACTTTACTCAAGAGTGGAGCAAAAGTTGTTTTAATCAACGGTGATTCACAACTATTGGTAAACCAAGTAAATGGTTTGAGCCAGTGCCACACTCAAGAATTGAGGAAATACCTAGCTCTAACTCAGCAGCTGGTTAAAAAGTTTTAGCAAATCATCTTGTAACTTGAGAAGATAATGTAATAGCCAATTCATTGGCATAACTGGCATCTGGATATAAATCGAATGATGCATTACAGAAAGAAATAAGAGGGGTAATTCCCGAAATTAGTTCATCCATTCTTGAAGAAAAAGAGGGTGAGTCCACTTTTAATCATAAGGTGGACGTCATGGAAGCAGAGGAAGATTGGCGAATACCATATGTCAAATTCCTGGTGGGGATTGTTGAGCCTCTGCCAGATCTTGCGAAAAAGGACCGCGCCCGTTTTAAGACCATGAGCAACGTCGATTATGTTCTACACGTGACCAGTCTCAAACTCAATGGAAAAGCACGTTGGATCTCCTTAAGCTAGACACGAATGAGATCAACCTAAGGGAGCAATGATGATCGTCGTTGCCCTTCACAAAGTATTAACTGTATGGTGGCCGTTCGTTCTTCCCGCATTGTCCCATCGAATGGGTCCATTACATCCTCATTTCCAAAATAGGCATCCTGCCTGAGTTGGGCTAATAATCCGAACTGAACGGATAATCTTCATATTGGAGACGACAATCTTGGAGCTTTATTTGAGCACCAACGCTGGCCGTGCAATAAGAACTCTGCTCCTCCAAAGCTGCAACGACAATATGGCTGGCCTGTATTTGAGTACAGATGTTGGCAATGTATTACATAAATTTTGCCAGTAACTTCTTGTCGTGTAATGATCCCAAAAGTATAAGTTTTTTAGTATAGTAAGACTAAATATTGGCGTAGCCCTTCGAGGACACCCAAGTGGCATAAGATGGGTGGTGGGTGTTTAGAACATTGTCATGATCCTAGTTCGAACTCCATAACACAACTCCACTTGGATTTACAGTTGGACAAAGTTATAAAAGTAATTTGTCGTCCGGCTGGGACTTATCCTTACACAAGTACTATATTCCTTACTAAGTACTATTTTATTATAATGTTTGCTTCTAGTTCAGGTGAGGCTTGATTCTAGATACAGAGTGCCCAACTGAGATCCTGCCACGTTATCTACGCTAGCCAGATGAACTAGGCCAGTTATGGCCATCCATTGTTGCTCCGCAGATCCCAGTCATCGACATGAGCAAGCTTAGCGATGGCAGCTTGTGGAAGGAAACGGAAATGAAGAGGTTACACTTTGCATCGAAAGACTCGGGTTTCTTTCAGGTAAAAATGCAGCAGTAGTAACATTATCTGTCATTGACTACGTAGTTGTAACCTCTCTTCGATGTCATTGTAACTACCTCCTCGATGTCATTCTATGGAGGCGACAGGCGAAAGACTGCGTTAAGGCCTTATTCGTGGGCTTTTGGGAGAACTCAGGGAGCAGCTCGTGTCCCATCCAAAATGGCTCCATAAAAATGATTGTTATTGTTTAACTTAGGTAAACTATACGAAGTTGCCATCGACTTAAGTTTGAAAACTGGTTTAAGTCGGAAAAACCAAAGTGAGTTCGAGAATTCCTACTTACTATCTCTCACATTCTAAGCATGCGAAAAGGTGGCGATTGTCTAAATAAGATTTGCTTTTGATTAACGGGCTTTGGACTCGACCCGGGAATTGACCGGACTCGTAACAATGTTTTACGGGCGTTGAATCCGATTCGGGCTTTGGACCTGAACTCATATTGGTTGTTTAGAAAAACCATCAAGGATGCGGCATAAATCCTAATGAACCTACGTATGTTCTGTTCACGGGCTCACAAGAGAAACGAATAGGCTTGAATTTCAAGCAGGCCTGGGCTTGGAGAATCTCAACACCACAAAGTGGATCTCCTTTAATTGGAATGGGTTGATGGGTCTCCTTTTCGTCGATACGAGGTGATGGTTTTTCTATATCAATTTGTTTAAGACCAACCGTGTCGAATGTGGGTTAATGGACAATTTCAGGATCTACAATTTTGTAAAAAAAATAGATTTTATTAAAGGAAACAATATTATCTAGACAATTATCAATATCTTTTGTTTACGTTCATTGAATTAGACATCTTGGATAGGATGAAATTAAATTTGATACTTTTAAAAGTTAATCTTGAATTACTTTCAATTGAAGGTTACTGTTGTAATGAGATTTTTATTAAATCATAGCCTAATTGATTTTAGAATGTAAAGATTAACCACTTATTTGTTTCCGTTTATGTGCAGGACCTATTCTTAGTATTATTAGTTTTTGTGTCCTGTATAATTAAACGTACCTAGTCGTATTGTAAATGTAGAAAAATATGAAAGAAGGACAACGTGTATATTCTGACTGAGAGTAAGGGTGTACGAAAAGTTTTTGTTGTTAGTCACACACGAGAAGAATAGGATATGCAGAAAGCTGCAGCGTTGGTAAAAGCTTATGGGAGAGTGACCTGGGGGCACGAAGGACTCTTAGTTGGAAACTGCATGAGATGTTGGTGGCGACGTGTGGCAGGTGGCTGGCGTGCCAACGTGCAGTGGGAAAGAGAGAAGGATAGATATTCCAAGATCACATAAGGCGAGGGACTGACTAGCTTCTGTGGTATGTTATGTGTGCACGCCTCCCGAGCACGCACGCTCGCGATGGGAGACTCGTGTGCGTGTCGGGAGGGAATTCTCCGCTGGATGTTTGCGAGGGAAGCACTGAAGTCGAGGCTGACCAACCAAGAAGGTATGAGCTTTGAACTCCTCCAATACTCTTCGCCTTGTTGATGTTTTTTTCTCGCAGAAAAGAAAAGAGGAAAGGGAGGATAAGGAGGGCCATCGTGTAAGGATAGACACACACAAAAAACGAAAGTGAGGTTGCTCACCGTCGGGCCATCTTGCTTCTTGGAGCTGTTGTTTGTCGAGTTTATTGCTGCTGTCGTTATAAGACATTGTCGTCATGGTTGGAGAGAGCTATGGCTACCGGGTTTACTGTCATCGTGAGGCTGAAAGTGGCATCGTCACAAGTCGCAGCCGATGGAGTAGGGGTCGTCGTCAAAGCCTGGTGTCGTTGCTGTTGCGTTCGGAGGAGTTGACGACCGTTGCAGCCTGAGGCATGGCATTATCCTCGCTGTTGTCGTTGAATGCTCGACTTGAGCTGGTTGTCAGGGGGTTTCCGTCGCACCTTCTTCTTCTTACCTTGGCGAAGTAAGGTCGGGAACGGTGGTGAGGTATTGGGACGACCACGATGAAAAATTTTTAGGAGTGGGGTGCTGGGATTTTTAACTGCCTCCCCCCCCTCCATTTTAAACAAAAACCATCCCCCTCTTTTTATTCAGTGTTTTCCCACTTCTCCTGGGAAAGAATTGTCGATTTCCCCCCCAAACTCTCTCGTCATTGGAATTTTGTTCAAATTCAATTCATTTAGTTGAAGTTGAATTCGTTTAGTTGAAATTTAATGATCCTTTTGGCAAGGTGGAGAATAATGCTAAAGGGAAATGGCCTGCCATATCAGGAATTCCGATTGCCATCCTCCCCCGTACCGTTTATGTTGTTGGAATTGTTCTTCAAAATCAAGCTTGTCAGAGATTGTTGTTACTGTGGGGGGATTTTGTCTGGTGAAAATTAGGCTTGCCGTACGATGCCATGAGGGATTCTAATTGCTGCCACCGTCAATGTTGTTGTGATCCTTGTCGGATGGAGAGACTAAACGAAAGAAAAAAAATTCGTAATTAATAAAAATGGACTTGAGGTTGCGGCTTCGGCCTTTGAATGTTGAACTTATTGTAGGCTTGGGCTTCTCCATTATAGATTGGGCCGATGTCATATAATTTTAAGGCCTTGTTGAGCTTAAATTGGGCAATCATGTCTAACCCATGAATAATTTGGGGTATAACAAACCCTCACAGCATGTATTTTTTGTCCTCCATTGTCCTTTTCTCGTTATTGACATTGTGGTTCTTGTTATTTGCACTTTACGACCACCCCATTTGTTCTTTATGAATGGTGAAATTCAATCACATTATTAAAAAAACAATCGTGGATGGTGTTGGAACAATTAGTAGGCTTAAACCAGCTGGATTTTCATTTTCTTATAACTAGCAAGATCAATGGATATCACGTAAGTGATGCCGTGTAGAACGGGGACCGGGATCGATTTACGTCGAACCCGCGTAAGCGAACAACAATCCAATCCAGGAACGCATCAAGCCCGAGGCTTATGAGAGGAAAACTATCGTATAATAAAATAATCGAATAAAATCTACTAAAAATGATATTTCCTCCTGAATCGGAAAAACAATTGAAACTGAACATTTCACCCCGCATTATTCATACTACATCGAGAAAACTCACTCCATCTTTTCACTCCAATCAAGGCTTCGTTCTAGCAAGCCGTCACATTGCGCTACCAGATTTAAGATGGCATGATTGATCGCGTGCATCATACCCTGAAGACGATCGTAAGACATCAACAAGGCCCGCATCCCCTGTTCTCCGACAGCAGGATGGTTGTGTTGAAGGGAATTTAATAATACTAGGTTTCTTCAATAATTAAATTATTGTCTTAGTTGTTTATTTCATTTTTTGATTTCATTATATGTTTATCTTTATTGACTTAACCTCGTTTTAGGTAATCGAGTGACAGTTAGAAAAAAATCTTTGTTGTTTCTCCGTGGAGTTGCCTTCGACAAACGTGATCAAAGTAATTCATAGAACTTGGGATTTATCATTAGTTACTTTGTTCGAATTATTAAAAGCTCATGTCCCAAAGGTTTTGACGGTTTATTTTCAACAAGATAACCAAAAATAATAAACGGAAGAAAGCGAGTACTAACCAAGATGGATATAATGCATACCTAAGATTCACAAAATCAACGAAAATTCTTGTTTTTTGATAAGAGATGGTTTCACATGGGTTGATGCAAGACAAAAGTCACACATCAGCTGAGGACGCCCATCCCACGTGCGACTTTTATTTAATACAAATTACCATTGAAATATTGTACAATATTCTTGAAGTAAGTTAATAACTGATTTGTGAATTCTTACTTCATCTGCAGCTCCTTACTCCTTTGGAAAACGAGCTATTATCCCCAAGTGAGCCATCAACAACCATACGAAGGTTATCAACTCCCCGCCCTCGCTCAAAAGGCGTACGTGCGAGTCAGCTCGACAATGGCCAGCTGCATATAACAACACCTCGACCCATACCTCGCTAATTACGTCCCACTTCGTCGAACCTTTTTGCCTTAGCGTGTTAGCTATGGTGCATGCATCGGACAACATGGACTTGCCCTTTCCTGTTCTGTCTTCGGATTTGGCTGTACCCATATGCTCATCGAGTATATTCTTGCAAAATTGATCCATCGTTTCCACGAGATGTCCCTTGCCGATATTCTTTGCCTCGACACAAGTGTCACGATACCTTATTTTCTCGATCCCAGCCACAGGGGACATTAACTTTGGTTGCTTGATCAGAAGATAAACCATGTAATCCGATAAGACCTTGCTGAACTTCCTTCTTTTGTTGCTATCTCCATCGATGTGTCGGTCATCCTGATAACATATCTCTGTCGCGCAATGCCAGATGAGGATGCTATTCTCAAGCTCCAGGTCATCCACATAACGTCTTAGCTCAGCTAAATTCGTGTTGCGAAGTGGCCCTTCACCCCTTGCCTCATGTACTGCCCTTACTTTGTCTGCATCATCGGCGGGCAAAGCTTTTTCTCACAAATGACCAAACACGAAGTCCCATAGTTCCATATCGAGCTTGTTCTTCCATTCATATTGCAATCTGGTCAGTAAGACAACCCCCATCTTGTCATTGATGTTAACTGAAACAGTAATTCTCGACTATTCATCGCCATGCTAAAATGCTATTCAGGGAGAATACAATAAGATCCTAAATAAATTCGTGGGATCAAATACCTCAATTTGATTTATTTCATTACCTTTATTATTTCCAAAATTAAATAATACAATCAATATATGCGAGCTCGGTTTTTTTATTCATCTATCATTTTAATTTCAAACTAAAAATATAAAAATCTTTTTTTGTATATTTCTTTCAGTTGTAACATTACCTAATAACTGTAACTGTTTTTCATTTTGTGATTATTCAACGAACTTATATGATAATCACATGAAGATCGTCGTTTTGTGGATGCAGACTTCGTCTTGTATTATTTCCCTTTGTTGCTCTCTTTTTCTGATCGTAACATTCGAAAAATGGAATAAAATTGAAGACTAAGACAGAGCAAAATGAGAATGTAAATTAAAAGGGGGCTAAGATTATACCATTGATTTTACGCCAATAATCACATAACTTTGATCCTTTCCTCGGACGAGACTCCTCGAAAGCACGCCTTAAAATGCTCAGCGCCCCTGTACTCTCTGACCATTCCCGGAATGCAATGGTACTGCAGCAGAGACCAGCGAAGCAGCTGACTATGCACATCATGGCCACGCCTACTATGAAAAATAACACCAGTCCATGCCAAACCATTTGGCATCCGGCATAAATGGTATCAACCTGGGACCAATTTGACCCCACTAGTAGTAACTCGCTTGCTGAATCCAAAGCAATCCCTCTAGCTAGCAACGAGTAAGTGATTCAAACATCGACCTGTGAATCCCCTCTTTCTTAATTAGGCAAAACATAATCAGGGCGATGAGGACGCTGTAAAAGGCCAGACTGCGGATGAGCACTCCCCAAGCAGAGTTGGCCGCAAGGACCTTGGTGTAGAACACCTCATAGAAGAACTTCAGCTCCATCTTCAAAATATCGAATGTCGCCCGAGCATCTAGGTGCATGAAATAATTTCGGCTCTCAATCCATTGGGAATGATCCTGCATCATATCAACGACCAGACCCTTGAATATTTGGAAGTAGCGGAAGGCTGTATTGATTTCATATTGTGGGTTTCCCCATCACTATTGCTGCTGCCAGTATTGGACTAGGGTGCCACCCCCTCTGTCCGCATAGTATTTCTGTCCAGGCCGAAACCACGTGATTTAACAGTTGACTCCTTAAGGTTCTCGACCCTCGCGAGATACAACTCTCTGGTCCTTTCCCCATATTTGATAGCTCCGTCGATAGCTATCTGGATTGTTGGAACCCGAAGTTCGTTACATGGGAGTGTCTTAACAAAGATATTGAGAAAGGCAAGTACCTGGGCTACAAGGCCGACAAAGTGACGCGTCCACAGCGTATTGTCCTCTAGTGCATATGCAGTAATGGAATCTGGCCCGCCCAGGTGTATTAGAAGAAAGGCAGACCAGAACGCCAGGAGATCTTTGGTCGACTTGCGTAGGGGAAGTGGAATTCATGAATCTGGCATTCGAGATCAACCCGAAAGCAAATATGGCAGCCCAGTCCGCGAGGAAGTAGGCTGACCATATCAAAAGGATGACCCAATGGTTGGACGTCCTCTTCCTGAGTGGGGAGACGATTGCAAGAAGCAATTGCATCATAAGGCTAAGGATCATGAAACCTCGAATGCCGCACGCATCCCACAGATCATGCAACCATGCTACAACCGAACTCGCCATGTGTTTTTCCCGAAGAATAGCCCGCTCAATTCATTTTCAGTTTGGATTCGCTGTGAATTCATAGGATAAATTGTTCTTGCCTCGATCGGCTAAGGAAAGTTCCTGTAATCAAGACATCTAAAGAATCTTTTTGTTGAAAATAAAAATATATAGTAAGTTATGTTTTCAGGTATAAGGTCGAGCTTTTACGACAGTTGACATTGATTGTTGTATAAAAGTATTTTCAAAGCCAGAGGTGTGCTTTTAGCACAGTTGCCGTTGACTGCTGTACAACATTTTTATGGCATTAACATAAAATAATTCGGGCTTTTTTCATATCGGAATATTTAAAAGTTGGGCTCGTTATTCTTTGCTAATTCAAGTAATCAAAGAATCGAGGTAACGTGGAAGAACAGTAATGAATATTTTAATCAAAATAATATCTTTAATTTTAGTTTGGTTTTGTAGCTATGGACATGATGTAATCGTTCCTCTATGTTTTTTTTAATAAGATGTAACTTTTTAAAGTTAACGAAAAACAATATTATGTTGGTAATATTGTAAATATAGTGTGAATGTCCATTGATTATAATTATTTATTTTTCAGTCGGTTACAATTCTCTATATTCTTTCCGTGATAAAATCTCTACAGATAGGAGGGATATCTATTGTATACACGTGATGTTGGAAATTAATAAAAAATTCTCTCCCCTTTCTCTCCATGCGCTGCAATATGATGAGAAGCTATTCATTCCGGAATAAAAGGATCAAAACCTTCTATCCCTACACTGGATTTACAGGTTGTACCTTTCCGGTTAGTCCAAAAGGATCGAACACCCATATTCCAGGACCGTACAATCCGTTTACATGAAATACACCAAAACCAAAACAAACCAACCCTGAAAGAAATAAATGAATTCCAAAAATCTTGGGCAAATTCAAAGAGGGTTTTTCTGTACGCTCATCACAAAATATTTCTAAATTCAAAGAGGATTCTCTTTCCGAGTTCACCTAACTTCACTATTCAATTCTATTGGTGATCAATCAATAAAAAAGCAATAAGAACGAATAGAACGACCAGACCCTTGAATATTTGGAAGTAGCGGAAAGTCTATTGATTCTCATATTGTGGGTTTCCTCATCACTATTGCTTCTGCCAGTACTGGACTGGGGTGCCACCCCTTCTGTCATCGTAGTATTTCTGTCCAGGCCGAAACCACGTGATTTAACGGTTGACTCCTTAAGGTGCTCGACGCTCGCGAGATACAACGCTCTGGTCCTTTCCCCATATTTGATAGCTCCGGCGATAGCTATCAGGATTGTTGGAACCCGAAGATCGTTACTTGGGAGTGTCTTAACAAAGATATTGAGAAAGGCAAGTACCTGGGCCACAAGGCCGACAAAGTGATGCATCCACAGCGTATTGGCCTCTAGTGCATATGCAATAATGGAATCCGATCCCCCCAATTGTATTAGAAGATAGGCAGACCAGAATGCCAGGAGATCGTGGTCGACTTGTGTAGGGGAAGTAGGGTTCTTCAATCTGGCATTCGAGATCCGCCCAAAAGCGAATATGGCGGCCCAATCCGTGAGGACGTATGCTGACCATATCAGAAGGATGACCCAACGGTTGGACGTTTTCTGCTCAATTCATTTTTCACTGTGGATTCACTGTGAATTCATAGGATAAATTGTTCTTCCCTTGATCGGGCTAAGGAAAGCATTTCCGGTGATCAAGACATCTGAAGGATCTTTTATGGTATTAACATAATGTAATTCGGCTCTTCTCATGTCGGAATATTTAAAAGTTGGGCTCGTTATTCTTTGCTATTTCAAGTAATCAAAGAATCGAGGTAACGTGGAAGAACAGTAATGAAAAGAGTTATGGTTTTGTAGTTATGGACATGATGTAATCGTTCCTCTATGTTTTTTTTAATACGATGTAACTTTTTAAAGTTAACGAAAAACAATATCATGTTGGTAATATTGTAAACATAGTATAAATGTCCATTTATTATAATAATTTATTATTCATTCGGTTACAATTCTCTAGATTCTTTCTGTGGTAAAACCTCTATAGATAGGAGGAATATCTATTGTATACGTATGATCTTGGAAATTAATAAGAAATTATTCCCCCTTTCTCTCTACGTTGTGGTCTCTCGTTTTCCTTCTTCCTTTTTTCTGTCCTTTATTTCACAATACGTTATCAGCACGAAGCCAAATCGCGCTCCTCGTTCGTGGAAACTAAGTCGATTGAGGTAGACGACTGTAACCTCGAAAAATTTCGGTTTTATTTTTAATCTCATCACTATTTTTTCTTATTGTCATCATGTCGAATCTCACAAAATTGGAGTTCACGGCCCTTGCCATCACCGGAAGGAATTACTTTTCATGGATTTTAGATGCTGAAATTCATCTTGCGGCCAACAGACCAAGATAAGGCCAAAGCAATGATCTTTCTTCACCGCCATCTTCACGAAGGTTTAAAAATTGAGTATCTAACCGTGTAAGATCCCTTGGTCCTGTGGAATAATTTGAAAGAAATGTATGATCATTTGAAAATAATCATTCTTCCAAAGCCTCAGTTTGATTGGCTGCATTTGCACCTTCAAGATTTTAAATCGATGAGCGAATACATTTCGTCATTATTTCGAATTACTTCTTAATTGAAATTATGTAGAGAAACTATTACTGACAAAGACATATTAGAGAAAACATTCTCTACTTTTCATGCGTTGAATGTGCTCCTGCAGTAGCAATATCATGCAAAAGTTTTTGAGAAATATTCTGAATTGATTTCATGTCTTCTTTTGGCCGAACAAAACAATGAGCTTTTAATGAAGAATCATGAGGCCCGTCCGACCGCATCCGCTCCATCCCCAGAAGTGAATGTGACATCATATGGAGGACAACAACATGATCGTGGTCGTGGTCGTGGTCGTGGTCCGAGTCGTGGCCGTGGAAATGGACATGGACGTGGTTATGGTCGAGGACGTGGTGGTCGGTATTATTTTCATAACAATCGTCCAAAATATGTGAAAAATGGGAAGCGACAAAGAGATGCATGATGATAAAAATGGTCAATTTAACAAGACTATGGAGAATAAATGTTATCGTTGTGGCATGAAGGGCCACTGGTCATGTACCTGTCGTATGCCAAAACATTTGACCGATCTCTATCAAGAGTTAGTAAAAGGAAAAAAGGCGATGGAGACGAACTTCGTTTTCGATGAAGGAAAAGTTGCTTCCGGTGATGATAAAATAGATTTAGACTTTGATGATTTCTCCCAGTTTGATATAGCTGGTTTTCTTGTCAAGCATGCAAATAACAATGATGTTATTTAATTTTATTTCTCTTGATGTATTTATTTATTTTTAAATGAAAATTTATGATTACCTAATTATACGTTTTGTTGTGCAAATTAAACTTTTATTAAGTTACTTTTATATTTTGGATTCTTTTATTATTGTTGTTGTTTTTATTTTCTTACGTGCTTTTGTATATCATTAAAAATTAATATTTTATTCATGAAGAAAATGGAGGTTCCCGGAAGCGAATTCTCGACCAATGAAAATTACGACTGTCTCGTAGATAGCGCATCGACACATACTATTTCGAAAAGCAGGAACTTTTTTTCACCCATAATCTCCAGAAGAGTGGTGATATTGATGTTCAACAACTACGTTCATCAGAAAATATACCAGATTTATTCACAAAGGCATTGCTTACAACAATTTTTGAAAGGCCGGTGCATAAAATTAAGAAAATGCTAATATAATTCTTTTATGGTATTAACATAATATAATTCGGCTCTTTTCATATCGGAATATTTAAAAGTTGGGCTCGTTATTCTTTTCTAATTCAATTACGAAAGAATCGAGGTAACGCGGAAAAACAGTAATGAATATCTAAATCAAAATAATATCTTTAATTTTAGTTGGGTTTTGTAGTTATGGACATGATGTAATCGTTCCTCTATGTTTTTTTTAATACAATGTAAACTTTTTAAAGTTAACGAAAAACAAGTTTATGTTGGTAATATTGTAAACATAGTGTGAATGACCATTTATCGTAATCATTTATTATTCATTCGGTTACAATTCTTTAGATTCGTTCCGTTGTAAAATCTCTATAAATAGAAGGGATATCTATTGTATACGTATGATCTTGGAAATTAATAAGAAATTCTCCCCCTTTTCTCTCCACATTGTGTTCTCTCGTTTTCCTTCTTCCTCTTTTCCGTCATTTATTTCACAATACGTTATCAGCACCAGGTCAAATCCCCCTTCTCATTCGTGGATACTAAGTCGATTGAGGTAGACGATGGTAACCTCGAAAAATTTCGATTTTATTTTTAATCTCTTCATTATTTTTTATTATAGTCATCATGTCGAATCTCACAAAATTGGAGTTCACAGTCCTTGACATCAGCGGAAGGAATTACTTTTCATGGATTTTAGATGCTGAAATTCATATTGCGGCCAACGGACCAAGATAAGGCCAAAGCAATGATCTTTCTTCGCCGCCATTTCCACGAAGGTTTAAAAATTGAGTATCTAACCGTGAAAGATCCCTTGGTCCTGTGGAATAATTTGAAAGAACTTTATGATCTTTTGAAAACAATCATTCTTCCAAAGGCTCAGTTTGATTGGCTGCATTTGCGCCTTCAAGATTTTAAATCGGTAAGCGAATATAATTCAGCATTATTTCGAATTACTTCTCAATTGAAATTATGTAGAGAGAAAGTATTACTGACGGAGACATGTTAGAGAAAATATTCTCTACTTTTCATGCGTCGAATGTGCTCTTGCAGCAGCAATATCATGCAAAAGGGTTTGAGAAATATTTTGAATTGATTTCATGTCTTCTTTTGGCCAAATAAAACAATGAGCTTTTGATGAAGAATCGTGAGGCCCGTTCGACCAGATCTGCTCCATTCTCTGAAGTGAATGTGGCATCATATGGAGGACAACAACGTGGTCGTAGTCATGGTCGTGGTCCCAGTCGTGACCGTGGAAATGGACCTGGACGTGGTGGTCAGTATTATTCTCGTAACAATCGTCCCCAATATGTGGAAAATGGGAAGAGTGACAAAGAGATGCATGATGATAAAAATGGTCAATCCAACAAGACTGTGGGTAATAAATATTGTCGTTGTGGCATGAAGGGCCACCGGTGACGTACCTGTCGTATGCCAAAACATTTGACCGATCTCTATCAAGAGTCAATAAAAGGAAAAACGACGATTGAGATGAACTTCGTTTTCGATAAAGGAAATGTGGCTTCCGGTGATGATAAAATAGATTTTGGCTTTGATGGCTTTGATGATTTCTCCCAATTTGATATAGCTGATTTTCTTGTCGAGCATGGAAATAATAATAATGTTATATAATTTTATTTTTCTTGATGTATTTGTTTATTTTTAAATAAAATTTTATGACTACCTAATTATACGTTTTGTTGTGCAAATTAAACTTTTATGAACTTACTTTTATGTTTTGGATTCTTTTATTATAATTGTTGTTTTTATTTTCTTATGTGCTTTTGTATATCATTAAAAATTAATATTTTATTCATGGAGAAAATGGAGGTTCCTGGAAGCGAACTCTCGATCAATGAAAATTGCGACTGTCTCGTACATAGCGCATTGACACATACTATTTCGAAAAGCAAGAAATTCTTTTTCACCCATGATCTCCAGAAGAGTGGTGATATTGATGTTCAACAACTAGGGTCATTAGAAAATCTACCAGATTTATTCACAAAGGCTTTGCCTACAGCTATTTTTGAAATGCTGGTGCATAAAATTAGAATGCGGAAACTTGGAGATTTAAAGTATTCTTACTAAGAGGGGGAGTAAACATACTGTACTATTTTTTTCCTTTACCATGGTATTTCCCACAGGGTTTTCCTGGAAAGGTTTCTAACGATGCAGTATCGAAATGAACATTCAAGGAGAGTATTGTAAACATAGTGTGAGAATGAGATTTCCTCAATCCTGGAGGAATGTCTTTGCTCGGATGGATCTTCTTTCATATAAGCTACCTCAAGATTTATTCAGTATTTAAGGAAAAAAATAAAAAATTACATAAAAATGCTATCACAAACATAGTGGGAAATCACCGGAGGGAAATAAATTCTTTTGACAAAAAATGCTCGAACAAGATTACCCTTTCAATTCAAAGAGTCGCCTCACGTCAAGGTAAAAGAAGTTCATGTAATCTTAGTTTTCGAATAGGACCCAAATGCGAATGCGCCATTTCCTCAAGTTTGAGTGTGAAGTTCATCCCTATAAATTTTGCAAGTTGGCACAATGCTCCTGCCTTCTTTCAACTACTTCAGTGTACCTCATAAACTATTCTAAAGAATTTAGTCTGTTGAATACTTGCCAGGGCAAAACTGAAAAGAACACGATTCAATCTTAAAATCTCAAAAGCGCCTTCAAAACGTATTCAACGGGGCACGGGAGGTTTAGTTCGTGTTCTTTTGCCCATAGCTGAAAAGAAAATGTACAATTAGACATATGCCGAAATATGACGGTTGCAAAAGCAAAATGGAAGAAAAAAATGATAAAAGTTTTATATCCCAATTAAACAAAGATCCTGATTATAAGCAAATTATTTATCTGGAGCAAGTCTCTTAAAGCCTTGTTTCCTGTTGAAGAAAGAGAAAGAAAATCATTCTTTAGGAACCTTTCTCAACATAATCTTACACTCATATTACCATCTAACTCATACCCCTTTAGTATATCATCATGTCTGTTACTCGACGTTTTACTACACATTTTGTCCAATACATTGAGAGTTTTGACCATTTACTTAACATATCACATGGCCTGCGGCTTCAAACATATTTATTAAGGAATACTTAAATGTTATGATTTGTGGATTTTCGTTCCTGGAATATACAATCAAAAAGAGATTATATCTCTTGATGGTATAATATCTCACAGAGAGTCATGCCATTATGAACGATGTCAAATCATAAATTATTTAAAACAAATTGTAAAACATCAAACGACTCGGGACATCCCAGGACTAATAAGTCACATGCTTTTATTTAATACAAATTAAGCATGCATTACCGTTGAGATATTGAACAATATTCTTCAAGCAAGTTGATAACTGATTTTTGAATTCTTACTTCATCTGCAGCTCCTTACTCCTTTGGAAAGCGAGCTATTATCCCAAAGTGAGCCATCAACAACCATACGAAGGTTATCAACTCCCTGCCCTCGCTCAACAGGCGTACATGCGAGTCGGCACGACAATGGCCGGCCGCATATAACAACACTTCCACCCATACCTCGCTAATTACATCCCACTACGTCAAACCTTTTTGCCTCAGTGTGTTAGCTATGATGCATGCATCGGACAACACAGACTTACCCTTTCCTGTCCTGTCATCGGATTCAGCGGTACCCATATGCTCGTCGAGTATATTGTTGCAGAATTGATCCATCGTTTCCTCTTGCCGATATTCTTTGCATCGACACAAGTGTCACGATACCTTATTTCCTCGATCCCAGCGACAGGGGACATTAGCTTTGGTTGCTTGATAAGAAGGTAGACCAGGTAATCCGATAAGACCTTGCTGAACATCCTTCTTTTGTTGTTATCTCCATCGATGTGTTTGTCAACCTGATATCATATCTCTGTCGCGCAATGCCAGATGAGGATGCTATTCTCAAACTCCTAATCATCCATCTAATGTCTTAACTCAACTAAATTCACATTGCGAAGTGGACCTTCACCCCTTGCCTCGTATACCGCCCTTACTTTGCCCGCATCATCGGCGGGCGACGCTGTTTCTCGCAAATGACCAAAAACGAAGTCCCATAGTTCCATATCAAGCTTGTTCTTCCATTCATATTGCAATTTGGTCAGTGCGACCACCCCGATCTTGTCGTTGATTTTAACTGAAAATATTATTCTCGACTATTCATACATCACCATGCTAACACGTTATACAGGGAGTAGAATAAGATCCTAAAATAAATTCTTGCGATTAAAAACTTTAATTTTAACCATTAGTAATTCTAATATAAAATAATAGGTTTTTTATTAATCTAACATTTCCGAATATAAAAATGGTATGATATCAATTTAATTTCAAACTAAAATATAAGAATACTTTTATGCATATTTTTCTCTTTGTTTTTTCTATTTTTTTTTTGTCATAATGTTAAATAATGGAATAAAGTTAAAGAATGAGGCAGAGCAGAACGAGAATACAAATTAAGGGGGAGGTAAGATTGTACTGCTGATTTTATGCCAATAATCACTTAACTTGGATCCTTTCCTCGGACGAGACTCCTCAAAAGCACGCCCTAAAATGCTCAGCGCGCCTGTACTCTCTGACCATTGCCGGGATGCAACGGTCTTGCAGCAAAGAGCAGAAAGGAAGCCGGCTAAGCACGCCATGGCCATGCCAACTATGAAAGTTAAGACTAGTCCATGTCCGATCACTTGGCATCCTAAGTAAGTAGTGTCGACAGTGGTCCAATTTGACATCATTAGCAGTAACTCACTTGCTGAATCCAAAGCAATTACTCCGGCTAGCAACGAGTAAGTGATTCGAACATCGACCCTGTGAATCTCCGCTTTCCTTATTAGGCAAAACATAATCAGGGCGATGAGGACGTTATAAAAGGCCAGACTGCGAATGAGCACTCCCCATGCGGAGTTGGCCGCAAGGACCTTGGTATAGAACACCTCATAGAATAACTTCAGCTCCATCTTCAAAATTTCGAATGTTGCCCGAGCATCTTGGTTCAGGAAAAAATCTCAGGTCTCGAGCCATTCGGAGTAGTCTGGCATCATGTCAACAACCAGACCCCTGAATATTTGGAAGAAGTGGAAGGCTGTCTTGATCATGTCAACAATCATACCCCTTGAGTATATCATGTCTGTTACTCGAAGCTTTGGTTATTCGATTACTACACATTTTGTCCAATACATTGAATGTTCTGACCATTTACTTAACATATCACATGGCCTGCGGCTTCAAACATATTTATTAAGGAATACTTAAATGTTATGATTTGTGGATTTTCGTTCCTGGAATATACAATCAAAAAGAGATTATATCTCTTGATGGTATAATATCTCACAGAGTGTCATGCCATTATGAAAGATGTCAAATCATAAATTATTTAAAACAAATTGTAAAACATCAAACGACTCGGGACATCCCGGGACTAATAAGTCACATGCATTTATTTAATACAAATTAAGCATGCATTACCGTTGAGATATTGAACAATATTCTTCAAGCAAGTTGATAACTTATTTGTGAATTCTTACTTCATCTGCAGCTCCTTACTCCTTTGGAAAGCGAGCTATTATCCCAAAGTGAGCCATCAACAACCATACGAAGGTTATCAACTCCCCGCCCTCGCTCAAAAGGCGTACATGCGAGTCTGCACGACAATGGCCGGCCGCATATAACAACACCTCCACCCATACCTCGCTAATTACATCCCACTTCGTCAAACCTTTTTGCCTCAGCGTGTTAGCTACGATGCATGCATCAGACAACACAGACTTACCTTTTCCTGTCCTGTCATCGGATTCGGCGGTACCCATATGCTCATCGAGTATATTCTTGCAGAATTGATCCATTGTTTCCACGAGATGTCTCTTGCCGATATTCTTCGCCTCGACACAAGTGTCACGATGCCTTATTTTCTCGATCCCAGACACAGGGGACATTAACTTTGGTTGCTTGATCAGAAGATAAACCATGTAATCCGATAAGACCATGCTGAACTTCCTTCTTTTGTTGCTATCTCCATCGATGTGTCCGTCAACCTGATAACATATCTCTGTCGCGCAATGCCAGATGAGGATGCAATTCTCAAACTCCATGTCATCCACATAATGTCTTAGCTCAGCTAAATTCATGTTGTGAAGTGGCCCTTCACCCCTTGCCTCATATACCGCCCTTACTTTGTCTGTATCGTCGGCGGGCAAAGCTTTTTCTCGCAAATGACCAAACACGAAGTCCCATAGTTCCATATCAAGTTTGTTCTTCCATTCATATTGCAATCTGGTCAGTACGACAACCCCCATCTTGTCGTTGATTTTAACTGAAACAGTAATTCTCGACTATTCATCGTCATGCTAAAGTGCTATACAGAGACAATACAATAAGATCCTAAAATAAATTCTTGCGATCGGTTTTTTTATTCATCTAACATTTCCCAAAATAAAAATATTCTGATATCATTTTAATTTCAAACTAAAAATATAAAAATCTGTTTACGTATATTTCTTTCAGTTGTAATATTACCTAATAACTATAACTATTTTTCATTTAAATAGTTAATAAGAACATATGTGATTATTCAACGAACTTATATGATAATCACATGAAGATCAAATCAAATACTCGTCGTTTTGTGGATGGAGACTTCGTGTTGGATTATTTCCCTTTGTTGCTCTCTTTTTCTGATCGTAACATTCGAAAAATGGATTAAAATTGAAGACCAAGGCAGAGCAAAATGAGAAGATAAATTAAAAGGGGCTAAGATTATACCGTTGATTTTACGCCAATAATCACTTAACTTGGATCCTTTCCTCGGACGAGACTCCTCGAAAGCACACCCTAAAATGCTCAGCCCCCCTGTACTCTCTGACCATTCCCGGGATGCAAAGGTCTCGCAGCCAAGACCAGCGAAGCAGCCAAGTATGCACCCCATGGCCAAGCCTGCTATGAAAGATAAGACTAGTCCATGCCCGAGCACTTGGCATCCTATGTAAGTGGTATCGACCTCGGACCAATTTGACTCCACTAGTAGTATCTCACTCACTGAATCCAAAGCAATCACTCCAGCTAGCAACGAGTAAGTGATTCGAACATCGACCCCGTGAATCCCCGCTTTCTTAATTAGGCAAAACATAATCAGGGCGACAAGGACGTTGTAAAAGGCCAGACTGCGGATGAGCACTCCCCAAGCGGAGTTGGCCGCAAGGACCTTGGTATAGAACACCTCATAGAAGAACTTCAGCTCCGTCTTCAAAATTTCGAATGTCGCCCGAGCATCTTTGTTCAGGAAACAATCTCGGCTCTCGAGCCACAGGGAATGTTCTGGCATCATGTCGACGACCAGACTCTTGAATATTTGGAAGTAGTGGAAGGCTGTCTTGATTCTCGCTTCGCTGGTATCTTCCTCACTATTGCTGCCGCCAGTATTGGACTGGGGTGCCACCCCCTCTGTCCTCGTAGTATTTCTGTCCAGGCCGAAACCACGTGATTTAACAGATGACTCCTTAAGGTTCTCGACGCTCGCGAGATACAACGCTCTTGTCCTTTCCCCATATTTGATAGCACCGGCGATAGCTATCAGGATTGTTGGAACCCGTAGATCATTACTTGGGAGCGTCTTAACAAAGATATTGAGAAAGGCAAGTACCTGGGCTACAAGGCCGACCAAGTGACGCAGCCATAGCGTATTGTCCTCTAGAGAATAGGCGGTAATAGAATCCGACCCGCCCAAATGTATGAGAAGGAAGGCCGACCAGAATGGAAGTAGATCCTGATCGATGGAAGTGGAATTCCTGCATCTGGCATTCGAGATCAACCCGAACGCGAATATGGCAACCCAGTCCGCAAGGAAGTAGGCTGACCATATCAGAAGGATGACCCAACGGTTGGACGTCCTCTTCCTGAGTGGGGAGACGATTGCAAGAAGCAGTTGCATCATAAGGCTGAAGATCATGAAACCTCGAATGCCCCACGCATCCCACAGATCTTGCAAGCTGACTACAAACGAAGTTGCCATGTGTTTTTCCCGAAGAGGTCGATCAATTCATTTTTCACTTTGGATTCGCTGTGAATTCATAGGATAAATAGTTCTTCCCTTGATCGGCTAAGGAAAGCATTTCCAATGACAAGTGGATATTTTTTTTGTTTTCTTACAACGGAGCCCTGGACAGCATCGAGGTCAATGAATATAGATTAAGTCAAGTCCACCACCCAATGCTCAGATCCAACCGGTATTATTCTGAACTTGGAACGAATTGTTGAGGTGGGTTTGATTACTGAAAAGACTATTTTACCTTTTTTTCTTTATAAATTGACATTATCTTAATTAGTCATCACACAAAAAGGGACAAGAATAAAATAGTCATTTAATCATTTCTTTTAAATGATAACGTTTTAAACAGTGGAAACCGTTGCAAATAAAATTATATACTGTGTCATGCTTTTACCTAAGAAGTTCGATCTTTTAAAACAGTTGACGAAAGCCCACCTCTAGGGTCACAGAAGCCCTCCAATCACCTGAACAAGGGAATCACTTTAACTTATGCACAACAGAAACTTACTTCCTTTTCTTTGTTTATATATAAGTAAACATGTGAATTATAAATTTTTATATTTCTTTTATGTAGGGTGCCTTAAAATTATATTAATAATTATTATAAAATTAGATTAACTAAAATAAATTATATAAGTCGAACATGTTCCTCTCGTAGAATAAAAAGTTATTAATAATTAAAAAACTTAACAAAAGAAATCATTTTATATCTTAATTTTTGTGTGTTGGTTTATCTTTATGTTCAGATCTTATACTGTTAATCCTGATTTTGATTATGAACTTAGGCAATGCGTTACTTATGGTCAGCAATATTGTCTTATAAAATATTGTCTGCTTATCTTTAGTGATGAGCTTCAGTAAAATGTTGCTGTGTCACAATTAACGTGAGCATATACTGCTATTTTCCAGTATGTTGCTATTGTCTTGTTACGTTCGATTATTAAATATTTGGAAATAAATATTTCTTATATTTTGAAATCATTCAGAATATATCTCGAGATATCCTAGAACATTAAACTTGGTTTGGATTTTCCAAATGATCTGGCTAGTAGACTCGAAATCATGATATTTATTTTCCAAGTTAAGATATGGAAACAAAATATTTTATTATGCAAATTTCTGATCAACAGTAAAGAGATAAATCGTCAAATCAAATAATCTTGATTATGGTTTGACTTTAATAATTGATATGATAAGATTATTGTTATGTCAGTTATCTAATAAGACATGAAAATAAATAATCTCGTTCGTATGAGATAGATTAATCAAGGGAAGTTACCGTTTGAGGACTTACCTTATCGAGCGTAGCGACCGTTGAGTAGGTTTGCTCAGACCTATCTATGGTTTTGGAAACAAATCAAAGGGAATCGTCCTATTGAACCTGGACAACTCCAGCGATGATTTCCCCATAAAAATCAAACAAGACCATCAGATCAAAGTGCCTTTGTGCGTCGGTGTGGCTGTGGTTGTCCAAAGCCTGCGTGATCTGTGTGAAGCTTGGAGGATCTGTGTGAGCAATGTGATTGGTGAAGAATGGAAGGTGCTAAGTGATCGTCCGGTTCTTACCTTTCGCAACTGCGTGCAGGAGTGTCAAGGCTGTGTTGCTACCTTGATCATCGTGGGAGGGACTGTGTGTCCTTGGTGCATTCAACGAGGGGTTGGCGAATCGTCTAAAGAAAGTTAAGTGAATACCTGTTCTGCTTGCAGTAACCAGTTGCTGACCCATAGACAAGAAGCCGTTCTTGTCGTATCTTTTCGCGGGGAAATCTCGAACCTACGGAGTTTGAGTAGTTAGACAGGTACTTGGGGTGCACTCCATGAAGTCTCGTGCTTGCAGGATAGTGCAGCAGTTGGGAACGCCGTCGAAGTGGAAAAAGGTCCTCCCGAGTACAGAGCTGCTGGGCAGAAGTCTCGACCTCATGATACAGAGGGGCGGTAGAGCAGGTTGTGTGGGAGCCACAGGAGTTGAAACCTAGGCACTGGGTGTGCAGTGCAGTGATTTACGGCTCTGGTAACCATTCACGTCCGAACTATGTGTGGGACAGATAAAAAAATATTCTGATAAAATTCTAATATGTCAACAATGAGGGAAGATTCTGAACAGGAAAGAAGACAGAAGCTGCATCCCAAGTCAATAACATTTTTCATAAAAAAAAAATGAATGGTTGGATTTTTGTTTTCTAATAACTGAGCCATGGACCGTATCACGTTCAATGAATATAAGCGTATTACCCTTCTTCTCTTTATAAATTTACATTAACTTAATTAGTCATCTAATAAAAAGGGATAAGGGACAAGGAGAAAATAGTCATTTAACAATTCCTTTCAAATGATAACATTATTAGATAGTGGAAACTTGCTTCTTTATCTTTGTTTGTCTTGTAAGTAAACATGGGAATTATACATTTATTGATTTCTTTTGTGTAGTGAGTGCATTGGGTTGATTGACAATAATAGTCGGTCAGTCTCACCGGTGTTACCAACCTCTTTCTTGTTTGTTTGTGTTGTGTAGGATGAATTAATTAATGAATGACCAAGAAGACTCTCGGGGAGATGGCAAAAAAAGTCTTGGGTCAGGTGATTTAATAATCCCACTGCAAAGAAGTGTGAGGAAGGCCCACGGCGGAGCCAGAGAAAAATATTATTGAAATATTAAATTAACTAAAATATGTTATTTAAGTTGAAGACAGGAGGCTCCAAAAAATCGACATCTTTACTGATTACTTTCAAAATAGTGTCTTCTATTTTCTTTTTGGACGATTCGTATCTTGGTCATATGAATTAGGAATTGGAAATTGACTAATAGGCAGGCCTTCTTCTTGATCAGATTAATTTTGACTGCTAGGCCCCCTTCGGTCCCCTGGCATCGCCTCCAAGGAAGGCAAACCACTCCAAAGAGAAGAAATGGATTTTCTCTCCCCCATTCTCAACCTGGTCGGCTCCCTCAAATGTACCCAGCGACGTGGTGGATCTCTAATTCAACATCCGTCTGACTCGAACGAGACAACATCCATACAACATTTTTCGGAGCCTCCGATCGAGGCATTTTGAGCCATGGAGACTAACTCACACTCAGAAGCAGTACTACTGGTACATTTCATCATAGCTTTCCTAAACCTTTCTCTTACCCTGGATGAATCCCCCACGTGGTCGTCTCATTCGAGTCAGATCTACAATAGTGACATGTGACATGAGGCGAAATATGTGGGAAATTGAGTTTGCATTCCTCGTCATCTTATGGTTGAGTTTGGAGGCAGACTTGTATATCAGGAGAACACTTGGCCAGTGAGCAGAGTGTTAGTTTTTATTTTATTTATTATACGCTTTGATTATTACTTCAAATTTATCATGTCTGTCCAGGCTGTTATTAACAATTGCTTACTCGACTGTTTAGCTATTCAATAACTACACATCTTATCCGCGAAGTTTTTTTGCCATTTTTCTGTATATATGAGTGTCCTACTGCAGCTTCAAACATATTAATTAAGATTTTCCTAAATGTTATAATTTGTGTAGTGATGTCAGATATTAGGAGTGGAAATAATTTTAGTTCCCGTGAATATACAAATAAAGCAACAATATATCTCTTAAGGATAACATTATTATTGATAGGTATTATATATCATATTAAATGAATTTTTTCAATATCTTCGAGTGAGCACTATATTATAAATTGGTGTCACCGAAGCATAGTATACAAAATGGACAACACAGTTGAACACGAGCTTTCACAGGGACATTAAAAATAAAAAAAATAACAGTTACCCAAAATATATTATAGCAACATAATCTAAAAACTTTATTTATTATAACTCATTTAGTGTTATGATTTTGTGACTAATTAATATACTCTTACGTGTGTTTATTATAAAATATGTTACCTCTCTGATAAGTTTAAATTTGAAATGTACTTTTACTTAATTTTATTGCATGGTATCGAGTCTAAAACAGATTTAGGAAAGATGTCAAGGCATAAAATATGTCAAACAAATTTTAAAGCATCTACTGACTCGGCGCATCCCCGGAGTAAGTAATATGCTTTTATATAATACAAATTATGCATACATTATCTGAACAATATTCTCTGATTCGAGAATTCTTACGACCTTACTCCTTTGGAAAGCCAGCTATTATTCCAAAGTGAGCCATCAACAACCATACGAAGGTTATCAACTCCCTGCCCTCGCTCAACAGGCGTACATGCGAGTCGGCTCGACAATGGCCGGCCGCATATAACAACACCTCGAGCCATACCTCGCTAATTACGTCCCACTTCATCGTACCTTTTTGCATTAGAATGTTGGCTAGGGCGCATGCCTCAGGCAACACGGACTTACCCTTTCCTATTTGGTCATTGGATTCGGTGGTCCCCGTATGCTCATCGAGTATATTATTGCAAAATTGATCCATCGTTTCCAGGAGATGCCTCTTGCTGATATTCTTCGCCTCGACACAAGTGTTACGATACCTTATTTTCTCGATCCCAGGGACGGGGGACATTAACTGTGGTTGCTTGATCAGAAGATAGACCATGTAATCCGATAAGACCTTGCTGAACATCCTTCTTTTGTTGCTATCTCCATCGATGAGTATGTCAACCTGATAACATATATCTGTCATGCAATGCCAGATGACGATGCCGTTGGATCGTTTATGTACACTAAGAGTGGATGAATTAGTGATTATCACTTTTTCACCCTTTCTCAATGTAAGCGGAAGCGTACTGTTTCACCGCGGAGCATTTCTTATAATGAGATCAGCTTCGCTGTAACCGTTACGATTTGTTCGAGTAGGTTTTCGTAAGAGTTTTTACACGATCATAAGGGACACAATAGTTTATAGTGGTTCGGCCTTAAACGACCTACGTCCACTTTCCACCGTAGAGGTGATTCCACTATATAATATAATGGGTGGAAAGAGCCCTTGCACTAGGCGTTCGATTTCTCAATAAGTGAGATTTAGAATCCTTTACAAAAGGATATCACTCCTGGGCAACGATCAGCTCCTCACACAGTGGACGTCTTCTCGTTCCAGCATAATGATCCTCACGCTCAACAGTTAATTGCTCAAAGGATTTCCACACAATACATTGTCGCTTAGGCGTAAGCCTATCTATTAAAGCACAAAGACAACGTTGTGTTAAAGAATAAATCCTCATAAATGATTCCTAACAGTGAAGAACGACTCTCTGAGAGTAGCCTGTTTCTGTTTCACAGCAAAGGCATGCTTCAGCACTAAATAGCACAGGAGATGATTTCCACACAGATCTGTCTCTTCTCAAGATAAGCCTGTAAATACTTGAGAGACAACCACAAAGATAACCACTTAGATCACAAAGAAAAATGAAATAAAAGGTTTGGTTCCTCACTCAACAGAACCTGACTTCTCACACAGCGAAGTCGCGGTATGTGTCCTACACTCAATTCGGACGTGCACGGTTACCATAGTCGTGACTCACTACACTGCACACCCAGTGCCTAGAGTGGAATTTTCAGCTCCGGAGGCTTCCACGCAACCTGATCTATTATCCCCTCTGTATCAGGAGGTCGAGGCTTCCAAACAGTACCCCTGTACTCGGGAGGATCTCTTTCCACTCCGGCGACGTTCCCAACTCCTGCTTTGTCCTGCAGGTACTAGATTTCTGGCGTGCACCCCCAAGTGCGTGTCTCACTGCTCAAACTCTATCATTTAGAGACTCCCCTACGAAAAGAAGCAACAAGAACGACTTTTGGTCGATGGGTCAACAACTGGTTAGTGAATTCGGAACAGGTATTCACTTAGTTTCCCTCAGACGATTCGCCAGCCGCTTGTTGAATGCACCGAGGACACTCAGTCCCTCACACGACGATCAAGGTCGCACTGAGCCCTTGACACTGTCACACGCATATTGTAAGAGATAAGAACCATGCGATCACTTAGAATCTTTCGCTCTCTGCCAATCCTCAAAGCTTCACTCAGATCACACAAGCTTTGGATAACCACTCAGACCTGACATAATTCGTTTTATAGTGTTTAGAGCTCGTCTGTTTTTAATAGGGAACGAAATAGCTATTTTGTTTCCCAAATATCCGACTCCAGCAAGCTGTGACCAGGTTCAGCGAATAGATGCTCAACGGTCACAATGACCAAGAAAGAAGGAAATCTTTGTCAGCTTTCCTAATTTGTTTGATTTAATCCAATCATTATCAGAAGGCTATCTGATTGTCATTTCAATCATTAGCCACGACAGGATCCGGAATATTAACATTCCTTAATTACCGTAGAGATAAGCTAGGAAATAACAAATTGCTATAATGAGAGATTCTATTTCCAAATCTTTCTCCAATGTCATAGTCTGATCCTCACACGTGATTGTTTGAATTAGATAATATAATTAATCATTAAATATGATAAAATTACAGTAACCAAATTGGAATAATAATGATTCTTTCATTTAGGTAATTGTAGTGCAGTAGTGCAGTACACCTTTGCTGTAGTGTAGCAATACACTTCTCAAGCATAGCGATACACTTGTCAAGCGGTACAACAACGCATTTCTTACGGATATGTCAAAATAATATCTGAATGTCTTGTTTGATTTTTATGGAAAATCTATGTCGAAGGTGTTCAGGTTCATTAGGACGATTCCAATTGATTGGTTTCCATAATCTCAGCTGATCAAACCAATCTGAGTGGATACCTACTCAAACGTTGTTGAAACAGATATGGAAAGTCCTCAAACGGTACTTTCCTTATAATATTGCAATTTGGTCAGCACGACAAGCCCCGTCTCGTCGTGGAGTTTAACTGAAAAAGTTTTCTTGACAATTCATACATGACCATGCTAGAACGTTGTGCAGAATTTGAGTTATTTTATACTTCAATCTGAATTATAGTCTAAAGTGATACATTCAATTTCTATTCATCTAACATTTCCGACTATAAAAGAAAATGTGATATCATTTTAGTTTCAAACTAAAATATAAGAATATTTTTATCCGTACTTCTTTTAGTTTGACTCTAGAAATCTTCATTTAGAGTTCTTCATCTAGGATTATTCAGCGGCCTACCTTATAACATAGTCCGACATGAAAGATCTTTCAAATATGTTGACGAATTGAATCAAAACAAATACTCCTCGTTTTGTGGTCCATTGTTGTTTCCACACTTTCTAAATCGTATAAAAATCGAAGAATAAGGCAGAGCAAAACGTGAATATAAATTAAAAAGGGCATGAGATTGTACCGTTAATTTTGCGACAACAGTCCCTTAACTTGGATCCTTTCCTCGGACGAGACTCCTCGAAAGCCCGTCCTAAAATGCTCAGAGCTCCCGCACTCTCTGACCATTCCCGGCCTGCGATGGTTTTGTAGCAAAGGCCGGAAAGGAAGCCGACTACGCATATTGTGGCCATGCCTACAATTAAAAATAAGACTAGTCCATGTCCGATCACTTGGCATCCTAAGTAAGTTGTATCGACACTGGTCCAATTTGACCTCACAAGCAGTATCTCGCTAGCTGAATCCAAAGCAATCACTCCAGCTAGCAACGAGTATGTGATACGAACATTGACCCTGTGAATCTGGATGAGGGAGTTTTGGATGTAACCGTGTGTATGCCTACATATCTTATTATTTAATCTAAAAGAATTAACGTAACACAGAAAAAAAGAAACATATGATCTACAAAGATATCATGAAAGGTATAAAAAGGTCGAAGGAAAGACACGATCAATCACAAAGCCCGATTTAGCATATTATTAATTACATTTCAAGTTTGCTTTTCTTCATCTAGGTTTAATTATCGTACGGCGACCACGAAAAGCTTCGATACGTGTTACGCGGAGTACAATTTTGCATCAAAAAGGTAAATTGGATTTCTTTAAGCTCGATTCGAATGAGATCAACTAAGAGGGCAATAATGATCCTCCTTGCCCTTCACAAAGTTTGGACTGTGTGATGGGTATTTGTCCTTCACCAATTGTCCCTCTTATATTCTTGTTTCCCAAACAGGTATCCTGCCTTTTGCTTTCCATTTCGATGTCCTTGATCTTACTGTCATACAACCGTGCAAGAAAATATCGATAGTGTAGCTCAGAGGAGGACTCATGGAGATTTCCCCTTTGGAAACCAATACATTTTCCCACCAGATCCATGATATCACTCCCCAATTATTGGATCAGCGACATGGCTTCGCTCCGAAATGTCTGAGAAACCAAATGTGAAGGCCACCCAACAACTAGAAGATCAAGGAAGGTCTTGAATCTATGCTTTCGTAACATAGCCTCCTCGAAATATCTAAAACTCTGGACCAAAATCTTAACTGCAAGGCTGTTTTGGAAAAATGCTCTACTTATGAAAGTTAATGTAATCATAAAAGAAAATTATATGTAAAAATAATTCTTCGTTGGATTTCACAAGAGAGGAAAATTATATGTAAAAATAATTCTGGCTTTCCATCCGTGTCGCCCATTGGCGTTCGCCATAGAGTTTCCTCGTTCGCCTAGCCAAACCGTCGCTTGTCACCTGGACCTGTCTTTGCCCGTCATCTGGTGATCCCGTCGCTTGATGATCCTTTCGCCCAGCAATCCTTCGCCTGGTGTGTTGCCGTGGTCATCTCCTTACTGGATCCCCGTCCTTGGGCCTTCAATCTGGATCATCAACCCACAAATAAAGCCTGCAATCTGTGGCCCAGAATTTCTGTTGTTAAACATATAAGCCCCCTTAAGGCAAACTGATTTATCTGTCTTGCCTTGAAAAAGACCAAGTAATCACTCCCCTGTAACCTCGATAGTGGGTGCAAGGGGAGTAACGACCCTTTACTGTCGATATCTCCGAATCATATCAGTTGAGATCTCTAGGACAACTATTGCGATCTCCGAAATCTCTGTAATAATATCTCCCGTCATAGTATTTTTGCTCTTCACGACTTCACTATAAATTGAAGGGTTTAGATCGTCTTTCGACTCAGGAGCCGCTTATCTCTTGAAAATAGCCAAGCTATGAAGTTCCTGTCTTTCTGTTGGTATTCCATCCAGAGCCTATGCCCATCACTTTAGCTTGTTTAGGAGCCTATACCCATTACCTTATGAGGGTGGTCTTCAGCTCCCCTACTTCCCGCCATCTGGAAGGGAAAAAGGCCTGCACAAGCCTTCGGTGCTGTGCCACGGATGTCGTCCGGTTGGCTACCTCACCATCCATGGCTAACCCATTTGGTTAGTTCATGGCTGTTGAGGTAGAAATCATTGTTCCATTCCCCCAATTTGCCAACCTTGCGGTTTCTGGGAGGTCCGACCAGACATCAGATCTCGGACTCCACTGCGTCGCGTGAGGTTCCATCTAGCATCCTACAAACCAGGGTCTCCAGTGGGATGGGATTTCTGCTTGCAACTACGGATCTTCTTCATGTGAGGGAAGAACCGGGTGTGATGACCTCTGTGGAAAGACCTTCGAAGAGCGTCAGACTTTCGTGACATTCCAGTAGAGCATTTCTAACGAGTGAAAGCGTCGTCTACCGAATCGTCCCCTTTTGTGTACACTTATCATCAAGCAAACCCATGTAATGCTTGGATTTGAATGAGAATAAATGTCTATTTATTGTGATCCTTTTCGCTTACCCACTTATGACGAATGAATCGCCATCAGTTTCCAAGTGAAACACCTTTTGAGTTTTCGCCCGCTAAACGAAGCGACGTTGCTTCGGTTACCAAGCGACTTTTCTTTTTAGCTTTTGTCGGTTTCTGAGGCTTATAAGAATCCATGAGGCCTAAGTTTTCCGCTCACGCCCTCGGAAACTCTTGCCCTTCTAGTCTTTTGATTTCTCAAAAACCCTAGCTTTCTTGCTGCCTTCATGGCTTCCAGATCTTCGACCCCGTCATCATTAAAACGTTCGTCCTTTGTGGATGATGAAGACGCTGTTAGGTTCTAGAAAGTCTTCAACCGGTCTTCCAAGTCTTGCATCCACCTTACTCATGAAGTGTAGTCGGATTTCGGTTCTGTCATGCAAAACCAGCAGACTCTTGGTCCGCTTATCACCGGTTCAGGTGACACTTTTCTCTATATCAGCAAGCTCCCGACAGTCTTTGATCCTAAAATTAGGCCGTCGGGGTTGAAAACAGATCCCCTGGCAGACCTTCGTTGCTTCCCGTCTCCTCGGAGAGACTCTACCCGGTCTTGGATCTCCAAGTGGATGGAGAAGAAAGGTACGGCGTGGGAAGCCATGGGAATCAAGACTCTAATTGAGGTATCCCACCGATCTGTTGTGCCCAACCTCTATGTGGTTACTGGGTTCTTGTCGTTCTGAAACCCAGTCGTCAATTGCTTCTACCTCGTGTTTGGTCCCATGACTATTACCATGGAGGACGTTGCTTTCTTGACTGGGTGTGATGTATCCGGAGCCCCCTTAGCTTAGACAGTGAGCGGGCCGACCTAAAGTTTAACCCTTTAGAGCGAATCAGTAATGTCGCTGAAGTCCATCTCAGGGAGGGCAAGTGGGGACTCTAGGAGGAGTATGAGTTTTACTTGGAGTGGCTATCCAAGTACATCTTCTGCAACAAGGGCAAACACCCTGGAGCTTTTGTGGGGGTAGCCACTAGCCTTGTCGAAGCTGCCAATGCTGACCAGCCCGGGCCTATAGCCTTTGCCCCGTTTCTGCTGTGCCTGTTGTACCGTGGTGTTTTTTATGCAACTTCTGAGGTGGCCGAGTTTCCACGCCATTTGGCCGATGGTCCTTTATGGTTGCTCTACTTGTGGATCACCCTATACTTTCCTCAGTTTACCACCTACCCCGATCCCATGCATTCACGGGATGAAGTAGTTGTTCCGAGTTCGGTTTAGTACCGGAGTGGTTTTGATACAATCAGTTGTATCCAGGCTTTGAAGAATGGGACAGGTGCAGGTGCTGTAGTTTCCTAGCGTCCTTTCCCAATTGCTTGGGAAGAAGCACGTTTGGGAATTGTCCAAAGCCTCCTGCCAGCCTTTTGTACTACAACCAACCAGCTCTGTACTACACTCTAAAGGGAAGATTTTCGAGGTTTACAACCCTCAGCTGTGTGCCCGCCAGTTGGGTTTTGCTCAGGGTATGGTTGTTCCCTTTCCCCAGTCCAGGAACCGGTCGTTGAGGGAGCGCACCCCTTTCACTTTGGCTTCAGCTATGATGGGGCATGCCTTAGTAGTGGGTCCTGGTTCTATTGAGACCGTGTCTTAACTCTCTAGTGGTCGGACTGCATCGTTCTCACTGACTTGTGTGAGGTTTGGACGATGATGGAGCGCTCTTTTGACCTTGGAAAATTGGAGGAAAGGGAGAAACAGTCTCTTCCTCCAAGGCTTACTTCGAAGAAGCGGTCATCCGCCGGACAATCATCCTCTTCTGGTAAGCTCTAAACTGGCTCTCATTAATGTTCTAGTCTATTGTGTGACTTTCTTGTCTTTATCAGGGGCGAAGAATGCGAGGTCCTCCCACGTGGGTCCATCATTAGAACGGGCCCAAGTAAAGAGAAAGGTGTCGCTTGGTCATGTTCCTTCGCTTGGCGAAGATGTGCCTTCAGGCGATGTGCCAGGTATTGTTCGTAGCATATTCCCTATTCTTTGATAGGTGTATCTGTCATTGACCCTTACTTTTGGATCAAGGTGTTGCCGTTTCTGACCCCATCAAGGTTGATGAGGATATTGAGAATGATGTCACCCTATCTGCATTACTTGAGGATCGTTGCCGTTTTGCCAAGGCGGAGACTGAGGAGCCCTCTAGCGCAACGGCCGTAGATGTTTTGCCTTCGTGTGGTGCCGAAGCTTCCTTCGAGAGGGTCATGGAATTGCCCCTTGACCAAGTCGTGGTCGCGACCTCTGGTCCTATACCAGGGGTGTTCTTGGATGAGGCTATGGAAGCTAGTGCTAGTGGGTCGGCGGAAGTCCCCCTTGTAGAGACGGTCGCAGCCCCACTTAGGGAAGACCTTGATGAACTGAATCACGTCCTTTTGGTTGATGGCCTTGTACTCTGCCGCTTCGATCTATTTTGTGAAATAGTCGGTGGCAACGAGTATATGGGCATCTCCTCTGGTTAAATGAGGATGGATTTCTCCTATGATATCCAATGCCCAGGTCCTGAAAGGCCATGGTTTTATCACGATGTTCATGTCCGTCGCGGGGGTTCGTTTATGCATCTTCTCTGTGAAGCTACTTATGAATGGTGGTAGGTTCTTCTTCGCTCCATCTCCCAAGGAAAGCGTTTACTTAATTTCGAAAAAAATAAATGAAAGATCCAAAAGACTAGGAAAATATATGAATTATTTTAATTTAAGCATGAAATTTTTCGAATCATTGGACAACATTTAGGGCCTCTCGAACTAAACAAATTACATGGAATGAGTGTGTCCGATCAGTGGAAGAAAGGAAAAAAGGAGCTTCAAATTGAGGAAGAGGACATACCTGCAGTTGGAACAGACGAGAGGAGCAGGCGGTGGGGTGATTCCGGGGACGAAGGAGCTAATACACTTGCATCCCGTTACGCATTTCCGGTGACGAGCGGAGCTGTCTCTGGTAGATCTGGAGCGTAAAAAAAAGTAGAAATCGTCGGACAAGAATGAAGACAGAAGCTGCATCCAAAGTCAACGACATTATATAATAAAAAAAAATGAACCACCACTGTGACCAAACCCTTTTTTTGTTTGTTTGTGTTGTGTAGGATGAATTAATGAATTAACTACGACATTAGTCCCTTATTGAAATTTGTTGTTGGATGTCAACTAGGCTCACTGATGGGATTTAATTTGCCTTGTATGTTCTTATCTTATGACGAAATGTGTCGAAATGTTACGGAAGATTTCAAAGTTTTCTCTGTGAATTGAAATTTCGTACGGAGGAAATTATCTGGCCAACCTGGTACCACTTGTTACGCGCTTTTCCGGGAGAGCCCAACCCAAAAGCTAGCTCAAGGGTTGAGAGTGTCATTGACTCTTATATAGCCCACATCGACATCCCATACTACCGATTTGAGACTATTTTCACATATCAGCACTTCCACTCCTCAAACTAGCTTTTGGGGTGATGATTCCGAAATCCTTGTTTTAAGTTGCTACATTACCATGCAGCTGGGTATCACGAAACGTGAACATTTTGTTTGTGTTCATTATGCTTTTGGGAAAGCATTTTCTTTATCTGAAGTATCATCCACTGCCAATCTTCGCCACGAAACTAGCCGTAAAGCAATTCTTTACGTAACAGAGGAAGCTTGTCCAGTAAACAGGTGCGAGACAAATTAATTAACACCCTTTTATTTAAGACAAATTACACAAAAAATGCTTTGCCAGAAGCATCATGAATACAAACACAACATGCACATACACAGCTGCGTCGCAATGCAACAGCTTGATACAAGGATTTCGAGATCATCACCCCCAAAGCTAGTCAGAGGGTTGAGAGTGCTGATATGTGGAAATAGTCTCAAGTCGATTGTATAAATTAATTAACACCCTTTTATTTAATACAAATTACACATTCACCAATAAGAGGTTGAAAAAAATTCTAACGTCGCAGCTCCTTACTCCTTTGGAAAGCGAGCTATTATCCCCATGTGAGCCATCAACAGCCATACGAAGGTTATGAATTCTCCGCCCTCACTCAACAGGCGTACATGCGAGTCTGCTCGACAGTGGCCAGCCGCATATATCAACACCTCCACCCATACCTTGCTAGTCCGTGCATGCCTCAGGCAACACGGACTTACCGATTAATCCTCTTTCATCAGATTCGGCAGTGCCAGTATTCTCATCCAATGTGTTCCTGCAAAATTGCTCCAAGGTCTCCGTGGGTTGTCTCTTGCCGATATCCTTTGCCTCAGCAATGGTTTCGCTATACCTTATTCCCTCGATCCCTGCCACGGGGGACATTAGCTTTGGTTGCTTGATCAAAAGATATGTCATGTAATCTGAAAGGACCTTGCTGAACTTCCTTCCATTGTTGTCGTTGCCGTCAGCATGTGCATCGACCTGATAACAGATCTCGGTAGCGCAATGCCAGATGAGGATGCTATGTTCAAACTCAAAATCATCTACGAAGTGTCTTAACTCGGGTAAATTTCCTATGGAAAGTGGACCTTCACCCCTTGCCTAGTATACCGCCCTTACCTTGTCCGCATCATCGGCGGGCAAAGCTTTTTCTCGCAATTGAATAAACACGAAGTCCCACAGTTCCATATCGAGGTTGTTCTTCCATTGATATTGCAATTTGGTGAGGATGACTACCCCCAACTTGTCGTTGATCTTACCTGCAAAAAAGTTCTTTTTGTACCTCGACTGATTAACCCATAAAGACATACAATATAAATAGTTAATGTAAATTACCAAATACTAACAAACACCTCCAAATCAAGTACTCAATATTTGAGATTTTTCAAAATCCTAATCAATTAAAAAAAAAGAATTCACTTAATAAATACAAATGCAATCTATACAATTACTCTTTTTTTTCTCTAAAACTTTTAATTTTCTGTTTTTGATATCCTTTTCAGTTTTATCTATTTATATACATCATATTTTTAGAATTGGAGAACGTAAAGTCATTCCTTTTATACCAATTTAATTTCTTGAGTGGAAATAAACACGTTTTTCATTCTATATTCATAATCGAAGAGAAGAGAGAGACGGTCGAGTCAAATCAAAATATAAATTAGAAGTGGGTAAGATTGTACCGTTTATTTTACACCAATAATCACTTAGCTTGGATCCTTTCCTCGGACGAGACTCCTCGAAAGCTCGCCCTAAAATGCTCAGCGCACCTGTACTCTCTGACCATTTCCGTAATGCAACGTTCTCGCAAAGGAAGCCTGCTAAGAATGCCATGGCCATGCCGACTATGAAAAAGAAGACTAGTCCATGCCCAACCATTTGGCATCCGGCATAACTGGAATCGACCCTGCTCCAATTTGACATCACTAGCTGTAACTCGCTTGCTGAATCCAAAGCAACAACTCCGGCTAGCAACCAGTAAGTGATTCGAACATCGACCCTGTGAATCCCCGCTTTCTTAGTCAGGCAAAACATAATCAGGGCAACGAGGACGCTGTAAAAGGCCAGAATGCGAATGAGCGCTCCCCATGCTGAGTTGGCCGCAAGGACCTTGGTATAGAACACCTCATAGAATAACTTCAGCTCCATCTTCAGAATTTCGAATGTCGACCGAGCATCTCGACTTACGAAGAAATCTCGGCTCTTACGCCATTCGGAGTGGTCTGGCGACATGTCGACAACCAGACCCTTGAATTTTTGGAAGTAGTGGAAGGCCATGTCGAGTCTCTCTTCATGGGTTTCTTCATCGCCATTGCTGCCAGTGTTGGACTGGGTTGCTGTCCCCTGTTGCGTCATGAAGTTGCTGTTCGGATGGAGGTGGCGCGATTTCACCACCGACTCCTTAAGGTTCTCGACACTTGCAAGGTACAATGCTCTGGTCCTCTCCCCATACTTGATGGTGCCGGCGATAGCTATCAGGATTGTCGGCACACGAAGCTTGTTATACGGGAGCGTCTTAATGAAGATGTTGAGGAAGGCCAGTATTTGGACAACAAGGCCAACCAAGTGGCGCATCCACAGCGTGTTATCCTCTAGCGCATAAGCAGTGATGGAATCCGGCCCCCCCAAGTGTATTAGAAGAAATGCAGACCAGAACGCAAGGAGATCTTGGTCGACCTGTTGAGGGGAAGTGGGGTTCTTCAATCTGGCATTCGAGATCAATCCAAAAGCAAATATGGCGGCCCAGTCCGATAAGAAGTATATTGCCCATATCATCAGAATGACCCAACGGTTGGACGTTTTCCTCCGGACAGGGGAGATGATGGCAAGAAGCAGTTGCATCAAAAGGCTGAGTATCATGAGACCTCGGATGTTCCACACGACCCACATATCTAGCAAGCTCGCCACATACGGAGCCAACGCCATTTGTTTTCCTTAATCAATAGACAGAGAAAAAACAAGAGAAATCAATTCCGGTCACCAAATGGTAAATGAAAATCGTACGGGGAAACCAGTTTACACAACTTCGATGTGAAACATTACTGATAAATAGTCGCAGGTTCTCCTTCACTCCATCTCCCAAGGAATGCATTGACTTATTTCCAAAAAATAAATTAAAGATCCAAAAGCCTAGGAAAACATATGAATGATTCTAAATTTAACCATGAAATTTTTCGAATCATTGGACAACATTTAGGCCTCTCGGAGTAAACAACTTATATGGAATGAGTGTCCGATCAGTGGAAGAAAGGTAAAAAGGAGCTTCGAAGCGAGGAAGAGGACATACCTGCAGGTGGAACGGACAAGAGAGGAGCAGGCAGTGGGGTGATTCCGGGAACGAAGGAGCTGCTACACTTGCATCCCACTTAGCATTTTCGGCGGCGAGCGGAGCTGTCTCTGGTAGATCTGGAGCGTAAAAAAAAAGATAAAATATCAATTTATAGAATCTATTTTGAGCCAACATTATGTTTTATTGTTAAATTAGTTTTTTATATAATTTTGTGACTAACTTTTATTTTTATTTTGATTTTACCCAATCTTGAATTTTATCGCGCGTAAGCCAAACAGACCTTAATAGGTAATTTTCATTTATCGACTAAAAAAGAAAAAAATATACAAAAAATGAGAAATAATATTGAAATTTTTCATAGGTTTTTTTTTTATTTTAAAATTTCAATGGTCAAATCAAGTGAATTGAAACTGAAGTTAGATAATAATTGCTGAAGTTGTCAAAAAATACGCAAAATCGATAGAGGTCGGATGATGTTCTATCAGGACATGAATGAAAGGCTATTACGGGTAAAGTGAGTTATGAGACGAATGAATGAAATGTTGAAACTCCACTATTATAGGACATGAGGCGTACTATATTAAGGCCTTAGTTGGCTTTTATTAGAAGAAATTCAAGATTGACCAAAATTAAAATAAAAATAAAAGTTGATGACAAAATTATTTAGCAAAAATAAGTTAATGACAAAACAAAAGATTGATTCAAAGTCGAGGCAAAAGAAGAAGCATGTAGGAAAACGTCGTACACGAATGAAGACATAAGTTGCATCCCAAGTCAATGTTCAGGTCCATCCAACCGGGTATTATTCTAAACTTCGATAGGAAATTCGAACTCGAAATGCTTGAAAGTAAATTATTGAGGTGGGGTTTGATTGCTGAAAAGACTATTTTACCTTTCTTCTCTTTATAAATTTACATTAACTTAATTAGTCATCTCATAAACAGGGACAAGGATAAAATAGCCATTTAACCTTTTCTTTCAAATGATAACATTATTAAATAGTGGATACTGCATTGAATGTTCCGTTTGCTTCCATTTGTTTGCTTATATTTATAAATTTATCAATTTCTTTTATGTGGAGTGCATTGCACTGATTGATATTAATAGTCAGTCAGTCTCACCGGTTTTCCCAACCTCTTTCTTGTTTGTTTGTGTTGTGGATGAATGACCAAATACTCTCGGGGAGATGGCAAAAAATATAAAGTAATATTCTTTTTAAAAAATTATATTAATAATTAAAATAAATTATATAAGTCGAACGTGTCCCTCTCTCGTAGAATAAAAGTTAATAATAATTCAAAAACTTTTCGAGAAATCATCTTCTATCTTAATTTCTGTGTGTTAATACATTGGTTTCTCTTTATGTCCAGATTTTATCCAAATATCAGACATTTGTCTTGGCCCATGAGGCCCAACGATCAAGATGTAGATTCGGCCAAAATAAATTATTTAATATTTGTAAAAATCGATATTTCATTATTGAGGCCGAAATTATATCCGGGTTTCAAAGAGAAAATGAAAATGAAACCAATTTTTTTTTAAAAAGAATAACTTTATGACTTTAAATTTTTCATAAAAAAATAAATGGAGAACAAAACGCAAAATAACTGACACTCTTTCATTTAAGTGACACTCTTTCATTTCATTCTTACTTCATCTGCAGCTCCTTACTCCTTTGGAAAGCGAGGTATTATCCCAAAGTGAGCCATCAACAACCACACAAAGGTTATCAACTCCCCGCCCTCGCTCAACAAGCGTACATGTGAGTCGGCACGCAGTGGCCGGCCGCATATAACAACACCTCCACCCATACCTCGCTAATTACATCCCATTTCGTCGTACCTTTTTGCATTAGAATGTTGGCTAGGGCACATGACTCTGGCAACACGGACTTACCCTTTAATCTTCTATCAACGGATTCGGCAGTGCGTATATGCTCATCGAGTATATTCTTGCAAAATTGCTCCATAATCTCCACGGGATGTCTCTTGCAGATATTTTTTGCCCCGACAATAGTTTCGCGGTACCTTATTCCCTTGATCCCTGCCACTGGGGTCATTAGCTTTGGTTGCTTGATAAAAAGATATGTCATGTAATCCGACAAGACCTTGCCGAACTTCCTTCTTCTGTTGTTCTCCCCGTCAACATGCGCATCAACCTGGTAACATATCTCGGCTGCACAATGCCAGATGAGGATGCTATGTTCAAACTCAAAATCATCTACAAAGTGTCTTAACTCGGCTAAATTTCCAATGGAAAGTAGGCCTTCACCCCTTGCCTCATGTACCGCTTCCATATTTTCTCGCAATATATATTTAACAAAGGATTTGCATACGCCCCCATCTCCCATAGATCTAGCTTAACATAGACTAATCCGAATGCTTGAATGATAATAAAAGCTGATATTTGCACCAACATTCCGTGATATAAGTGCCACAAGGTATGTGCAGCATACTGGGTCTCAATAAGAAAGCAATAGGTGAAGAATCGAAAAGCCAAAACAAGATATCGAAGAAAGGCTTGGAGATGCAAAGTAAGTATTTACGGAATGGCCATAAGAAGAAATGTAAACCGATGCCTCGTCCTCAAGAGCAAACTCCTAGTACAAGCATTTGTTTTTGGATCCATAATACCGTTTGTTAGATAGTATTATTCATTGGAACTAGATTTAGACTTCCAATTCGAATGGTAGATTTTTAATTTGGTTACAATCTAAAATTGGATTAATTTGCTAGTCGACGTAACAGCAGATTGGTGGTGATTGGAAGAACTAGTTGTGGTGTGATTTTGTGCTGGTGTTATTCTGATTGGACTCCATTGAATCAATTGGTTAAGTGATTCCTTTGCTCGTTTGTGCCGGTAGGTGGTTAGATTTTGTCCATCGAGTGAAAAACATCGTATTCTCTACCATCAAATTGACAAGGACCTAGGAGCAGTTTTCAGCGACCCACAACTCTAACCCACGTTCCATCCGGCGATTTTCAAGCTCTTCTCATTATCTTTGCCAGTTTTCCATGATGAAGTCTCTATAGTTTACTTTTTAGTTTATAAATAGATCTCTTTTACTCCAATGTGAGAAACGGACATTAACCCTCACAGCATGTATTTTTTGTCCTCCATCATCCTTTTCTCGTTGTTGGCATTGTGGTTCTTGTTATTTACAATTTACGACGAGCACATTGTTCATTATGAATGGTGAAATTCAATCACATTATTAAAAAAACGAATCGCGGATGGTGTTGGAACAATTAGCAGGCTTAAACCAGCTGGATTTTCATTTTCTTATAACTAGCAAGATCAATGGATACAACGTAAGTGATGCCGTAGAATGGGGACCGGGATCGATTTACGTCGAACCCGCGTAAGCGAACATCACTCCAATTCAGGAACGCATCAAGCCCGAGGCTTGTGAGTGAAAAACTATCATATAATAAAATAATCGTAATAAAATAATCCCCTATCATCGGATTCGGCGGTGCCTATATGCTCATCAAGTATATTCATGCAAAATTGCTCCAAGGTCTCCGTGGGATGTCCCTTGCCGATATCCTTTGTCTCAACTATGGTTTCACGGTAGCTTATTTCCTCGATCCCTGCCACGGGGGACATTAGCTTTGGTTGCTTGATCGGAAGATATGCCATGTAATCCGACAAAACCTTGCCGAACTTCCTCCTTTTATTGTCCTCGCCATCAACATGTGCGTCGACCTGGTAACATATCTCGGTTGCGCAATGCCAGATGAGGATGCTATGTTCAAACTCAAAATCATCCTCAAAGTGTCGTAACTCCGCTAAATTTCCAATGGAAAGTGGACCTTCACCCCTTGCCTCGTATACCATCCTTACATTTTCTGCGTCATCGGCGCGCAACGCTTTTCCTCGCAAATGACTAAACGCGAAGTCCCACAGTTCCATATCGAGGCTGTTGTTCCACTGATATTGCAATTTGGTGAGGATGACTACCCCTGTCTTGTCGTTGATCTTACCTGCAAAAGTTATGCTGGATTATTCAAATGTCACACTATTTAGTTTTCTTTATATACCACTATTGACCAACAATGAAAGACATTTTATTGGAATAATATAAATAGTTAAAACAAATTACCAAAATACTAAGAAAAACTCCAATAAATTCTCGGAATCAAATACTCCAAAATGGATTTGCTTCATTTTTCTAAGCAACTAAAACAAAAAAGAATGCACTCAATAAATGTGACTTAGATTTGGAGTCTACAGTTGCAATCTATAGAACCTGCATTATTACTATAAACGAAAAGGGACTAAGATTGTACAGTTGATTTTACGCCAATAATCACTTAGCTTGGATCCTTTCCTGGGACGGGACTCCTCGAAAGCGCGCCCTAAAATGCTCAGTGCCCCTGTACTCTCTGACCATTGCCAATCCACGATGTTACGGCAGCAAAAAGAAAAGCAGCCGACCATGCACCCCCCGGCCAAGCCAACTATTAAAGCTGTGACTATTCCATGCCCGATAATTTGGCATCCAATGTAAGGAGGATGGACTTTTGTCCAATTGGACATCGCTAGCAGTATCTCGCTCCCTGAATCCAAAGCAATCACTCCAGCTAGCAACGAGTAAGTGATTCGAACATCGATCCCGTAAACCCCTGCTTTCGTATTTAGGCAAAACATAATCAGGGCAACAAGGACGTTATAAAAGGCCAGACTACGAATGAGCACTCCCCAAGCGGAGTTGGCAGCGAGGACCTTGGTATAGAACACGTCATAGAATAAATTCAGCTCCATCTTCAAAATTTCGAATGGAGTCCGAGCATCTTGGTTTAGGAAACAATCTCGGCTCAATGTTCTGGCATCATGTCGATGACAAGACCCTTGAATATTTGGAAGTAATGGAAGGCCGTCTTGAGCCTTCCTCTGTGGGTTTCTTCTTCATTGCCAATATTGGACTGGGTTGCTGTCCCCTGTGGCCTCGTAACGTTGCTGCTCGGATGGAAGCGGAGCGATTTCACCATCAACTCCTTAAGGTTCTCGACACTTGCAAGGTACAATGCTCTGGTCCTCTCCCCATACTTGATAGTGCCGGCGATAGCTATCAGGATTGTCGGCACAAAAAGGATGTTATCCGGGAGCATCTTAACGAAGATGTTGAGGAAGGCAAGAATCTGGACAACAAGACCGACCAAGTGGCGCATCCGCAGCGTGTTATCCTCTAGGGCATAAAGGAAGCGGCTAACGGTACGTGCACGTGAGACTTACGTAGTTTACTACTTAATACTAAAATTAGTAGTAAATTTTACTAAAAGTTGACCGTTACTACTCAAGTCAACGCAAAAGTAGTAAAAAAAGTAATAAATTTTACTACTTATTGGTCTTCTTTTAGTAAAGTCAACGCAAATGTAGTATAAAATATCGTAAATTTTACTACTTCTGGACTGTTCACCGCAGTGCAATTTTACTATTTTTACGCTGACTTTACCAAAACCTCATTTTTAGTAAAGTTAACGTAGAAGTAGTAAAAAAAGTAGTAAATTTTACTACTTCTTTTACTACATTTGCGTTGACTTTACTAAGAAAACCACACTTTTAGTAAAGTCAACGTAAAAGTAGTAAATTTTACTACTTTTTTTACTACTTCTACGTTGACTTTACTAAAATTTAGTAAAGTCAGCGTAAAAGTAGTATAAAAAGTAGTAAATTTTACTACTTTTAACTGTACAAATTATGTCGATAAGTAGTAATTGTTTACTACTTTCGTTGTGATTTTTAATAAAATTATGTTTGAGTTGGTAAAATTGGTAGTAAATAGGTAGGGTTTGTCGTAAATGTTTACTACTTTAAGCATGTTTTTACTAAAATAAGTAGTAAACTGTTACTACTTTATAGACTAAGAAATTTTACTACTTTGAACAGTATTTCCGAACCTAACTCCGAACCTAATTATTCTAAATTTTGATGTGAAATGACAATTTTGCCCCGGTTACTAGTATTATTACTACTTTACTGAATGATTCCTCCATTTCGTTCGAAGACGTTTTCCTTCCCGCCGCCGATCGTCTTCCTTTCCTCTCCGAACTCATTCCGTCCGTTTGGTTCGCCGTTGCTGTGGAAGTCGAGGCGGGTCTCCTGGTTTGGACGACAAGGACATCAGGTGGTCGCCCTCTCCCTTTCTCGACCATTTTCTTCTGCCATTACGGTTTAGGGCTGGAACGGGTAGGACATTAGGTGGTCGCCCGACGCGGTAAGTTGGGTTTTTTTCTGCATTGTGGTTTCGTTATTGGTTTAGTTGAGTCGGCCGAGTGTTACAGTGAGGGTGTGTAGTCGTTTAAGGTTTCGTGACAGATTTGGGTTTCGGTTTGATAGTGGTTCGAGTGGGGCTGGGTCATGGAGTGGGTGTTCGGTTCGAGTGGGACTGGGTGATGGAGTGGGTGTTCGATTCCGTGGTTTCGTGGGTGATTTGGTGAGACTGGGTGATGTACTGGGTGATGGACTGGGTGATGGAGTGGGTTTCGTAAGTGATTTGGGGTTCGGTTTGAATTCTGTTTTGTTTGAGTGGGGCGTAATGTGAAGTTGATTCGGTTTGATATGGTTTCCGTTGATTCTTTTTGTGATCTTTAGTTTACTTCCTTTTTAGTTATTTCATCGAAAGTGCAGATATGGAAGAAGAATTTACAGAATTGCCAGGAGAAAATTCACCCGAGGCATTCGGTGATCACCCTCCAGAAGCTCCTAACGAAGGCAACACACCTGCTTCTGCTTCTTCTAAAAAGGAGAAGGCGAAGTGGCTGCGTAAAGACAAGGTAAATGTTGAACCATCATTGTGGTGAGTCATTATGATTCTAGTATTAAGGTAGTCTTCGTGTGTTTACTCAGGAGTACCTTTATACAAGGTGTAGTCCGCGGAAGTTGTTTTCTGTCCTGAATACATTTAATGATGCGAAGCGGGCAGCCCTTTCTGACTTAGGATTTCATGGGCTATTGCATTTGGCAAGTAGGCAAGTTCATCACAAGGCGTTGAAGTGTTGTCTTAAGTTGTTCGACCCCGTTAAGCGGGTAATGGTAATTGACGGTGTGGAACACCGAATGCAGTTTGTTGATGTTGAGGCCCTGATTGGCTTACCTGCTACGAAAGTCGGTGTGCCATTTAGTGGTCACATGGAGACCGTTCGGGATGAACTTAAACTTCACCTGAAGAGAGGGAAGATATCTCTGAAGTCCATTGAAAGTACAATGATGGGAAGAGATTTTCCCGATGACCTTTGGAAGGCGGAGGTCGTACTTTTCATACTAGGATGCTATCTGTGCCCGACAACTACCTTCGATATTGACAAGGAGTACCTTCTAGCCACACGGGATGTCGCGGCAATTTGTAAGTTTGACTGGGCCACTCACGTGCTTGATAATCTTGTTAGTCAAGTGAGGGCATTCAAAAGTCATCAGGGAAAGTATATAGGAGGTTGCGTTCATCTACTGCTGGTGAGAACTTATAGTGAAGTGTTTGTTTAGCTTATTTATTGAGTTTAGAGTGAAGTGTTTACTCTGTACAAAACATTGTTAATGTTTGGTTTTGTTATTATATCCAGTTGTTTTATGCTTGCAAAAAGTCTGTTGAGGACAGCAGCTCAAGAAACACCAGTAGGACAATGCCTCGGTGTCGAGATTGGGATGATGAGCGGCTAAAAGCCATTTTCATAGTTGCCTATGCTGAAGTTGTCGATCTTGTAAGTTTTGTCCACCTAGTAATGCATGTACATGTGTATTTATTACTATACGATGAGAAATTGTGTCAAAATGTAATTAACAGGAAGAAGGTGATGTCGAAACTAATCCAGAGGAAGAAGTTGATCCTGCGAGCGACTCTGGCAAGATGGCAATTGTTATGCGTCGTCTGAAGGTAAGCTTAGTTCTGTGTTTGTTTATAATTTGGATTTGTAAGTTTAATTTTAACATTGGCGTTGTATGTTTGACTTCATTACCAGACTGTGGAACTTTCTGTTATGAGACTCCATGCCAGTAATGAGCACATCATCCGGAAACTTAATTACATTCTCGCTGAAATTAGAAGACAAAGAGGGCGAGCAGGCAAACCTGTGAATCAAAAGACCACAGCTGGACATGATGGAGGGCAGGAAGAAGAGCCTGAAGGAGTCGCACCAGCAAATGCTGATGACAATGTCGAGCAGGTACAATCTCCACATACTCACCCACGTGAACGGGACACGGCCTTCAATGTACCTGAAGTTGAGGTTGGGTCAACTATGATTTCGGAGAGAAGCTTGGTGCTGGTCCATCCTCCTCAGATGGAAGATAAATTACCCGAAGGTTCAGACGATTACTCGGACCCTCGTGCGTTATAACTTGCTCGAGGTCTCAATAAACTATGCGGATTCTTTGGTACTTCGGAGGCTGTTAATGAGAAAGTTGACACTCTATCTGACCTCGGCTTGACACCATCTGAGGAAGGTGCGAAGTATTTCCTGTTTGGGAATAAAGGAAAGGAAAAGAGGGTTGATGAAGATGTTAACAAAGGGGTAGATGTTCCTACATATAACGAAGAAGGGCAGACAACAAAAGCATCTCAGCCAGAAGAGGAAGATGTTCCCATATATAAGGAAGATGTTAAGACAGGGGATCCCATAGATGCTGATCCGGATGTTGTTCAAGACATGGAAGAGGCGAAGAGGATTGGCGAGGAGGCTGAAGTTCATTTGAAGGTGAAGTATCATTACATTTCATTGTTTAAATGGCTGCAACAGTGAATGCAAATTTAATTACATTATCGTACTCACGACAGGAAAGTGGATCATCGACCACAGCTGCCGTCTTCAGAAAGACCACACGACGTACGGCTGAGCGGAAACTGTCGGCGTTCAAGAGCTCCCCGTTTGTCCCCCCAAAGCCGGTTACAAGGGCCAGGAAGCGTGCTCGGACAGCTATCCCTGAGGTATAAGAACTTGCCAGCATGGAATCATACCATGAAGCAGCATTGAACAAAGCCAGGATTACAGTGTTAATCCATGGTTGTAATTTTTCATTCTTAGGCACTACAAAAATTATTCCCAGTGGATTTGCCAGTAAGTGTGCTGAAAAAATTTACAACGGCTCAATGGAATATCATTGAGTATGCTTGGAATGAGGACCACGATCATAGGTTTGTGTCACTGTCCTCGATCTTTATGTATTGAGATATTATTTTACTTTGTTCAAATGGCTACCATGGTTGATATGATGCAGCGAATGTCTATGTATGACGGATTCCGCTTACGTTGACTTTACTAGAAGTAGTAAAAAAAGTAGTAAATACTACTTTTTTTACTACTTTTACGTTGACTTTACTAAAAGTGTGGTTTTCTTAGTAAAGTCAACGCAAATGTAGTAAAAAAAGTAGTAAAATTTACTACTTTTTTTACTACTTCTACGTTGACTTTACTAAAAATGAGGTTTTGGTAAAGTCAGCGTAAAAGTAGTAAAATTGCACTGCGGTGAACAGTCCAGAAGTAGTAAAATTTACGACATTTTATACTACATTTGCGTTGACTTTACTAAAAAAAGACCAATGAGTAGTAAAATTTACTACTTTTTTTACTACTTTTGCGTTGACTTGAGTAGTAACGGTCAACTTTTAGTAAAAATTACTACTAATTTTAGTATTAAGTAGTAAACTACGTAAGTCTCACGTGCACGTATCGTTAGCCGCTTCCGTGCATAAGCAGTGATGGTATCTGCCCTCCCAAGTGTATTAGAAGAAAGGCAGACCAGAACGCCAGGAGACCTTGGTCGACTTGCGGAGGGGAATTGGAGTTCTTCAATCTGGCATTAGTGATCAACCCGAAAGCAAATATGGCGGCCCAGTCCGATAAGAAGTAGGTTAACCATATCATCAGAATGACCTAACGGTTGGACGTTCTTTTCTGGAGAGGGGAGATAATTGCAAGAAGCAGTTGCATCGAAAGGCTTAGTATCATGAAAACTCGGATACTCCACACGGCCCACATTTCCAGCAAGCTCGACACAAATGGAGTAGAAGCCATTCGTTTTCTCTAATCAATAGCCCGAGAAAATAACAGGAGAGATTAATTCCGGTCACCAAGTGGTAGATGAAAATCGCAAGGGCAAACCTGTTTACACAACTTCTCTGTGTAGCAGAAACGCTATTGATGAATAGTCACAGGTTCTTCTTCGCTCCATCTCTCAAGGAAAGCATTTATACATTTCTAACCATAGCCGGGCTCGCGTTCAATCCAAAAAAAATTTAATGGAACAATCAATCCCATCACATTAGGAAAACATACAAATGATTTTAAATTAAGCATGAGATTTCGAATCCTTCAAATCATCGGTCGACTTCTTGGGCCTCTCGGGCTGAACAAATTATATAGAGATAAGGGTCCGACCTTAGAAGAAGGGAAAGAAAAGAAGAAAGCCAAACTTTATAGTGAGGACATACCTGAAGGTGAAGCGGACGAGAGGAGCAGGCGGTGCGGTGATTCCAATGGGATGAAGGAGCTACACTTGCATCTCGTTACAGATTAGCGATCGGAGGAGCGTCTCTCGTAGATCTGGAATGTTAAAAAACCAGCATCTCGGAAGAAGTCGAACAAGAAAGAAGACAGATGCTGCATCTGAGTCAACGACAAGTCAATTATATACAACGGTTAATCAATTAAAAGAATTGTAAAATAGATATATAATTTTCTCGAAATATAAAAAAATTATTATAAAATTAAAAAAAAAAGCAGAAAACGTTTTCATTTTCATTTTTATCGAAAATAAAAAATGGATCACTTTTCTCATAACAAACAGGGCCTTATTTTCTGGATTTTTCGTTCTCTTATAATTAACTGAGCAATGGACCGTTGTATCAAGATCAATGGATTCTAAAGCGTGGTCACTAAAGTTAAGTAGATATTTTTGAGCTGTGTTGGATTCAGGGAATCTACGTTCATCCTTAACGACACGTCAAAATAAAGATGCCATTATATCTTTGATACGAAAAAGACTATTGTACCCTCCGTCTCTTTATGAAATTACAACTTAATGGCTCATCTCATGAAAAGGGATGAGGATAAAATAGTCATTCAACCATTTTTCTCAAATGATAACATTATTAAACAGTTGAAACTGTATTAGATATGTTCCAGTTAGGGGTGTTAATGAGCCGGACGGGGCTCGGACACCCCTTAGCCAAGCTTGGGCCCGGGTAAAATTGTATTGGCCTAAGTCCGAGCCCTAACTTGCCCCGGTTCGGATAATCTAGCCCAAGCTTGAGCCCGATAAAAAAATTTCAGCTTAGGCCCGAGTCTGAGCCCGACCCGAGCTCGTTGTCTCTTTCCTTCCCCTTTGCACCTATAGGCAAATTTTAAAATTTAAATGTTATTTTATATTTTTTCATATTTTATTTTAATTAATTAATTATTTATAAAATTTATCAAGCCGGGCCGGACAATTTGTCGGGCCAGAAAGTTTGTCCGAGCCCGGCTTGACAATAAAAAGTAAAGCCCGAGTTTGAGCTTGAGCTTGACTAAAGTTTGACTTTTGTCAAGCCGGGCTCGGGCAAAAAAATGAGCCGGGCAGGATAGTTCGCGAACCGGCCCAGCTCATTAACACCCCTAGTTCCAGTCCAATCCTTTAAGGTCTCTAGTTAAATACAGGAGGTAATTGGGATTAAGTTAATTGATTGATTCAAATAATAATTATTTTCATATTAATAGTCATCCGGTGTTACCGAACCTCTTTCTTTTTTTGGTTGCGTTGTGTAGGATGAATGAATGAATAAAGCCAAGAAGACTCCTGAGGAGAGAGCAAACAATGTATTTGGATGGGGCAGAAATCGAAGAAAAGGTACGAAAAAACACGATTCCAAAAAAATCAACCTCTCTCAACTTTAAAAAATTTTCACTCTTTTCCTTTCTTTTCTTTTTATTTCCTCCTCTTCCAAACACAGCCTAAATATGAATTTGGCCAAACGTCAAGAGACACACCCAAAAGCAAGAGAAATAAAGAACAAGCTAAACTGTAGTTAACGTAAATTTATAATTTATTCTATTAAAATTTTTTTAACTATTTTTAAACTTTTATATACAACTGGAGAAAAAAATAATAGTTGAATATAATAAGGGATTGAAAATAAAAATAATAAAATATTTATCATTTAAAAGCAAAAATATCCTAAAATGACAAAGATTCTTCCAAATTTCTTCACATTCTCTCACCCTTTAGGGGATGCGTGTGTGTTTTAGTTTTGATATATTTAGGTTTGCCAAACTGAGCCAAGGGGCTGACGGGAAGTTGTTTTTTGAAAACTCGTCTTTACATGAAGGCGGGTTTTCAAAACGCGCGATCATTAGAAGCCACAACCCTGCCTATTTATCTAAACTTGCCCTTTTTGCATTTTAATGGGCGCGTTTTGACGGTAAATCTTTATTTTACGAAATATGAACTATATTTCGCAATTTTTTTTTTTAAAACTAACCGTATTTCCGTACAAAACTCGGACAACTGCAACAACAAAAGAAAAAATGGAAAACCAATTGGTGGACCCATGTCCAAATGATGGTGGCGTTGGGTCGTGTTTGAATTTAGAAAGAAAACAAAAGTTCTTACAAATTTCATCTTGGAAAGTGTTCATTCATTCATTTTAGTCGAAGCACTAAAGTTTTAAAATTTTCATACTTTGTGGAAAAAAAACTACCTGGATAATAATTACAATGGAATGGATAAAAAATGGTGTAAATATTTTATAGCAACCCAAAGTAACCCATCAGCTCTATGTTCGTCAATAAAATTAATTGTGATGTCATCATACACTTAACAAACCTAATATTCTTTTACCATTGTCACATAAGAAACTTTGTATTGTTTATCCAGGTTTATGAAATGCCATGATGTAATCTACAAATTTGGAGAAAGTATTTTATCGGGCTCATGCCCGGACTCAACCTAATTTTTTTTAGTCAACCTGGGCTTAGGCCGAGTTACTAGCCCGAAAAGTCGCCGGCCGGGCTTGGCAAATTTAATAAATAAATAAATAAATAAATAAGAATTAAAAATACAAAAATGGGCCTATATGTCAAAAGGAAAAAAAAGGGAGAATTTCGAGTCGAGCTCGAGCTTACGCCAAAAATATTTTAACCAGGCTCGGGCTAGATTACAAGAACCCGATCAGGCCTGGACTTGAGCTCGATACATTTTTTAGTCGGCCGGGCTCGGGTAGGGGATGTTCTAGCCCAGACCGGGTCATTAACACCCCTATGTTTAGGTAATAGGTCCGGTGAGATTTTGGATGTGTTCAGACCCAAATATCCAAAATTTATAAAGGCCCATGGAGACCCAACGATAAGGTTGTAGGTTTGGCCGAAAACTTCATTAAAATTGTTTCATCTCATGTTTATTTAAATTACTTGACAAAGTTATTAGACCAAGAATATTGATTTTTTTTCATATAACTAGTAAAAGAATTATTTAATATTTTATTATTGAGGCAAAAATTATCAGGTATGTTCGGGTTTCAATGAGAAAATGATAAGCAAAACAATTTTTTAAAAAGAATAACATTACGACTTAAAATTTTTCATTAAGAAAAATAAGTGAAATTGGGGATAACAAAACGCAAAAATAATCAGTCGTTGACTGATTCGAGAATTCTTACTTCATCTATAGCTCCTTACTCCTTAGAAAAGTGAGCTATTATCCCAAAATGAGCCATCAACAACCGTACGAAGGTTATCAACTCCCTGCCCTCGCTCCGAAGGCGTACGTGCGAGTCGGCTCGACAGTGGCCAGATGCATATAACAACACCTCGACCAATGCCTCACTGGTTACATCCCATTTCATCGAACCTTTCTGCATTAGAATGTTCGCTAGGGCGCATGCCTCAGGCAACACGAACTTACCCTTTAATCTTCTATCATCAGATTTGGCCATGCCTATATGCTTATCGAGTATATCCTTGGAGAATTGCTTCATGGTCTCCGTGGGATGTCTCTTGCAATATCCTTTGCCTGGACAATAGTTTCGCGGAACCTAATTTCCTCGATCCCTGCTATAGGGGACAATAGCTCCTTACTCCTTTAGAAAGCGAGCTATTATCCCGAAGTGAGCCAACAACAACCATACAAAGGTTATGAACTCCCCGCCCTCGCTCAACACACGTACCTGCGAGTTGGCACGACAGTGGCCGGCTGCATATAACAACACCTCGACCCATACCTTGCTAATTACGTCCCACTTCGCCGGACCATTTTGCATTAGAATGTTAGCTAGGGCGCATGCCTCAGGCAACACGGACTTACCCTTTAATCTTCTAGCATCGGATTCAGCAGTGCCATTTTGCTCATCGAGTATATACTAGCAAAATTGCTCCAAGGTCTCCGTGGGTTGCCTCTTACAGATATTCTTTGCCTCGACAATAGTTTCGTGGTACCTTATTTCCTCGATCCCTGCCACGGGGGACATCAGCTTTGGTTGCGTGATCAGAAGATAAGTAATGTAATCCGACAAGACGTTGCTGAACTTCCTTCTTTTGGTGTCCTTGCCGTCAGCATGCCCGTCAGCTTCTCTGTAGAGCAATGCCAGATGAGGATGCTATGTTCGAACTCAAAATCATCTACAAAGTGTCGTCACTAGACTAAATTTCCAATGGAAAGTGGGTCTTCATCCCTTGCCTAGTATACCATCCTTACTTTTTCGGTGTCATCGAGCAATGCTTTTCCTCGCAAGTGACTAAACACGAAGTCCCACAGTTCCATATCGAGGCTGTTGTTCCATTGATATTGTAATTTGGTGAGGATGACTACCCCCATCTTGTCGTTGATCTTACCTGCAAAAGTTATGCTGGATTATTCATATGTCGGACCATTTAGTATTTGTTTAGTTAATACAAATTAACAAATACTAAGAAAAACCTCCAATAAATTCTCGATGATTCTAAATTGAGTTGTTTCATAATTATAAGCAATTAAAACAGAAAAAAAAAGAATGCACTCAATGAATATGACTTTGATTTTGAGTCTATAAATGCAATCTATACACAGTGATCTTTCTCTAAATAGTGTTATGGATGCAGACTTCTTATTGCTTTCATCAATATAATATCTCTTCTATTTTTCCAGCTTTTGAATCACAATATTGAATAGAAATGGAATAAGATTGTACCGTTGATTTTGCGACAACAGTCTCTTAGCTTGTATCTTTTCCTCTCACAGGAATCCTCGAAAGCGCGACCTAAAATGCTCAGCACCCCCGTACTCTCTGACCATTGCCGTATTGCGATGTGATAGCAACAACGACATGAACTGAAGTTGTCTATGCACATCAAGGCGATGCCTACTATGAAAATTAAGACTAGTCCATGCCCAATCATTTGGCATACGAAGTAAGTAAAATTGACTCTGGTCCAATTTGACATTATGAGCATCATCTCGCTGGCTGAATCCAAGGCAATCACCCCAGCTAGCAATGAGTAAGTGATTCGAGCATCAACTCCGTGAATCCCCTCTTTCTTAATTAGGCAAAACATAATCAGAGCGACGAGGACAATGTAATAGGCCAGACTACGAATGAGCACTCCCCAGCTGGAGTTGGCTGCAAGGACCTTGGTATAGAACACCTCGTAGAATAACTTCAGCTCCATCTTCAAAATTTCAAATGTCTCCCGAGCATCATTGTTCAGGAAACAATTTCGGCTCTCGAGCAACTGGGAATGTTCTGGCATCATGTCGACAACCAGACCCTTGAATATTTGGAAGTAGTAGAAGGCCATCTCGAGTCTCTTTCTGGGGGTATCTTGGCCGTTATTGCTGGCACCGATATTGGACGGGGTTGATGCCCCTTGTGGCCTCGTAATGTTGCTTTTCAGATGAAGGCGGCGGGATTTCACAACCAACTTCTTAAGATTCTCAACACTTGCAAGGTACAATGCTCTGGTCCTCTCCCCATACTTGATGGTGCCAGCAATAGCTATCAGGATTGTTGGCACACGAAGCTTGTTGTCCAGGAGCGTCTTGACGAAGATGTTGAGGAAGGCAAGTACCTGGACCACAAGGCCCACCAAGTGGCGCATCCACAGCGTATTGTCCTGTAGTGCATAAGCAGTGATGGAATCCGGCCCCCCCAAGTGTATTAGAAGAAAGGCAGACCAGAATGCCAGGAGATCTTGGTCGACTTGCAAAGGGGAAGTGGGGTTCTTCAATCTGGCATTCGAGATCAGCCCGAAAGCGAATATGGTGGCCCAATCCGATAAGAAGTATGCTGACCATATCAGCAAAATGAGCAGCCGATTGGAAGTTCTCTTCCGGAGAGGGGAGACGATTGCAAGAAGCAGTTTCATCGAAAGGCTGAGTATCATGAAACCTCGGATATTCAACACTGCCCACATATCTAGAAAGCTCGCCACAATCGGAGGAGACGCCATTCGTGTTCTTTAATTAATAGCCCGAGAAATGACAAGAGAGATCTATTCCGGTCGCCAAATGTTAAATATGCATGGGGAAACCAGTTAACACATCTTCCCTGTGTAGCACAAAATCTAATGTTGAATGGTCACAGGTTCTTCTTCGCTCCATCTCCCAAGGAGAGCATTTTGACATTTCTAAGCAGATCTGGGCTCTGTTAAATCCAGGAAATTAATGGAAGAATACCAGGAGAGTAGGAAACCTCACGAATGAATTCCAATTAAAAGCATAAGATCATTAGACTCCTTCGTGTCAACTTGTAGGGCCTCTCGGACTAAAAAAAGTATGAAGAAATAAGTCCCAACTGAGAAGAATGAGAAAAAAGGGAAAGTAAAGAAAGAAGCAAAGCTTTATAGCGAGGAAGAGGACATGCCTGCAGGTGAAGCGGACGAGAGGAGCAGGCTGTGTGGTAATTCAAGGGATGAAGAGGCTTACACTGGCATCTTGTTACGCATTTCTGGCGGCATGCGGAGCTGTCTCTCGTAGATCTGGAGTGAACAAAACCAACATCTGGGACTGGGAAGATCCAGAAGACATAAGCTGCATCCCGAGTCAATGACATTATTGAATCGTGGATGGATGGTGTTTGGACAACTAATGAGCTTAAACCGGTTGGATCGTGATGCGTGGTGGCCTGGCAGGATGGATGGCAGACGACGGAGGCAGATTTCGTTAGGTTTGTTAGTGTCATGGGCTTGGGCTCGCAAGTTGTCATGGGCTTGAGCCTGTTTGTAGTGGGTTGGATTTTAGCCTCAATTAGGCTTGGGGAATGGTGGAAGTTAGTTAAAAGTCGTCGTGGTTGTTAGGAGGGAGGTTTGATGGATTAAGGGAAAATATTAAATTCTTCCGAAATAAATAAGGGAAAAGTATTAGATTCTCATCAACTGGAGGAAATGTATGGTCAAAGTGAAAAATTATTAAAATTTCCAAACATGAGATTCTGCTAGTATGAATCCAAAACTAAATATTAGAGTTTGTCCATATTCACTACCATCAAATTGGCAAGGACCATCACATTATTAAGAAAATGAATCGTGGATGGTGTTGGAACAATTAATAGGCTTAAACCTGCTGGATCGACCATCATTATAAGATTCCTTAAACGCTGGATTTTCGTTTTCTTATAACTAGCAAGATCAATGGATACAACATAAATGAGGCGGTGGAACGGGAACCGGGGCCTATCTACGTCGAACCCGTGTAAGCGAACCAGACGCTTCAATCCAGGAAGCGCATCAAACCCGAGGCTTATGAGAGAAAAACGTAAATATTTCACGATTCAGACATTGTTTTCTGCCTAGAAAATAAAATAATCCTAATAAAATTTATTAAAAATGAGATTTCCTCCTGAATTGAAAAACCATTGAATCTGAACATTTCGCCCCGTATCATTCCTCACGAGTTGGTAGGAGTGTCGTCTTTTGGATCCAGATGTCATTTAATGAACTTTCAGTCGACGACTTACATGAACAATCATGACGAGCGGTCGGCCATGAACGTACTCACTCATTATGGTCACTTGACTTTTACGAACAATCAAAACGAACGGTTGGCCATGAGCGTACTCCCTCATTGGCGCCACTTTGGTAAGACGATTGTCACAGATATCTCGAGCAATTGACTATGGGCATATTCTCTCCCGGGTGTCATCTCGGGTTTACATTCCGATCCTTCCTCTCTTTTGACCAAGATGGGTTTCTGGAGCGGTTGGCCACAGACAAGTGATCTTCGGAGAGCCATCTTTTCGCTCCAATCAAGGTCTCGCTCTAGCAAGCGGTCACATCGCTCTACCATATTTAATATGACATGATTGATCTCCTACATAATATCCTGGAGACGACCGTAAGACATCAACAAGGCCTGCATCCCCTGTTCTCCGACAGCGGGATGGTTGTTGTCGTCGCCATTGCTACCTTACAATGCTTCTGCAATGATCTGATTTGATACCAACCGACGCAGGGAAATGGGGATCGGGCACGATCTACGTCAAACCCGCGGAAGCGAACCATGCGCTCCAATTCGAGAACGAATCAAGCCTGAGAATTATGAGAGGAAAACGTGAATATTTCATGATTCTGACATTGTTATGTGCCTAGAAAATAGCCTAACAATCCTATTCATCTTAATTTCTAAACCGAAAATCTTAACAAGTAATTTAAAAGATATTATCCTATAATAAAATAACCCTAATAAAATCTATTAAAAATAATATTTCCTCCCGAATCCAAGTAACGATACATTGAATTAACGGAATTTATATTCATATAATAAAAGTTATCAATAACTACATCAGCACCAAACTTTGAAACTATTTCTCGACCACTGTATTATAATTAAACAATCCTCCGAGAAATCATCTTCCAATCTTAATTTTTGTGTTTTCGTCATGTATGTAAAAGCATGTTCTATAATGGAAATTGTCTTTCCTTCCCTTTCTTTGGCCCTTTAATTTATGTACAACTACCAACCATTCCCTCGTTAGAAAAATTCGATACGTGTTACGCGAAAGGCAATTGCGCCAACACGCTTTTAGCGACCACACAAAATTGGGTCCGAGCACTTTGAGTCTTCTCAAATTCTTGATCCAAGGGAAAATAGCACCAATTAATTACCCGATATAGTACATTTGATTTGATTTGATTTTAGATATTGTTTAAATTTAGAGAATAGAACGAAATCTTTTAAGAGACTATATATTTCGAAGTGTAAGCCATACTAGGAAGAAGGGAGAAGGAGGCCACAACTAGAGTTCGAGTAGAGATACAGTAGAGACGACCACTTCCCGTTTAGGAAGATCAAAAGAGCTTTTATCTTTTCTTTTCTCTCTTACCTATGAAGTTTTCTTATTATCCTGAATTCAAATTGATTGTTCTTTCATATAAACTTAAATAATTAAATTATTCTCTTAGTTGTTTATTTCATTTTCGATTTCATTATATGGTTATCTTTGTTGACTTAACCTCGTTTTAGGTAATCAAGTGACAGTTAGAAAAAAATCTTTGTTGTTACTCCATAGGGTTGCCTTCAACAAACGTGATCAGAGTAATTCATAGATCTTGGAATTTATCATTGATTACTGTTGATAAGATTTTAATGATAAGTCAAACAGCAGTTTTGACCTGCTATGACTTTACAGAATCTGAAACCTCCTGTAACGAAGATACGCTTCATAAGAGAGGAAAAATATCACGTTCATATTTTCTACTTCACAATGATCATTTTAGTATCAAATGGTGTGATTAGAAAGTACTTTCTATAAATAGATATTTCAATAATTAATTGATTGTTAATTAATTATTGATTATCTAAATTAAATTATTAATTCAAAAAGAGAATATTCTTAGGAATATTATTTGGATTAATATTTATTGCTATCTGTTAAAATAATTGTCTGATAATGAAAAACGAAATATTTCATAATTAAGGAAAGTATTTTGTTTCATTTGGTAATTTCTACCTAATCTTCTATAGATGAATGGGTTATTTAAAAATTATTCTCGAATAATATTTCCAGAGAAATTTCGTCCAGATACATTGTAAACATTATCTGGAATGATTATGTAAGTTTGGAAGTATTTGATTAGATATTTCCTTATATAGAAGGTTAAGTTGTTGTGACTGGCCGAACCTTCTGTAATGCATTGTCCGGGGATTTAATTGTCAAAATAAGACAAAATTAAATCTGGAGGTTCCAAGCAGATATTTGCATGACCCCATCATCATAATTCTCAAGATTGGAAACAAAATATTTTCGTTTCCAACTATAGAAGGTTATCAATGAAATCTGGTCCAACCTTCTACAACGAGATTTCTGATGATTGGATGGTGTGATCAACGTAAAATCAGACAAATTCCATTCTCAATCACCTAATGGACGAAGGGAATGAATCTTGTCACATTTTGTTTATGGTAAAGTAAGTTTCCTTATGTACAGGAGGATGAAACTACTATAAGAAAGAAAACATAAAAACAATGTTTAGAGAGATTTCGATCTGAGCATAAGTCTTGACATTTGGCAACGTTAGTAGTTGTTTAACGTGTGTGTGAGTGTGCAGACGGATTCTCCAGGCGAGCGTTCTCGCCGGAGGTAACTACAGCAGGTTGAGCGTGGATGAAGCCGCTTCGGTGACGTCGTTGTGTACAGATCTGAGGGACTCGACCGGAACTTTGTCCGTGACGTCGGACTGCGTGCACCAGGGCTTGGGGAGAAGGTTCGTTGGTTGGCGAGTCGGCGTACAGAGTCGGTCAGAGAGAAGGAGTCCGTAGCCGACGTTCAGTGGTGAGGGACCTCCAACCTTCTGTAGTTGGTTATTTTGTTGTCTGTGCGTTTGCAGTAGGTGTGCTTTGGTGAAGCCACTCCGTAGGCGTCATTGGCTGCAAATCCGAAGGAGTTGGCCGGAGAAGCTGTCCGTAACGCCGGATGGGCGTACCGCAGGTCCAAGAGAAGGTTTCTGCAGCAGGCGTAAGTAGTGAGGGACTGCAACCTACTGTAGACGGTTATCTTTATTTGTTTTGCAGATTATATCAAAAAAACAAAAGGAGAAGCATATCAGAGGCGTCCAAACACTTAGAGAAAGTGTCATCGAATCTGTTCGTTGATCCACAGAAGGAACAGCCCGCTATAATGTCACAGAAGGCTGAAGCTTCCAGCCAATGTTTTGTGCTCGTGCAAGTCTGGTTGATTTCCTTGTGATTTGACCTATACACATCCTAAACTCAGCAAGAGAGTTTCTTGTATTAGTAAAGCTAGTCTTACCGTCCCGTGGTCAAAGAAATTATTTTCTTACACCACAGAAGGTTTTACCTTCTACACTGTAATCTCTATTCGAGTTATTAGTGAAAAGTGATCGAAAGTGGACGTAGGTATATTCACCGAACCACTATAAAAACTTTGTGTTCCACGATTTCATTTTGAAGTTCGATTCACAAGTTTCGTAATTATAGAAGCTTGAAGGTTCTGTAAATTACAGAAGCTTAGTTCTCTGTTTGAATTCAACATTTGGAACAAAAGCAGTTTCAACAAAAGCTTTATAGCATGTTGATTTCCTACAGGAGATTGTACCTTCTATTGCTCTCTGTCTCTGCCTTACAAAAGCTTACGGTCTGTAATTGTCTCAATTTTATTTTATTCTACAGAAGTACTATATATTCTGATAGAATTCAAAATTTTTTATTCAACAAAAAGGTTAACAGCCTGTTGAGATTCTATAGTAGCCGGTACGTTCTACGCGGTAGATTCCTTCTATACAGAAGCTTACGCTCTGTTACTATCACTATCTGTCTTTGTTCTACAGTAGCTCATTGCTCTACTAGAAAACCAACTAGTTGTATTAAAACGGGATTCAACAAAAGCTTGAGTGCTTAGTTACATCCTATAGAAGGTTATACCTGCTATACGCATATAACCGATTGTTGCGCTATTTTCTTCTGCTGAAATCTTAAGGTTTCTGTGGAATTAAACTACTTGGCACTTCTACTCTATTTTACGGAGATTTGATTGCCAGCAATATCTGTTTCAATTTAACAGAAGCTTTCGTGCGTTAAGAATCAGTACAGTACCGTAAATGTTTTATTATTCTTTATATATGCCTAACCTTCTGTAAATTGAAAAATGGGTGATAATTGCTATATACTGAAATCACACATTGGGAATCCTCCCATGTTTGATGGTAAAAATTTTTCCTATTGGAAAATCCGAATGAGTACCTTTGTAGATGCAATCGATGATGATATGTGGTCGTTCATAGAAGACGGTCCACCTCTTTAACCGATTGAACTACAAACTGGTCCTGATGGTTGTCCTACACGGGAGTGCCTTAGGATCAAACGAAAAACGGTTAAGTACTTAATGTTTAGTGCTATGTCGGAAAGTGAATTCATTAAAGTCTCTACTTGAACTTCGGGCAAAGAAATCTCGGATAAACTTGTCACCATGTATGTTGGGACAAATCAGATTAGAGAAACCAAGGTGAATTTCTTAATTCATCAATATGAGAATTTTACCATGAAAGGAGAAGAATCTGTAGAACAAATGTTCCAAAGGCTTAACCTCCTTGTAGATGCCTTAACTCATTTAGGCAAATAATATACTAATTCTGAATTAGTAAGAAAGGTTCTACGAATTTTACTCAAATCTTGGGAAGCCAAGAAAGCGGCTATTGAGGAAGCTAAGGATCTTTCTACTCTTCGATTAGATCAACTAATGAGCTCCTTAATGTCATATGAAATGGAGAGAACCTATTAGTCTGATATGAAAAGAGCTTCAATAGTCTTTAAAGCATCAGAAGAACCAACAGAAGACTCTGACAATGAGGCAGAAGTCGATTCGGAGGATGAACTCGCTATGATTGCTAAACGCCTTCTACAGTTTGCCTCCAAAAGACGTTTCAACAAGAGAAATCAGAAACGCGAAAGGCAACCTGATCATAAGATGATCAGATGCTATGAGTGTAATAAGAAGGGACATTTCAAATCTGATTGTCCTTTACTTAAGGAGAAGGAAAAACCTTCTGTACAAATCAAACCCAAGGAAACAATGATTGCTTGGGCAGATATTGAGGATTCTGATGATGAGGAAGAACAAGCACTTATGTGCATAACTACTCACACATAAACTCAAAACACTCTAGAAAGTCAATTTTGTTTTCGAACAGAAGTTACAGAAAGTGAATGGTATCTAGACAGTGGCTGCTCAAGGCAATGACCGGGGATTCATCTAAATTTTCTAAGTTGACTTTACAGAACGGAGGTTCTGTTAAATTCGAAGACAATAGCAAAGGCTCTGTCATTGGAACAGGAACTATTGGAAGTCCTGAATCTATGGTTATATAAGAGATTACGTTGGTTACAGAACTTAAACATAACCTGCTGAGCATTAGCCAGCTTTGTGACAAAGGTTATACTATAAATGTTCTGGTATCCTAAACAATTAAGTTCGCTTCGTTGGAAATCGGAAAATGAACATCTACACTTTAACACAGGAGAGCTTCTGTGTAACAGAAAGTTGTCTTCTGTCCGTCAAAGATGAAACAAATCTTTGGCATAGAAGGTTAGGACATTCCAACTTTCAATTGCTATCCAAGCTTGCTAGAAAAGAATTGGTAAAAGACTTGCCCAATATCAAATTCGAGCAAGACAACTTCTGTGAAGCTTATTCACTTGGTAAGCAAACTAAGTCTTCATTCAAGTCTAAGAATGAGATTTCTACTACACAACCTTTGGAACTTCTACATATGGATCTATTTGGTCCTACTAGAGTTCAAAGTATTGGTTAAAGAAGATATTGTCTAGTAGTAGTGAATGACTACTCAAGATACACCTGGGTCGAGTTCTTGACTCATAAAAGCGATGCATTTGAATCTTTCATAAAGCTCGCTAAGCAATTACAAAATGAAAATAAATGTTCTGTAAAAGCTACTCGAACGGATCATGGTACAGAGTTTGAAAACCATGATTTCGCTACCTTCTGTGATGAACATGGTATCGATCGCAACTTCCCTGCTCCGTACACTCCTCAATAGAATGGTGTAGCTTTATTTTAGCACCCACGCTAGTCGTGCAATAAGAACTATGCTCCTCCAAAGCTGCAAGGAGACACAAATCACATTCGTCCGATGGAAGCTGCCCGTTGCATGCCCCATGAGCCTAACATTCGCCACTTAACTCTTCATGGGATTTGCCATTGACTGCGTAGTTGTAACCTCGCTTCGATGTCATTGTAACTACCTCCTCGATGACGTAATGCAGGTAGATGCCATAAACACTGTGATCCCCTTGATGATGCCTTGCTGAGCAAACCTCATTTACCAATTTAGTGTCTGGGATTTCTTCAACTAAGCTGCTCGGGAGAAGAACAACTATCGGTACAGTCCACATTATAAGCTTCATTTCTACCTTTTACTTTTTCGGGGTATATTTCTTCTCGGTTTAGGGTTTAAGGTTTAGGATTTTATACATGTGGGCATTAAGTTCTTCTTTGAACACATATGCCTAATTCCTTCATCTAGTACATGTCAAAGCACTCATTGGTCGATATATTTATTTTATCCTGTTGTTGTTTTTTCCCAAGTACAATGCCATATATGTCTAAACATATATTAGACTATATATTTAGCTTATCTTGCCGAGTGGCACAATAAACGATCTCGTACACACATGTATTAGATTATATGTTCAAATTATCTTGCCGAATGTAACATTAAACAAGCATATACCATTGATGTAGGCCTAGCCGAAAGGACTGGCCATCTATTCAGTCGAGTCTACTTATTCGAGATCAAATTGTCGCATACGTCGTATATAATCGTTTCCTAAACGTACTTCACATCGGTTATATCGCCCAATGAGAACGGTGTTCCACGTAAAAGAAGAGACATGAACTGTGTCCATGAATTTTTATACTGTTATATCATTTTTCCTGCCGAATGGAACATTATACAATCCTGAACATACGACAACTATACAATGGGATGCATATATCATTCGATCCAACTAACCATTTACCATTGACATCTATTCGGCCGGATGGATATTGCATGTTGCCAGTTGGGTCCACTCAATTGACATTAAAATTGTCACATATAATCGTTTTCACTCGTACAAACATAGGTTTGTATGTAATTATCGCTGGCTCGCCAAAAAATTTACGAAATACAGTTTCATTTTCGAAAATATCCTGAATACCACCTCTTAGTCGAAGTTTAAAAATGTGGTTTCAAACCGCTACTAAGGTGCACTTGATGAAAAATTAAAGTGAGTGATGCGCCATAATATTTGACCAAAATCAAAGTTTGAAAATCGCGGTTTCAAACTCCGACATTGATTAAAAGTCGCTATTTGAAATCACTGTTCCACTAGACACCTGGAACGCCTCCTTCACTTTAATTTTTCACTAAGTATACCTAAATCGTGGTTTCAAACCTCGACTTTGACTGATTACCTCAAAGTGGCGGTTTGAAACTATGTCTTCATTGTAAAATGAAAGTCGCGGTGTGCAATTAAGGGAGTTTTGAAATGAGCCTCTACAACAATAACCTGACAGGTTCAATCCCTCCTTCATTGGGGAACCTAACACAGCCTCCTCTACCTTTATGGCTACTTCCTCAATGGAAGTATTCCAAAGGTGATTGGAAATCTCCAGTCCCTCACAGATCTCGAGCTAAGCAAAAACAATCTGACTGGTCATGTTCCTTCTTCCTTGGGTAATCTGAGAAATCTCAACAACCTCTTCCTCCGCCAGAACATGCTCAATGGAACAATCCCAGAGACTTTGAGCAATTTGAAGAACTTGGAGGTCATAGAACTGGACATGAACGATTTCACCGGTCCCTTCCCAGAAAATTTGTGCAGTGGGAGAGCCCTCCAGATACTCACAGCCAGCGGCAATAATTTTGGTCGGACCAATTCCTACTACCCTAAGAAACTGCATGAGCATGATCAGATTACGCCTTGAGCAAAACCAATTGACGGGAACATTTCGGAGTTATTCGGTGTCTATCAGGAATTGGAGTTCCTGGATTTGAGATTTAATCAGTTTTATGGCAAAGTTTCGCATAACTGGGGAAGCTGTTTCAAACTCAGCGACCTGAGGCTAGCTGGGAATATAATACAGGGAGCCTGCCTCGAGAGCTCTGGAACGCAAAGCTGCTGCATTCTCTCGACCTATCCTCGAATGATATATCGGGTGGAATTCCTATAGAATTTGATAAATTGACGTCTCTGGTGAAGTTAAATTTGAGTCGTAACAAACTGGATGGGAGCATACCTACGGAGATCATGAGCCTGGGCAATCTCCAGAGTTGCACACTATAAAGGAATTGTCTGGCAGTTGAATTTGTAGGGGAACAAGTAATCTCTGACTTGAATGAAAGAAAGAAATATCAGAGACTATATGATCAGTGGCCCCTGTGTTCACTATCCAATATTTTGTTAAAAATTTATTAACAGCACAAGAAAATGCATGGCAAAAAGACAAGACTGTACCCACTTGATTTAACAAACTAGAAGAAGAATGAGGATGGGAAATTGAACCTGAGACTTTAGATTTAGCAGTACTATTCACAGCAAGCATCACCATTAACATTAGAACTTGCTGCTTAGAGAGACTAAGCTGACCAAGTTGAGGAACCACAGAATTGGTCGTATCTCCTTACTGTGCACCCATAACCTGCACTTGGTTCACACTCCTTAAACCGGGCGTCCTTCCTACATTTTCAACTCTTCCTCTGCCATATCTCCCAACTGTCCTGAGATGGATAAGCAATGAGTTGATAACATTTATTTTTCATATGACCCTTCTTGCCACAATGTTCACAAAACCAATATGTCTTTCTTTTTCTTCCAACCACATGACTTTGATTCCATGTCATTTTGTAATTTCTAGTTTCTCCCAGAAGATGCTATCATAGCCATCATAGATTGCGGATCTAGGGACATAATGACTTTGATCACCGGTTCGACCCCACCATACACACTCCACTTGGATTTACGGTTAGTCTCCTGGGTGATGGCTAATAAAGCCCAGGAGCTGCCCACTTGCTTGCCCTTTGGGCCTCAACTGAAATTGGATCGACACGAGAGCAGACCTCAAGTCGGGCCCAGAGGCAATGTAGTATTTAAGAGTTTTATTAAGTAGTTAAGCGGAATAGTGAGTCCAAAGTGGAAAAGACAACATAAATGACAAAAGAAAGAAGAGGAAAAGAGCGGAGACATGGGCGCATGTCGCGGGTGGATCCCGTTTCCGGTTCCATTTAAAATGGATATCCTTCCTTGATGATAAGGCTTCGAATTCTGAAAACATGTCGGAGTCACTACTAACCTATTTAAAGTTCAGGTTAGAAAAACTATAGAGATTCTTTTAGGTGCGGGAACTAGGGATTACTAAATCGCATGCATCACAAAGAAAAGGGAGGCCATTATCGTGTATTTTCGATGTCTAAATTTATTTGAGCTCGGTTTTAGAAAATAAATTGTTTGACAAAAAAATGATCTCGAGCTCAATAATGCTTAAAATGTCTATGTGAGTCATTTTTAGAAAATATTTCTTCTTAAAATTTATTTTTTCGGGCAAAACGCAAGCAACAGAGATTGATTAATGCCCTTGACAATTTCTAAACCGAAAGGATTCAAGGGAGAACCGGGTGGCGGATGAACGAGATTTGTACCATTTCCCGGCTCCCTTAACGCTCCTGTTAGTGTTGTACCTTTCGATGCTATTTTAAAATAGGTTTACAGCGAACCTGGCATCTCCCAGAAGATGCCATCATGCCATCATGCGCGTGTCCCTAGATCGGCAGTCTAATATATTCATTATGTCCTGTATTTTCTCTTCTATTCCAATGAAGTGATCAGGGAGGATTCTGTGTTTGATCTCGAGTGTACAGCAAATGTGTTCGGCGATTTGTTTAATGAGCTTCCCCTGCCTGCATTCAATCTCATATATAATATCATATGCTAATAACCGAAAAACATCACTATTTTGTCCTACGCCATGTCCTTGCTAGAAAGTGATAAATGAGGCTCACCCTTTAGCATCCGTTGGATTCCATCCCTTTGTTTCAGGGATCTCGGATAGCACCTTTCTCCATCTCTTGACGGTTTGGTAGCTAGAAGTCTTCTCATGCTCGTTCAAGGCATTTCGGTACAGATCGGTCTTGAGCTTCACATCACTTGCATCCACGTCGTAGAAGACAGGGAGCATCTTCTTCTCCCCTGGGAATTCCTCCATACAATCCGCCATCCAAGTTATTTCTGTAAGGCACCATTTGCTGGATGCAAATCCCCTGGAGAAGATGGGGAGGAAGATATTGGAGTCGTAGATGGCCTTCTGGATCTCACCCCCGATGGATTCCCCGACACGGCTCTCCTCATCATCCATGAACACACGGAGTCCAGCATCCTTAAGAAACTCAAAGAGGCAGTCGACAAAACTTTGACGAGTGTCGGGACCCCCGAAACTGAGGAAGACGTGGTACTTCTCGCCGGGTGAGAGTGGGGCAATTGAGGCCATAGGGAAGAAGGTTTCTTCGCATGTCACTATAAATCAAACACACGAGACGATATAGTCAAGGAAATGAAGGAATTTGACTTTTTATTAAAATGGTTAATCACCCTTTTCATTAATTGTAATGTCACTGTTTCGTGAAATGTCGTCTTTTTTATTTTGAAGTACTTTCTTGTATCAAAACAAGATGACTCCGCTTAAATTTTATTTAAAGCCAGGGGTCGATGTAGATTGATACGTTTCATCTATCTTTCCAACGAAACCAAATGTAGTGGACATGCGAAAAATCTCGGTTATAAATTAAGGGTTGGTGGATGCACGATCAAAATCTCAATTGTCATCCGGAGTAAGTTAAGTCGACAAGTTTTGGGTTAGCAAGAGCAGATCAGTTGTCAATCATTGAGGTTTCGGCCAATCCACTTTAGTTTTCTGAAGAGCGATCTATGGGAGGTGCTAGCTTTGCTTCAACAAACTGCCGACGACTAAGTCAGATCCTCATCTAAAAGTAACAATTTGTTTCATCAAAAGCAATCCCAAGAAAGATTTTTTTTTCCAGTCACTGAGTTCGTGTTGACAAGAAGTGCGTCAGCACGCGGCCTGTGTGTGTGGTTACTGTAAAGTCTAAATTCACAGAAGGAGGACAGAACGAAATAAGCACTTCACTAACAAAATATTTGTTTTTAAGGAAAAGGACTTACCACCATTGCCAAAATGGGCGGAAGATTAAACAAAACGAGAAAATAGGGGACGACGATGACTTGGGTCTGCTGAAAATTGCCTTAGCAGAGCGATGGATGGACGTGGAAAGCTTCCGACTACCTTAGCACAACGACATACGGACATGGAGATCTTCTAGACACCAGGGGTTTTGGACATTGGAGGGAAAGAGAGGAAAGATGAGATGAGAGAGGTTTACGACCAGCAACCAGATATGGACTTATGAATTAATCATACCTATTTATAAGAACATGCTGCTGGAAGACGTAACCATGATTTGTTGCCCTCTGATACCAAAATTTGTTGGGGTAGTTTGGAAAGCAGTACTTTTCTGTATCACAGGAAGGGGTTTGCAGAACCGCTACGACACTGCGAAGTATATTTGGAAATAAGAAAAAAGGAAGTTTGAGGAGGATAATTTGGATAACTGCAGACCATTTTACTTTTCTTACAACCAGAATACCTTCTTGGTCTTTCTCTCACACCCTGTTTTTTTCTTACAACATGTGGTGATTGCTTCCCCTTTTATAGTGTCCTATGATAGATATAGAGAAAGCATTTACTCTACCCTAGTTATTAGGTCATTAATTTTTTTTCTATTAATATCAGCAGGGTTCGTGGTGGACTTACTTTTTGCGAGCCCTCTCATGAGGCTCGGAGGCTCTTTACAAGCCTGCAAACTTCAGGCCCGGCCCACTACATCCCCTCTGGGCCTGACTTGAGGCCTGCTCCCCTGTCGGTCCAATTTCAGTTGAGGCTGAAAGGCCCAACAGGTGGGCGGCTCCTGGGCTTTATTAGCCATCACCTAGAAGACCAACCTTAATTTTTCCAAGTGGAGTGTGCGTGATGGGGTTCGAACCAGGGATCATGACAAGGTTCCAAACACCCACCACCCACCTTACGCCACTTAGGTGTCCTCGCAAGGACTGAGGTCATTAATTACTGCCCACTACCAAGGCATTAACACCATCCCGCTAACACACACTTAATGGCACTAAATGAGATTACAAATTAATGACATTTAACAAATGGTTACCCATAAAACCTGTCCCAAGAGCACTGATTGTCAACATCGGAGATATGTTCGAGGTCTGATTATGAATTAATACGAGACATCATAGGTTTCAGAGGCTTCTCGTACACGAATCTAACATTTCATATATTTCGCTGCAGATAATGAGCAATGGGGAGAACAAAAGTATAGAGCACACGGCAATGGTCAATTCAGAAAAGGAGCGACTATCTATAGCTGCCTTCCATGGCATAAAACTGGAAGGGACAGTTGGACCCCTGCCACATCTTACAAAAAGGAAGCGTGCCCGCTATTAGACTATGAGCCACATCAATTATGTTCAACGGATGTCCAATCGCAAATGGGAAAAGCACGTTGGATTTCATTAAGCTCGATGCAAATGAGATCCTAAGGGAGCAATGATCATCCTGTTTGCCTTCACAAAGCTTGATGGGTATTTGTTCTTCTCAATTGTCTTGCCGAATGGGTCTTTTATATTCTCATTTCCCAAATGAACATCAGTCCTTAAGTTTTCCATTTCGATGTACTTGGTATTACTTGTTATTGTGTGCAGCCATATGTCAAAACACTTCATAATATTAGTAATTAGTTATTAGTAAATCTAAAATATTTACTATTATTAATTACTTTTCTACTAGTAATTAATTGAATATCAGAAATGCATTATTTGGGAATCTAAAATTATTCTCGGATGAATTGATGATATGAACATTTTGATCAACATTGAGTATAACTTTGGTTGCATTAGACCGAATGATTGATATTCAAGTTATACCTGGAGGTGCATGAGTTTAGGGGTATATTAGGCATGACCCATTTATAGAGAATACCACATGTTCATCATTATTCATCGATTCTCTGTTGAAAGACTGTAACTAATATCTTGACTTGAGACCTTATGCTGGATCGTTCAGGTGCACTAAGAGGGGGTGAATTAGTGATTGTCACTTTTTCGATCATTCCTCAGTTTATACGGAAGCATACTGTGTCACAACAAATCGTTACTCAGATATGAGACCTGCTCGTTGTAAATGTTACGATTTTGGTCGAGTAGATTTTCGTACGAGTGTTTACACGATCATACTGGAGACAATAGTTTATATGGTTCTGCCTTAATCAACTTACGTCTATTTTCCATCAACGAAGTGATTCCACTATATAATATAATTGGTGCAAAATGCCCTTGCACTACGCTTTCGGTTTCTCACAAAGTGAGATTTAGAATCCATAAAGAGATTAAAGATCACTCCGGCACAACAATCAACTCACTCAGTGGACACCATCTCGTTTCCAACAGATGGGTGATCATGCGCAACAGTTGGTAGCTCAAAGGATTCTCACACAGCACATTGTCACTTAAGCATATGCCTGTCTATCAAAGCACAAAGTCAACGTTGAAGTTAAAGTCCTCACAAAATGATTCCTTATAGTGACAGAACGTCTCCTCAAGGAGCAGTCCGTTTCTGATTAACAGCAAATGAATGCTTCAGCACTTTATAGCGCAGCAGAGGATTTCCACCCAACACTTGTCTCATCTTAATAAGACCATGTCTAAAAGCACAAGAGAGATAACCACACAGAAAGTCGCTTAGAGCTGAATAGAAAAAAGGGGTAAGTTCCTCACACGGCGAAGTCGGGGTATCCGTCCGACACACAGTTCGGACGTACACGATTACCATAACCGTGACTCACTGCACTGCACACCCTATACGTAGGGTGAAATTTTTATCTCCAGCGACTCCCACGTAACCTGCTCTAATGTCCTTCCAAGTGGTCGAAACTTTTGCACAACACCCTTCTTCTCGGGATGACCTCTTCCCACTCAAGCGGCATTCCAACTCCTGCTCTACCTTGCAGGCACGAGATGGGCCCGGTTTGACCATCATTTTTAGGACCGATTAAATTTTAAGCTGGGTTTGGACAAATAAAATAATAACCTTACCAAGCCTGCCCGACTCGGTTAAAATAATAATTAGAGTTTTTACTTCTATTTATTTTTAATTTGGAATGAGGATTTTAATTATATATTTAAAGAATATTTACATGGACTTAATTTCTCTTTTTTATTATGTTTTATTTTTTCTTATATTTCATCGAGCTTTTGGACCGGGTCTGGTCTTGGGTAAAAAATTTTGGCCCTGATAAACCCGACAGGCATTAGGGCCTGGGCGGGCTTGGAAAATTGATAAAAATTTTTAGTTTGAATAAACCCGGCCCGAAACTACTCGAACTTGCCCATCAAGCAGGTCTAGATCACAGAGACTCTTGAAAAGGATGTATTGATCGTGTAGCCATGGCTGTGATCTATGGAGGAAAAAAATAAGGGAGTGTCCAGATTCATTTGACAATCCTATTGATTTGTTTTCAAGTTTCAGCGGAGTAGATACCTGCACAATGGTCGCTGCAATAGAGATGGAAATTTCTAAAACGGTAACTTCCCTTAGTTAATTTATTTCATTCAAATGAAATAATTAAAATACCATAAATATAGATAATTGGCCTGACGATAGTTTTATCAAAACAACTATTGAAGTCAAATTATAATTTTAAAAAATTTGATTTGACAATTAACCTTTTATAACGTAACGTTGCAGACAATTATTAGCTTTCATAATAAAAATATATTGTTTCTAAATCTTTAATTGGAAAGACAATATTTTAATTTTGAGTTGCCTAATAAAAAAAAGGAGATATTATACTACCAAATGTTGTACATTTATTTTGTTTCCGTATTTACAAAGGACTAGCCTAATATAAATAGGGTTCATTTACATCAATAAAGACAGATAAATATAGTCTTTTATCTTCAGCTTTCTTGCGTTATTGTGATCTCACGTTCTCAAAGTATTAGATTGACTAATCTTTCTATCTCAAAGTAAATGAAAGACTAGTCTTTTATTTCATCTTGTTTTCCTTATTTCACGGCCTCATCTTGCGATCTCACGATCTTTCCGATCTCACAGCCTCACGAATCTTCAGCCCTTGGATCCGAGCCTGGAAAATGGCGAAAAACTAATACGAGAAGGCTATTACTCTTTAACGTGTGGAGCAGGACAAATTATTTGATAGAGCCGGCGCAACAACCCGCGGTACACATAGTATATTAAATAAACTCCGGGTTATATTAAAAGTTCAAATAATTGATAACATTTTTCCATCTCATTGAATCGTTGACTGCAATACATACCAATTCGCTCGGCTTATTTTAATTATCATTCTTTTAAAAAAAATAAAAAATAAAAACCCTCGAAAACAATATTACATTATCTTCACACGTACCACAACCCTCTCAAATAATGCCTAGTTCAAGAAACAAAATATATATAGAGAGAGAGAGGCCAAACAATGGGGCCATGTTTTATGGCCAACTGCCATGTCAACACCCCAATCCAGATGCTTTTTTGGGTGTTCATGACTCCATCGATACCATCACATCTTTACCCTAATCATGAGTTCGGGTATTCCTAATTACTATCTCTCACATTCTAAGCATGCGAAAATGTGGCGATTGTCTAAATAAGATTTGATTTCGATTAACGGGCTTTGGACTTGATCCGGGAGTTGGCGCGGACTTGTATCAATGTTTTACGGGCATTGAACCCGATTCGGGCTTTGGACTCGAATTCATATTGGTTGTTTAGGAAAACCGTCAAGGATGCGGCACAAATCCTAATGTGCCTACAATACACTTCAATTATTTAGATAATAGGGACGGAGAAGGGCGGTAACTGCGGGCCTATACACTTGGGCCCGCAACCCGTTACAAGTGGGCTTTGAATTATTTCGGGGAGGCCCATACCTCCCTATTTATACCTTATGTGACGGTTGGGGCTACTTTATCGTCTTGACATCGCGGTTTTTACACACGCGGAAAGATCCACACGATTTGATACACACGCTTTCGAATAGTCTTCGAAAATTCGGAGTCGATCCTCCAAAGCTGCATGCTTAGAGTACATGCAAAAAAAATGATACAAGTATGCAAGAGGTGAGGGACAGGTTATCTCAAATGAAATAGATGACTGCCCGTGGAAAAATCGGAAAACCAGTCCAAACTTAATCAAAGCATGTCGAAAAATTATGAAATTGGCGTCAAAATCTCTGGAACTTAAAGTGGGACAGGTCCATTTAAACCGCCTGGTTTGGAATTGTGCAGAAATCTCATAATTTAGATTTTTCCGAGACAACAACAGTCGGAAAACTCATCCAAAAAGTCAAAACACATCAAAAATTACAAAATTGGAGTCAAAAGCTTTGGCACTCGAAAGGGGATGTGCCAAATGTAAACTTTTCGGTCACAGAGTTGATAGAAAGTTCCAGTAATCAAATTTTCTTGGACAGCAGTGTGCTACCGAGCGGAGCAGGAGATTGCTCGTGCAATCATTGGAAAACCGGACCAAAACCCAGAGAAAACGCGTCAAAAAATTATGAAACCAGTACCAAAATCTCCAAAACTTAAAGGGGAACGTGCCTGTGTAAACCGTTGGGTTACACAGTTCACTGAATTTTATGAATTGGGTTTTCCGGGGTAGCATTGTGCTCTTGACAAGAACAGAAGGCTTGATAGAAAAAGAGAAAAACATACCGTGCGCATAAGATAAAAATATGCACGATATATCCAGATGACCGTAATTAAATGCAAAAAGCATGTCTCTCAAATATAGCGACAATCCAACGGTCAGATCGTTTGGAATCATGAAAAGAACAGGGTTGTGACGTGCAACGAGTTCAACCCTATGTATGTTATGTTCACGGGATTGTATCCAACTTTACCAGAAACTTCAATGGTCGATATATATGTTTACAACCGTCGTGGAGTCTAGTTTAAGTTTGGAGACGATCCAGCGGACGGATCTCCCGAAATTGCCTCAGAAGTGGGACTGCAGTAAGCTGTCTGGTAGCACCGGCATTTTTTAGGCAAAATGGCTTCACTACCCATTCAAAAATCCCTTAGGGGCATCTAAACGCAGTTTTATGGACGTCTTCTTTTGTGATAAAGATCTGATTATAATCGAAAAAACCATCCATAAAAGACATAACTTGATGTCCGGTTGTCTTGTCTTTAAGATCATCCCCGATGGGCATGGGGTATTCTTCCTTCGGAGTCGCTCGGTTTAAATCTGTAAAGTTTAAACAGACTCTGATTTTACTATTCTTTTTTATTACAAACACAATGCTAGAAATCCACTATGTATAACGTGAACTTCTTATGTACCCTGCCCGGAAGAGTTTTTTGACTTCTTCAAATACCAATTGCGTAACTTCTCTAGTCATCTGTCGCATGCTTGTTGAATAGGTTTAAAGTCTTTCTTAATGGGTAGCGTATGCTCTACTAGTCTACGATCTAGACTTTAAATTCTTCAAGTACTTCTCTAATCGCATCAAACAACTCTTTATTAGCTGATGAACTGATAAAAATAGTCCTAGGAGATTTGTTAGCTGATGAAACCAATTTGTACCTTTGTTCCAAGGTAAGGTCTTTGCCAGTTTTACTTGCCTCTGCATGAAAAATACCTTTGTTACAATATAAATACTCATCAGCCTTAATAATTTCAATCTCAGAGTCAAGCCATTATATCAATTTTCTACGCAGGGTGGAAGGTATGGCCGCGCGGCCTTGTGAAGCCAATCAAGGCCTAGCAAGGCATTAAAAATAGGAACTATGTCTATGAAGAAGAATGCGGTTTCTTTTTCCTGACGCCCGACCCCTAGGTGCACAGAGAATACTCCTAAGCATTCAGATTTTCTACCATTAAAACCACTCACAGTAATATCGGTTTTAACGAAATCCTGGAGTTAGTAACCAAGCATTCTGAATTTAGACAGTGGTAGCACGTTTATCGTTACTCCATTGTCGATTAGGACCCTGCTTACCATAGTGTCGTTAAAAGTAGTAGTGATATATAGAGAATGCATACGTTGTTTCATGCTATCAAATGGTTTTCTCAACTAGTGGAGCAGAAATCCAAGCGGGTAATCCAATATATGAGGAAGAGGAGTTTTACCTCTTACGGTTTCTTGCTTACAGTTACTGTCAAAATCTGCTGGTAGAGTGAGAGCATTACAGCTCACAATAGGTTTCCTATCGCCATCAACATCACTTGGTATTTCGCTCTGAGCCCAGTTCCTCCGAGTAATCTATAAACTGAACGCGATCTAGTTTGACTTTCAACTACTTCATGTACATTTTGGCAGATGGAGTAGCTCCTGAGAGGGTAGGCCTGAGCCTCTCGGCGACGTGACTTAGACGTCTATCCCTTCTCTTGTGAGTCTTTAGTGGTAAAGGCATTTTGCCAACAGTTTTCTGCCAATATTTCGAAGGATTAACCACTTTAATCATTCTTGATTTCTTAGAACCAAGTAAGGGTTGACTTACCTCTACGAAATTTCCAGAGAACATATCGTACCCGGTAACTGTTCTTGTTGGCACATGTTGCGATTTAGAGCAATCGTTACTTTCACTTGTACTTGAGGTTGTAGAGCGTGTAGGTCCAACCACGATCTTCTCATCTGATGACAAGTCTACCGGCTTGAGGAAGTAATTGACACAAGAAGGGGTGCATATTTGTTAGATTAGGATCTTGTTCTGAGCTATCAATTTACATTTCAAGCAAAGCATCATTTCCTCCAAAAATTGAGCTATTGATGGACCCGCTTGAATTGCCTCCACATCCAGTTTGGGTGGTCCATTTTTCGGCTTGACAGCTTTCTTTTGTGGGCTTGCCATTTGCTGGGATTTGTCAGGAAATCCGTGACTCGCCAGTGAAATCTGTCCTTTCTAGTCCCTGCCCCGCCCCATGCTGGACGCGGCTTTCATCAAATTCAAGCTGTCGATTAGATCGTTCCAAGATACAGAGCTGTTGTTCGAGCATTTCTCTAATTCTGTCACGACCATGGGGGCCACCTCTTCCTCCCCGAACAACTGGCCTACGCTCCACACTTGGAGGGCTTCTGATGATGGCTTGCCTCCTCTGCAAGGAAGTAGAGGACGTTGACATCAGCAACAAAAATGTCAAACGTATGAATAGCGATTTCATCATCAAAAGGTTTATCGTGAACCATAGTGACTTCGTCTACTTCAGGAAAACATAATTCCTTTGACTCTATAAGGTCCTGAATTATGTTCCTAAATGACAGGCAATCCCCGATCGTATGTGTGAACAACCTTGCCATTTGCAATAATTCCTTGTTTTCTCTCTCTCAATTTGTGACATTATATGGCCAGGTTTTAGCTTGATCTGCTTTCGCTGAAAAAGCTAGTCAAAGATCGCATCTGCCTTGTCTATGTCGAAGGGATATTTCCTTTCTTTATTAGACTTTTGAGATGCTTTCGCCTTTGAATTTTTTCTTGCTAGTGGGTCGCAAATTGTGGCCTCACTCTTTACAAATTCAGCCAAGTCTACCTCAAAACTATTCGATTCCACTTGATATGCTCGGGTAGACTAAGCTTGTCTATGTCGAAGGAATATTTCCTTTCTTCACCAGACTTTTGAGATGCTTTCGTCTTTGAATTTTTTCTTGCTAGTGGGTCGCATATTGTGGCCTCACTCTTTACAAATTCAGCCATGTCTAACTCAAAACTATTTGGTTCGACCTTATCGGTTGATTTGACCTAGAAGGCCCCTGGACCAACCCCTCAGTGACGTACATGAATTGCTCATTAATGCAGGATGGTTGCTCTTTAACCGGGATCCTCGCCTAAAAACTTTCTTCTCGAGGACGGTCGATTCTGCTGGTCCCTGGAATAAGGTTTTCCCTTGATGGTATTTCCTCCATGGGTGCTTTGTCGGGACGGCGAGGGGGCACATGGTTTGCAAACCTGTTTGTTTCACCTTGCACCTCGCTGTAATCGTCTACCAGATTTGTTGTATACACAACGTTCGATCTATAAGGAGTGGGAGACCGAGAAGAAGAAGGTCTAGAGGGAGACATTTTGTCTCTATTACACATCTCTATGATGCCTTGATTGGCATTGTTCCAAAGATCATCCTCTTGAAAAGATACCTTCCGTCTCCAAGTAGTTACATGCCGAGCATCTCCCATGAATGAATTGTCTCTATCAATAAGGTTACTTGCTTTCGGGCTGGGGTATGGCCGATTTAAGGCGTTAATCTTTTCTAGTATTTGAGCCATATTGTCATGCAGCCCGGCGATACACCTGTCCATGTTTATCTGCATGTTGTGCAGAGCTCCATGCACATCTCCCATATTCTTCTTCATATCATTGAATTCTTTATGAAACTCAAGTCTTGATATGAACTCAGAAGGGGTATGCGTCATCAAACGGGGCTAAGCGGCATCCATTTGGCTTCCTAGAGCCTTGGTTTCCTCACTAGTGACCCCTTTTACATTTTGATCTTCTCCATCTAATGGAGGGGGTGGAGGGTCATGGTTAGCTCTGCTCCCGGTGTTGTTAGCCATCTGTAAATAGTCAATTTCCTCGTCTCCCACTGTGGTTGCAAAAAACGTGTTCGCGTCGGAATGGATCACATTGGGAATATTTGGCATGAAAACTTACAGCGATTCAGATGTGGTCGTCAGTAAAATGAAATCAAATGAATTGAATTAATCAACGATGCTAAAACAACGTCTTTACAATAAAATCAAAAGTTTACAGCTATAAAATAAAGAAAAGCTTGATGGTGCGAATGGTGGAGACGCCGTAGACTGGCTGCTGGCGCCATAGACTTGTGAACGGGAACGGTGGAATCTAGACGCTGGAGGCTTGATGGACGGAATGTGGACGAAGGCTGAGGCGGAGGTGACGAATCAAAGGCGGAGTTTGGTTGTCTGGGCTACGGTTGCTCACCAAGACGATGGAGTGATGGCTGAGCTTGGTTAACAGAGCTACGGTTGCTCACTCTGATGGTGGAAGTGAAGACCAACAAACCCTTGCGAGTTCACCCAGGTCGGGGTCTGGACGCCTGTTTTCTAAAACTAACGGTTGACGATCAATGCAAAGTCTGTTGTGTTTGATTGTCGTACTTGACTAGGGAGGATCTCCTCTCCTTTTGTACTGAATTTTGTTATGCCTGTGGAGCTTGATACGTTCTCAAAGAATCTCTCCAAGTCGTAGTTCTCCTAACTGACCCCGAAAATCTCGGCAACAAACTGTTCTCAGACTCTTATCCATGCCATTTATTAACTTAGACCCGTGTAGACCTGACGGTTTCCTTCGTAGACTCGGTACGGGCTTGTGCCTTCCTTCTGGCCTTAACGGGCCACGACGTGGTTCTTCGTGGGCCAAGGTTAAATTAGGCCCCAAAGTAATTTGTTATGTCAACGCAACGAGTAAGTGATTCGAACATTGACCCCGTGAATCCCTGCATTCTTAATTAGGCAAAACATAATCAGGACAATGAGGACATTGTAGAAGGCCAGACAGCGAATGAGCACTCCCCATGCTGAGTTGGCTGCAAGGACCTTGGTATAGAACACCCCGTAGAATAACTTCAGCTCCATCTTCAAAATTTTGAATGTTGCCAGAGTATCTTGGTTCAGGAAACAATGTCGTGTCACGAGCCATTCGGAGTGGTCTGGCATCATGTCGACCACCAGACCCCTAAATATTTGAAAGTAGTGGAAGGCTGTCTTGATTCTCGCTTTGCTGGTATCTTCCTCGTTATTGCTGCCGCCAGTATTGGAGTGGGATGCCTGTGCCACAATCAGCCCCCTTGTAATATTTCTGTTCTGGGTGAGACCACGTGATTTAACGATTGACTTCTTAAGCTTCTCAATGCTCGCAAGATACAATGCTCTGGTCCTCTCCCCATATTTGATAGCACCGGCAACAGCTATCAGGACTGTCGGAACCCGAAGATCGTTACTTGGGAGCGTCTTATCCAAGATATTGAGGAAGGCAAGTACCTGGGCTACAAGGCCGACCAAGTGACGCAGCCATAGCGTATTGTCCTCCAGAGAATAGGCAGTAATAGAATCCGACCCGCCCAAATGTATGAGAAGGAAGACAAACCAGAATGCAGGGAGATCCTGCTCGATGGAAGTGGAGTTCATGCATCTAGCATTTGAGATCAACTCGAATGCGAATATGGCAACCCAGTCCGCGAGGAAGTATGCTGACCATATCAGAAGGATAACCCAACGGTTGGACGTCCTCTTCCTGAACGGGGAGACAATTGCAAGAAGCAGTTGCATCGTAAGGCTGAAGATCATGAAAACTCGAATGCCCCACGCATCCCACAGACCTTGCTAGCTTGCTACAACCGAAGTTGCCATGTGTTTTTCCCGAAGAATAGCCCAATCAAACCATTTTTCACTTTGAATTCACTGTGAATTCATAGGCTAAATTGTTCTTCTCTTGATCGGCTAAGGAAAGCATTTCCAATGATCAAGACATCTGAAAGATCTTTATGGTATTAACATAAATTAATCAAAGAATCGAAATAAGGTACCGTGGAAGAAAAGAAATGACAACTAAAATGAAAATTGTTTCTACTAATAAGTTTGTTTTTTCCTATAACCATGTAACTAAAAAAGTATTATGTTAGGAATTCTTTCTTTATCATTTATGAAAAAAGATACTTTTCATTTAAGAAACCATTAATGTCATCCAACAAAAAATGATCAAATCCATTATTTTCTAAGTTATAAAAATTATTTAAAAATTCAAGACTCGGAAATCAATGTTAATTAGACTTATGTTCGACTTAAAAGTTTAGACTTAGGAAAGTTTTATGAAAAACATTAATTTTTACCAATTGTTTTATAAATTGCATTTTATACTTATGAATATCTGATTTTAGAGATATTGTGGAAGTTTATTTGGGAAAAACACTATCCAAGATTTTGAATATTGAATATAATTTACCCGTGTAGTGTGATGTAGCTAAGACATTAAGTATCTTGCCTTGGTAGTAAGTTCGCAAGAAGGAAACTTTAACGAAATGAAGCATAAAGAAGGAAGAAGCGTGAAGGATCAAACAAGGTCCGCACGTGCACTTATCTAATGAAGGCACTTATGTCGAAAGCATATTCTTTTTACTTTGAAAAACTTTAACGAAATTATCATTGTCTATTTTTTAAAGTAATGGTTAACTGATATTTTTTTATTAAGTTTTTGTATAAGAGGCGACTGTTCACGTCGAAAACGTAACATGTTCTTCTTGGTCAAGTCTTCCACGTTCTTCTTCATATCCCTTTCTTTTCATATCTCCGAATTCCTTGTGGAACTCGATCCTCGATATGAATTAAGACAGGGTATGCATAGCCGCAGTTGAATCTTGACTACCTTGATCGGGTTCTCATACTAAAATCCTGCCAAACCCAAATTCGCCTCATCATTTTCAGGGCAATGGGGGGCATCCGGTTGATGCAAACTCTTAGTTTGTGGCATTTTGAACGTTTAGTTCTTTTTCCAGCCCCTGCGATCCCAAAAACGTGTTCGCGTCAAAAACGTAATACGTCGGAAATACTTGGCATGAACTTCACAATTGTTTAGATGTGGTCGCCGTAATGTAAAGCAGATGAACATGGAACTATATTGATGAGAGCAAATGAGTTACAAAATGGGTTCAAAAGGTTACAGCCATGAAAATGATGAGAAACAACAAAAGAGCCGAAATCTGAAAAGGTGTGGACGTCTTGGACTTGCGAGCTGGTGTGGCAGAATGTAGCCTTTGGTGGCACGGTGGATGTGGAAGTGAGTGTGGTACGGATGTTGATTGTGATGTGAGGAAGCAGAGAGTATGGGAATAGGTCTGGAGGCTGGAGATTGAAGGCTGAAAAATGAAGATTAAAAATTGAGTGCTTTTAAACAAACAATGCACTTTGGCCTTAAAATGAATGTATGTGTTTGTTAAGAGAATCTCCATTTCTTTTTATATTAAATCGGACGTTCGTGGGTCACTTCTTCCTTGATTTTTCCCCAACTGAAGATCATCTGAAACTATGGAGATGTGGCCTCCCTAACTAATTTCCTAAAATCTCGGTGTCAAAATTTTTTTCGGTCTTCGTAGACTCTGACCTAGGCGACTTTACCTTATAGACTTGACTTGTTCCTACCCTTGCAGAGTTGGTTTTGGCTTCTGCCCTCGCATACTTGGCATGAGCTCGAAGACTCTCCCTAATAGACTTCCCATAAGGGAAGTGGCTATACCCCCTCTCACGGGAGATTAAGTCGTTTTTCACATTTTACGAAACCTTTTCGTACATTTTTACGAAATTTTTTGTAAAAATATACGGGCTTTATGAAATTTTAAAATGGGCTTCGTAAAAATGTATAAACTCTAATAGTAACAATTTCATAAAATACAAAATTTTTTTGTTTTACAATTTTTTTTGGTAATAAGCCAAATAGTTTTTGTAGTTGGTTTGTAAAAATATACGAGCTTTTACGAAATTTTCTAATGAGCTTCGTAAAAATGTACGAACTAAAATATTAATATTCTCGTAGTTTACAAAAAAAATCCTTATGTGTTAATAAACGGTGACCATATTCGTAAATCTACAGTAGTTTATGAAAAATTTCGTAAAAATGTAAGAAAAATTTTCTTAAATTTTCTTAATTTTTGAAAAATTACAAGAAATTTGAAATTTTGTGAAATTTTTTTCATAAAATTACTGTAGATTTACGAACCGCTTTCACTGTTTATTGACGATTCATAATGAACAGTAGCTCCGTCCTTTTTTTATGAAAAATTTTCGTAATGGGCTTAGAGGCTTTAAAAGCTTCGTAAAAATATACACGTTTTTACGAAATTTTGAAACGAGCTTTGTAAAAATGAAGAAACGCTAACAATAACAATTTCTTAAAATACAAAATTTTTCGTAAAACTTAAACATTTAGTAAAAATGTACGAAAAAATTTCGTGAAACACAAAAAACGACTTAATCTCCGGTACGAAGGATTTTGGCCTCTTCCTCCGGAAAGGGCCTGCAGAGATGCCTCCTCTATAGGCCCAAACAAAGAAATCTTAGTTACTTGGGTCACACATGTTCAAACATCGAAGGAGTTAACGGAGACATGCCAAACCAATCAAAAAGTAGGGAAACTTGTGCGGGCATTCCTTGCGTGAGTTCGACTACTGCACGTACAACTTTGAGCCTGTACATTTCATCGGCCCAAGCAGGAGGAGGAGGAGGGAGTTGGGGATGGAACCATCCATGTATGCTTACATATCTTATTATTTAATTTCTAGGAATTAGCGTAACAAAAAGAAGAAACATTTGGCCAGAGTAAAAAATTTATGTCAAACAAATTGTAAAGCGTCTCTTGACTTGGCGCATCCCCAAAGTAAGTAATATGCTTTTATTTAAATACAAATTACGCAAACATTATCTGAACATTGTCCTCTGATTCGAGAATTCCTACTTCATCTGCAGCTCTTTACACCTTAGGAAAGCGAGCTATTATCCCAAAGTGAGCCATCAACAACCATACGAAGGTTATCAACTCCCCGCCCTCGCTCAACAGGCGTACATGCGAGTCGGCGCGACAGTGGCCGGCCGCATATAACAACACATCGACCCATACCTCGCTAATTATGTCCCACTTCATCGGACCTTTTTGCCTCAGCGTGCTAGCTACGGTGCATGCCTCAGGCAACACGGACATACCATTTCCCGTTCTGTCATCGGATTCGGCTGTACCCGTGTGCTCATCGAGTATATTCTTGCAAAATTGATCCATCGTTTCCACGAGATGTCTCTTGCCGATATTCTTCGCCTCGACACAAGTGTCACGATACCTTATTTCCTCGATCCCAGCGACAGGAGACATTAACTTTGGTTGCTTGATAAGAAGATAGACCAGGTAATCCGATAAGACCTTGCTGAACATCCTTCTTTTGTTGTTATCTCCATCGATGTGTCTGTCAACCTGATAACATATCTCTGTCGCACAATGCCAGACGAGGATGCTATTCTCAAACTCCAAATCATCCATATAATGTCTTAACTCAGCTAAATTCATGTTGCGAAGTGGACCTTCACCCCTTGCCTCGTATACCGCCCTTACTTTGTCCGCATCAATGGCGGGCAATGCTTTTTCTCGCAGATGACCAAACACGAAGTCCCATAGTTCCATATCAAGCTTGTTCTTCCGTTCATATTGCAATTTGGTCAGTACGACAACCCCCATCTTGTCGTTGATTTTAACTGAAAAAGTTATTGTTCGACTATTAATACGTCGCCACACTAAAATGTTTTACAGAGAATACATAAAATAAATTCTTGCGATCAGATGCTTCAATTTGAGTTATTTTATAATCTTTAGTATTTCTATATAAAATAATGAAATCAATATTTATGATCTAGGCTTTTTATTCATCTTAAGATTTCCTAAAATAAAAATATTACGGTAACATTTTAATTTTAAACTAAAATATAGAAATACTTTTACGTATAACTTTGCCATTTTTCATTATTTTGACTCTTAGAAATCTTCATTGAAATGGTTAACAACAATAGATGTGATTATTCAACGAACTTATATCTTATTCCAACAGAGTAAATAAATTTTCTCTTTGTTTTTCTCATTTTTTTTCTGATCGTAATATTAACAAAATGCAATAAAATTGAAGACTAAGGCAGAGCAAAACGAGGATATAAAGTAAAAGGGGGCTAAGATTGTACCGTTGATTTTACGCCAATAATCACTTAGCTTGGATCCTTTCCTCGGACGAGACTCCTCGAAAGCTCGCGCTAAAATCCTCACTGCCCCTGTACTTTCTGACCATTCCCGGAATACAACGGTTCTACAGCAAAGAACAGAGAAGCAGCTGACTATGCACGCCATGGCCATGCCTACTATGAAAAATAAGACTAGTCCATGGCTGATAATTTGGCATCCGAGGTAAATAGGATTGACACTGGTCAAATTAGACATGGATACTAGCAGTAGCTCGCTCGCTGACTCCAAAACAATCACTCCACCTAGCAACGAGTAAGTGATTCGAACATCAACCCCGTGAATCCCTGCTTTCTTAATTAGGCAAAACATAATCAGGGCAACGAGGACATTGTAAAAGGCCAGACTGCGAATGAGCACTCCCCATGCTGAGTTGGCCGCAAGGACCTTGGTATAGAACACCTGATAGAATAACTTCAGCTCCATCTTCAAAATTTCGAATGTTGCCCGAGCATCTTGATTCAGGAAACAATCTCGTGTCTCGAGCCATTCGGAGTGGTCTGGCATCATGTCGACAACCAGACCCCTGAATATTTGGAAGTAGTGGAAGGCTGTCTTCATTCTCTCTTTGCCGGTATCTTCCTCACTATTGCTGCCTCCAGTATTGGACTGGGGTGCCTGTGCCACAATCAGTCCCCTCGTAGTATTTCTGTTACGGGCAAGACCACGTGATTTAACAATTGACTTCTTAAGCTTCTCGATGCTCGCAAGATACAACGCTCTGGTCCTCTCCCCATATTTGATAGCACCGGCAATGGCTATCAGGACTGTCGGAACCCGAAGATCGTTACTTGGGAGCGTCTTAACAAAGATATTGAGGAAGGCAAGTACCTGGGCTACAAGGCCGACCAAGTGACGCAGCCATAGCGTATTGTCCTCCAGAGAATAGGCAGTAATAGAATCCGACCCGCCCAAATGTATGAGAAGGAAGGCAGACCAGAATGCAAGGAGATCCTGGTTGATGGAAGTGGAGTTCCTGCATCTGGCATTCGAGATCAACCCGAAGGCGAATATGGCAGCCCAGTCGACGAGGAAGTAGGTTGACCATATCAGAAGAATGACCCAACGGTTGGACGTCCTCATCCTGAATGGGGAGACGATTGCAAGAAGCAGTTGCATCGTAAGGCTGAGGATCATGAAACCTCGAATGCCCCACGCATCCCACACATCTTGCAAGCTCGCTACAACCGAAGTCGCCATGTGTTTTTCCCGAAGAATTGCCCGCTCAATTCATTTTTCGCTTTGGATTCGCTGTGAATTCATAAGATAAATTGTTCTTCCCGTGATCGGCTAAGGAAAGCATTTCCAATGATCAAGACATCCCAAGGATCTTTTGTGGTACTAACATAAATTAATCAAAGAATCGAAAAAAGTTACCGTGGAAGAAAATAAATGACAATTAAAATGAAAATTGTTTCTACTAATTAGTTTGTTTCTTCCTATAACCATGCAACTAAAAAAATATTATCTTGGGAATTCTTTCTTTATAATTTAAGAAAAACATTACTTTTTATTTAAAAAAATCATTAACGTCATCCAGCAAAAATGATCAAATCCATTATTTTCGAAGGTATAAAAATTATTTAAAAATTCGAGGCTAGGATATCAATATAAATTAAACTTATGTTACTTACACTTAAAAGTGTAGAATAAATATTCAATAACTTTTATGAATAGCATTAATTTTTACCAATTCTCTTTATAAATTGCATTTTATGTTGTTGTTATTATTATTATTATTATTATAAGTCAGTAGGGATACTTCTTGTTCACACAACAAAAAGCAACGAGAAATTTCACTGTTGAATTTTTTTTTTTTGTTATTGATATTATATGTATTCTGACTATATAATAGGATATTATTGTTATATAATAAAATGGCCGTTTGCGGGATAACAGTAAGACTGTCAAAGAATTCATTAGACAAATTATACTTGATTCTTAAATGGACGCTTAAAATTAGAGAAAATATCGTTTTCAATAGACATGAGTTTTACGGATGAAATCTTACATAATAGATAATTATTCAAATATAAACAACTATTTCATTTTAATATGGAGAGAATTTCATGGGTTCGGCCTTAAAGACACAAACATAGAACTTCTCATAACTTAGTACAACATTTTCATATAATACAAAATTTTTTAGTTTTTTTGTATTACAATATTTCAATAGGATTTAACAAAATTTCATAAGTATGAATTCTAATTATTGTATGTTATACAAATATTCCATGGCGTCTTACAAAACATAATATTCTCAATCATATTAGTTGTATCAAGAACTATTTGCAGCTCAAGACTTCATTATTGCATTATCAAAATATTATTTCAGCAGATGCGCTTTTTTAAGTATTACTATTCACCATTTAAAATTTATTTTGTAAAATTTTAAAATAATATATATTTTCAACGTTAGTGTGCTATGCTTTGAATAATTTTTACTCGCGATCTTCATTTTTCACGATTTTGCGATTTGTATGTCTACAATATAATTGTAATAATTATTCGAACGGAGGGACAATCGAAATGTGGCATCTCATATCATTGGTTCATGAATTATAAATCTGGAACAAAGAAAGATATAAATACAAATTTTTGATAAAATCATGACGCTCAAATATGCTTTCCTTTCATATATGTTTACGTTCAACAAGGGTTTCTAACAAATGGTATGCGAACCTAATCGTAGAGCATTCGGATAGGTAGTCCTGTTGTGCAAATGAGTTGGACTAATAATCCATACAGAACGGATAATCTTCATATCGGAGAAGACAATCTTGGAGCTTTATTTGAGCAACAACGCTAGTCGTGCAATAAGAATTATGCTCTCCAAAGCTGCAAGGAGAATATGGCTGGCCTGTATTTGAGTACAGATGTTGACAATGTATTACATAAATTTTGTCAGTAAGTTCTTGTCGTGTAATGAACCAACGAATATAAACTTTTTAGTGTAGTTAGACTAAATATTGCCGCAGTCCTTCCGAGGACACCCAACTGGTGTAAGGTAGGTGGTGGGTGTTTGGAGCCTTGTCATGATCCAGGTTGGAACACCACCATGTATACTCAACTTGGATTTATAGTTGGTCACCACCTGCTGGGCTTTTGGGCATCAAGTCGGGACCAATGTGGATGTAGTGGTGCCGGGTTGAGGCTTGCGAGCTTATCAAAGAGCCTCTGGGCCTCGTGAGAGGGCTTACAAAAAGTAAGTCCGCCACGGACTCCGCTGATATCACAAAAAAAATATAATGGCACATGTCTCAAGAATGGAATCAACGTGATGATTTACTAAGTGTTCAAGAGTTTTATTAAGTAGTTAAGCGGAATATCGAGTCCAAAGTGGAAAAGACAACATAAATGACTAGAGTAAGAAGACGAAAAGAGCCGGAGACAATGGTGTAAGAGGGAAAACGGCAACAATCAAGAGATTGATAAATAGACCGCACACTTTTGTCATGTTTACAAATAACTCGGGAAAGACTCGACAGTTCCCTAATTTTATGACAAAGTTGAACTTAACAAAAACTGATAAAAAATCATTAAATCAGCAACAGCATGTTTTAGACTAGGTGCTAGTATTTGAGCCCGGCAAATGGCGAAAAAACTAACATGATACGACCATTTCTCTTTGACGTGTGGAGCAGGACAAATCATAAGATAGGACCGGCGCAACAATGCACGGTACATCCAACGGCCACATATGCTTTGTTAATTTAATTTAGCAATACAAAATATAATTTGTATTGCTAATATGCTTTGTATATTCACATATGCTTTGTTAATATGAACAGACAGATCATTTCATTGTTGTTGTGTGTTGGCGGACTTATGCTATCCAATAATTTGTCATCCGGCTGGGACTTGATCCTGTTTCGAAATTATATGTGTTGGATTTTATTTTTATTTTAGTTTTTCAAAAGGGCCTTGAGCTCATGAGCCACATGGCCCAATTTTTGAAGTTGATCTTTGATTATTTTCGTTTACAGAAGGTTGGTGACCACATTCAACGACAGCCTTCTATTGTGCAGTATATATGAGAATTATATGATATCATAATCCAAATTGATATGATTTGATTACCTAAACATATATGCATGGGAGTGATGTTTTTGTTAATTATTTATTGTATTGTTATCTCATTGATCGTTTTCCTTGTTTTGCAGAAGGCTGCTCCTGAAGATTACCTTTTATCTTTCACTTAGGCTTTTTTGTATAAACAAGTCACTCAGTCGAGGGTTGACATCCTTGGTACAGAAGCTAACGGTATGTGCTATGAGACCAAGTCATCTCTGGTACAAAACCTTTTGGTCTGTACTGCAGAAGTTTGACACATTCGGTAGAAAATCTTTTGATCTGTGCTATAGAAGGTTGACACATTAGGTACATAACCTTCTGGTTCGTGCTGTGTAACTTAGTTACTCTAGTACAGAACCTTCTGGTCTGTGCTTTTCCACTTAGTCTTTTGTGGTGCAGAATCTTCTGATCTGTGCAATAAAAGGTCTATTATTTATCATCTTCTGTAATTGTTATGAAGTTAAGTCTAAGTGAATACCATCCAAGTTCTGGGTGAAGAGTGGACGTAAGCAAATTGTTCAACCAGTATAAAAGCCTTGTATGCATCAAACAAATTACAATCACATTCTTACAGATACCTGTCACTACGGTTGTGTGTTACAAAAGCTTTCTTCCGCTGCGAGGTTAATTGAAAAGGAGTTAAAAATCCTCAAATGGAATTTAACACTAATTCATCCCCCCTCTAATTGTAACAATTGTTATCAGAGCGGGTTCCAACAATAGCTTAACCGATTGTTGTAGATCCACAAAAGCTCATACCAGCTACACGCTCTACTCTGACGAAGCTCTAGTCTCTGCGATTATCATCTAAATAGATTATAGTTGAATCTATTTGGATCACCTCAATTGGTATTCTTGTTCAGGTAAACAATAACTTGTTACCTAAAGAACCAAATTTACTTGCAAATAAGCTTTACGCTTTGTGAAAAATATTTGCGAATACTCTGTAGAAGCTTACGCTCTATCATAATCCAGTTGCTATTCCACAGAAGCTTTAAGCTCTACGAAAATCCATTTGCTACTATTCTGTAGAAGCTTACGCTCAATAAAATTCAGTTGCTATTCCACAGAAGCTTTAAGCTCTGTGCAAATCCATTTGCTACTATTTTGTAAAAGATTATGCTCTTTCAGAATCCAACTGCTATCAACAGAAGCTTACGCTCTGTTTGAATACACGTCTGATATAAAGTTTCTGGCCAATAGAAGCATAATCGCCTGTTGAGATCCTACATAAGCTTCTATCTCTCAGATTCTCTTTCACGGCTAGCATCTTAGTTATGTTCTACAAAAGCCTGCTGCTCTACGAGAATTCAACAACTGCCACCAGAAAGAAACTTCATATTTGTCATATTGATACTCGTGCTCTAGTTAACAGATGCTTGATTATTGGTTTGACAACTAATCTCTACCCAACAGAAGCTTTTTGTTTGTTGAGGTTCTATTCTATGATCGTCACTATTCTGTTCTATAGATGTGTAACACTCTATACAAATTGAACTAATGGCTGATAACTGCCATGTACCAAAATCACATGTTGGGAATCCTCACATTTATAATGGTAAGAATTTTTCCTATTGGAAAATTCGAATGAGTTCACTTGTAGATATTATTGATGATGACTTGTGGTCCTATATCGAGATGGTCCACCTTCTATACCACATGCAAGCACATTAAAGAACATCAGACTTTTGAATAATTAATTCACGTTCAAAATCACTTTAATAAATCACGCAAATTTAACTACCTAGATAAGAATATTAATTCATTCAAATATAAGAAAACATCCAAAGTTTTTAGAAGAAAATAACAACAACATAGAAATTAAGGAAAATAAATAAGGAATGCCCTCCCGATCTCCCAATCCAGTTGGTAGTCGCGTCATCCGAATCTTCACTTGAACCCTAGCCGGCACCTCGTCCTCCTCTTTAGATCATAAGTCTAAAACTAAAGAAATGGAACGTGACCTAACTAAGGCTATCCTAGAAAATATATAGTTTTCTTTAAAAGATTTTCTAATAGTCTAAAAGATTATAAAATGATCAAAGTAAATAAAAGAAAATCTGAAAAGACTAAAGAGGGTAACAAATGACACTCTATCTCTTCAAATCGTAATATTGAGGAAGATTTCGGTATGTGGCAAGATCTAATACAAACTGACGAGGGTTAAGTGTGACATCCCGAACCTTTATCAATATATATATGTATAGATATATTTGCAAATAAGACCCTTGGGAGTGCTCGAACATGTATTTCGAATGTAGGTTCACGATGGAACGAAATATATGTACTTATGAGCGCTTGAGCGAATGAGATGTGAACGTGGAAACTCTCAGACGCTCTAGAATGCATATTTATAGAACCAATACGTGCACGACGCGTAACGAATAAGCATACGGATCGAAATTCTAAGTACGGAGAGAATACTAGATTGCACCACGTTGAAAGGACTCCCGAAGTGGGAGGGCATAAGAGAATTTTCTCCCTCCCATAACATTAAACGTACACTTGAAAAAAATACATGAGAATGAGAAGAATTTGGTTATCTTTCGATGATTCCCTAGTACCTTTCTTTAATTCACTTGAGAGAGGAAAAGAGAAAAAAAGACATTATCCACCGTTGATTTGAATTGACCATTTGACTAAGGATTGAAATTGGGCCCTTGAATCAATTTTGGTCTCTCAAGTGGGAAGACTGTGCTCAAGAATTGATGAGGAGGGGACGGGTGGACTCGGGAGAAATAATATTCCCCACTTGTGTCACACGTGGAGAATGTGCGCGCGCCCTTCCGGCCTAGCAGCGCGCGCGACGGCGGTTACGGGCAACCCGAGGATCCGGGCCCGCTCCCCGAGGCCCCGTCCGGTCGGCGTTCCGGCTCGAACGCCAGACGCTGCGGAAAAGGGCTCCGGGTTGGGCCTTCCCTTGATTCGCGAACGGGTCTGCGGGGCGTTTCGCCAACCGTCTCCAGTTCCCTGGAGGCGGCGAGCGAAAGGCTGCGTTAAGGCCTCGCTCGCGAATTTCGGGGAGGGTACAAGGAGCGGCTCGAGTAGCCGTCACCTCACCCCAAATGGCTCCGAAAAAAGGGTTGTGGGGTTTAGTTTAGCTTTGGAAAACTTTTGTTCGGAGTCGCCACCGACTTAGTTAAAAATGTGATTTTAAGTCGGAAAAATCAAAGTTCTGGGTTCGGGGATTCCTATTTACTAACCTTAGTACTCTACCACATGCGAAAAGGGTGGCGATTTGTCCAGAAAAAAGTTACTTTTGATTGACGGGTATTGGACCCGATCCGGGAGTGGGCCGGACTCTTGTCAACGTTTTAACGGGCTTTGGACCCGAATTTAGGTTGGTTGAATTAAAACCAGGCATGCGACGTATAAACCTAAAGCCTAAGTCACGCACGCAACCACAGACAATAATTTAGATCAAAAGAGCGGGGAAGGGGCGGTGATTGCGGGCCTATGCACTTGGGCCCGCAATCCGTTACAAGTGGGCTTTTAAAATGAAATTCGGGGAGGCCCGCACCTCCCCTTTGTACCTTTGTTTGAAGGTTGGGGCCGCTTTGTCTTCAAGCCCGCGGTTTTTTAGGCCGGGGTGGATCCGCGCGGTTTGATACACGCGCCTTCGAGTTTGTCTTCGAAATTTTGGAATTGATCCTTCGAAGTTGCATGCTCAGTGTACATGCAAAGAAAATGTGAATGTGGTTAGTATCGTCAAATTCAATCGAAGTTCGATTAAATTAAGAAAGGTAAGGCTTGTCTTACCATTTTGATCGGGGATGCGTGATTGATGTAAATTGTCGGTGATGTCCGAGAAGTCCACCGTGTTTAATATGCAAAGCAAAGAGAGATGGACGGTTAGTAATGCACATTATGATAAAATATTGCTTTGAGACATTTCGACAGTAATGACACTAGGAGTAGTAAAGGTAATTAAAAAAATTTGTTAGAATCTAAAATTGAAGGTAAAATCTATTAAATAGAGTTTAAAGGAGTGACAGAAACTCTACAAAAGCGTACGTATTTTGATGAAGTCCTAAAAAAGATTAACTGTTAACTTGGGATTAAAACAATGCAGAATATGGGCAATTATCATAAGAATAATTAGACCAAGAAAATGCGAATTCGTATAACCAGATAAAATAAAAATGATAAAAGTAAAGATTTTACCTTTTCAAAAGAGTTCCTCTTTGCGAAACCCCATCTGTGTTGAAGACTTTGTTTCTTCTCCCCTCAACTTCGCCATGGTGAAGTCAAAATCGACGGTGGGGGAGCTGCTCCCGTGCGAAGGCGGCTTGGCTATCCTGTCGGAAAGGAAGATCCCCAGAGCTGCCGAGAAGGGAACGGGTCGTCGTTCGCCGAGTCTGGAGGCGCCAGGAAGGGAGCGGGCTGTCGCCGTGAAGCTTCGGGACGACGGAGGAGGCCACAGTTGACTGCTGCCGTTGGAGGGAGGCTGCGGGTTGCTAGGCCGGAGGAAGGCCGAGGTGGGTTAATTGGGGCTGCCGTGGAGCCGTGGGTTGAGGACGGCTGCAGGTCCTAGGTTCCTGGGAGGAGGCCGGCCGGAGGGAAGGCTGGAGGAGATCAGGGTCGTCGGGGAAGCGGGCCGGCTGTCCGTCGCTGGATCTCGGGGACGCCGGGGAGGAGTCCCGCTGGGTTGCTGAGCCGGTGAGGGGAGACATCGTGGACTGCCGCTGAGCCATGGTCGCCGGAAGAGAGGTTGTCCCGCTGCAGCGATGCTCGGGGGAACGCCAAGGGAGGCATGGGTCTGCCGGAGCTTAGGGGTTTGCCGGAGCTTAGGGGTTTGCCGGAGCCGTCACGGAGCTGCTGGCTGACTTGAGGCGTCGGGGAAGGAGGTTCGCCGGGATGCGGCTGAGGCGCATGGAATCTGAGGACGGGGGAAGGCTGGAAGCCGGAGAGTGGGCCGCTGTGGCGAATCTGGGCTGAGGAAGCGGGGGCTGATCAGTCGGTCGCCGGGTGGGTGCGACGCTCTGGAGGATGGCGGGATTGCCGCTACTGGTGGAGGGAACGCCGGGAGGACGTGGGCAGCCGCGGCTGGTGCTCAGGGAAGGAGGTTTTGACCTGGATGCCACGGGGTTGCTGTAGCCGTCTGGTTGCTGTTGACTCGTCAGGGCGGGGGTCGAGAAGGTCATGCACTCTGCTTCAGGCTCAGAGGCATCGGGGAAGAAAGGACGTCATTACCGAGGTGTATTGGTGCTGGTTGGTGGGGATAATGGTGCAGCTGAAGAGGGCAGAACATCTCCGTCTTCGAAATGTTTACCTGCACATGAAGAGAAAAGATTAAAAGGACAAGAGGGCTCCCTACTGGGAGCCTGGAAGCCATCGCCTGCTAACAGAACCGGTTGGAGCCAACTGAGAGGGGGGGGCCTATGTTAGGAGATTTGTCTCCATCGCTGCTACTAAGAAGGGAAGCCAGTGGTTGCTAGCAGCAGCATGTTAGTGACGCTGGAGTTATCATCGAAGATTCGCGTCGCCGTTGGCGCGTCGCGAGGAGCCAAAGTCCACCACCCTCAGAGATAAGACGTATCCTCCCTTGCCTTCATTTGATCCCCTGTTTGGGTTGGCCACTTGGGGGGGATCCTGTTAAGTTTTAGTTGTTCTTACCTTGGCTTAAGTTTGCTGTAGGATTCCTGGTGGTGAAGACAGCCGGCGGCAGGGTGCTTTCCTCCGAGTTCAGAAGAATCGCCCTTTTTTGTTCGAAGACGTCTGGAGATCCCAGCGACGAAGGTGGTCGGCAGGATATGAAGGGTGGCAAGTTTCCAAGAGGAGTAGAGGACTGACGATGATTTCAAAACTCAAGGGGAAGACTGGCTGTTGGACTTCTATCCTTCAGGAGAAGAGTCCAGGAAGAAGGAAGAAGGGATGAAGAACGATAATTTCGTTAATCCCCCTCCAGAAAGCTTCTCCTCTCCCCCCCCCCCCTAAAAATTATTTGGGTATCCCCTTTTATTCTCTTCTCCTTCCCCGACCAGATGCTCTTCTGGTTAGTCCCCTACTCGTTAGCTTTCAATTCCCTGATTCTTCCTTTTGATTCTTGTTTATCCTCTGTTTTGATTCAATTCTCCTCCTGATTTGGTTGATCTTTGGTTGGTTTCTGGTTAGAAACCGTTAGGGGACACAGAATCATCCTTGGACGTCTGTACAGTGATTTTCCCCGCATCCAAATCAACTTCCTGTCGGAAGATCCCCCTTTCCGCAGACGACGCGGTGGCTGGAGTTGCAGAGAAGTTTGGCTGCACGAACAGCAGGTTGTTGTCGGGAGGGAAGAGGAAGGCTTGGGCTTGATCAAATCATTGCAGGTAGGCCTTTGGCTTTGGGTTGGTCGGGCTTCCGCTTTGGGTCGGGCTGCCTTTGTTCAGCCCATTACTTGACTCCATTCTTTGGTTGTTCTTTGGGTCAGCCTTTTTCTTTGGTTTGGGCTAGTTTTATGGGTTTGCTTTGTTGAAACTGGGGAGGGCTGGGTGGCCATTTGGTTCTGGCTGAATTTATTTAGCCTCGGGGGCCTTGGCACCGAGTTGGGCATGTATGGAGATGGGCTTGGGTGAGACTAGCCAAGGCCCATGAGGTAATGTCCTGGTGGATTTTCTTTTGCCGAGTCCTTCCTTTTTGTATCCTTCTCTGCGTCTGGCTTTCTTCTTTTCATCACTTGCAGGTGGGGCCGTGCAAGGAGCAGCTGCAAGGTCTGTGGCGAGGTAGCACGTCGTAAGCGGTGGGCAGATCCTTGCATCTGATTAATGTTTTCTACGGTTCTCAAATCCATCTGCAGGTAACTGGCCAGCTACGCATTGTTGTTCTCGACCTTGGCAAGAAGATCATCCCCTCCCATCAGCGATTCTTCGTGCTGGGAGCCAACGAAGATCTTCCAGGCCTTGAGCTAGGCTGATGTTGAGTAATTGTTCGTTGGCGGCTGGAATGTTCCCATCTTCACCTGATCTGGTGTTTCAGGTAAGTATGTTGGGTGATCTGATTGTTCCCAGTAAAGTTGTCATGTTTGAGGTGATGATCATTCTTTGATGCCACCTCACTGAGGTTCCAACCTTTAGCTGAACTTTTGCAACTGTTGGTTATTCATATGTTTCTGATTCTGACTTTGCTGTGGTTGCTTGTCGATTGTTGGGAATTAGGGAGGAGATTAGAGGAACCTCAGATTTTTCACACTCCTGTTGCCGAAATTCGCCGAGGAGTTGGCCTCGGGGAAGAGAATGCAAGTTTCCCATTTATGTATTTTGTTTTATAGTGGTTTATAAGGTGGTTGAAACAATAAGCTCTTCTATGTAATTGTTCGTGGCTCTAGTGTCCGATTGACGGATTGATTCAAGATTGTCACAAATGATATCCTTTGCTGTAAGAACTTCTGCGATATGATCCTTGTCGTCATGAATCTAAAGAGTCTTCTATACTCCCTCCTACAGGCCAAACATATGTTAGTTTCCACGACAGGGACATTTTTAGTCTTTTGTTTTAAAGAAACCGTGGAATCTATACGGAATCGCAAAAACCCATTTGAGGTATTACAGTTTGCCCCTCCTTGGGAGGGAATATGGAAAGATTCGCTCGCAGATATCATTAATACCTCAAATCATCCCTTGTTGACATGTGTCCTAGAAGCTCATCGAGGAAACCATTAGTTGTAACGAAAACAAAAAACAGCTAAATGTACATGCACATTACGCTTCGTTTTGTTTTTTCTTTAAAAGCACGTTTCTAAGTGAGAGCAGAGAAGGTTTTCTGATTTCTCTCGTGTTTTACTCTCATTTCTGAAAGCCATTTCAGTTGGATTTCGGAATTCCTTTGACTTGGATGCTCATGTACCGGTCGAGGGAGTCTTTATTCGGGTTATAACATGGTTTTGGCATAAGGCCTTTAAATTGAAAGTTTAAATCGATTGTTTGAAAGAAGGAGTTTAAGGACCTCATCGAAAGCTACTTGACCGTAGAGTCTTCACCGTTCAAGCAAATTCTCCATCATTCAGACAGCTCACCAGTTTAGGCATATTCTATTGGGGGATGAATAATTGGTTTACTGGCAGGTGTGATCAATCCACTTTGGGGAAAGCTTTGTCTTTGAAGGATAGCACCTTTGCTTTTGCGACCACCAATGTTGGCCCTGATGCTTTATTTTTTTGCTCTTTTGATTTTGATTTTGCACTTTCCTTTAAAGACTTTGGTCTTTTCGCTGATTTTTCTTTCTTTCCTGAATTACGGGGATTTGCCCGCTTTGTTTTCTGATAACTTTCTTTGAAATTTGTGTTTCTTGAGAAGCTCTTTGAGGAGTTCGGTCTTTGGGAACGATTCAACTGGTGGGCTTAACTGTCGATGATGCCTCTTTGCCTGAATCTTAAGGAAGTGTAGCCTCTACGATCCGTTGCTTCCGGGTTCTATCTACAAGATCTCCCTTTTAACCTCCATGTGAGGCGGTCCTTAGACTTGTTAGGTATGGTGTATATGAAAACTTCAACTTTGGCTCGAAAGGGCTACCAATGATTGATGTTTCGTGTTTGGGATAGAGAAGAAATGCTCGATCTCATTCCGGCTTAGAGCATCTTTTGTCAAAGGATTCGTTATCCGCCTGAATGCTTGTGTATGAATCCTTACAGTGTTTTCACTCATCACTCTGGGTAAGTGTTTAGGAAAAGGCTTGCCTTCTCCACTCTCGCTCAGAAGCATTTTTATTAAAAATTTTCGAATTATATGCAAATGAGCACACAAATGCTTCAGAGATAAACAGGTTTAGATACTCAAACCTCCGCAGTGCTCTTGTGCACTTTCGAGGGGAAAGTGTTTGCACTTTCATGCCCCAGTCATATTCTTTGAGATTTGAATCAAACGGCTTCCACCCGACCACCCTCGCCGTTGCCCAGGAGTTTGTACCGTACTGTGTGGATGCCCATGTACCTACACAGTTGACAACGGACAAAGACGAAGTTAGCTCATGTACTTTGACTCTCGCTTGGGGAGTTAAAAATGAAGTAAAATTTTCGCTGGGGAGATGAGATGGATATGTCCGTCTCAATGATAGTTGAGGAATGCGACGTATGTAACCAACTCCAGCTTGAATGAAGGCAGGACTCCAGCTGGGGAAGTGGGGAAATGTGAGAAATTTTGTTAGGGAGCAGTGCAGATGATACTCCCTTTTGGTATGATCATCTTTGGTGATGACAAAGGCAATTTCGAAGCTTTGGCTCGAAATTTTCCACCCAACCACCCGCGCCTTTGTCTGTAATGTAGGATGCTCGTGTACCCATATTTAAGCAAAGGACAGACAACAAGTGAGCTCGTGTAACTTGTTCCTTTTAAAGTATGAATGAAGTTTGCTCATGTAACTTCATTTATATGAAAGGTGAAGTAGTGTTTTGATACTCCCCTTTTCTACGTGTTTCGTCATTGCGTCTTTGTCCGCAGGAATCAAAGGATTGACAAAATGGTTACTCTTGCTCGGCGTCTGTTGTGTAAGGAAGTTTGTGTACCTATCAAACAGATGGCGAGAAACAAGTGAGTTTGTGCGACTTGTTCTTGTTAGAGTAAGAATGAAGTTTGCTCGTGTAACTTCATTTGTAAGCAAGGTGAAGTAGTGTTTTGGTACTCCCCTTTTCTACGTGTTTCGTCATTGCGTCTTTGTCCGCAGGAATCAAAGGATTGACGAAATGGTTACTCTTGCTCGGCGTCTGTTGTGTAAGGAAGTTTGTGTACCTATCAAACAGATGGCGAGAAACAAGTGAGTTCGTGCGACTTGTTCTTGTTAGAGTAAGAATGAAGTTTGCTCGTGTAACTTCATTTGTAAGCAAGGTGAAGTAGTGTTTTGGTACTTCCCTTTTGTATGATTTCGTCATTGCGTCTTCGTCCGATGGAGTCGAAGGTTTGACGAAATTGCTACAAGATTTTGGCTTGAAGCTTTGCCGCCCTACCACCCTCGCCTTTGCCATAGGAGTTTTGTACCATTCGTGTGAGGAGCTCTTGTACCTGCCCACGAGACAAAGGACGTAAACGAAATAAGCTCATGTAATCTCGCTTAGTCAGGTGAAGAGAGTATTGATTGTGTAATTCTCCCTTTTCATGTGTCAGCATCTTTGCTCTAATCGACTCCCTGGGGATATAGAGGAACTTTGCTGACGTATATTGCTTTGAAGTTTTGGCTTTGTCACTGCTTATGTGTAATATCGTCGGAGAGCATCTGCGTTGATTGCTTGTGGCAGGTCTCCTCCGTCCATCTTTGTTAGGATGGTTGCTCCTCCTGAGAAGGCGTGCTTAACGACGAACGACCCTTCGTAGTTTGGAGCGAATTTCCCTCGTGGATCCTTGACATTCGGTAGGATTCTCTTGAGGACAAGGTTGCCCCAGTCGAAGTGCGCATCGTCGTTCTATAGGCGAGTAACGCGAAAGGGAGCTTCTCGTACCAGTCGCGATATGTAATTGCCGTCTTTTGAAGAATCTTCTTCATATTTTTGTTTGCGGCCTCGACAGCACCGTTCATTTGTGGACGGTACGGTGAAGAATTGAGATGTTTGGTCCGGAATTCCACGTAAAGGGATTCCATTAGTTTGCTGTTGAAGTTTGAACCATTGTCTGTGACCAATAGCTCTGGAACTCCATATCTGGCGATGATGTTCGCCCTCATGAAACGCACGACGTTGTTTGCTGTGACTTCTTTGAAGGATTGTGCTTCGATCTATTTGGTGAAGTAGTCGATTGCGACCAGCAAGAATCGGTGCCCGTTGGATGCTTTGGGATTGATGGGTCCGATTACGTCCATGCCCCACATTGAGAATGGCCATGGCTCGAATAACGGGTAAAGTCTTGTTGGAGGCACATGTACCTTGTCGCTGTAAATCTGGCACTTGTGACACGCTTTGACGTATTTGATGCAATCGGCTTCCATTGTGAGCCAATAATACCCTTGTCGCATTATTTTCTGGGCGAGAGCGTATCCGTTCATGTGCGGCCCGCAAACCCCTTCATGTATTTCAACGATAAGAGCTTCAGCTTCTTGCTTGGTAATGCATCTCATGAGGGTTGTCGTGAAGGATTTCTTGTATAATGTATCCCCGTCTAGGAAATAGCTTCTTGTTATCCTCCGTATGAACTTGCGTTCTTTCCCTGTGCTATTTTGGGGAAATCCTCCTGATTGTAAATAATTTTTGATGTCTGCGAACGAAGGTAGAGAGTCTTCAGGTCGACTCTGTTCAATGTTCATGCAGCTTGGATCATCAGCAATGTTGACGCGCAAAGGCTCGATGTCCATTTCTCCGGCCAACGGGATCATTGATGCGAGTACTGCAAGAGCATCAACAAATCGATTATCAGTTCGCGGGAGATAGTTGAATTCAATGTCAGTGAATTGTCGGATTAGTGTTTGTAGATAATCCTGATATGGAATGAGCTTTGGGTCTCGAGTGCGCCATGCTCCGTTTGTTTGGGAGATGATGAGTGCCGAATCTCCATGAACGTCGAGGAGTTTAACCTGCATGTCGAGTGTGCGAAGTAGGCCGAGGATGCATGCTTCATACTCGGCTATGTTGTTCGTACAGGGAAAGGTGACCTTGGCCGCTGTTGGGTAATACTGTCCATCTGGGGAGATTACAACAGCTCCTATCCCTGATCCTGAGGAGTTAACTGCACCATCAAAGTACATCTTCCATCTTGGTTCTTGTTCCATGAGTAGGATGTTCTCGTCCGGCAGTCCGATTTCCAGAGATGAATTATCTGTTCCTGGATATTCGGCGATATGATCAGCGATCGTTCTCCCCTTCACTGACTTCGTGGAGTGGAGTCGAATGTCGAACTCGGCAAGTTGTAATTGCCACTTAGAGACTCTTCCCATCAATGTTGGCTTGTCGAAGAGATATTTGAGTGGATCATTCTCGGACACTAACAGGATCTCGTAGTGCAGAGTATACTGTCGGAGTCGGTGGAGGACCCAAATGAGTGCACAACATGTACGCTCGGAAGTGGTGTACCGAGACTCGCAGTCTGTGAACTTCTTGCTGAGGTAGTAGATTGCATGCTCCTTGGCGCCTGGTAACTGTTGGGCAAGCATGGCCCCAAATGATTCTTCTCTGACTGTGAGGTAGAGTGTGAGAGGATGCCCCGGCTTTGGCGGGATGAGAACTGGTGGTTCTGTCAAATATGTCTTAATTTGTTCGAATGCAACTTTACAATCATCATCCCACTCGAACTTGACGTCCTTCCTCAGTTTCTTGAATAGGGGTTTGCATGTGTCAGCTAGGTTGGAAATGAACCGTCCAATGTAGTTAACGCGTCCCATGAAGCCGCGGATCTCTTTGACTGACCTTGGAGCTGGAAGATCACGAATCGCTTCGATTTTATCGGGGTCAATCTCAATGCCTCTGTTGCTGACAACGAAACCAAGAAGTTTGCTTGAAGTCGCTCCAAATACGCATTTGGCGGGATTGAGGCGCAGCTTGTACTTGCGAAGCCGTTCAAATAGCTTTCGGAGAACGACTGTGTGGCTTTCATCTTCCTTGGACTTGGCGATCATGTCGTCGACGTAGACTTCAATTTCGCGATGCATCATGTCGTGAAAAAGGACGACCATAGCACGTTGGTAGGTTGCCCCGGCATTCTTGAGCCCGAAGGGCATGACCCGATAGCAAAACGTGCCCCAGGGTGTTGTGAAGGTTGTCTTCTCTTTGTCTTCTTCGGCCATGCGAATCTGGTTATAACCAGAGAATCCGTCCATGAAAGAGAATCTGTTGAATTCGGCGGTGTTGTCCACCAGTAGATCGATGTGCGGGAGTGGAAAGTCGTCCTTGGGACTTGCTTTGTTGAGGTCGCGATAGTCGACGCAGACTCGGACCTTCCCGTTCTTCTTGATGACAGGGACTATGTTGGCGACCCATTGAGGATAGGTACACACTTCGATAAAGTTGACCTTCAACAGCTTATCCACTTCTTCCTTGATTGCAAGGGCTAGTTTGGGTTGGTACCGGCGTTGCTTCTGCTTTATAGGATGGATTGACGGATCTGTAGGGATCTTGTGTTCCACGATCTCTGAATCTAATCCCGGCATGTCCGTGTATGACCAAGCAAAGACGTCAGAGAATTCCTTTAGCAGGTTGACGATGTCTTCAGTTTCATCCTTTGACAAATCTGCGCCGATGAATAACTCCTTGGGATCATCTTGAGTTCCGATGTTAATTGAAATCGGCTTCTGCAGTGTGATGTCCTTCGGTTCTTCATGTCGTTGAAGACCTTGTTCCAAGCCATAGTATCCTTCCATGGACTTGGGATCATCCACTGCTTCTCCGTCTTGTTCCAGGGTGTTTCCGGGTATTCCCGAAGCGCCGTTCCTGAAAAGGAGGAGAAATTAAAGTAATGTATCCAAATGAATTATTCGGAATATCGTTTCATGCGACAATTCATAACAAGGCACGCGCTTTTGAACAAAAGAAAATGTTGTGGGATCAGGACTCAGCGGGTCCCTCGTCGTTTCCTCGGATTCGCCCTGATCATCAGCGGCCCGATCCCACAAACGCCCTAGGTATTGCCTAGGGGTCGCGTTACATATAGACAACCTTGCTAGTTCGCAACCAGAATGTAGCAAGGTGACCTATTCTAGACTCTATCTATCTAAGTGCAGAAAAGTAAAGATGGAAAGTTTCACCCGTCGAGAGGCATGTCTGGCTCGGCCGGGATCGACGCTTCCATCATACAGACTTCTTCCTCGGACTCTTGTGTCCTTGTCTTCTCGTCCTGTTTCCCCTCCACTTCTTCGCTCGTAGCAGGGGAATCTGCATGCCTGTTTGGGGGCGCTTCAACCCTTGGAGGCGTCCTAGGCGGGGTTGGCACTCGTGGAGCTCGAAAAGGCGGTGCTCGGGCTTGCTGAACATATGCCGGTATTTGATCCCAGGGAATGGCGAAGTCATAAGGTATGAAACGAGCCCGTCTGCGAGGTCGACGCCTACGACCTTGCCCCAAATTCACTTGGATGATATTGACATGTTCAACAATCATCCGCTCGCCCTCGGTTTCTTTGTCACTCTGCAGCTTCACATTCTCCAGCTTCTCCGACAGGATTTCACCTTCCATTGTCGTCGCTGATGAACGTACAAAACGGATGGCCGATTTGCTGCTAGTGTGATTGTTCTGTTTGTGCCGCACTTTGCCTGTGAATCCGAGTCCAGTAGTCCCTGCTGGAGCTGGGATAGTGATCGGATAAATCATTCCCTGTCCTCTGATTCCGAGTCCTTGGCCCGGTTGATACCCATGTCGGAGGAACTCCTTCGCGGCGCTGATGTTGCCCCATGTCATCAGGGGATCGGATTTATAGTCGCGTCTCACCATGTTGACCACCTCCAAGGTCTGTGTTGTTGACGGTTCTTCGGTTGGCTCTCCCACGTATGGCATGTCAATCTCGTGGCAAAGCTCCATTGAATGTTCTCCCCGGACCGTGATGAGCTTGCCATCTGAGGAAAATCGAACCATCTGGTGTAGCGTCGAAGGAACTGCCCCGGCTTGATGAATCCATGGACGCCCCAGCAACATGTTGAAGGACCCTGCAGTCTCCAGAATCTGAAACTGGGTGGAGAATAAGGTTGGCCCAACTTTGATTTCCAACGTGACTTCGCCATGGGCCTGTCGTTTCGTGCCGTCGAAAGCCCGAATAGTTAAGTTGGATTGAGAAAGTTTCTCCAAGTTGATGTTGAGCTTTTGAGCTACCGCCAATGGGATGATATTAACCCCCGATCCGCCATCGACGAGAACCTTGGAGATGGTGGTTTCACGACACTGGAGCGTGATGAAGAGAGCATTGTTGTGATCCTACCCCTGCTCTGGCAGATCATCTTCTGAGAAGTTAATTACATTGTTCGCCAGCATGCTACTCATGTACGCATCCAATGCGGTGACTTCGACCTGCTCTGGCACATGCACCTCGGCTAGAAACTTCTCCAACATCTCCCTGTGCTTGTCGGAGGAATGGATGAGGTCGAATAGCGAGATCTGGGCTGGTTGTTTTCGAAGCTGCTCGACTATATCGTAGTCGCTCCCCTTCACCGTATAAATCACCTTGCGGATTTGCTCGTTTGAAGGCGCCTTGGGCTTCGAAGATTCGGCTGGGGATGAGGCTTCGGGAGATGGCACCACCCTTCCGGAGCGAGTAATTAACTCAACTTCTGGGCTGAGTGGCGTGCAGGTGGGTCCCATCACGACCGGAATCCTTGGTTCCGTTGCAAGCGATGATTCTGTCTGACACGCTTCAGGTTGTGCAGATCCCAACGAAACGTAGACGTACGGCGTCCTTGGCCGCCGAGGGGGAACAAATGTAAACCCATCAGGCATGACTGTGGGCTGAGCTTTCCTGTTAGGCTGGGGTCCTCGACCTCTTCCTCGACCTCGGCTGCGACCTCGGCCTCGACCACGACCGGCGTTTACGACGTTGACACTCCTTGGTTGTGCATAGTCGTATTCATACATGTTTACCTCTTCTTCCTGTTCGGCCAAAACGGAGAAGGAATTTGCCCCGATGTAATTTACATGCTCGGGGAGAGGATTGCTCTTAATATTTGGGGCAGCTGCAGGCGCAGAGAATGTAATAGCCCCTTCATCTAGCAGGTTCTGAATCTTGAACTTCAGAGCAATACAATCCTTGGTGTCGTGCCCCGTTGCTCCCGAATGATACTGACAAACCGCCTTGGGGTTGTATCCGAAAGATGAAGGGTTGGTGGCCTTGGGTTCCACGGGTTTGATAAAGCCCATATCTCTCAAGCGGACGAACATGACATCCAATGGATCTGGTGTTGGAGTCAAGTCCTCGAGTCTACGCCGGGGGCGCTCCGGTTGTGCAGGCCTTGGCTGCTGTTGTCCCACCATATTGACCAGGGGTCTGAAACGAGTTGCGGCCGGGGCTGGAGGCCTGAGCGCCGCAGCAACATACGTCCTTGGCGCGTATGAGGTCGGAGGTGGTGTTGCCCTCATTGACTGCCTATTTTGCTCAGCAGTTGCGATAAGCTCTTTGGGCTTGGGCTTCACTGCCGGTTTTGCCGAAGGGGAAGGGATCAACCCTTCTCGGTTTACTCCGTCAAGCTTGTCTGCATTAATGACTGCCTGAGCGAACGTGGAGAATGTCTGCCCGATCATGTAGGGCATGTACTCACGTGGGAGCAGCTGCAAGAATTCATCGATGAGCTCCCTCTCTGTAAGTGCCGGCTTGATCTGAGACGCAATGTGCCAGAACCGGTAGGCAAACTGCTTGACGTCTTCGGTGCGGTATCTCTTCAGTTTCCGCAAATCCGAGATTGTTGGCGCCATTTCTACATTGAAGCTGTAGTAGTTGAGGAAGTCAAGAGCCAACTCTTTGAACGTTGCATACTGACTGACATCTTTGGTGTAGTACCAATGCAGCGCTGATTCCGCCAAGCTTTCTTGAAACATGGCGATGCGAAACTTGTCATCTGCTGGATATACCGCCATCTTGTGGCAGAAGTGCTTGAGATGTAGTTCCGGGCAGCCATTCCCGCGGAACTTCTCGAATTCGGGCATCTTGAATTTTGGCGGGACTTGTATCTGCGGGATCTGGTAGTTGGCGTACTCCCAGTTGTGTGCCCGATATCCCTGAATGGCGTTTAGGCGCTCCTCCAACTTCGCCATGCGGCGAGCCTCTTCTTGCTGCATTGAGGCAATCCTAGCCTCGAGCCTTGTCTCGAAAGCGCTAGCTTGTTGTTGTTCGCCAAACAGCTCGTCGACAATTGCCGCGTTGCGGGTTCGCGGGCTTGGCAAGGCGGGTTCCACATGCGGAACTGAAGGGGTGGCAATTGGCGGAGGGATTCTGAAAGGAGGGGGTGTAGAGGTTGTTTGAGGGTAGGGAGTTGGTGTTTGGACATGGGGAGTTGGCCCGAATGTCATTGGAGGGTAGGGAGTTGGCCCTTGGGATGTTGGCTGAGGGTAGTATGGAGGCAAATAAGGTTGAGGCATAGGAAGAGAAAGGGGTGGCCCACGCATGTATGGGTTATATAAGGATGCTACACTCGTGGAGGTAGCGGATCCGGGCATGACCGGGTTATAAGGAAGTGGGGTGTTTGATGAAGTGTTTAGGTTAGGGTAGGATGGGTATGGTGGTGTTTGGGGTCCTGGCATGACAGGAGGAAGGTGTGGGTTTTGGGTGTGGCTGCTAGCTGTCGTTGGATGAGTTCGGCCATCATTGTCTTCAAGGAAGAGAGCTCGGCCGTGAGAGACTCCACCTTGTCTCCCAGTGAGGGATCGTTGGCGCCTTGGGCTAGCGTGTTCGAGGCAGGATTGAAGGGAGCTGAAGTCAGTAGGGCTGCCAAGGGTTGCACTGTTGATGCTACTGACGCAGTCAATGATGGGATGTACAAGGGCGAGGTCCTCCCGTCGGAGGGTTGCCCGGCCGCAAGTATGGTCTGGGGCAATGGCGGGAAGGCTGAAATTGGGAAAGGCGAGGCAGCCTCCATCGAAGCTGGGAACTCGATGGCGGCGGGTGGTGGAACTGCGATGGTGACTCCAGCGGCTGGGGCTACTTCTTCCGCTGCCGGGGACACGATCATGGGAGTTGGCGGTGGTCCTGCTGAAGCTTCAGCCATCACCGCCCGGATGGTGCGGTATCTGGGGCGCTTCTGGTAGGCAGCTATTGGTCAGTACCTTCATACACAAAGGAAAATTCGATTAGCATCAAGCAGTGATACTATGGATGCATGACATGTAGTGATGCATGAGATGTCTAATGTAGGGATTGGATTGTTGTTACTCGAATTTAACCCCGAAAGAAGGGAAACGAATTAGATAGAAGGCAATAAGTTCGACATCGTCATAAAAAGGTAAATACAATCGACTGAAAAGATAGAACGGGCGCGCAGGCCCGGTAGCCGCATGGAGACGTCATCGGTCAAGTGCGATCACACAGAGCATGACGCTTCCTCCAGAAACGCTGGGACTGGGTTGCACGATCCTCCTCATCGGGCTCTGGTGGAAGCTCGCAGATCTCTTCCGTGAGTGTCATCCATATGCGGGAGATGTGCGCGATCACCCTCTGGAGTGCTGTCTTGACCACCTTGTCGTCGAGGCTGAGTGGTCGGAAAAGCTGCTGCGGGGGTGCCCTGGTCCTCGGAGCTAATCCTAGCTGGTGTCGAACCTGGAACGGCGCGTAATAAGAGGTGCCTCCGAACCCCATAATTGGAATGAAAAGCCCATCCGTCGAGGAGGTGATGGCATCATCTGTGTCAAAGCAGCGGGCTCTCTGGTAGAAATCGGCAGGCTCCAGAGACCGGAACAGAGCGTCCACTCCAACGAAAGTGCGTGCAGGCAGGCGGGCACGCTCCACGATGCGGGCGAGCAACCCCGGTGTGTGCTCCCTAGTGAAGGCTTCTCCTGTGATCCCGAGATGGGTGTAGAACCATACTTGCAGCAGGGCTGGGCAGAAGGTCATCCTGTGGTTGCGGACTCCTCGCTTTGCTTCACGCACAATGTTGGTGAGGCTGAAGTTGGTCTCTCCGATCAGGTTGGGCAGGAAAGGAGCGTCTTCAAGTATTGCCTTAGTGATGTAGACAGCTCGCCGGTTGATCGTCTTCTCGTTCTGTGGGTACAGGATCGTCCCAACGAAGAGGAGGATGAATGCTCGCGCTGATCCTTGGCCTTCTCCCATGCGTGGGTTGAATGGCACTAGCTGGAGATCAATGACGTCCTTGACGCTAATATCTCCTTGGGAGTTGAAGAGCCCGGGGACGCTTGCCGATGAAATCTGAAGAAGCTTCGCTATGTACTCCTTCGGCTTGTCAATCCGAGGCAGGGGCAGTATTCCTGTGCGGTGGGGCATCTCGGCAAGGTTGATGTACTCCTCGTAGAGCGGCGCCAACTTCAAGTCCCCGAAGCGAAAGACGAAGGCGTCTAGGTCCCACCATGCTACTAGATTTTGTAGGAGGGCCCAATCCAGCTCCAGGTGAATGAGGTGGAAGAGCCCTTTGAGCTTGGACTGCACGAACTCCCGCTCGGACGGCCTCAGCAATGGCAACCACCGGTGGAGGTGATGAGCGTCAGGCATATTCTTTTGTCGCAGCGAGATGGGCTCCATGAGGTCTTCCTGCATAATAGGGTATCATTCGAGGATGATAACATTCCAATCCCTAACCCTAGTATGGTATGATTCGACACACGATTTATGTAATCATGTTCAAGTAAAAATGGAATGTATGATATTACAAGAATAATCGTGAATTGGAATGCATTCATACGATTATGAACGTGTATGGATGCATTAAAGCGGTAAAAGGAGTTAAGGAAGGGAGAAAAGGAATTTGGAAACCCCCCCTGTGACCAACCCAAACCGCTGCAAAATGAACAGATTTAGTGTCACAGTTTATTGCATACAAAACATACCTGCCCTGTCCCTGCACGAGTAACAGGCGCTTAGTAACAGACAAATGCACGTGCGGCGTCTGGTACCTGTAGTGGGCAAGCAATTTCTAGACTTGGATGGAGGTTTCTAAGACCTCCCTCGGACTAAGGGAGGCGGGTCCCGGTCCATAGCCTACAAGCCGCAGGAAGCAGCGAGGCCGTGCCTTTCGGTGACCCCCTAAAGATCCTAATCCCGGGTATAGGGATTTACCTATATATGCCTAGGAAAGCGGATAAACGAACACAAACAGGAGATCAAACAAAGGGCATCGAGCCAATCAATTACATGCGCAAACAAGTAACTCCTCTCCGCATGTGGTAAAAAGGCTTTCGGTAGGAATCCACATGCGGAGATCCCCAGCGGAGTCGCCATCCGGGATGTGCGCGCGCCCTTCCGGCCTAGCAGCGCGCGTGACGGCGGTTACGGGCAACCCGAGGATCCGGGCCCGCTCCCCGAGGCCCAGTCCGGTCGGCGTTCCGGCTTGAACGCCAGACGCTGCAGAAAAGGGCTCCGGGTTGGGCCTTCCCTTGATTCGCGAACGGGTCTGCGGGGCGTTTCGCCAACCGTCTCCAGTTCCCTGGAGGCGGCGAGCGAAAGGCTGTGTTAAGGCCTCGCTCGCGAATTTCGGGGAGGGTCCAAGGAGCGGCTCGAGTAGCCGTCACCTCACCCCAAATGGCTCCGAAAAAAGGGTTGTGGGGTTTAGTTTAGCTTTGGAAAACTTTTGTTCGGAGTCGCCACCGACTTAGTTAAAAATGTGATTTTAAGTCGGAAAAATCAGAGTTCTGGGTTCGGGGATTCCTGTTTACTAACCTTAGTACTCTACCACATGCGAAAAGGGTGGCGATTTGTCCAGAAAAAAGTTACTTTTGATTGACGGGTATTGGACCCGATCCGGGAGTGGGCCGGACTCTTGTCAACATTTTAACGGGCTTTGGACCCGAATTTAGGTTGGTTGAATTAAAACCAGGCATGCGACGTATAAACCTAAAGCCTAAGTCACGCACGCAACCACAGACAATAATTTAGATCAAAAGGGCGGGGAAAGGGCGGTGATTGCGGGCCTATGCACTTGGGCCCGCAATCCGTTACAAGTGGGCTTTTAAAATGAAATTCGGGGAGGCCCGCACCTCCCCTTTGTACCTTTGTTTGAAGGTTGGGGCCGCTTTGTCTTCAAGCCCGCGGTTTTTTAGGCCGAGGTGGATCCGCGCGGTTTGATACACGCGCCTTCGAGTTTGTCTTCGAAATTTTGGAATTGATCCTTCGAAGTTGCATGCTCAGTGTACATGCAAAGAAAATGTGAATGTGGTTAGTATCGTCAAATTCAATCGAAGTTCGATTAAATTAAGAAAGGTAAGGCTTGTCTTACCATTTTGATCGGGGATGCGTGATTGATGTAAATTGTCGGTGATGTCCGAGAAGTCCACCGTGTTTAATATGCAAAGCAAAGAGAGATGGACGGTTAGTAATGCACATTATGATAAAATATTGCTTTGAGACATTTCGACAGTAATGACACTAGGAGTAGTAAAGGTAATTAAAAAAATTTGTTAGAATCTAAAATTGAAGGTAAAATCTATTAAATAGAGTTTAAAGGAGTGACAGAAACTCTACAAAAGCGTACGTATTTTGATGAAGTCCTAAAAAAGATTAACTGTTAACTTGGGATTAAAACAATGCAGAATATGGGCAATTATCATAAGAATAATTAGACCAAGAAAATGCGAATTCGTATAACCAGATAAAATAAAAATGATAAAAGTAAAGATTTTACCTTTTCAAAAGAGTTCCTCTTTGCGAAACCCCATCTGTGTTGAAGACTTTGTTTCTTCTCCCCTCAACTTCGCCATGGTGAAGTCAAAATCGACGGTGGGGGAGCTGCTCCCGTGCGAAGGCGGCTTGGCTATCCTGTCGGAAAGGAAGATCCCCAGAGCTGCCGAGAAGGGAACGGGTCGTCGTTCGCCGAGTCTGGAGGCGCCAGGAAGGGAGCGGGCTGTCGCCGTGAAGCTTCGGGACGACGGAGGAGGCCACAGTTGACTGCTGCCGTTGGAGGGAGGCTGCGGGTTGCTAGGCCGGAGGAAGGCCGAGGTGGGTTAATTGGGGCTGCCGTGGAGCCGTGGGTTGAGGACGGCTGCAGGTCCTAGGTTCCTGGGAGGAGGCCGGCCGGAGGGAAGGCTGGAGGAGATCAGGGTCGTCGGGGAAGCGGGCCGGCTGTCCGTCGCTGGATCTCGGGGACGCCGGGGAGGAGTCCCGCTGGGTTGCTGAGCCGGTGAGGGGAGACATCGTGGACTGCCGCTGAGCCATGGTCGCCGGAAGAGAGGTTGTCCCGCTGCAGCGATGCTCGGGGGAACGCCAAGGGAGGCATGGGTCTGCCGGAGCTTAGGGGTTTGCCGGAGCTTAGGGGTTTGCCGGAGCCGTCACGGAGCTGCTGGCTGACTTGAGGCGTCGGGGAAGGAGGTTCGCCGGGATGCGGCTGAGGCGCATGGAATCTGAGGACGGGGGAAGGCTGGAAGCCGGAGAGTGGGCCGCTGTGGCGAATCTGGGCTGAGGAAGCGGGGGCTGATCAGTCGGTCGCCGGGCGGGTGCGACGCTCTGGAGGATGGCGGGATTGCCGTTACTGGTGGAGGGAACGCCGGGAGGACGTGGGCAGCCGCGGCTGGTGCTCAGGGAAGGAGGTTTTGACCTGGATGCCACGGGGTTGCTGTAGCCGTTTGGTTGCTGTTGACTCGTCAGGGCGGGGGTCGAGAAGGTCATGCACTCTGCTTCAGGCTCAGAGGCATCGGGGAAGAAAGGACGTCATAACCGAGGTGTATTGGTGCTGGTTGGTGGCGATAATGGTGCAGCTGAAGAGGGCAGAACATCTCCGTCTTCGAAATGTTTACCTGCACATGAAGAGAAAAGATTACAAGGACAAGAGGGCTCCCTACTGGGAGCCTGGAAGCCATCGCCTGCTAACAGAATCGGTTGGAGCCAACTGAGAGGGGGGGGGCCTATGTTAGGAGATTTGTCTCCATCGCTGCTACTAAGAAGGGAAGCCAGTGGTTGCTAGCAGCAGCATGTTAGTGACGCTGGAGTTATCATCGAAGATTCGCGTCGCCGTTGGCGCGTCGCGAGGAGCCAAAGTCCACCACCCTCAGAGATAAGACGTATCCTCCCTTGCCTTCATTTGATCCCCTGTTTGGGTTGGCCACTTGGGGGGGATCCTGTTAAGTTTTAATTGTTCTTACCTTGGCTTAAGTTTGCTGTAGGATTCCTGGTGGTGAAGACAGCCGGCGGCAGGGTGCTTTCCTCCGAGTTCAGAAGAATCGCCCTTTTTTGTTCGAAGACGTCTGGAGATCCCAGCGACGAAGGTGGTCGGCAGGATATGAAGGGTGGCAAGTTTCCAAGAGGAGTAGAGGACTGACGATGATTTCAAAACTCAAGGGGAAGACTGGCTGTTGGACTTCTATCCTTCAGGAGAAGAGTCCAGGAAGAAGGAAGAAGGGATGAAGAACGATAATTTCGTTAATCCCCCTCCAGAAAGCTTCTCCTCCCCCCCCCCTAAAAATTATTTGGGTATCCCCTTTTATTCTCTTCTCCTTCCCCGACCAGATGCTCTTCTGGTTAGTCCCCTGCTCGTTAGCTTTCAATTCCCTGATTCTTCCTTTTGATTCTTGTTTATCCTCTGTTTTGATTCAATTCTCCTCCTGATTTGGTTGATCTTTGGTTGGTTTCTGGTTAGAAACCGTTAGGGGACACAGAATCATCCTTGGACGTCTGTACAGTGATTTTCCCCGCATCCAAATCAACTTCCTGTCGGAAGATCCCCCTTTCTGCAGACGACGCGGTGGCTGGAGTTGCAGAGAAGTTCGGCTGCACGAACAGCAGGTTGTTGTCGGGAGGGAAGAGGAAGGCTTGGGCTTGATCAAATCATTGCAGGTAGGCCTTTGGCTTTGGGTTGGTCGGGCTTCCGCTTTGGGTCGGGCTGCCTTTGTTCAGCCCATTACTTGACTCCATTCTTTGGTTGTTCTTTGGGTCAGCCTTTTTCTTTGGTTTGGGCTAGTTTTATGGGTTTGCTTTGTTGAAACTGGGGAGGGCTGGGTGGCCATTTGGTTCTGGCTGAATTTATTTAGCCTCGGGGGCCTTGGCACCGAGTTGGGCATGTATGGAGATGGGCTTGGGTGAGACTAGCCAAGGCCCATGAGGTAATGTCCTGGTGGATTTTCTTTTGCCGAGTCCTTCCTTTTTGTATCCTTCTCTGCGTCTGGCTTTCTTCTTTTCATCACTTGCAGGTGGGGCCGTGCAAGGAGCAGCTGCAAGGTCTGTGGCGAGGTAGCACGTCGTAAGCGGTGGGCAGATCCTTGCATCTGATTAATGTTTTCTACGGTTCTCAAATCCATCTGCAGGTAACTGGCCAGCTACGCATTGTTGTTCTCGACCTTGGCAAGAAGATCATCCCCTCCCATCAGCGATTCTTCGTGCTGGGAGCCAACGAAGATCTTCCAGGCCTTGAGCTAGGCTGATGTTGAGTAATTGTTCGTTGGCGGCTGGAATGTTCCCATCTTCACCTGATCTGGTGTTTCAGGTAAGTATGTTGGGTGATCTGATTGTTCCCAGTAAAGTTGTCATGTTTGAGGTGATGATCATTCTTTGATGCCACCTCACTGAGGTTCCAACCTTTAGCTGAACTTTTGCAACTGTTGGTTATTCATATGTTTCTGATTCTGACTTTGCTGTGGTTGCTTGTCGATTGTTGGGAATTAGGGAGGAGATTAGAGGAACCTCAGATTTTTCACACTCCTGTTGCCGAAATTCGCCGAGGAGTTGGCTTCGGGGAAGAGAATGCAAGTTTCCCATTTATGTATTTTGTTTTATAGTGGTTTATAAGGTGGTTGAAACAATAAGCTCTTCTATGTAATTGTTCGTGGCTCTAGTGTCCGATTGACGGATTGATTCAAGATTGTCACAAATGATATCCTTTGCTGTAAGAACTTCTGTGATATGATCCTTGTCGTCATGAATCTAAAGAGTCTTCTGTACTCCCTCCTACAGGCCAAACATATGTTAGTTTCCACGACAGGGACATTTTTAGTCTTTTGTTTTAAAGAAACCGTGGAATCTATACGGAATCGCAAAAACCCATTTGAGGTATTACAGAGAACAAGAAGAAGAGAAAGGAAAGAAATAAAGTTCAATTCCATCTTGATGGGGAGAGGGGAGGGAGAGAAAAGGAAGAAATTGATACGGATACACTACCTTCTCACGCCCGGGGACAGAAGGAGAAAGGGAGGTGCGACCAAGACGGATTTTCAAGCAAAGTTGCCTCGATGCGAAGTATTGCGAAGGAGGAGGGAGCTGATGGAATTGGGCGGGGACCCAAGCACAAGGTACAACCCTTTGTCCCCAAGCACAAGGTACAACCCTTTGTCCCCAAGCACAAGGTACAACCCTTTGTCCCCTCCTCTTTTGTGTTCCTTATTAGCCATAAAAAAGCCTGTCACCTTAGATGTATCATGCATGTGGAAGTTTGTTGATGCATGTGTATTGTTGTGGGTGTGTTGGTTGGAAGCGAAGGGAATTTCAGCTCTTGGAACTTAAGGGAGGGTTCTCGGCCCTTACGAATGATGAATGACCGGTTTCCCCTCGAAGAATGAGGGTGATTCATTCGGTCTCCGATTATCGGTGAGGTATTCTTTCGGGTTGATAGGAGGAACCTCGGTCATTGCGTAAATTAGGCTAATGAGCCATTCAAACCATCGGAGATGATTGATAAGTGAGTGTTCCGAGTATTTGTTATGTTCGTGGGTAGGAAATGCTCATGGTCGAAGTCCTAATAAGGACGGTTGGTGAGAAGGAGATGGTCCGATGAAGGTTTCCCTCCTTGGTATTGTGTTAACAAGTAACCCTATATAATGGGTGGTGAGGTGGTGACAGTCACGGTGGGGAGGACATGTGACGGTGTGTTCGAGAGTGGTCGAGTGCATTTACCCGTGGCATGAGTATCGGGTGGTTTAGTGTCTTGGAATGCATATGAAGGAGCCTTCATGGCCGGTTGAATTGGTCTGGAATTAGGGCTGGAATGGCGGGACGAATGAGGGTTGCAAGTAATACGTTCGGACGGGATTTAGTCCGGGAATTACGGGGATAAATTCGTGGAAAGGTTGGCAAGACGGAAAAGTCTCGAGAACACGTTTAGAAGTTGGGAATGAGAGCTCCGAAGGTGTGTCCACAATTAGAGAGAGTACTCTTCGCATGAGTTAACTCGATGAGGAAGGGTAACGGTCTAGAATGAACTAACTCGGTGAATTTAGGAAAGGTTCGTGGCGAAAAGGGATACGAAAAGGATAATATAGTCATACTTAGTCTTATTTGACTAACGTGAAAAGTGTTTTGCAGGTTAATACCGGGCTTCCGTGCGTTTACATTTTAGTCGTACAATTAGGAGATACAATTTCATATATTAATGGATTATAAAAACTTCTCTAAATGTTTCTTTTCAATATTAAAGAAAATTCGATCGTGTTTCCTTAATCTGCGAAGCGGTAGACCTTTCATTAAGTCCTTCCTACAGACGGACATGTCCTTCCGTCAGCAGATTCCCCAAGGACATTTCCTTCAAATTCGACAGTAGTGTCCTACTCTTTGTGATGCGCTGGTCCTGGAAGGTCGCTTCCCTGATATTGGAGGACGCATCTTTCTCCATTCCATAATTTTGTGCACTTAATCATTTTTATCCCTTTTCCATTTTCCTATCGCCTAATTTTCCAACACCAAATTAAAACAAATACAAAAGGCATCAATTTATTTCCAATTAATCGCAAAGTAAGCTCAAAATCTAATAAAATAATCAAAATCGACATGACAATAAACTAAACTAAAAATACAATAAATACTATAAAAAGATCTAACATCAACAACTCTCATCCTAGCCTTGTAAAGCCTCATTAAGAGTACCAAATAGTTCTACTTTCATAGAGTTTTTATGCAGTAAGCGTCAACTAACAGTTTCACTCTTCACAACAAAATTGAGTATAGAGTTGATGCTAACGCAACTCATGAATGTACATGGCTCATGCAACTCATGAGAGACTTTCATCAACAAGCTAAATATGCAGTATTGCAATTATATGTCTCTCGATCAACGATCCAACTAGCAGAGAACCCAGTGTTTTATGCATGAACCAAGCACGTAGAAGCTCAATATAATTTCTCGAGAGAAATGGTGCTGCAAGGAAAGATCATATTGCAACATATCAGCACAGAAGACTAACCAGCGAATATCTTCACCAAAGGACTTAACGCAAGCAAACATGAGGAGTTCCAAGTGCAACTTTGCATGATAAAAAGAGTAAGTCGGTGTTGATGGGGAGTATTAGAAAATCAACGCTTCTAGATTATTTCTAGTTAGTATATCTAGATTTTTCTTAGTCTTAGATTCGCTTCTAAATATCTAGATATTTATCTAGACCCTATAATATCTAAATAATTTCGATAGATGTTTTTAATCTTATTTTACATTTTCGACCACAAAATCCAAGAACGTCCCAATTATAAATACGAGTGGGTTCCTCCCATTTTGTAACAAGCCTTCAAGTAGAAATAAGAGATACATGTTAGAAATCCTTTAGTTCTCCTCATCTTATGATATTTCTCTTGACCTTTCCTCCTAAGTTCCAGGTGGGCAGAATTGGTCTGACCCTCGACGACCAACTTAAGTCAAGTGTCCGAAGGTCGTGGGTTCAGCACTGAAGCTCATTCAACCTCCAATGCTTTCTATTTTCCAGTCTGCTCATTCAACAACTTCCGACGTTTTCTTCTTTGTCAAATATTATTCATTCTTGTCGGATGTGTGTATGTTTTATTTATTCGTTTGATTCATGCATGTGGTAATACGTCATTACTCAAAATGGATTAGTTAGAGGAATACTGAGTCCAGATGGAAACGACAAACAATTGCCAAGAACATTACTTAATGTAGAGGTCGATCTCTTATTCGACACCTGTTTTCTGATTCAGGGCCACACTTGAGAAGTATTCGTCCGAGCTACTGAAAGTCGAACTCTCCCTCCTCAGAGTTATGGTCAAGAACTTAAGAGTAGATCCTGACCTGGTTGTGAACCAGTTTGAAGGAGGAATAGCGGCGTGAGCCCCAGTCTGCGGCGAAGGCCCCATTGCGGGTATATATCCGAAGGTCCCCTCTTGCGGGTTTATCTCCGAAGGCCCTATAGCAGGTTTATCTCTGAAGGTCCCTTTTGCGGGTATATCTCTGAAGGCCCCGTAGCATGACGGTGATATTCTCGCGGTGGTATATTTTCCTATGAGTTATATTTTTCCAGCAGTCATATTCTACACACAGCAATATTCTTCCCGAACGATATTCTCATATATTATATTCTTCGACGACGGTTATATTCCTCTGTCGACAACAACTCCTCCCCGAAGTTATGTTGGATCATCAAGCCCACAGGTCCCGACGACTTCACGAAGCAACTAAAGTGTTGCCAGATCAAGCTTGTACAACAGCCCTGGTGTTCTTCGCCCATCTTCAGAAGACTCCAGATCAAGCTTCTACAACAACCCTGGTGTTCTTCGCCCACTCCTGAAGACTCGTCAGACCAATATTCTACAATCCTGTTGATCTTCCCACGCCTAAAAACTCGTCAGATCAAGCTTCTACAGCCCTGGTGATCTTTCCACTCCTGAATACTCATCAGATCATGCTTCTATAGCCCTGATGATCTTCGCCACTCCTAAAGACTCGTCGGATCAAGCAACAGCCCAAGCGTCTTCATCAACATACCTCCCAGAAGCTCTAGCAAATATTCGCCGCCAGAGCATCAGTCTTTCCACATTTCGGATAACTTGCAAGTAAAAATCAGGGGGTTCACGTGCTTCGTCCGTGACTAGAGATTGAACCCGCTCATATTTTTAATATGATAATTTGTACGTTATTTTCAATCTATATATTAATCGTGAGATTTTTGCGCTCGCAGCGGTCACTTCTGGAGCCAACATAAGTGACACTTACATCCTTCATTGGAGAAGCCATCAGAATCTTAGTGTCAAAGTGGGGTGACAACCAGATGCCCTCTCTAAGTGTGAAAATGAATGTTTGTACTCCTATTCCACGTTGATAAACCTTATTTGTATGTCCTAACTACGTGTAACCACCATTAACCGTTCACCTATAAATTATACGTGCCAAATTACAAGCAACTTATGTCTGATACCAGCATCAACTGTGTTCCTCGATGGCAAGCTTCAATCATAGTTCGGTCCTAAGTGCCTCGACTATCTTTATCGACACTCCCTTCCCTAACGCTCCATCCTCCATGATAGGGATGACAACCTTCGTCAATGTAGCATCCATCCTCGACGCTCCACCTATCATTGGAGCGACGATGACCTTCATCAATGCAACACTCATTCTCGATGCTTCACCGGTCATTGGAGTGACGACAACCTTCGTCCATGCAACACCCATCCTCGACGCTTCACCTGTCATTGGAGCGAGGACCACCTTCGTCCATACAGCACTCATCCTCGATGCTCCACCTGTCAGTGGAGCGACGATGACCTTCGTCAATGCAGCACACATCCTCGATGCTCCACCTGTCACTGGAGTGACCACGACCTTTGTCAGTGGAGCACTCATCCGCGATGCTCCAACTGTCACTGAAGTGACGACGACCTTCGTCAATGCAGCACACATTCTCGATGCTCCACCTGTCACTGGAGCGACCACGACCTTCGTCAATGCAGCACTCATCCGATGCTCCACCTGTCACTGAAGCGACGACGAGCTTCGTCAATGCAGCACTCATTCTCGATGCTTTTGACCACCCGTGAGGCCTAAGATGACAATTTACCTTGTGAATGGTTTGTATTTGAGCACAGGTGTTGGCAATTTATTACATAAATTTTGCCGTCATGTAATGAACCCAGGAATATAATCATTTTAGTATAGTTAGACAAAATATTGGCATAAACATGATGATTTGGAACGTATTTAAGATTTAAGCGGAATAGTCCGTCCAAAGTGGAAACGACAACATAAATGACAAAAGTAAGAAGAGGAAAAGAGTCGGAGACATTGTTGTAAGAGGGAAGCCGGCAACAATTGGAATCACACAGTTTTCGTCATGTTTACAAATAACTCGGGAAAGACTTAACAGTTCCCAAATTTTGGTGACAAGATCGATCTTTACAAAAACAGATGAAAAATCATTAAGCAACAGCTTGTTTTAGATGAGGCCCTTGTATTCGAGCCTAGAAAATGGCAAAAAACTAATACGAGACGGCCATTGCTCTTTAACGTTTGGAGCTGGAGAAATTATTAGATAGGACCGGCGCAACAACCCGCGGTACATCCAACGATCACACATGTTTTGTTAATTTAACAAAACAACCCAGCTTGGTCATCGACATGAGCAAGCTGGGTGACGGCAGCTCAAGGAAGGAAACAGAAATGGAGAGGCTGCACTCTGCATCGAAAGATTGGGGTTTCTTTCAGGTAAAATTCAGCAGGAAGTAACATTGTTTAAAGTTATGATATTGTGATGACCAGCTGATGGTAGACCGTCTCCTGGGATGACTTATGCAGCTGATAAATCATGGTATCCCGGAGGAGGTTATTCAGGATATGAAGATCGACATGGAGGAGTTCTTCAAACTGTCGTTGCCCGAGAAGATGGCCTATGAGCAGTTACCAAATGGTATGGAAGGGCCAGGCTTTTGTTCTATCGGAGGAGCAGAAACTGGACCGGGGTGACATGCTCTTCCTCTTAGTTCATCCTCCTTCACAGCGGAAGTTCAGGTTCTGGCCAAAGAACCCTGCATCTTTCAGGTAACTTGATTGAACCGAAAAAGGCAATATGCCTAAGAAGATAAGGGATCGATCTGATGTTCGGTACCTGTTTTCTGGTTCAGGACAACATTGCAGAAGTATTCATCCGAGATTTTGAAAGTTGAACACTCCCTTCTCAGAGTTATGGCCAAGAACTTAGGAGTGGATCCCGACATGTTTGTTAACCAGTTTGAAGGAGGAATACAAGGAATAAGGATGAACTATTATCCTCCTTGTCCACAGGCAAACAGGGTTAGCGGCCTGGCCCCCCATTCTGACACCGTCGGGATAACATTGCTGTGACAAACCAGTGATGTGGACGGTCTCCAAATCAAGAAAGAGGGGAAATGGTTACCCATAAAACCTGTCCCAGGAGCATTAATTGTCAACGTCGGAGATATCATTGAGGTCTGATTATGTATCAATACAAGACATTGTCGGTTCCACAAGTTCTCCCCACACGACTCTGACGTATCATATATTCAATGCAGATAATGAGCAATGGGGAGTACCAAAGTATAGAGCACAGGGCAGTGGTCAATTCAGAAAAGAAACGACTATCTATAGCTGCCTTCCATGGCTTAAAACTGGAGGGGACTGTCGGGCCTCTGCCAGATCTTGCAAAAAATGATTGCGCCCGTTATAAGACCATGAGCAACGTCGATTATGTTCGACACGTGACCAGTCTCAAACTCGATGGGAAAAGCACGTTGGATCTCCTTAAGCTAGACACGAATGAGATCAACCTAAGGGAGCAATGATGATCGTCGTTGCCCTTCACAAAGTTTCAACTGTACGGTGGGCGTTCGTTCTTCCCCCATTGTCCCATCGAATGGGTCCATTACATCCTCATTTCCAAAATAGGCATCCTGCCTGATGTTTTCGCATTCCGATGTACTTCGTGTTAGTGTCAACCATGAAAGAGAATGTCGATAGCATACATGAGTCATGGAGATTTACCTTTTTCTTGGGCATTCTTCATTGTAATAGACTGGGGACGAAACATTAAAACCCAAGGCCATGTGATTTACATAAATACGCCCAAAGGAGCCGATGTCGGGTTTGATTAACGAAAAATGACTGGAATAGAATTCTAATTAAATTAGAATTGGAATTGTTTGAATAGAAATAAAATTACAATATAGTTTTTCAGTAGGGTATAGGTAGTCTTGTTTTGCGAATGAGTTGGGCAAATAATCCGAACTGAACTGATAATCTTCTTATCGGAGACGACAATCGTGTAGCTTTATTTTAGCACACACGCCAGTCGTGCAATAAGAACTCTGCTCTTCCAAAGCTGCAAGGAGACACAAATCACATACGTCCGATGGAAGCTGCCCATTGCATGCCCCAATGGCATAACATTCGCCACTTAACACTTCATGGGATTTGCCATTGACTGCATAGTTGTAACCTCGCTTCGATGTTATTGTAACTACCTCCTCGATGACATAATGCAGGCAGATGCCATAAACACTGTGAGCCCCATGATGATGCCTTGCTGAGCAAACCTCATTTACCAATTTAGTTCTGGGATTCCTTCGACTAGGCTGCTTGGGAGAAGAACAACTATCGGCACGATCCACATTATAAGCTTCATTTCTACCTTTTACTTTTTCAAGGTATATTTCTTCTCAGTTTAGGGTTTAAGGTTTATGATTTTATACATGCGGGCATTAAGTTCTTCTTTGAACACATATGCCTAATTCCTTCATTTAGTACATGTCAAAGCACTCATTGGTCCATATGTATATTTTATACTGTTGTTGTTTTCGCCCAAGTACACTGCCATATATGTCTAAACATATATTAGACTATATATTTAGCTTATCTTGCCGAATGGCACATTAAACGATCTCGTACACACATGTATTAGATTATATGTTCAAATTATCTTGCCAAATGTAACATTAAACGAGCATATACCATTGATGTAGGCTTAGCCGAAAGGACTGGCCATCTATTCAGTCGAGTCTACTTAATCGAGATCAAATTGTCGCATACATCGTATATAACCGTTTCCTAAACGTACTTCACATCGGTTATATCGCCCAATGAGAACGGTGTTCCACGTCAAAGAAGAGACATGAACTGTGTCCATGAATTTTTATACTATTATATCAATTTTCCTGCCGAATGGAACATTATACAATCCTGAACATATGACAACTATACAATGGGATGCATATACCATTCGATACAACTAACCATTTACCATTGACATCTATTCGGCCGACTGGATATTGCATCTTGCCAGTTGGGTCCACTCTATTGATATTAAAAATGTCATGTATAATCATTTTCACCCGTACAAACATAGGTTTGTACGTAATTATCGTTGGCTCGCCAAAAAATTTACAAAATACAGTTTCAGTTTTGAAAATACCCTGGATACCACCCCTTAGTTGAAGTTTCAAAATTGCGGTTTCAAACCGCTACTTTGGTGCACTTGATGAAAAATTAAAGTGAGTGATGTGCCATATTATTACCTGACACAGCCTCCTCTACCTTTATGGCAACTTCCTCAATGGAAGCATTCCAAAAGGTGATTGGAAATCTCCAGTCCCTCACGGAACTTGAGCTAAGCAAAAACAATCTGACTGGTCATGTTCCTTCTTCCTTGGGTAATCTAAGTAATCTCTACAACCTCTTCCTCCGCCAGAACATGCTCAATGGAACAATCCCAAAGGCTTTGAGCAATTTGAAGAACTTGGAGTCATAGAACTGGACACGAACGATTTCACCGGTCCCTTCCCAGAAAATTTGTGCAGTGGGAGATCCCTCCAGATACTCACAGCCAGAGGCAATAATTTTGGTCGGACCAATTCCTACTACCCTAAGAAACTACATGAGCATGATCAGATTACGGCTCGAGCAAAACCAGTTGACAGGAAATATTTCGGAGTTATTCGGTGTCTATCAGGAATTGGAGTTCCTGGATTTGAGATTTAATCAGTTTTATGGCAAAGTTTCACATAACCGGGGAAGCTGTTTCAAACACAGCGACCTGAGGCTAGCTGGGAATAATAATACAGGGAGCCTGCCTTGAGAGCTCTGGAGTGCAAAGCTGCTTCATTCCCTTGACCTATCCTCGAATGATATATCAGGTGGAATTCCTATAGAATTTGGTAAATTGACGTCTCTGGTGAAGTTAAATTTGAGTCGTAACAAACTGGATGGGAGCATATCTACGGAGATCATGAGCCTGGGCAGTCTCCAGAGTTGCACACTATAAAGGAATTGTCTGGCAGTTGAATTTGTAGGGGAACAAGTAATCTCTGACTTGAATGAAAGAAAGAATTGTTACACTAAGAGGGGGGTGAATTAGTGTTAATTACCAAAATTTGAATTTCAACGCTTTTTCGATTAACCCCGCAGCGAAATGAAAGCTTCTGTTAAACAGAGCTTGTAAGTTTCTGTAAAACAGAACGTTCGAATGTGTTCGCAATTTGTTTGATGGACACAAGGATTTTTATAGTGGTTCAGCAAATTGCTTACGTCTACTCTTCACTCAGATATTTGGATGGTTTCCACTCAAATGTATCTCAGTACAAATTACACAAGTGATAGCAACTAAAAGCATACCCGAAGGTTCTGTACAATAGAGGCTTGAGTGGCAGAGCACAGACCAGAAGGTTCTGTACCGTAGATGCTTGTTACGTAGCACAAATCCGAAGGTTCTGTACTATAGTAACTTAGGCTCAATATGGACTAGAAGGTTCTGTATCGTAGAAAGTTAGACACAACACAGTCCTGAAGGTTTTGTGTCGAAGAAGGTAAGGCACAATACAGACCAGAAGGTTCTGTATCGAATGTGTTAACCTTCTATAGCATAGATCAAGAGATTTTGTACTAGAAGCGTCAACCTTCTATAGAACAGATCCAAGGATTCTATATCACAGAAGGTATAGCACAGACCGTAAGGTTCTGTACCAAGAGTATGTCAATCTTTAACAAACCAAAATGGTTCGTATTAGAAATGACTTGATTGAGAAGCACAGATCTGAAAGATTCTGTACTAAGAGTTGTCGACCTTCTACCGAACAGACTGTAAGGTTCTGTAGCAAAAGTGACAAAGAGAATGTATGCACAGAACGTAGAGTTCTGTACTACAGAGAGTTGCACACGTAAATGTGACTAACAAAGATAACCAAATGCGCAATCCCTTAAGATCTCGACTGAGCAAACACAAAGCCCTTGCCCAAGGCTCTCCTGCGTGGTCCCTCGAGACAACGGCTAAGCAAACACAACGCCCTTGCCCAAGGCTTTTCCGAGCATACACAACGCCTTTGCTCTAGGATTCTCGAGCATACACAATGCCTTTGCTCTAGGCTTCTCGAGCATACACAATGCTTTTGCTCTAGGCTTCTCCGAGAATACACAATGCCTTTGCTCTAGGCTTCTCCTGCACACAGAACACTACACAACAGAAGCTGGTTAGTCCCTCACCTTCTGTGCTCCCGAGGTTCAGCCTTTCTCTCCGACCCGCTGCACGTTGCCCACGTCGACACACTTCCAACAACGTCTCCTGCAGCTTCCAACCAAGTCCCTCGAGCCCCCGAGTCACTCTTCCAGAAGGCATCACCAACGATGCAGCCGTCCGTCACTAGTGCTCCTCGTGTGACTAACTCAAACGAACAAAAGAGTTAGAGAACTAAAGAAACTAAAGCAATTGAAGCTCACGCTCTCTCTGAACAGAATGGGATGGATGGAATGTATTTTTTTTTTTTTAATGAGAAAGAGCGTGGCCTTTTATACACGCAAGATAACAAAATACAAAAGGTAAAAATAAAAACCTAATCTGCAAAATAAGAAATTAAAGGTTAGTTGATAAAATAATTAATACACAATGAAATTATAAATGTGCAAATATTCTGATAGAAAATAAATCAAGATGAGATTATGATATATTTTCCATGAATAGTCCACCACAGAAGGTATCGCAGAAGGTTCTGCTCGATAACTTTCTCCAGATGGAAACAATCGTTGATTTGCTTCCAAATGAATTAAGATCAATTCCATCCTGATAAAGACACACGTGAGAGTGTATCTGGACAGGTGGTAGTTGATTTGCATCCAAATAACGTTCGTATATTGGTCAAGTAAGCTTCCAGAAGCCTGTAGACCAAACAATAGAACATTTCCATACATAGAGGATACATTTCCTTCTACAAGAAATATTTTCTCTAATATGATTATTTGGCAATCAAATCGTGGTAATCTGATCAAATAATTATCATAATCAGAGAGTTTATAATTTATAATTAAATAATCATAAACTAATCATTTAATTACAAAAATAATTCTTACAAGAAGTCCTTAATAAGAAAAGCTTCTATAAATAGAATGTTCAACCTTCTGTAGTACAGAAGTCTGGTTCATCATCAAAACCATCCCAACAGAAATATCAGAGACTATATGATCAGTGGCCCCTGTGTTCACTATCCAAGATTTTGTTAAAAATTTATTAACAGCACAAGAAAATGCATGGCATAAAGACAAGACTGTACCTACTTGATTTAACAAACTAGAAGAAGAATGAGGATGGGAAATTGAACCTGAGACTTTAGATTTAGTAGTACTATCCACAGCAAGCATCTCCATTAACATTCGAACTTACTGCTCAGAGAGACTAAGCTGACCAAGTTGAGGAACCACAGAATTGGTCTTATCTCCTTACTGTGCACCCATAACCTGCACTTGGTTCACACACCTTAAACCAGGCGTCCTTCCTGCATTTTGAACTCTTCCTCCGCCATATCTCCCAAATGTCCTAAGATGGATAAGCAATGAGCTGATAACATTTATTTTTCATATGACCCTTCTTGCCACAATGTTCACAAAACCAATATGTCTTTCGTTTTCTTCTATCCACATGACTTTGATTCCACGTCATTTTGTAATTTCTAGTTTCTCCCAGAATATGTCATCATAGCCAACCCTTCAAATGGACTGTATAAACTCTTCTTTACATCCTTTTGTATTTCCTTTCTCTGAATAATATTGTAGGCTTCACCAAGAGTAGGAAATGGTCTCTTCATCAAAATATGAGACCTCATGACAACAAATTCTTCATTCAAACCATTCAAAAACTTGAAATCTAGATCTTTTTAATAATCTTCCATGTATCCTTCATCCAATTACAAGAACTCTTGTTGTAGCAACACCTAGGCAAAGGCCTATAAATGCAAATCTCACGCACAATCGAAAGCAATTCATTATAATATGCAGAAACTGACTTGGATATCTGCATCAATCTATGATACTACAACTGCAAATGGCAAATCTTGGAATCATTTGGTTCCGCAAATCTTTCTCCTAACTCAACCCAAACCTCCTTAGCCGAACCTAAGGAAAAATAGTAGTTGCAATAAAGTAGAGACGTATTTCTGCAACCACGATTTTACAAGATCATTGCACCTTCTCCAAGCCGGATACAGAGGATCTGTCTCATTTGGCCGCTCTATAGAACCATCGGCAAATAACAGTTTGTTCCTAATAGATAAAGCAACCTCAAATGATCGCTTCCAGGAGAAGTAATTCCCTTCCACAAGTTCTAGTGTCGCCAACACCCCGATTTGTCCATTATAGCTCCGGCTCGGTAATCGGAGGAAGAAAAGGGACCTGGCCCTTGACTTGGAGGTGTGAACGGAGGAGTCATTGGGCTTCTTAGCGTCCTCCAGAAGGCACTCTCGACGGCATCATTCCTCCACTCATGACGAGATCAGCTCCCCGCCCCCATGGTTCCGATTCCAGGACGACGTATGGGCTCCCTCCTTTCTTTAACGGGCTTGACTGGATGAATCTCAATGGGAGAACCTCAAAGGGAAGACATCTCTCTGTCTTTCTTTTAAAGTTTTTGGTCTCACTTCCCAAGAGAAATCACATTTCGTATCGAAATGGTATTTTGTTTTTAAGGGAGAATTGCGCGCCAAAGGAAATAAGAAAAACAGACAACCTTTCCTTCCCTCGCAACAATTAGTCCTCCGGTCACCCACAAAACGACAACTGAAGAGACGGAGAACATCTTCATTCATTGATTTAATTTACTCGACAATCAAGACGGATGAACAGCTGTCATTTAGCAGCGGGGGCCGAGTCAAGGCGCAGCACATCGACCGTACCCGGTAACTAGGAGGCCCAAAGTCTCTGATAGAAGGCGTTCGTCGGTGTATGCGCGAGAGTGGAACCATTCAAAAAACAAAAAAGTTTAGGCCGCTTTATCAAAAATATCCCAAAGTTACAAAAATTTTTCAATTTACCCCAATGTTTAAGAAATATCTCCCAGTAGCCTAAACTTTCTACTTGTTTTCAATAAAATCCATCACAGTCCTTGAGTTAAATTTTCAGAATGGATGGAGAAGGAAAATCGTCGGGAAATCTTTCTGGAACTCCTGCAAGGCTGGAGTTCGTAAAAGAGTCTAGGATGAGTCCTTATGGGATTAGCAAGAGTATAAATGATCTTTTAACTCAGCTAACCATTCATGGGAGAACTGAAAGTCTTAAGAGCTGAAACTACCTTGCTTAGGAAGTAGGCTCAATTGTAAACAAGATGTTAGACTTTGTTGAGCATGAAAGAAGTTTAAAAAGGCCTGAAGCCGAGGCGACTTCTGGACTGGAGAGTACTACTGGAAAACCAGTCGAAAAATTGAAATTGGGAGGAAAAAATTCCAAACAGGATCAAGGCAAGAGTGTGGATGAGATGTACAAAGAGTCAGTAACTCCTTACATCTTAGACCCACGAAAGCGAAGTGCAAACTTGAACTCTCAAAGTGGAGAGTTGGTAAAAGACCTAAGGAAAGCTTTAGGTATGGCAGATGACGCGCCAGTTCATTTAGACAATAGAACATTTAATGAATTGGTCACTACGAAACGGGAGATTTACAGGCCTGACTATCCCCATAGAACCAAGCCGGACTTTATTCCGAGGGATAATGTCTTAAAGCCAATAATCACCCCCGGTGCTTTTCTGGACATTGATTGTGAGAAGCACGTATCCGAAAGGATAGATGAGTGGCTATCACTTATTCGTGTGACCACATCTGCTGGGATATTGTCTCCTGGATTAGTTTATGAGTTGTGTGTGGCAGCCCTCATGGGAACAGCGTAGAAATATTAGAAAACTTTGATGGCTCATACAGATATCAAAGAAAAGATAGATCAAGCGCTGACTGTTGATGGTGTGTTAGCAATCATCGCTGATGCACTGAAATGGGAGTTCTGTGGTTTTTCGTTATCCACTGAAACTGTGGAAAAAGAGCGAGCAATCGATGACTGCTCTAGTTAAACTACAGATCTGTGATATGTGTTGGTTTGACAACTATGTGTATGAATTCCAGAAGTATTATTACAATCTGGATGCAGTGTCACAACATTGGGAACTTTTTTTGCAAAACTTCCAGTACCATGGCCTGAGGTTGCGCAAAAGGCCTATGAATTGCTTCTAGTCGAGGATAAAATTGTTCCTGGACTTGGAGGTAAGATTCAGGCGGTCTAGTACGTGATGAGAAAAACGTGTACTGAGCTCCAAGTAAAAGAGGCAGCTAAGAAGCTACCTTACCTAAACAAGAGCTGTTGTTCTCAGATTGAATATGTACCTGGGAGGTATGGATGCGATACTCCAGGTGACTCGTTGTGAACAAGAAACTTTCCTAGGAAGAAGAAGTTTATTGGATATAATAAGAGGAAAGTTTGGCAAAAGAGAGACCTCCAAAATAAACAAAGGAGAGGCCCTGCTTACAAGTCCAAAAGGTTTGTAAGGAGACGGGATAACCTTAAGGATAAGGATAGGATCGATGCCTTCAAGCGCAAGCATGGCAGAGAACCTAAGTGTCCGAAAGGGAAACCGTTGAGCAGTTATAATGGCTGCTAGTTTTGTGGATCAAAGAACCACAAAACGGATACATGTCCTCAGAAGAACCAAATGAGAGAAAGACTCCGTATGATATTTTTGGATGACAGGAGTCATGAGGAGGAAGTCCTGGCTTATGAACCAATAGATGAGCAGGATATTTCCGACTTAGACTCGGAAGTAGAATCTATCTATTTACGATACAGACTCAGAAGATGATTATGATCTCTGGACTGCACATCTGTTCATGATGAGAGCAAAGCAGGGTGGAGATGATAATCAGTTGGTTCCGTTGGAAACAACTAATCAGGTACTAAAGGATCCCACCAGTACGAGGATTCATCCCAGTCAATACTGGAATGGAGGTTGCCCAATGTCAACGTGAGGGAAGTCTATAATGTTTCTAGGTTTAACTTTAGATCTATAATAGACATCTCACAGTCAGAGGCAACGGCTCAAGTCACAAGTACTGAACTTGAGACTTTGGATATCCCATTACTCAACGTACAACGCATTAGGGAAACCATGCATCGTATAAGAGGTGTATATAACTATATACACATTGGGTTAATCCTGATAGGATTAGTTCCGCTATTCCACCTGCCAGCGGACAGTCCTTTGGTAGTAGTTGTGATTGATAAACAACGGAGATAATTTAAAGATCAACTGATATCAGGTATACAGGCCAACCTTGCACATGGCCCTGCATGGTTCCAAGTCCATCCAAACTTTATGATGGCCTTGAACGATCGTTGTTTGGGGAATTCATTGACTTTAAGAATTAAGTCCATGAATATGGATTGGATGAATCTCCAGACCAAGTTTTTGGCGTATCACACTAGGGTGATTTACCGATTGGTAAATACCACTAGTCCTGGTGTGAGGAACATCTCAAGACTCATAGAGTTGTTCGAGAAAGGTCATAACAACTACCAACAATTTCATAGGCGAGAGGTAAACCCATTGGAGTTAACCTGGCCGAGAAGTTGGGTTATGACTGAGCCTAGTAGTAGCTCTAGACTTATTAGTGCGGCTAATATCCGATAAAGAGGTAATAAGATTACCTTAATATTGGGAGAACCGTCAAAGGTCAGTGATTGAGCTGACAGGAATTTGCCTGTGAGGATGCCAATCCTAAAAGAGCCAAGAACTCCTACGCTCTCTGAAGTCTCTTCTAGAGCTAGTGATGTGGGAGAAGACGTAATTGTCTCTCGACCAGCAGAAGCATCTGCGCCTCCACTAGTAGAGGAGATGTCTCGAAGGTCTGTTGATTCTAGAACCCCATCACAACACACGGGTAGAATCGTGGGGTACAGACAGGTTTCATTACTAGTCTATGAGGACCCAGTAGACCAACCGAGAGAGGAATCAATACGGATGTTAAGAGTTACCAATCTAGAAAACTCTTTATCCAGTATTCCTGAAGTCTGTAAGGTTATTGAATAAATAGCCGAGTAGAGGTCTATTTCGGTAGACGAAATCTGAAGGATGATAGAACCATCCCAAGTAGTGACCAGACATACGGGATTTAGTGTCAGGAAGGAAGAACTGAACACCTACGTTGCTTTAACTTTCAAATTTCCTGGATACTATGAGTATTCTCTGGTTACTTTGATAGACACTGGGTGTAGCATAAATTGTGCTAGACTCAATGCTCTACCAGATGAGTGGTGGAAACCACTGCAAAAGTCCATTCATATGGTAAACATCGATGGTATGGCAACAATAGTTAGCCATAAGGCTAGTAATGTGCCTGTTTTTACTGGTGGACAAAATTTCGTCATAAAAGAGGTCCTTGCACATCCTTTATTAGAGGCAGATATCATTTTGGGCAATGCCTTCCTTAATGGACAAAAGGAAAATCTTCCTTTTGTGCAAGATGCAGAGATGTTTCCATTGGTGGTGTTAAAATCAGTATTCTACAGGAGCCTAAACTTAGGTTAAAATTTGGCTTTTATATGGTAAAACGGACAGAGTACTGTCGTAATTCCCCATTCGAAAGAGCTTTCAGAGTGCGAGCTCAGCGTGGTGATATACGGTTGGTAAAACAAGTGCATGATTGGATGCAAACCTTGTTTTCTCCAACGAATACCAGTAGTTCTAGCTGGTATGACGACTTGTTTCGTAAACAAGAAGTGTGCATGGCTGTAAAGTTAACAGGGATAAAATGGGATAAGTTCCTTGTAAAACTGGCCGACAACTTTAGTGAAGACCCATTACAATTGTGGACTCGAAATGGCCTTAAGGCTAAACTTGAGTTAAAAGATCCCGAAACCATTATTAGAGCCAGAATTATCACATACACGGCTGAAATGATTGAGGAACTTGATAAACAAATTCCTGAATTGCTTGGAAAAAGCTTGATTAGGGACAACTACAGTCCACATTCTAGTCCTGCCTTTATGGTAATTAACCATGCCGTGCAGGTGCGAAGTAAAATACGAATGGTTATAGACTATCGTTAGCTTAACAAAGCCACAAAAGACGATGGTTATAAGATTCCCACTGCAGGAGATCTTTTTGATAGGATTAGTTTGAACCAACCAAAATTCTTTTCCAAATTTGACTTGAAAAGTGGTTACTGGCAAGTCAAGATGAAAAAAGAGTCGGTTCCTCTAACTGCCTTTAATGCTCCGCAAGGAATGTTTGAATGGCTGGTTATGCCGTTCGGCTGAAGAATCGTCCAGGCGTCTTTCAGCGCAAAATGGATAATGCTTTCAAGTAGGTCCACAAATTTTGCGTAGTCTACATAGACGATGTGTTAGTCTACAGTTAGACTGAGGGCGAACACATGAGGCACTTTGATAAGGTGACTGATGTCTTTCGACAGGAAGGCATGATTCTTTCTGAACGTAAGATAGAATGGTTTAAGGAATCGGTTAATTTTCTGGGCATGGAGATTGAAAAGGGAAAAATCAAATTAGAAAGCCATATTGCCGAGAAAATTGTTGAATTTCCTGATAAACTTGAGTATAGAAAACAAGTCCAAAGGTTTTGCGGTTTTGTTAACTATGCAAGAAAGCTTGTGAAAAATTTTTCTCGAGATCTGGGTAGGATTTCAAAGAAGACATCTTATACAAATCCTTGGATCTGGGAAGATAAGGATACTCAATATATTCGGAAGATTAAATCGAAGGTTAAAAATTTACCGTGTATGTCTGGTGGAGATCATATTCACCGCCTCATAAAAGGTTGACCAGCGCTGAGATGGAGGAGAAAAGGGCAAGGGGCCAATGTTTTTGGTGGTGGAGAATCTTTTAGTTTGTTGATTCAACTTGCTTTACCTTCGGATAAGGATGAGTTAGTCCTGGAAATTGATGCTTCAAACGAGTTTTGGGGGGCTGTTCTTAAAATTAGAGGAAGAAAGCCTAAATCCGTTTGTAAGTATTGGTCGAGTAGTTTTAAGGGGTACGAACTCCGATACCCGATACACGAAAGGGAAGTATTAGCCTTGAAAAACGGAATAAAGGCTTTTTACATCTTTTTGGCACTTAAGAAATTCTTAATGCGCTTTGACTCGACCTATGTAAAAAGGTTTATGAGTCTGAACCTGAAGGAAGCTAGTCAAATTAGACTCTTAAGGTTGCAGGAATGGGTTAACTATTATAAATATGAGGTCGAATACATCTCTTTCGATCACAACATAATAGCTGACTCTCTCTTTCAATAGATGGATCCAGCTGCGAAGAGAAAGATATGCTGGGGATGCAAGAAGGAGGGACACTCAAAAAATGTATGTACTAACAAGGGAGATGGTGAGCATAGTGATGCTGGTTCCGTTTCAGGTACGAAAGCAGTTCTCTGCTGACAGTGTAAGCAGCTGGGACATAGATCTTTCGAATATCCAAAGAAGTTGAAAACTACGGATTCCCAGAAGGGAGTGGCGGATCTCAAGGATAAGGTAGTTTCCGATTCCAAGAGAAAAGCGAAACCAGATCTCCAAGAGGAGATAGCTAATCCCAAAGAAAAAGCTGTGGCTAGATCTGAGGGAAAAGCGAAGTAGATTCCCAGAAAGGGATGGCTGAACCCAAAGAAAAGTTAATAATCAATTCTGAGGGGAAGGCGAAGCAAAGTTCCCAGGAAGGGAAAGTGAATCCTAAGGAAAAGGATAATCCTAATTCCAAAGTAGACCTGAAAGGTCCTCAAGAGAGGATGGCTGATCCGAAGGAGGGAAGCTCCAAAGGAAAAGTGAAAGCGGCGGATCTGAAAGAAGTAGCAAAAGCTGATTCTCAAAGAAAAGCCCAGAAGAAGAGGAAAGCTAAGCGGCTTGGGTCTTCTGGTCCTAAGAAGGACGATAAGGTTGAAGAACCTTGGTGGTTTCCTTTAACCACGGAACAATTCAATTACTGTCAGAATCACCTGGCTAAAGAGCAGAAAATTTCCATCAACCAAGCTGTAAAATCCTACATAGCTCTACTACAGAGTAAAGAGGAGGAGAAAATGCAAGTTGAGAATGAGTAAGCTGAAGAGGATGCAAAATTCAAAGCTTTCATCTGTGAGCTAGTTCAGAGGGTTGAAAAACTAAACGAAACGGCATAAATGGAGTACAACGAATACTTCAACTATGAAGTACCAGTCACTCAAAGAAGGTAATCCTGAACTTGGAAAAATCCTTGAGGAAGCAATTCCTGTAAGAGACTCGGTTAAGGAGTCTGGTGAGCGAGCTCACAATGGCATAGTCCATGAGGATCTAGAAGGATCCTGGTTTTTTTATTAAGACTCTTTTGAAGATGGATCCTTATCTTGGGATGCCTCTGTTGTTTGTGGAGGACTCATGGGTGGCATCAAACATGATGATAAGCGCCGGATTGAGTTTTTTGCGACAAAAGCGATTGAGTACATCAATCTGGAGCTTAAACTGTCATGTACGGCTTCAGATGGAGAGGAGCTGTCAAAGATCGAAAGGGAAAGATAGCAAATCTTTACCACAATTATGTCCATAATACCATGGGATGTCAAGAATTTTGAAACCCCAAGAGTGGTAGTGGATATGAGTGAATCCTCGCTCGAGGAAAACACTGTACTTCAACCATATCTATACTGGATATCAGAGAAGTGGCCATATCTGAGGATAAGGTCAGAAATGGTGTGAGTAGCTTTGCCATATTTATATGCAGGGTTTGTAGACATTCTGGAGATTGACAGATCAGAACCAGAACAGATTGAACCGCTGCCTTACTTAGTGAAGTTTGTACTCGGATGCCTTGGATACGGGCCTAAGTATGCCACAACATTGATTACTAGCACTATAAGGGAGGAAGAAGACCATGAGCGGAAAGTAATTCTTCCTAGCATGCAACTATGGGAAAGTAATTCTTCCCAACATGCAAGTATGGGATATCCACCCTAGTGAAAGTAGGCAACTAGTGGAACCTCGACAATAGGACCTCGATCAGAGGGGTTTATGGCGAAAATACTACAAAGACAAAACAGTAAGGAAAGCCATAAAGTTGAGTTCCTTAAGGATGTGTTGGAGCACTTGTTACCCTGCAAGGTGTTATACTATGTGCTCAGTGATGGCATAATAACCATCACAATCCTCCGATCCGACCTAAGCCTCGTTGATGAGCAAGCAGGAAATCGAGGATGGCAGAGAGTTTTGGATCTTCTGAATAGTTTCTGAAAGAGAGAAAACTCTGAGTTGTGCCTCCAGACCGATACCTTTGAGGTCTGGAGTAAAATCGCTGACTATACAGACAAATATTTAGCCCAGCGATTTGATCAAGATGAAGAGATAGCCCTACAAATCCTTGAAGCTTGTTAATCTCAGCGGGGACTCTCTGGAGAAGAAGTTGGCGAGTCATCAGGTGCCAACAAAGAAGGAATCTTCCAGAATAACGCAATAATGCAGACGGGAGAAGACAATTGTTTAAAGTTAGACTAGGACAATTTTGTCGGTCACTAGGACCTCCACTAACTTTTGCAATAGTTTATATTCCTTTTACTTTTGAGCTGGCAAATAGTGTATAGACACCAGCTTAATTGTGTATATATTTCACAACCCTCTACCGTATTCGGGAAGGCAATCTGAATAGAGAACTTTCTCTCACATCTCTCTGAATTGAGTTCTTTGATTGTCCTCCAAGAATACCTTAAGAAATCAAGTGTGGTTAGAATTAATCAAGACTGGTTAAGTCTAACTAAAGGTTAGATCTGCGGATCAATGCCTTGAAGGATAAGTCATTGTGACTAAGCCTTGGTTTGGGATGAGGAGTGTCTATATAAGACCCTCTGAGTAAGGGCATTTGAATGACACAGAAGAGCCTCTCCACAGTCTTCTCAATTCAGGGAAGAAGACTCTTGATCTCCAAAGTTGCGGAAGCTTGGTGAACCCTCGGAGCTACTCAACCAAGTAAGGTATGATAAACATCTTTCTGAATTAAGTTAGTTGTTTATGTAATCCTTTCTGTTTTGACAGAAGATCTTAATTAAGGTAACTTAATTGAGGTGATGCAAGAGAACGAGTCATTCTTATGACTAATTGTCCAAACCCAGAACTGCTTCATTTGGATCACGGAATTGGCAAGGATTCTACTACTGGATTTCTAAACACCATAGTAGATCGGTTAACAAGCTTATCAACTCAAATAACGCAGTTGTCACAGCTTGTGGATAGTTATTCTAAGAAATTAGAAGAACTGACACTGGTTCAGAGTGAATTCGAGGAATTCTTCCTTGAAGGTAAGTCCAATTTAGGATTTACGGCTAGTTCGAAATATTCAAACGAGTATTCGAGGTAGACAGAACGCCGGCGACAGAGACCATTAAGAAAATCTTCTTAAGTATCGATTCCTACTATAGAATTGGTATCAGATTCGCTTAAGAAAAAATATTTTCTTATTGTCTGTGAGGATTTAATTAAAGGATAATTGTGATAGAGGATAGCATTAAAACTACAGGCTATAAGAAGATACATTTTAAACGATAGGATAAATCAGATAAATTGAGTTAAGTTGAGGATATATTTGATAATTAAGCCAAAATTTTAATATTTAATAGATTACGAAACGAACTAATCAAAAAATATTAATTAACGATTCTTGGCTCTGATCACATGGATTAGCTGTGAATTGTGTGCTTCTTCAAACAAAAATATTCAGAAACATTAAATTATAAATGTTGTTTAACGGATTCCGAAAATTCTTATAACATTATTTTGTGAAGTACGAGGGAGGGGGTTTATAGAGATAATAACGATAATTTCATTTTGCTAAATATTTTCCGAAAACTGGGGATGAATAACGAATTCCAAAGAATTGCTGGTCTTACCAGGAAAGTAAAAGAAAGGAAAAGCGTGATGTATCCCCCCTCCCCTCAATTTATGCCAACACAATCATGAACTAATGGCAATCATGTCTCCCTTTCCCTTTCTCTTCTCATCGTCATCATCATCTCGCTTTTCCCTCAAAAGACCAGTCCAGTCTTCCCTCTGCACTTGAACGCCCACTCTATCTAAATCCCTTCCCACCCCTCAACCAAACACCATTTTCCCAAACCCTCTCCTTCTAAACCCATCCATCATCATCAAGTGCTCTCTCTCTCTCTCTCTCTCTCTCTCTCTCTCTCTCTTACTTCTTTCTCCCTTCCATTTTTTTATTAAGGATTGGAAATTAGGGATCTGCCTTGGATGGCTGGGACGTCTGAAGCAGGGACTAGCCGCCGCACTGTGAACAACCCCGACGGATCAGCTTACGATGTGTTCGTTAGCTTCAGGGGACCTGACACCCGGTACAACATCACCGACGTCCTTTATGTGTCCATGAGGGAAAAGGGGATACGCGTGTTCAGGGACACGAAGGAGGTCCGTAAGGACGAAGAGATCGGAGACGAGCTCCGTCGAGCTGTCCCGGACTCTAGGATCTACGTTGTTGTCTTCTCCAAAGGCTACGCATCGAGCCCGTGGTGCCTCCGAGAACTCGCCATGATGGTGGACTGCCGCAGGGACCCAGCCTCTAGGAAAGTCATCTTGCCCATCTTCTACGATGTAAGCCCCAGCGACGTGAAGCTGAAAACTAAACGGTACCGGAAGGCCCTCGAGAAGCACAAAGAAAAATACAAGAAAGAGGACGTGAAAATGTGGGAGGAAGCTCTGAAGAAGGTTGGAGGTATCGGTGGTCTGGAATACAAAGGAGATATGGGGTATATAACTCATAATCTTTAACCGTTCTCTTTCTTATATGATTATTTATGTCATTTCGGATATTTCAACGGCTGTTGTTTCCTTTGAGCTTTTCCAGAACTTTTTTGAACAATTTGATCTCCATTTGATTTTGGGCAGGATGGGCGAGTTTGTTAGTGTTGTCGTTGCGGATATTCTAAACAAGCTGAACATCAAAGATAGGAGTTTGCCGGGTCATCTCGTAGGGATGGATGATCCCGTGGAGAATGTAATCGACATGTTGAATTTAAGTTCTCACGTTGAACGACATGTTGTGATGGTGCACGGCATGGGGGGTATAGGGAAGACAACGTTGGCGAATGTCATCTTCAACAGAATCTCTTCTCGATTCGATGGATGCTGCTTCCTTGCCGATGTGCGAGAATCCTTGTCGACTGGTGTGAGGGGTGTTGAAAGGTTGCAAAAGAAGCTATTGAGGGATATCTTCGGCAAATCGGATGGAGAAATTGGTGACTCTAGCGATGGAATGAATGAGATCCAAAGAAGGCTCCGCAACAGAAGGGTCCTTATCATTTTTGACGATGTCAGCGAGAGTAGTCACCTGAAAAAGTTGGTTGGAAATTTTGATTTCTTCGGACCGGGAACGATAATTATCGTCACGACGAGGGATAAAAGCATTTGTGAGGGCCTTATGAGACCAAGTGATACTGCTTATGAAGTGGAGGGAATGAGCGATCATCATGCTCTGCAGCTCTTCAGTTCGCACGCATTTGGTGCAGAGGGACCTCCAAATGACTTTGTTGATTTATCGAAGCGGGTTATTCGTGTGACCGGAAATCTTCCCTTAGCTTTGGAGGTGATCGGAGGGCACTTATTCCGAAAAGAAAAGAATAAATGGGAACATACATTGGAAAAACTTCAGCGAGTGCCTCACAAAGACATCTTGAATAAGCTACGGATCAGCTACGAAGGCTTAGATGAGAGTGAGAAGCAGATTTTTTTGGACATTGCTTGTTTCAACCATCATGTGATGCCAAGGGAGTATGCGAGTTACATGTGGGAAGCCTGTGGTTTTTTTCCTAAAAGTGGATTGGATGTCCTCCAGAACAGATCTTTGATAAAGGTACTGAATGTCGACGAAGACGATATTTGGAGATATAAAGAAAAGTATTGGATGCATGACTTAATTAGAGAGATGGGAAGGGAGATTGGCAAGCGCAGCAGGCTATGGGATCCTGAATTGGCCCAAAATGTCATACGCCAAAAGCAGGTGAGATGATAATAATAATAATGTTTTCCTGATTTATTGGATTGGACTCGGTCTCTCTCTCTCTCTTGGCTTCCTCATTTATTTTTATGTTTTGTTACCAGGGCACCAATCAAGTTTTAGCCATCAACCTGCGAGGTAGTTACGAACTTTTAACCGGGGAGGAATTCGAGGGCAGTCCAATCTCAGGTTTCTCAACCTGGAAGATGGAGCAAAATTAAGTGGGAAGTTTAGGAATTTCCGGACGAATCTACTGTGGCTACGTTGGTATGTGAAGTTGTATCTCAGACCTAATCCCTATTTCTTCCAAATGGACAGCCTCGTCATTCTCAAGATTTCGGGGCATGGAATTACGGAGGATTCAATGAAAGACATGGTATTAATTTCCTTTCCCTTGTATCCATCTCTCATGATGCAGAAAATCAACATTAACTAATCATGGGATGATACTCGTTTTTGTTTTAATAGAGACTGGGTAATTTAAAAGTACTTGATATCTCGGTGGTGGATATTACAAGACTGTCCGACCTCTCTCGTTTCCCAAAGCTGGAGATAATCGATCTTCGCCTTTGCTTGCAATTAGAAGAAATCCACAGCTCTATCGGTGTATTAGGGTATCTTAAATGCCTGCATATAGCATGGTGTCACAGCTTGGCAAGGTTACCAGAAGAGCTTGGATCCGCAAAAGCTCTACAGCAGCTCATTTTGTTCTGTTGTCAAGGAATTTCGGAGTTGCCAGAGTCTATTGGGGGGTTAGGGGACCTGAGAATGCTCCGTGGGATTGGGACTAAGATAAGGAAGCTACCTTCCTCGATCGGCAATCTAAAGAGCCTTGAGGTGTTGGAAATTGACCAATTTCCCATTTATGTTATAAGTCCAAGGTCAGAGGTGCCAAACCTTGCAAGATGCTATCTTTCCGAACTCAGCAGCCTCCGATTGCTAACGTTAATTGGTCTCGATCAGGACTTAGAGGGGATAGAGAAGCTATATGGGTTGCAAAAGTTACATTTGGAGGATGTCAATGGTATCCTTTCTACCAGTTTGGGTTCCATGTCCAGGCTGGAAGATCTCTATCTGTGTAATTCGAACATTTCATCCGCATTGCAGCTTCCTTCGTCCTTGCGTATATTGACACTCCAAGGATGTTGGCAGTCAATGCAGAGTGGGGCTTCACTGGATGGACCAGATAATATTGGAAATATGAGTTATCCTATCAGGTTGTCAGATTTTGGATCGTTGAGGAGGCTTTGCTATTTAGAACAGAGGTTTTGTGGACGCATCGACTTTTTCGGGGTTGAGAGGATGGAACTCTTGGAGGAATTAAGGGTCTGGGATTGTGTTTATTTCGTGGGTGAAATTATAGATTTGTCAAACTTGAGAAGATTGAAGAGGGTGGAGTTTCGTTCATGCAACTCTCTGATAAGCATTCCCCGTATGGCGGAAGACTGCCACTTGAAGATTTATGACTGCAGGAAATTGGAGTCATTTGAAGGACCATATCGACAATACCACAATAAACGAAAAAGAAGGAGAACTGGTAATTGAATGATGTACTCTGCCTCAGTTGGACGATTAACATTGTATTCAATCACTGTCTCTCAGCTAAGGAATTCATTAAAGAGGCCAAAGAAAAGTAACGTTGACAAATAAACTGATTTTGATTTAATATTTCGTTACCGGAGACTTTTCACGGCTTCAAATGTTAAAATATAAATACATGTGACTTAATAATAATTCTCATTATACAACAAAAAGTCTCCATCCATTCACACGTGCGTGGTTTGTACGACACGAGGATGCGAGTCTACTCGCCTAATGCTTTCCTCTCGATAGATCGCCTCGAGCGTCGGGGTACTACAGAAGAAATTGAGGTAAACCCTCGAGAGGATCCGAAGCTACTTGTATCGTCTTCGCCCATCTATGAGGCTCTGTTTAAAACATTTTGATATTGTAGGTAAATTATAAGGAGTCGCAGTCAATTTAATTTTTATAAAACCTTCTTGAGTGGGAAACAATTAGTGCGTATATAATTTTCCATCTAAAAGTAATGCAATAATATGAATACTTAATTCAAATTTTCCCGTTTATTAATCCATGCTCTTTTTTTTGGCAAATTATGATTTCGAAATTATCGGAATTATTCTTGTACATTGAAAGGTTTCCTATTCCTTAAAGAAACCAACATTTGAAAGCAAATAACGGGATAATATAATATTTTATATAATCATAATACACCAAATTAATTGTTTTATTTGGCTAGTAATAATTGTGTACGAGGCAGGTAAGAAGCGTATACTTAATTTAAATGGTTAAAGTTTTATATATTTACGTTGAATCTACCACAAATATTTGAATTGCACAAAAGTTGGGAAGTCTCTACATTTTTATATACCATCTATAAAGGTGAACCTTAAAGGCACCTATTTGATAAATCGGACAAGAAATATATAATTATTATTTTATTTATTCATGAATAAAAAATTATCATTTTGAATTCATGGTTAATTTCTCTTGGAGGAATTAATTGTCTTCAGATGTTGTGTGTGAAATCCCAGACATGTTAAACTTGAGTAGATTGAAGAGGTTGGAGTTTTCTTCGCGCAAACTCTCTGAAAAGAGTCGTGCCCAGTATGGTGGAAGTGTGTTGTTACTTGAAAATTTATGATTACAGCGAATTGGAGTCATTCGAAAATTATGTACTCTATCTCAACAAACGAAAAGGAGAATCGAACTCAGAATTATAATGTACTCTGCCTCAACAGGATGATTGATGATGTTGTGTCGAATTTATGTATCCGAAGAGAAAATAAAAACTTAGGGAATTAATTGGCGGGCACGCAAACAACAACTTCACTCCCTAAACTCTCCCTTATTTAAGAAAGGAGAGCGTCTCTTTTTGTTAGACATGTCGTAAAACTTTATTATTTTGCCTAGTGTTTTGATATCCCAATCAATTAATAACTAGTGACAATAAATTATGATTTTCGATCTTTTGACATAACTAAATAAACCGATCTGAACACGTAACTAGAATTTTAATATATTTACAATTATTCTTTTGATAATTTTTTAAAGATAAAAATATATTTAAAAAAAAACAGATGAGTATAATTCTTACCATGTCTTCCTTTAGTTGAAGTCATGTTGTTGTTTCCACCCCATTTAGATAATATATTTGAGAGATTAAAAAGGAAATTCGAGTTTCTTTCCTTTTTTATTTATTTTTATATAAATTTATTATATTATTTCCTCTTCGGGGCTATCCAGGTTGTGTTAATATGGTTTTGATTAAAACTTACATAAGCTAACTTCCATCTGTTTAGGCAAGAGATAAATACTAAGTTGATGCCAAATGAAAATCAATGAATTACTTTAATTTTATCTCATGGTTTACTTTTAGAAAGAAAATCTACCTAAATAAATTATTTTGTAATATTTAGAAAGCATTTAGATATGAATGAAATATATTAATCATTATCAACCAATTTTTTATTGATAACAAAATAATACACCGGATCTATCATTTATTAAGATGATTAGTTGTATTTGAAATTTATTTAAATTCACTCCTGGAAACTATCCAAAATAAGTCAGAAATAATTAATTTTTTTCTCCCAAATAATTGGTCGCGTCTAAGATAATTCTAGGATTACGATTGTTTAGTTAAATCATTAATTGATTATCAATAGGGATAGTAATCAAATCAATTAATTGATTTGATTTTCACATTAAGAATATTCTAGGACTATGCCAGCAACCGTAATACTCGAAGGTCAACGACAGGTCATGTATTCACTGTCGCAGGGGGTGCAGTAAGTGTCAACCAACAGTAACACTATCAACGACAGAAGCGGAGTATAGAGCTGCTGCAACCACAACACAAGAAGCTATTTGGCTAATAAAGCTAATGCTAGACCTTCGTCAGCAAGTTAACTATGTAGTATCTCTATCATGCGACAATCGTTCAACTATCAAGCTAGCTGAAAATCCAGTATTTTTTGCGAGAACCAAGCATGTACAGGTCCACTATCACTTCTTACGAGAGAAGGTGTTACAGAGAGATATCAAGCTACAATACATTGGAATGGAAGGTCAAACAGCTGACGTCTTCACTAAGGGACTTAACGCAAGCAAGTTCGAGGAGTTTCGAACACAACTTGGAATGATGAGAAGAGAAAGTCGGTGCTAAGGGGGAGTGTCAAAATTAATCCAACACCTACATTCTCTAGAAGCCTCACGAATCCTTCTAAACATCATTTGGGAGAATCAAAATTAAGCCTGGAAAAGTTACAACATGGCCAAGAAGCATCGAGAAATAGGTAGGTAGAAATTCATGTGGTTAAAAATAAGACTCGGTAGTAAAAGAATTGTAAGGTCACAATTAGGGAGACGTGGCTTAACTTCCTATCTTCAGTTAGGCAACCCCGCACACTATAAATAGGTGCAATGCCTTTGACTGTAATTCACTCAAGTAGTTATGAGACCTAGTGATACAGCTTATGAAGTGAAGGGAATGAGCGATGATCATGCTCTGCAACTCTTCGGTCGGCACGCATTTGGTGGAGAGGGGCCTCCAAATGACTTTGTTGATTTATCGAAGCGGGTTATTCGTATGACCGGAAATCTTCCCTTAGCATTGGAGGTGATCGGACGGCAGTTATTCCGAATGGAAAAGAATAAATGGGAACGTATACATTGGAAAAACTTGAGCGAGTGCCTCACAAATACATCTCGAATATGTTGTGGATCAGCTACAATGACTTAGACGAGAATGAGAAGCAGATTTTTCTGGACATTGCATGTTTTGACCATAAAGTGATGCCAAGGGACTATGCGAGTTACATGTGGGAAGCATGTCCCTAAAAGTGGACTGGATGTCCTCCAGAACAGATCTTTGATAAAGGTACTGAATGTCGACGAAGACGATATTTGGAGATATAAAGACAAGTATTGGATGCATGACTTAATTAGAGAGATGGGAAGGAAGATTGTTAGTTCAGAGAGCCCCGGCAAGCATAGCAGGCTGTGGGACCCTGAATTGGCACTTAATGTCATATGCCAAAAGCAGGTGAGATGATAATAATAATAATGTTTTCCTGATTTATTGGATTGGACTCGATCTCTCTCTTTGGCTTCCTCATTTCCTTTATGTTATGTTACCAAACGCCGATCAAGTTTTAGCCATTGACCTGCGAGGTAGTCACGATCCTTTAACCGGGGAGGAATTCGAGGGCATGTCCAATCTCAGGATTTTCAACCTGGAAGATGGAGAAGGATTAAGTGGGAAGTTTAGGAATTTCCGGACGAATCTACTGTGGCTACGTTGGTATGCGAAGTTGTATCCCAGACCTAATCCCTATTTCTTCCAGATGGACAGCCTCGTCATTATCCAGATTTCGGGGCATGGAATTACGGACGATTCAATGAACGACATGGTATTAATTTCCTTTCCCTTGTATCCATCTCTCATGAAGCAAAAAATCAACATTAACTAATCATGGGATGTTCATACTCGTTTTTTTTTTGTTTTAATAGAGAATGAGTAATTTGAGAGTACTTAATATCTCGAATGTGGAAATTATAAGACTGCCCGACCTCTCTCGTTTCCGAAAGCTGGAGATAATAGATCTCCGCTTTTGCAGGCAATTAAAAGAAATCCACAGTTCTATAGGTGTATATGGGTATCTTAAACGCCTGTATATAGGAGGGTGTCACAGCTTGACAAGGTTACCAGAAGAGCTTGGATCCGCAAAAGCTCAACAAGAGCTGATTTTGATCTTTTGTGGCGGAATTTCGGAGTTGCCATAGTCTATTGGTAGGCTAGGGGACCTCAGAATACTCCGTGGGATTGGGACTAAGATAATGAAGCTACCTTCCTTGATCGGCAATCTAAAGAGCCTTGAGGTGTTGGAAATTAAGGGATTACCCACTTTTGTTAGAACTCCAAAGTCAGAGGTGCCAAACATTGCAAGATGCAATCTTTCCTGACTCGCCAGCCTTCGATCGCTGATATTAATTGGTCTCTTTGAGGACTTAGAGGGGATAGAGAAACTATACGGGTTGCAGAAATTAAAGGTGGAATTCTTTCAACCAATTTGGGTTCCATGTCCAGGCTGGAAGATATCTATCTGCATTCTTGGAACATTTCATCCGCATCGCAGCTTCCTTCGTCCTTGGGTATATTGACACTCGTGGGATGTTGGTAGTCAATGCAAAGTGGCACTTTGCTGGATGGACGAGATAATATTGGAAATATGATTTATCCTATCAGGTTGCCAGATTTAGGATCGTTGAGGAGGCTTCGCTCTTTACAACTATGGTATTGTGATCGCATCGACTTTTCCGGGGTTGAGAGGATGGAGGAGCTCTTGGAGAAATTAATCATCTTAAGGTGTCTTAATTTCGTGGGTGAAATCCCAGACCTCTCAAATATGAGAAGATTAAAGAGGGTGACGTTTTCTCACTGCAACTGTCTGTGAAGCGTGCCCCGTATGGTGGGAGACTGTCACCTGAAGATTGTTAATAGCGGTAAATTGGAGTCATTTGAGGACCCGTATCGACAATACCACAACAAACGAAAAAGGAGAACTAGAAGTTGAATCATGTACTGTCTCAACAGTATGATTAGCGTTGTCTCCAATCAGAAATTCATTAAAAAGGCGAAAGACAAGAGACCAACATATATTGTTATGAAGTGATTAAAATGAACCTTCACAAGTTGAACTGTAATGATCTGAAAATTGTAATTTTAAATTATTAAATTAGGATATTATCGAACGGACAAATCCCCATAGATTTTGATCACTTTGGCCAACAACTTATTAAAAACTAAATTGATGGTAATTAGAAAATGGAGAAAAGGGTGGGACCCTGGCTATTATTAGGGGACACTAAGCCCATTCGAGTAAAACGGTGACTTTAGAATAAGAAAAGGAAATTGGATTACCATCTCCCAGAGAGGAAAGGATTCGATGGAGCATATACGGAAGAAGAAAAGGAAAAGGACAAGAAGGAGGGAAGCTGACCGAGTTACTCGAAGGAAGCAAAGACGGCAACCCAAGTTCATTTGCCGCGAAGTGAAGTCTTACGAAGGAGGAAGGAACCTCGAGGAAGAAACGTGTTAGACCGTCCAACCCGGAGTGAAATTGTACGAAGACGTCGATAACTAGAAATATTTTGCGGAGGAAGTGGGACAAGGTACGTCTCCTGCTTCATTCCCTTCTCTTTTATGTTATTCTACTGGCTATACACTTGCTGTCATATTGTTATTATATCATTGTTGGTGAGATATAAACAGAGAGGAAAACGGGTGGAAAGGCGACGCCTCAGACTAGAGGGAGGCTCTTTTCCCTCTTTTAGAGGTGTCGAGTGGCCGGAATCCCTTGGATTTAAGGGAGGTCATCTGAACCATGCTCTCTCTTCTGTTTAGCAGCCGTATTATGTCATTTAGCTGGATATTCTTGGAAATTGAGAATACCATTTGAACCTCGGTTGACTAGGAAATGTTATTCTCGACGGTGGTGAGAAATGCCTCGTTTTGATGCGATTGATGATGTATATTATTGTATTGTATGAATAATTCTTGACGAGCGTGAATGTTGAATAGGCTAAGAGATAAGTAGTGGTATTAAAAGACAAGAGAGACGACAAAATGGGCTGAAAAATGTTGGCCGGAATGTGTGGCCGGATGAGAACAAACAAAGGAGAGGAATTCCCTCTTTGTTGTCCCATGAGGATTCGGGCGTGAATCGGCCTCGGAATATGTTAAAAACAAAATCTAAGAGGCTGAAGAATGGGGCCGTAAACGTACGTCCAAGTGATGGTACGGGAGTAAACTTTCGTGATCGGTTTAGATAGAATAAAATGATACGAGCATGCTTAACGTGTGGCAACTAAAACGAGATATAGAAAAAGATGAGGGAAATGATCTAGATAATTCTATTAGTGAAATAATAATTGCGACCGTGAGTGTAGGATCGATGAACGTGAATGTAGGATCGATGAACGACGTCGGTTTGAGAGACATGGGAGGAATTCTCATTTGTACGTATTATCACAATATGGATTGATGTACTTAGTGATTAACTAATCCGTTCATGAATTTATGACAGGTTGATGAAATAAATAAAAAGAAGAGTGTCACTTATAACTTTTTCTTCTGTATGTTTAAGAAGAGGAGAAAGTTAGGCGTTAGATTATTATAAAAAACGTGTATATATATATATAAATATAAAGGATGAATCATGATTATTTTGTAATTAAGAAACTTCGGAGATTTTGATGGTAGTCTATTTACGTATAGTCACTTGTAAGATATTGTGTGATAAATAGAAAAAAATTTGGATCCTTTCATGAACTAAATCAATTAATTGGTAAAAACACATGCATGAAAAATTAAACATCCCCGTAAAAAGCCAGATCAATATTTTCCTCCAAGAATTATGAAAATAAAACCACATTTGGACGATTGTTTTTCTCAACGAATCAACCCAATAAATTTAGACCTCCCGTTTTAATGGGCCTGGACTTAACCAACAAGGAATCCGGCCCATAAAATCACCTCCGATTCTCAAAAGAACAAGTTTTATACAAAATATTCAAACAATAATGAAATGAGTGGAGATGAAGAGATTATCAGGGACTTATCTCTTTAATTTAATCGTTATCAAAGCATAAATTAATTAAACATAACATAAGCTTCTATGCTCTGTTCGAAAAAAATCATATAGTTCTGTAAAATGCAAGATTCGTACTCGTATTTATTTAGGGGGAGTTACATGCAAAAATTTCCCTCAACGATGTATGTTTTATCATAATCAAAAGGGGGAGATTACTGAAGTGATTTTGATGATAAGCCATGACCATCTGTGAAGCAGAAGTCAACCTTCTACACGATAAAAACTACTCCTGATACAAGGCATGACCTTCTTTTAGACGTTGGAGTTTGTAATTTTTCATTTGTTTGAGTCGTGTTAGTCACATATGAAGGACGTTAGCTGCAGAGGGCTGTATCGTTGGTGAAGTCTTCTCGGAGGTAACTCGAGGGCCACGAGGGACTCTTGGTTGGAGGCTACAAGAGACGTTGGTGGAGACGTGCGATTGAAGGTCGACATGCCAACGAGGAGTGACCGGAGAGAAAGGCCGATACCTTGATAGCACAGAAGGTGAGGGACTGACCAGGTTTTGTGGTGTAACGTTCTGTGTGTGCAGGAACCTAAGACAGAGGTTGTTGTCCGCTTGCGTGGGGTTTACCGCGATCTTGTGTGGGGCGTTTCTACGTGTTTGCGTGAGGTTCGCCATGTAGTTGCTATCTCGAGGAGGTAGCGTAGGTCGTGTGGAGGCGCTGGAGGGAAAATCCATCCTTGGATGGGGGACGTTGTCTGCTTGCGTAGGGTTCGCTACGTACTCGCGTGGGGCACGCCACAAAGTCGTTGTCCCGAGGGAATTGCGCTTGGTTACTTTTGTTAGTCACGTTAACAAGTGCATCTCACTATGATATAGAACCTTACGATATGTTATCTATAGTACATAACCTTATGTTATGTGCTTTGAAAAATAGTCTTCTGGTCTGTGCAGTAGAGGGTTGACACATTTGGCACAGAACCTTACGGTCTGTCACCTGTAGTACAGAACCTTACTGTCTGTGCTGTGAAACCAAGTCACTTGTAGTACAGAACCTTACTGTCTGTACTGTGAAACCAACTCACATGTAATACAGAACTTTATTGTCTCTGTTGTGAAACCAAGTTACCTATAGTACAGAACCTTCTGGTCCATGCTATAGAAGGTAGACTTTTGTGGTACAGAACCATCTGTTGTGTAGAACCTTATCGTCTGTATTGTGAAAGGCTGATCACGTATCACCTTCTGTAATCGTTACTACATTTTGTCTGAGTGGAACCATCCAAAATTTGGGTGAAGAGTGGATGTAAGCAAGTTGCTGAACCACTATAAATATCCTTGTGCCCATTAAATCAAATAGCAATCATATTCGTACGTTTTGTCTTACAGAAGCCTGTCGTAAGGTTATGTTTTACATAAGCTTTCTTCCGCTGCGAGGTTTGTCGAATAGGGTTAAAAATCCTTAATGGAACTTCTAACACTAATTCACCCATCTTAGTGTAACAAGTGGTATCAAAGTGGGTTTCAACAGAAGCTTAACCGCTTGTTGTAGATCCCACATAAGCTCGTGCCAACTACACGTTCTACGTTGTAGAAGCTTTCGTCTCTGCATATTATCTAAGCAGATTACTTCTGTTTTTGGTTGGATTACTTTGTTTGGCATTCGTGTTCTTATTTTCAGGAACTTGATTACCTTAAACAACCATACTCACTTTCACTTTCACCCTAAACCCTAAACGTCTACTATTCTGTAGAAGCTTATGCTATATCATAATCTAGTTACTATTCAACAGAGGTTTACGCTTAGCCTGAATACAACGCTTGGTATAAGGGTTCTCTATTCAACAGAGACTGAATTGTCTGCTTGTTCCCACAGAAGCCTCTACTGTCTATACAATATTTTATGGTTGCCATTGTAGTTCTGTTTTGCAGAAGCCTACAACTCTGCAAGAGTTTAACAACTGCTACCATAAAAGAAACTTAAGATCTATCATATTGACACTCGTGCTCTAGCTAACAAAGGTTTTACTGTCGGTTTGACAACTATTCTCTTCTCAATAGAAGCTTGAAACTTGTTGAGGTTCTACATTGTAGTCGTCAAGGTTCTGTTCGACAGAAGCCTATAACTCTATACGGACTAAATTAATGGCCGATAACTACTTTGTATCAGAACCACATGTTGGGAATCGTCCCATACTTGATGGTAAGAATTTTGCTTATTAGAAAATTCGAATGAGTGTATTTGTAGATGCTATCGACGATGACTTATTGTCCGATATAGAAGATGGTCTACCTTCTATACTAGAGAACCAACAAAATGATCGAGATGGTCGTCCCACACGGGAATACCTCAAGGTCAAACGACTCACTAAGACGACAAAGTATGTTTAGTGCTAGGTCTGAAAGTTTCTACTTACACTTCGGGCAAGGAAATCTGGGATAAGGTTGTCGCAAAATGTTTGTTAGGACAGACCAGATTAAAGAAACTATGATAAATTTCTTAATTCATCAATACGAAAATTTTACAATGAAAGGGGATGAATCTGTAGAATATATGTTCCAGATACTCAACCTTAAACCCTAAATCCTAAACCCTAAATATCATATGAGATGGAAAGATCCTCTCAATATGATATAAAGAGACTCACAGTAGCTTTTAGAGCATCGTAAGAACCAACAGAAGGTTCTGATGATGAAGTAGAAGGTGATTCAGATGATGAACTCACTATGATAGCTAAACGCCTTCTACGGTTCTCCACCAAGAAACGCTTCAATAAGAAAAGCCAAAATTCTGATCCAAAATCGATCATTTGCTATGAATGTAAAAAGAAAGGGTACTGCAGAACAAAATGTCCTTTACTTAAAGAGAAGAAAAAACCTTCTGCACCATCTAAGGCTAAGAACGCCATGACTGCTTGGGCAGATCTTGATGATTCTGTTGATGAGGAAGAAGCATTAATGTGCCTCACCGCTCACACAGAAACTCAAAATGAAAGTCATACCTACTTTCAAACAGAAGCTGTTGAAAGTTAATGGTATCTGGATAATGGATGCTCCAAGCACATGACAGGATAATGGAAATTATGTCAAAATGTTAAACTCGAGATCTAACTCGTTTAAACCATTTTAATAACTGTAAACATAAAAATATTATATCAATTTAAAATACAAAAGGAATATTATATAATAACTCTTCATTCAAAATTAAAATGTTTATCATTTTAATCTAATAAAAGTAACCATTAATAAATAAATTATTACAGTTGATTACTTCAAATTAAATAATAAATAATAAAATTATTTTTGGAAATAACAAAAGGGCTCGAGTAAACAGTTGGTGTGCTAGTACTGTCCACTTTTATATTTATTGCATCATCACTATTTATTGAATAAAGTAGTTAACATCATTTATAAAAAGTTGTTAATCTCTTTATTCATTGAGAAGCAAATTGATTCTAAATCAATTTGATCTCATCCCTAACGAATACGTGCTCCTCTTTAAATTAGGAACTACATTTTTCATTTCACTAATTAGGTTTAGCCTATTTGTATATTGTAACATGTTTCATAGAGTGTAGGCTACGCTGGAAGTCTTTTCGACTGGGTGCTCGTTCGGAATCCGTGCTCGAGGGTGAATCCGAGTATTTTGATATCAGGCGACGGCGTTTTCTTCTCACAAAATCCTTCCGAACATAGCTTCTACTCGGATATTGTTTCTACATCCATGCTTATGCAGTATAGCAGAAGTTACGCCTCATTGTCTTTGTCTGATTTTCATCACTTATGATATGTATTTCCTTATAACTCGTGCGATATAATGTCATAGACCCATTCTAAATGATTGGGGAAGTCCAAATCGAGTCGATCCAACTGGTTGGATCAAATGGTGTATGCATTCCAGCGGATAGTTTTCTTCTGTGAATTGAACTCAGTTTGGACTTCCCTACCAACTAGACAGTTCCATTTTTTTCTGGTAATTCGTTAAAATAGCATTTCCTTTCTGTCTTCTCATTACCGGTATCGCCTTATTGTTTTCCAAATATTACGAGGATTCATGTAAAACAAGTAGGAAAGAGTTAGGAAGATATGACAGTGAAAAAGTTCATGGACATAATATTTAGGGGCCCGGCAAAGGGACTAAATAAAATAGTTAAAATCCATTCATGTCTCTTGTTTTGTGAGGACATTCGACTAGGCCGACATTAATGGTATATTCTTGTTTATTGTTACATTCGGCATGATAATCTGAACATATATTGTAATACATGTGTGTACAGAGGACGTTTAATGTGCCATTCGGCAAGGTAAGCTAAACATATAATCAAACATATAAGTAGACATATGCACCAGTGTTCTTGGGAGACAACAATGTGATAAAACATACATATCGACCAACGTGTGCCATGACAGGTACTAGATGAAGGAATTAGGCATATGGCTTCAATAAGAACTTTTTGTCCGCATGTATAAAATCCATATAAATTGGCGAAACGAACACAAAAGAAAAAAAAAAAACTAGGTAGAAATATACCCCTGGAAAAGTAAAAGGTAAAGATGAAGCCTGTGATGTGGATCGTGCCGATAGTTGTTCTTCTCCCGAGCAGCTTACTTGAAGGAATCCCAGACGTTAAATTGGTAAATGAGGTTTGCTCAGCGAGGCATTATCAAGGGCCTGACAGTGGTTGTGGCATCTGTGTGCATTATGTCACTGAGGAGGTAATTACAATGACATCCAAGCTTGGCTACAATTTTGCAATTAGCGGCTTGTCCCATGATGAGTTAAGTGGTTCCTGTTATGCTCATGGGGCATGCAAAGGGGAACTTCCTGCGAAAGATTGCGATTCGTGTCTAAGAGAAGCTTTGGATCAACAGAAGGCATATTGCACTACCAGCGTAGGTGCTCGAATAAAGCTCCATGATTGTCGTCTCAGATACGAAGATTATTCGTTCAGTCCGGATTATTAGTCCAACTCATTCAAATGACAAGACGACCGATTCAGCTGTTCTAAGATTTCGATTAATGTATGGTTTCTTACGAACCTTTCCTACATGTAAACCTACGAAAGAAAATCAGATACGAGCATGAGGATATTCTCGACAATGTGGGACTTATGTTTGACCCATGCTGAAAAGGAAAGTTGGATCCGAACACTCCTATTTATCCTAAGCTGCCTAATAGAGGAGAAAAAAAATGGGCAAAGGAAATAAGAGGAAAAAGAGAATGCATTTTATTTGAATGGCTCGCATCCATAAGGGGAATGCAATCCCCTATTTATAGTCGTAGCTAAGCTCCATTACAGGTGAAAAAATTGGCCACGTAATTCAAATTCTTACCTTTGATTCTACCTACTTACAAACCCAACAACTACCTGATGGCTCTAGAAATATTCTAGAACTCTTCTTGTTATACCAATTTATGAGCGAACTCCTTTAGCTTTCTACCATTAAGTCCTTTGGTGAAAGTTTCCGCCGATTGGTCTTCCACGCCAATATATTGTAGCACTATCTCTTCGTGTTGCACGTTCTCTAGAAGGAAATGATAGTGGACCTGTACATTCTTGGTTCTCTCATGTAGCACTAGATATTCAACTAGTTGGATAGCTGAAAGGTTATCACATGATAGAGGTGTTGCATAGTTAACTAGCTGACGAAGGTTTTCCAATAGTTGCATTAGCTAAATAGCTTCTTGTGTTGTGGTTACAGCAACTCTATACTCTGCTTTTGTCGTTGATGATGATACTGTTGGCTTGATGCTTGCTACACTACGATACTGCTCCTCCTGCTAGATTGAAGACATATCCCATAGTGGACCTTCGAGTATCGCGATCTCCAGCGTAGTCCTCATCGTAATACCCAATCAGTTTGCAATCTCCTTCCAACTTGAACAATATTCCATAGTCTATAGTGCCCTTTATATATATTAATATTTGACGGACTATTTTGAGATGAGGCTTCTTTGGAGCCTGCAAGAACCTACTCACTTACGATACATTGTGGGCTCTTCAAGATCCTTGTCGTTATTCACACTGAGCTTGGCAATGAACTCGATGGGGGTTGATATTGGCTTGCAATCAAGCACCCCGTACTTCTTCATTAGTTCTTTGCATACTTCTCTTGACATATGAATATGCCTTCGGGAGCTCGATCAACTTCCAGTCCGAGAAAGTGCTTTAATTCTCCGAGCTCCTTCATGTGGAAGCACACCGAAAGATTCTCCTTAATCTGTTTGATCTCATTATTGTCATCTTCTGTGATGATGAGATCATCCACATATACAAATATTATTGCAATATACTCTCCTTGAACTTTTACGAAGACTCTAGACTAAGAACTCTTTAATCCTTCTATGCCATGCTCTTGGCGCCTGCTTCAGTTCATATGGAGAAATGTTTTTGGGACCCGAGGTGGTGCCAACCCTTTTTTTGCGGAGGGTAGATAAAAATTGAGATGTTGTCTGTTAAAAATACTAAAACCTCCACTTCTATAGAATTCGACTGAGAGCAAGAATTGTGTGGTAAAATTATCTAGAAGATTTATAGAACCTTGGGTAGTTGGTGGGTTAGTAAGTAGGTAAAATCTAAGGTAAGAATTAGAATTATGTGTTCAATTTTTTCACTAGACCATAAATAGGGGATTACATTCCCCTTGTTGATGGGAGCCATTGAAAAGACAATGAAAAGACAAATAACATAACAAAAGACAGGTAACTAAAGAAAATATTTTTTAGACATGTCTAAATTTGTTATGAAATTTTGAGTTGGACAAGGTCCTGAAAACAAGACTGAAACATGTCTAATTTTCGAATAACATTTAAACCAGGAATTAGATTTTGATGCACAAGATATGCATGGAAATCTTATGAACCTAAACATGATCAGATGATTTTGACTGTATTTAGATAAATATTTGAATTAATAAAAGAAAATAAATTTTGAATAGGCTTCGGCCATGTCATTAAAGAAATTAAATGCCTGTGTCCATGTATATGGTCTAGGCTTCATTTTGAATGAGTTTTATAATTTTGACTTCAAAAAATCAAATTATTCATTTATAAAACAAAATAAATGAGGAAAATTCAATGGAAAAATTTTAGGTATTACAGTATAATGTTCTAATCCATTCAGTCTCTTGTTTTGCATGGACCACCATCCTCATTGTACGATATAACCGATGTGAAGTACGTTTAAAAAACGATTATATACAATATATGTGACAATTTGATCTCAATCAAGTAGATTGGACAGATGGCCAGACCATTCGACTAGGCCGACATGAATGGTATATGTTGTTTAATGTTACATTCGGCAAGTTAATCCGAACAAGTCATCTAATACGTGTGTACGAGGTCGTTTAATGCACCATTCGGCAAGGAATAAACATATAATCTAACATATATGTAGACATAGATGCCAGTGGTTTTGGGCGACAACAACATGATAAAACAGGCATATCCACCAATGTGTGCCTTGAAAGCCTGGCATATGTTTTCAAACAAGAACTTTTATGTCGGAATGTATAGAATCCATATAAATTGGTGGAATGAACACAAAAGAAATATACCCTTGGAAAAGTAAAAGGTAAAGATGAAGCTTGTAATGTGGATCGTGCCGATAGTTCTTCTTCTCCGAAGCAGCCTACTCGAAGGAAAACCAGACACAGAATTGGTAAATGAGGTTTGCTCAGCAAGGCATTATCTAGTACCTATCATTGGTTTCACTGGTTATGGCCAGTGTGTGTCTCATTTCATTGGGGAGGTAGTTGCATTGACAACCAGGCGAGGCTACAACTTTGCAGTTGGCGGCCCATCCAATGATGTGTTAAGTGGTGAATGTTACGCTCATGGGGCATGCAACGGGAAACTTTCAACGGGAGATTGCGATTCGTGCCTAATTCAAGCTTTTGAGCAACTGACAGAATATTGCACTACCAGCGTCGGTGCTCAAATAAAGCTCCAAGATTGTCGCCTCAGATATGAAGATTATCAGTTCAGTCCGGATTATTAGTCCATCTCATTAAAGTGACAACTCTACCGATTCGGCTGTTCTAAGATTACAATTAATGTACGTTTCCTACGACTTTCTTAAACATAAACATATGAGGGAAAATCATATCTGCGCATGAGGATATTCTCTAAACTTGTAAGTTGACTTGTGTTTGTTCCCAATTATATGAGATATCGCATTGTGATTGTGTCTCCATTTCAATATTTATTACGTTGATATTACAAAGATGCAATTCAGAGCAATGCTCAAATAGTGAAAAAGAAAAATAAACAGGTGAAAATTATTGAAGCATTGCTTTAAAATATATATTACTTAAAATTTTTCATAAAATAATATTTCTGAAGTAAGTAAACAAAAGTCATTTAATTAAAAAATATCACATAAAATTTGAATTTGATCAGATTATGAAGTCATATAAATTTGTAGTGGTAAAAATAATGATGATGTAAATCACAAACAAATGTGGAAATAGGAACCGGTTGATTTTCTAATAAGTAAGAGGTGCGTGGTCCGGTTCAAGCGCTTTGCCCGACTCAATCTGCAATACGTACCCGTAGAACAGTCTTTGCAAGACCTTGGACGGAACGACAATGGGATAGGTCAGGCCCGCAATGACTAAGTCCTGGCACGCACATCTGATCGCAACCGTCGAAATTCAAACAATTTTTCTCTACGTGAATTCTGAATGTGCGTACCACCAAGATGTCCACAACGAACCGGTTTGAAATGTGACTATATAAAGCTCGTATTAATTGGCGGGATTGATTTCTATTTCTATAACAAGGAGAATCAATTTTGCAAGGTTGACAATTCTTGTCTTGCATGTCACGTACGTGTCGAGTCTTACTTGAATTTGTCGGGGATTAGAATTTGACAATGGTCATGTTATCACGAACACTACACGACACGACTTAAAGCAGGTCCCTGTTTATATTAATGTGTTTTTCGTGTAACTGTGATGACAAACAGTTCGATACGATCAAATGTGTTCGAATGCGTGTTCTAGACACCTTTTCAAACTTATAGCCCATCTAAAAATAAGTAGAACTTATTCATGTATACTATTAGAGAATATCCTCATGATCATATATGACTTTCTTTCATATGTTTATATGCACAATAAAGGTTCGTAAGAATCATAATAATAGAGCAGCTGAATCGGTAGACTTGTCATTTGAATGAGTTGGCCTAATAAATCCGGACTGAACGGATAATTTTCATATATGAGATAGAGACGACAAACGTGGAGCTTCATTCGAGCTCCGACGCTGGTAGCACAATATGCTTTCTGTTGATCCAAAGCTTCATGGACACGAATCGGAATCTTCCGATGGTAGTTCCCATTGCATGCCCCATGAGCATAACAGTCACCAGTTAACTCTTCGTGGGACACGCTGCTAATTACAATGTTGTAGCCTCGCTTGGATGTCATTGTAACTACCTCCTCAATGACCTAATAAACACAGATGCCGTAGCCATTGTGAGTCCCTACTTAATGCCTGGCTGAGGAAACCTCATTTACCAATTTAGCGTCTGGGAATCCTTCGACTAAGCTGCTTAGGAGAAGAACAACCATCGGAACGATCCACATTATGAGCTTCATCTTAACCTTTTACTTTTCCTGGTGTATATGTTGGCCGTTTGATTGTGACTAAAAGGGGGTGAATTAGCCTTTTTATTCAAATAGAACTTTCGCGACAAACACACAGAATCCTCACGACGAAAGACTTAGCTTCGGTGATTTACAGGAGCTTAACGATAAATTGTAGTGGTTCGGCAAATATACCTACGTCCACTTTCAGTTATTTTAACTAATACTTGTAAATGGTGATTACAGTGTAAAAGGTAAAAACTTCTGTTGTGTAAGAAAATAAATATTTTAAACACGGTGCGGTAAGATTACCTTAACCAGTGCAAGAAACTCTTCTGCTGTGATTTGCTTACGTCTAGGTCGAATCACAAGGAAATCAACTAGACAAACTAAAGGACTCTAGCTGGAAGCTTTAGCCTTCTATGACTCAGTAGCGGGTTGTCCTTTAGGTGGATCTGAGGTCAAGCTCGATGGCACTATCCCCAACGTGTTCGGACGTCATCTGACGGGATTCTCTTTTTGAATTTTCAATATAACATGCAAACAAAAAGATAAACGTCGACAAGAGGGTTACCAGTCCCTCACCACTTGCGCCAGCTATGGACTCCTTCTCTTAGACCTGTTCTACGCCGACTCACCAACCAGCAACCTTCTCCCCAAGAGCTGCTGCACGTGGCCCGACGTTACTGATAGCTTCCCGGCCAAGTCCTTCGGATACATAGTCACTGTCGCTTACGGACTGGCTTCACCATGGTACACCTTTTGCAAACACAAGATAACCAACTACAGAAAGTTGTCAGTTCCTGACCGCTTACGCCTACTACGGACTCGTTCTCTTTGACCAACCCTGTACGCCAACTCGCCAACCAGCAACCCTTCACCCCGTGCCCTGTTGCACGTAATCCCATGTTACGAACAGTGTTGTGATCGAGTCCCTCAGATCCATAACCACCAACGTCTCCGGAGCGGCTTCACCAAAGGAATATTTTTTATCCGAGTTAATAAAACAATTAGGATAATTAATAATTACATTAATTAACAATTAATTAATTATTTAAATATATAATAATGGAAATATTTTCTAATCAGCAGGGATTGAACCTACGAATTCGTCAATTATGAGTTGGGTGCTTTAACCATTCAGCCATGGATGCTTAGCGGGGATCCTCGTACATGGTGAATAACCAAATTCGAATTGAAATGAAACCTTTAGGATAAAAATCAATGCAATTTAGGTGGAATCAATGAAAGGACATCAATTCCAATTCTAGATTTTCGAATTGAGAGAGATATTGAGAGAAATCTAGAATTCTCACTATTTCTTAAATTCATGAACCCAATTCAAATCGGTGGGATATTTCGCTCACATTTTTTTCTACCAAGAATTCTTGGACAACCAAATTTTGATTGATATGGATTAATCATTAGAGGAGGTAGAAAATATTTTTGTGATATTTTTTCTATTTTAGGAAGTATATATTAGTTACATAAGGTTACTGCTGTCAGGCTTCTGTTATGGTCAGCTCAGCTTATGTAAGGTCATAGGAGGTCCACCTGTTATACGACTCATCATCAAAACCATATCAACAATATACTTCTTGGTAGTTTATTTCTTTGTGTTCATTCCACCAATTTATATGGATCTTATACATGCAGACACAAAGTTCTTGTTTGAACACACATTTCTAATTCCTTCATCTCGTACATGCCGAGGCACACATTGGCCGATATGTCCATTTTATCATGATGTTGTTACCCAAGTACACTGGCATATATGTCTACATATATGTTAGATTATATGTTTAGCATATCTTGCCTAATGACACAATAAATGGCCTTGTACACACTTGTAGTAGATGAAATGTTCAGATTATCCTGCCGAATGTAACATTAAACAAGCATATACCATTGCTGTCGGCCAAGCCGAATGGACAGGCCGTCTATCCAGTTGGGTCTCCAAGTCTCAGATACGTTATATATAATCGTTTTCTAAACTCAACTCACATCGGTTATATCATACAATGAGAATGGTGGTCCAGGCAAAACAAAGGGACATTAATGGATTTTAACTCTCCAAATGTATTTTACATATTCCCTTTGCTAGGCTTCTAATTACTATGTCCATGTATTGTTTTACAGTAACATCTATCGAACATTTAGTCATGGTGCTTTTTCCTATTTTGTTTTTTACATGAATCCTCATAATATTCGGAGAAAACGATACCGTGATTGCGGTAATGCCAAAAAAGAATTACTAGAAAAAAATTAAAATGTTTTGTTGGCAGGAATGCCGAGTTGAACATTATACAATCATGTACAGATGACAGTTATTCGATGGAATGCATATACCATTCGTAAATATAATCTCCATTCTTGTGTTGTGGTTGCAGCAGCTCTATACTCTGCTTTTGTTGTTGATAATGATACTGTTGGCTGACGCTAGCTACACTACGATACTGCTCTTCCTGCTAGATTGAAGACATATCCCATAATGGACCTTCGAGTATACCGATCTCCAGCGTAGCCCTCATCGTAATACCCAATCACTTTGCAATATCCTTCCAACTTGAACAATATTCCGTAGTCTATAGTGCCCTTTATATACATTAATATTCAACGGATTGTTTCGAGATGAGGCTTCTTTGGAGCCTACATGAACCTGCTCACCAACATACGGTACATTGCGGGCTATTCAAGATCTCTGTCGTTATGCGCACTGAGCTTGGCAATGAACTCGATGGGGGTTGATATTGGCTTGCAATCAAGCACCCCATACTTCTTCATTATTTCTATGCATATTTCTCTTGACAAATGAATATGCCTTCGGGAGCTCGATCAACTTCCAGTCCCTGAAAGTGCTTTAATTCTCCGAGCTCCTTCATGTGGAAGCACATCGAAAGATTCTCCTTAAACTGTTTGATCTCATTGTTGTCATCTCCTGTGATGATGAGACCATCCACATATGCAAATACTATTGCAGTCATCTCTCCTTGAACTTTTATGAAGACTCTAGACTAAGAATTCTTTAATCCTTCCATACCATGCTCTTGGCGGCCGCTTCAGTTCATATGGAGAAATGGTGCTGGGACCCGAGGTGGTGCCAACCCTTATTTTGCGGAGCGTAGAAAAAAATTGAGATGTTGTCTGTTAAAAATCCTAACACCTCCACTTCTAGATAATTCTACTGGAAGAATTGTGTGGTAAAATTATCTAGAAGATTTATAGAGCCTTGGGTAGTTGGTGGGTTAGTAAGTAGGTGAAATCTAAGGTAAGAATTAGAATTATGTGGTCAATGATTTCATTAGATAGGGGATTACATTCCCCTCGTTGATGGGAGCCATTGAAAAGACAATGAAAAGACAAATAACATAACAAAAGACAGATAACTTAACAAAAGAAAATATTTTTTAGACGTGTCTAAAATTTGTTATGAAATTTGGAGTTTGACAAGGTCCTGCATGACTAATTTTCGAATAACATTTAAACCAGGAAATAGATTTTGATGCACAAGATATGTATGGAAATCTTATGAACCTTAACATGATCAGATGATTTTGACTATATTTAGATAAATATTTGAATTAATAAAAGAAAGTAAATTTTAAATAGGCTTCGGCCATGTCATTAAAGAAATTAAATGCCCGTGTCCATGTATATGAGCTAGGGCTTCATTTTTTGAACGAGTTTTATAATTTTTGACTTAAAAAAAATCAAAATCTTCAGTTATAAAACAAAATAAATGAGGAAAATTTAATGGAAAAATTTTAGGTATTACAGTATAATGTTCCAATCCATTCACGTCTCTTGTTTTGCATGGACCACCATCCTCATTGTACGATATAACTGATGTGAAGTACGTTTTAAAAACGATTATATACAACATATGTGACAATTTGATCTCAATCAAGTAGATTGGATAGATGGCAAGTCCATTCGACTAGGCCGACATGAATGGTATATGTTGTTTAATGTGACATTCGGCAAGATAATCCGAACAAGTCATCTAATACGTATGTTCGAGGTCGTTTAATGCACCATTCGGCAAGGAATAAATATATAATCTAACATATATGTAGACATAGATGCCAGTGGTTTTGGGCGACAACAATATGATAAAACAGGCATATCGACCAATGTGTGCCTTGAAAGCCTGGCATATGTTTTCAAACAAGAACTTTTATGTCGGAATGTATAAAATCCATATAAATTGGTGGAATGAACACACAAGAAATATACACTTGGAAAAGTAAAAGGTAAAGATGAAGCTTGTAATGTGGATCGTGCCGATAGTTCTTCTTCTCCGAAGCAGCCTACTCGAAGGAAAACCAGACACGGAATTGGTAAATGAGGTTTGCTCAGAGAGGCATTATCCTGGACCTACCAGTGCTTATGGCTTGTGTGTGTCTCATTTCATTGAGGAGGTAGCTGCAATGACATCCACGTGAGGCTACAACTTTGCAATTAGCGGCCCGTCCCATGAAGAGTTAAGTGGGGAATGTCATGTTCATGGGGCATGCAATGGGAAACTTCCAACGGGAGATTGCCATTCTTGCCTAGATCAAGCTTTGGAACAACTGAGAGAATATTGCACTACCAGCGTCGGTGCTCAAATAAAGCTCCAAGATTGTCGTCTCAGATACGAAGATTATCCGTTTAGTCCGGACTATTAGTCCAACTCATTCAAGTGATAACTCTACCGATTCGGCTGTTCTAAGATTACGATTAATGTACATTTCCTACGAACCTTTCTTAAACATAAGCATATGAGGGAAAATCATATCTGAGCATGGGGATATTCTCTATACTTTTATGTTGACTTGTCTTTGTTCCCAATTATATGAGATATCGCATTGTGATTGCTTCTCCATTTCAATAATTATTACGTTGATAAAATAAAGATGCAATTCAGAGCAATGCTCAAATAGTGAAAAAAGAAAAATAAACAGGTGAAAATTATTGAAGCATTGCTTTAAAATATATATTATTTCAAATTTTTCATAAAATAATATTTCTGAAGCAATTAAACAAAAGGCATTTAACTAAAAACTATCACATAAAATTTGAATTTGATCAGATTATGAAGTCATATAAATTTGTAGTGGTAAAAATAATGATGATTTAAATTACAAACAAATATGGATACAGGAACTGGTTGATTTTCTTATAAATAAGGGGTGTGTGGTCCGGTTCAAGGGTTTTGCCCGACTCAATCTCCAATCCTCAGAACTGTCTTTGCAAGATCTTGTAATGCACGATAATGGGGTAAGTCAGGCCTACCATGACTAAGTTATGGCATGTACATCTGAGCTCGACTGTCGAGTTCGAACTTATTTTCTCTACGTGAATTCTCAATATGCTTACCACCACGGTGTCCTCAACGAATCGGTTTGAAATTTGACTATATATAAAGCTCGTATTATGTCGCGGGATTGATTTCCATTTTTATAACAAGGGGAATCAATTCTGTTAAGGTTGACAATTCTTCTCTTGCATATCACATACGTGTCGAGTCGTACTTGAATTTGACAGGGATGAGAATTTGACAATGTTAACACGAACACGACACAACATAATTTAAAGCAGGTCCGTGTTTACATTAATGTGTCTTTTGTGTAACCGTGATGACAAACAGTTCGATACGACAAAATATGTGTCTGAATGCGCGTTCCAAAGATAGACACCTATTCAAATTTATAGCCCATTTAAAAATAACTAGAACTTATTTATGTATACTATTAGAGAATATCCTCATGCTCATATATGAATTCCTTTCATATGTTTTTATGCTCAAGAAAGGTTCGCAAGAATCATAATAATAGAGCAGCTGAATCGGTAGACTTGTCATTTGAATGAGTTGGCCTAATAAATCCGGAATGAACGGATAATTTTCATACATGAGATAGAGACGACAAACATGGAGCTTCATTCGAGCTCCGACGCTGGTAGCTCAATATACTCTCCGATGATCCAAAGCTTCACGGATACGAATCGGAATCTTCCAATGGTAGTTGCCCATTGCATGCCCCATGAGCAGAACAGTCGCCAGTTAACTCTTCGTGGGACACGCCGCTAATTACAAAGTTGTAGCCTTGCTTGGATGTCGTTGTAACTACCTCCTCAATGACATAAGAAACACAGATGCCGTAGCCATTGTGAGTCCCTTCTTAATGCCTGGCTGAGCAAACCTCATTTACCAATTTAGTGTCTGGGAATCCTTCGACTAAGCTGCTTAGGAGAAGAACAACCATCGGAACGATCCACATTATGATCCGCATTATGAGCTTCATCTTTACCTTTTACAGTTCTTGATGTATATGTTGGCCGTTTGATTGTGACTAAGAGGGGGTAAATTAGTCTATTTATTAAACTAGAAATTTCACGACAAACTCACAGAATCCTCACAGCGGAAGATTTAGCTTATGTGATTTACAGGAGCTTAACGATAAATCGTAGTGGTTCGGCAAGTATGCCTATGTCCACTTTCAGTTGTTTTCACTAGTACTTGTAAATGGGGATTACAGTGTAAAAGATAAAAACTTCTTTGGTATAAGAAAATAAATTTTTTAAACACGGAACGGTAAGATTAACTTAACTAGTGCAAGAAACTCTCTTGGTGAGATTTGCTTACATCTAGGTCGAATCACAAGGAAATCAACCAGATAAACTAAAGAACTCTTGCTGGAAGCTTTAGCCTTTTATGACTCAGTAGGGTTGTCCTTTATGTGGATCTGAGGTCAAGCTCGATGAAGCTATCCCCCACGTGTTCAGACGTCGTCTGATGGGATTCTCTTTTTGAATTTTTAATATAACCTGCGAACAGAAAGATAAACGTCGACAAGAGGGTTATCAGTCCCTCACCACTTGCGCCAGCTACGGACTCCTTCTCTTAGACCTGTTGTACGCCGACACACCGGCCATCAACCTTCTCCCCAAGACCTACTGCACGTGGCCCGACGTAACGGATAGCTTCCTGGCCAAGTCCTTCAGATACATTGTCACTGATGCTTACGGAGTGGCTTCACCAAGGTACACCTTTTGCCAATACAAGATAACCAACTACAGAAAGTTGTCAGTCCCAGACCGCTTACGCCTACTACGGACTCCTTCTCTCTGACCAACTCTGTACGCCGACTCGCCAACCAGCAACCCTTCACCCCGGGCCCTGTTGCACGTAATCCGAAGTTACGGACAGTGTTGTAATCGAGTCCCTTAGATCCATAACCACCAGCGTCTCCGGTGCGGCTTAACCAAAGGAATATTTTTCATTTGAGTTAATAAAATAATTAGGATAATTAATATTTAATATAATAATGGACATATTTTCTACTTAGTAGGGATTGAACCTACGAATTCTCCAATTATGAGTTCGGCGCTTTAACCATTTAGCTATGGATGCTTAACAAGGATCGTCGTACATGATGAATAACCAAATTCGAATTGAAATGAAACCTTTAGGATAAATCAATGCAAGTTAGGAGCAATCAATGAAAGGACATCAATTCCAATCCTGGATTTTCGAATTGAGAGAGATATTGAGAGAAATCTAGAATTCTCACTATTTCTAATATTCATGGACCCAATTCAATTCGGTGGGATATTTCGTTCACATTTTTTTTCCACCAAGAACGTTCTATAAAACTCTTGGACCCCCGAATTTGATTGATATGGAATAATAATTAGAGAATGTAGAAAATATTTTCGTGATGTTTTTCCTATTTGAGGAAGTATATATTGGTTACATAAGGTTACTGCTGTCAGGCTTCTGCAACGGTCAGCTCAGCTTATGTAAGATCATAGGAAGTTCACCTTTTATACGACTCATCATCAAAACCATATCAACAATATACTTCTTGGTAGTTTATTTCTTTGTGTTCATTCCACCAATTTATACGTATTTTATACATGCAGACACAAAGTTCTTGTTTGAACACACATTTCTAATTCCTTCATCTCGTACATGTCGAGGCACACATTGGTCGATATGTCCATTTTATCATGATGTTGTTACCCAAGTACACTGGCATAGATGTCTACATGTATGTTAGATTATATGTTTAGCATATCTTGCCTAATGGCACAATAAATGACCTTGTACACACATGTATTAGATGATATGTTCAGATTATCCTGCCGAATGTAACATTAAACAGGCATATACCACTGATGTCAGCCAAGCCGAATGGACAGGCCGTTTATCCAGTTGGGTCTCCAAGTCTCAGACATGTTATATGTAATCGTTTTCTAAACGCAGATCACATCGGTTATATCATACAACGAGAATTGTGGTCCACGCAAAACAAAGGGACATTAATGGATTTTAAATCTCCAAATGTATTTTATATAGTCCCTTTGCCAGGCTTCTAATTACTATGTCCATGTATTGTTTTACAGTAACATCTATCGAACATTTAGTCATGGTGCTTTTTCCTGTTTTGTTTTTTTACATGAATCCTCGTAATATTCGGAGAAAACGATACGGCGATTGCGGTAATACCAAAAAAGAATTACGAGAAAAAAATGAAAATGTTTTGTTGGCAGGAATGCCGAGTTGAACATTATACAATCATGTACAGTTGACAGCTATTCGATGGAATGCATATACCATTCGTAAATACAATCTCCATTACTTGGAAGTATCGATGATATTTCCGTTGGCTTCTATCCACTTTTTCCTTTAACAAGTGGAAAGGGTAACCTCTCCTTGGATTGAAACTTGACATAGCACGTGCACCCTTCAAGGACGAAGGTCATTACCTCCTTTGAAGGAATCCTTTCACTCCCTGTTCTTGCAAAGGGTGAAGGGCAATTACATTTGGTAGGAACCTTTTCATTTTCCGTGAGTTTTCACCGACAAACTCCGGTGATGACCATCAAACTGAGCGTTCGTTTGGCTAAAAATTCACAGCGTGATTGTTTACATAGTAAACGACATTTTGGGCCTCTAGTGATGAGCTTTGGTGGAGGGAGGTATTCGCCAAGATAAGGATCGATGCTAGAACGGGCAGAGGGGATGCTGATCCACGGATAGCGTAATTGAAGATGGAGTTCCACCGATCGTAGTCAGCATCGGCAAAGGACTTCAACATCTGGAGAAGGAGTATTCGAAGCATCGATGAAGGTGTCGTCATAGTCAATCGATAGGTAGTTTTAGGATAATCACCACGTGGTAAATGTGTATCGGGGCGACAGTTATTAATTAGTGTCTTATAAATAAGCCAGCCCCGATCTGTTGGAGACACACGACAATCATTCAAAAGAAAGTTCGGGGGGCCACCATTCCCTTCCCTTCCCTCGACTAAAATTCACATACATTGTTTTCCTCAGACGAATTGTCGTATCATCACATTCACGGCTATAGGCAAAAACAAGGCCAGTGAAATTAATAGGGAAACTTTGTGTGTTATTTGATTATTACTTTTTTTTTTTTTGCTAAATGTGAAATCCAAATTAATGTGGAAGTTAAAGCGACTCCCAAAGTCGAAGTGGGATTGGGCCCGAACGTAAGAAAGGTCGGCTGCCCTGCATTGACTTGACTCAACAACCCCGTCTCTACCGTCACAAATATCAAATAGAATTGGGTAATTCCACGAGACTCTCCCTTGTCTCCTGAAGTTTCACGCTTAGTTTTCGATTCAGCTTAATATTTGAAAAATCACCTTACACTACAATCTTAAAATGTTATCTTAATTATATCCTCCGTTAGTCGTCCTTGCTAACGGAGGCCTACGTGACGTCGACCCCTAATGCTATCGACACCACGTTTAATTTAGTAGAAATTCTCAAATATATCCTAAACTTTCCCATTATTTTTCGATTTATTCTAACATTTATAAAACATCTTCGAGTAACCAAATGTTAAGACGTTATTTCAAAATTTTTCACCGTTAGATCCAACTCATAATGTCGTCCAACTTGGCATTAATGTGTATCCCTAATCCCAACACCGACCCCAACCCACCCCCGACCCATCCCATCGACCTTCATTTGAATCGTTCCCTATTGCCATCCCATCGACCACCGACTTCTCTGAGTTCTAACAACCTTAACAAGAAAGGACAAAGACTTGGACTCCCAAACCCTAGTTTTATTACATAAGCTTTGTGATGGCGATGGAAGTGACGATTTCCGGTCATCTTGTTTACAGCCAAGCATTTTAAAAGCAAGAGAGGCCGATGCAGATTGCCAGGTAGACCTTTCCTACGCTGGTCCATACCGCCGAAGTTGCTAAAATAGAAGAAGAAAATCCATTACTTGTTGACGACGACGAATGAATGAGGGAAACCCGGCCTTCAGTTCGAAATGTTGTTGTTCTACATTCAGATGTACAAACTGGGATGACGTGCGAGATGGGCAAAAAAAAAAAATCGCAGACTTTGATTTCCAAGTCATTGCACAAAATTATTTCCAATACAGACGACTGACTCTTGTTCGTTTTAATATAATTTTTTTCATAAATCCCCCAATTATTTTATGAAGCACCAAGATTACATAACATGTAATATTAACAATGCATGCATAAGAAGTAGTGGGGAGAAATTTAAGAAAAAAAACACACAATTTTCCCCTTAATACTATTCAAATCTTTTCAATTTATAATTTTTTATTATTTCTCAAATCATGTAATTATTCAACTTTTTTTATTTATTTTTATTTCCTTCTCTTCATCAGTTGGAAAAGATTCAACCAAAACATTAAACAAAAATAAAGAGAAATGAAACAGATCTTCGATTGATAACTTTTATAATTTCTTGTTCGTTCAAAAGTTAACGTTGAATTGAAAGTTTAAATATTTAGAAAAAGAAAACAAATAAATATTGGCTTTTGACTTTTATGTCCATTTGAAAGACTTTGCATGGTCTATTTTTATAATGAATATTTTCATTTGTACGCGTGTTTGCCCTGATGGAGACGGAACTGGAAACTTCGTCCATTCATCGACTTGGAAAAAAAGCAGTTTCCTAATTTAGGCGAAGTTGAATATATACACTAAAACATAATATAATAAATAAATTAGAATTCGTGTTTGCCCTCCATCGATGGTAACAAGAGACTCTTATCGTGGATATGGCATAGTGATTGAAATTTCATTTACCGAGTTGCTGCCCCTGCCTGCTCCTGTCCTGTCTCCTGAGGTGTTGCCATGTGACGCTGTCGAAGTTCCGTAGACCGAAGTGGAGATATCACTTGTGTAGATCATGCTCGTCGAGAATGCCGGTTGCGTCGGTATGGGTAGAGAGACAGAGTGGCTGTTAAGCATTACGATGACAGAAGCCATAGTCGGCCTACTTGCCTCGTTCTCCTGAACGCACAACAAACCAATGTGGATGCATCTCAAGATATCCGGGCTATACCCCGAAGTCACTGAAGGATCCAAGATGTTCCCTATCTTCCCTTCTCGCCAACTCCGCCAAACCTGAAACAATCCAATTCGAGGTTCCTTCGTAAACTTCACTCAAATGACGAACCATGTCGTGAAATTCGTGTGTGAAAGCAGCATACATGACTTATCAAGATTTCCGGATCCCCTCCGAAATGGCTGTGGGAGTCAAGGTTCTTTCTGCCGCTCACAATCTCCAACATGAGAACACCGAAGCTGAAAACGTCAGACTTCACTGAAAAGTGTCCATGCAGTACGTACTCGGGAGCCATGTATCCACTGTCATTGACAAACATAGAATAATAAGCCTGTATATCACTCCTTGTGCCGATTGGAACAAAGCGCAAGGAATTTGAAGCACTTACTAGGTCCCCACTATTCGGTTTGTGTCTGCCTGAGTTTGATCGAGTTCGAATAATCTGGCCATGCCAAAATCCGATACCTTAGGATTCATGTCGGCATCCAACAAGATGTTGCTGGCCTTCAGGTCACGGTGGATGATTCGAAGCCGTGAATCTTCATGTAGGTACAGGAGCCCCCTGGCGATTCCTGTTATAATTTTGTACCGACTGTCCCAGTCGAGGCGTGCACGCTTGAGCTGATCTACATGTACGAAAGTGACCAAGAAGCTCTTAAGTCCTTTACCTTGAATCAATCCATCTTTTGACGAGTTACGACAAAAACATACCAAAGATGAACTGGTCGAGGCTCGAGTTGGGCACGAACTCATAGACAAGAACCCTTTCGTTGCCTTCCAAGCAGAAGCCAAGGAGCCTAACTAAGTTCCGGTGTTGAAGCCTTGCAAGCAACACCACCTCGTTCTTGAACTCAATTTGCCCTTGTCCGGAATTCCTCGAGAGCCGCTTCACCGCAATTTGTTGTCCGTTCGGCAGCTTACCCTGAGATCAGTGAATGATTGTATCGTCTGAGTCGATGGTAGCATCACTAAGGAAAAAGACAGAGTTTCATCACAACTTACAAGGTAAACAGAGCCGAAGCCACCTTGTCCAAGCTTCTTGGCATTGGAGAAGTTATCGGTGGCTTCAGAGATGATATCCAGGTTGAACTGCAGTGATTCCACCATGACAACGTCATCGTCCTCTTCATCTGATAAATGTTAACCGCACCTCAATATGATTTTTCTTTTTTGCAATTCGAGTAGCAGATCAAACAATCTCGAACTTACTGCGGAGTCTTCGTGAGAAGCGTTTCTTCCTTTATTTCCCAAACAGGAATACGATGGCGACAACAAGGAGAACGGCAGAGACGGTCGAAGCGACGACCGCGATCCACGTTTTCGACGATCTCTTCTTCCCTGTTTCCACCAGTGTTTCGGCACAACTGTTAGAATCCGCTGTAGTTTTCTCATCAATCCCCCCAAAACTCCCTAAAAGGAACACGAATCCCAATAGTTTACCAGGTGGTGTAGACGTCGGAGGTATGACTGCCGTTGCCGGTGGAAGAGGGGGAGACGGAAGAGAGATGGTGGGGTCAAAGAAGCGGTAGGTCTCGTACCTCAACTGACAACTTGGCCATAACAACCTCGCTCCTACTTTACCCGATACTTGACCTGATTGTAACATCCCGGTGAGTTGGACCAAGCAGTCACTACATTGTTGATCGCTCAGATCGGGGCTACACTGCACCGTCGCAAATAACGTGTTCAGTTCCACCGACCCAGTGCCAGACGCATACTTTCGAACAGGACCACCTAGTTCGAACCAAAAACAAGTATTAGCATATTCTCACACGATTCCTACTTGGATGTTTGGATTGATTCTTACCTGAAGACGCTTGACCTCGCAGATCATCCAGCAACTGCTTCAGTGCCGTTGCGAAGGTATCCCAATTCGACGCGTTCGCCGGATTCCACAACATGTAAGGCGTTAGGCTTGTGTCCCAGACGCCGTACAATGAGCCGTTAGAATACTTCAAGGTGCAGTTTTCCTCGAAGATAGCCGCCTTCTTCCGGAGCGGACACTGCTGCCTGATCTGGTAAGCGGAAACGTTAAGGCAAGCCCGACAAGCATCGCCGTCTTGATCCCCACAGCAGTACCCAATAGACTCGATGGCATCGGTGTTTATCTCAGGGCTTGTGGATACGTTGAAGAGCCCGTAGTTTATGGTAGTAGAGGTCGTTGTGGCAATGGAGTCCAGGAGGCTATCAAGTTCTGTCTGGAAGGTGCTGTTGGCGGTGAAGTTGCCGATGTCGAAGCATGTTGCCTGGCCTTTGACGATGCCCGAGACAGATGAGAACGATAGGACGACGACGATCAGGAGAAGGAGAAGCCTCCGAGGCCGCATTTTTAGTGTAATAATGTTTCCTGCCTAACTGTTGATGATGGATTATATTATTAGTGTTTGAATATATATAAATATTTTATTTTGAATGTATCACTGCAGATTTATTTCTTTCAAATTCGAATTGTATTAGTGGAGAAAATTCACGACCTCTAAACTTTTCTTCTTGTTGAATCCGATGGAATTTGGACTAAAATTCTCATGTATGACCTCAATTTTTTTTTATTGCTTTAAAATAACTTAATGGCACGGGAGAAGAGCCCATTGACCAAGTCATATGCATCTAGAACAACGATGAGATCGATTTCTTTGACTTTTTACATGGCGGTTTAATTTGTTATTAACTTAATTTCTTATATGTTTTGGTTTTAAGTTTTTTCTTTTGTTACTCAATTTTGGATTTCATCGATTAAAAGCCAAAGGAGACCTCACCATAGTCGGAACTCATCCTACTTGAAGACGAACAAAGACCGTAGCAGCAGCCCGGCAATCGACCCATCACCTAACCTTCATCGATTTTGCATAGTCTTGGTCGCACCGGCAACTACCGCCGTCGTCGGAATCTTCGGCTTCCCATCTAGTTTATCTGGCCATCAAAATCCCAAATTAGAAAAATCCCTCAGGCTCCAATATTAATCCCTCGCCCCCCTTTCTCCATATTCTTTTATTTTTCATTTTTTGGAAATATGATACTGTTTTTTAAGGCATTGTTTGACATTGTCTTATGAAATTTAAGATTGGTCAAAATCAATACAAAAAAATAGTTGAGGAATCTAATTTGTAGTTACCCGATCTAACAACTTTGATTGTGATTTGTCTTCTGAGAATTGGTTTCGATGCTTAGGAAAATTAAATTTGATCATGTCTCAAGTGGAAATAACGTTGTTGCTAATGAATTTTGTCAACATGTCTCTGGATTTCGGGACAATTCACAGTTATTCCAGGAGTTGGGAGGGGGCATACAAACTATCCCTTCTGCCTTGATCGACGATAGAGTTTCAGTAAATTTGAAAAATGTCTTCGACTCCATGAAAGTTTGGAGAATACCGTTCGTGGACTTCCTCTCCAATTCTGAGAAGGGGGCAACCCACCAAGTAAAGTTGTCGACGAGATTTTATACTTTAATCGACAACGTTTTATATAGAAAGCAAAGTGACGGAGTGATGTTGCGATGCGTTGACATGAATGAAGCAATTCCCGTAATGGGGGAAACATATGAAGCTTATGTGGGTGGCCAAACATGTGTTGGTCGATCAAGAGGCATGGTTTTTGTTGACCGTCGATGATGAAGGATTGTATAGACATGGCTCGAAGTTGCGAGAGATGCCAAAGGCATGGTCCAACATCTCATGTGCCGGCGGCACATCTACATCCAGTGGTGAAGCTATAGCTTTTTACATCTTGGGCTAACGACATGATTGGAGAGATACGACCAAGCTCTAGCAGAGGAGACGATTATATTGTAGTCGCCACTGACGACTACACGAAATGGGTCGAAACTGCGGCATATAAGAATGTGACCCAAGTGGAGGTAGTTGAATTTTTTAGAAAATATATTATATACCGATTTGATATTCCTCAAAACATTTATATTGTAGTCGTGCCACTGACTACTTAACGAAATGGGTCGAAACTACGGCATATAAGAATGTGACCCAAGTGGAGGTAGTTGAATTTTTTAGAAAAGATATTATATACCGATTTGATATTCCTCAAAACATAGTTGTCGACAATGATATATTATCTTCAATGGGAGTACTATCAAAGAGTTTGTGCAAGAATTTGGTTTTACTTTAGCGAGTTATTCACCCTATTATGCTCCGTCGAATGAACATAGTCAACGAAAAAAATCATAAAGAACAGTATTCAGAGGATGATTGACAAGAACCCTCGACAGTGGCCTTCTTTGCTTTTCGATACACTTTGGACGTTGAGGATCACCAAAAGAGAAAGCACTGATCAGAGCACTTATAACTTAGTGTACGGGAATGATGCTATACTGCCAATCGAGATACGTTGTAAGTTGATTCGAGTTCGAATGCAACAGGACAAGGACTTAGTCGACAATGATGAAGTGATGTGCCTCGAGGTTGAAGGTTTAAAGTCAAAGCGCGTCGATGCTTTGAATCAAACACAAGATTAGAAAGAACGTTTGCAAGAAGTTATAACAAGACAGTTATCTTATAATCTTTTAAAAAAGGTAACTTAGTCTAGAAAATTATCCTCTCGGTGGGTAAGAAGGGTTACTTCTTGAGGAAGTGGTCTCCGACATGGGAAGATCCTTTTAGGGTTGACGAAGTATATTCTAAAAACGCATCTCTTGTCAAATCTGAATGGGGAGTTACATACTTTAAATGTTAATAGTAAGTATTTAAAGAAGCATCGACCCATGTTATGGGACTTACATTCCAGGGAGATTCGAAATAGATGCCCTGACTCATGGTTTCAATTAGTTGGTGCTTGTGAGACCTCTTGGTTATCCCCGCGGGACTCCGAGGAATGACCCGTCGAGGCTTAGTGTACCTGTATGTCATTGATGAGTTTAAAAAAAAATCAGATATAATGAAAGGAAACTTGGTACCTCTACAGGCGCTGGTTCATGTGAAGCAACCGTCTCATCTACTAGAGGGTCACTGGGAGGTGTTTCCCCATTTGACTCTACATCGGAGGAGGGTCGTTGGGAGACTCGAGAGAGTTGAGTGAACATGAGACTCGATGTTGTCACATCGAGTGAACACGAGACTCGAGAGAGTTGATTTGGATTCGGAATTTCACCTAGAAATAATGAGTTTCGACCGTCTAACTGGTAAACTAGAGGCCCCAAAGGTACGTCCCCGACGACTGTCATCGACAGCGTGTCATTGATCATTGTCGATGGTGTGTCCTTGAAGACATCTTTTTCTGGGCTCTCACAGATGAATTGAGGCATTTGGCTTTGTCAGATTTACGGCGCTTGGATACGGGGTTCGTGTCTAACATCTCTCCTCTTTGTCGACGGTGGAGGGATGAGATTGCTGGGCATGTGCTTTGTCCTTGCTCCTGTTAGCTGGATGACTTGAGCTGGAAATAGAACTAACCTTCGACTTCTCCTCTGGCGTCGAGGAAGAAAGTCTCTTCCCTGTGAATCTCCTAGATCCTTTAGGCTTGGCAGTTTGGGCTATCCTCGAGCTATCACCTTACAGAAGAAAGTGAGGTGTCTACGAACTGATAATGAGAGAGAATATACTTCAAAGGAGTTTAGAGAGTCCTTAAAAGATTAAAAGATAAGAAGACAATTGACATATCCATACATGCCACAATATAAAGGAATTACATAAAGAAAGAATATATATCTTCTGTTTCTAAAAGTATGCTTGACCACTACAGACATAATAAATTCCACAAGCCCATCTAAACTTCAAGACATCGTTCGAGCTCCTATGGAAGATGAAGCATACATTGAGTCACATCTGGGTCTTCGAGTGGGTCTATTATAGGTTCATCCCCAATCATTTACGGAGAAAGTTCAATAAGAAGGCAACAAAGGGCATCTTTGTTGGATATGACATGGAGAGAAGGGGACGGAGGTGTATCGTGCAATGTCATCTTCGATGAAAAAACTACCTGGTGGCCATCATCTAAGGAGGAAGATGAAGATAAGACACAAGGCGATGAAATACCCTGAAAGCCAATCATCAAGGAGACAACAAAAATTTCTATTGCAAGGAGCAACGTTGAGGAGGAAGAAGAAAGACCTTGGCAAATTAGAGCCAAAGTTCCTCTGAAGATGATGCGGAAGAAGATGGAGCTAGCGATGCGTCAACGCTACCGACGAGAACTACAAGACAATGTAGACTTCCAAGAGGGTAAACAAATGTTGCAATTGTAGAAGATGTAGATCTACGAGTGCCTTCTACCTTTGAAAAACAAAGTGCAAGGCGTGGTGAGAAGCAGTGCTTGAAGCGATCCATGTGCTAGAAGAAAGTCAAACTTGGGACTTAGCATCCAAACCTGGTGGGGTTAGACCTATATTTTACAATTGGGTCTAGAAGGTAAATACTCGTTCAAACGGATCGATGAAGAGATATAAGGCTTGTCTGGTGGCATAAAGATTCTTACATTAATAGTATGGCTTGGACTATAATGGACATAAATAACACCTTCTTGCACAGTGAGATTGAACAAACTATCTAGATGGAGAAACCGCAAAGTTTAGCCAACAAGAATCATCCTAACCAAGTCTTTAAGCTAAGGAAATCATTGTACGCAGTGGTTCATGCGGTTTCAGTTCTAGTTGTCCTGAGTGTCGAAGGTTGTGGAGCTATGTATTCGTCGTGTTCAACACTAGTGGTGGCGGAATCTGAAACTGAGACTGCATTGAAATCCCAAGAATTGACCAAAATTGTGTGGGACAAGGTCTTAGAAATAGAAATTGAAGTGCACCCCAAGACAAACTATGAGTAGAAGACACCGATAAAGGCGACGAACTACGTACAAAAGGTGCTTGGGACGTGCTAGGGTACAAAAGGTGCTAGGGACGTCCTAGGGTTCAAGAGGATGAGGGTGACAATTAGTCTTTGGGTCGAAGAATAATAACCTCTAGGCTCTTCGCACCAGTAAAGATTAGCTTCTCACTCTTCTCATCAAACTTCCCTTTCTTCTTTGTCAATAGTTCATATGCTACACATCGAAATACCTTTAAGTGATCAACTACGAGTTTCCTCTTATGCGATGCTTCTTAAGACGTCTTGTTCTGAACAGCTTTTGTCAGTGATTGATTGAGGATGTAAGTTGTTGTGTTCACAGGTTCAGCCCATAATGAATTCGAAAGACCATTACCTTTGAGCATACTTCGAGCCATCTCAACAATAGTCATGTTCTTCCTCTTAGCAACGCCGTTCTGCTGAGGTGAGTACTTCATAGTAAGCAATCGTTGTATGGCTTACTGCTTGCAATAATCTAGAAACGACTTGTAAATGAATTCTCCTCCATGGTCTGTCCTCAAAGTTTTTATTTGATATACCCATATCATACGAGTATAATCATCGACAAATAAGAGAAATATCTCTTGTTACCGATTGTAGGAGTTTGGGTTGGACCACATACGTGCATTAGGCTTAGGGAGAAGTCGGGGTGTATACGTGTCAAGGCGGTGAGCAAAAGAAGGGCCAAGCATCGGGGAAGTCGTGGTGAGGAGCCAAGTAGGTGGTGGAACCGCCGAGGGAAAATCCACCCTTGGACAAGAGGGGTTGTCTGCCTGCGTAGGGCCACTATGAGGTTGCGTGGAAATGCCACGTTCTGCAGAACCCCAACCACAAGGATAGTAGAGTTAGTCATTATCTTCACTGTAAAACCTCAACCAAAGAGTTTCTGTAGTTAGTCACATGTATCAGTGCACTACCCAAAGGGTTAAAGATCATAACCCATTGTGTTACTATGAGTAGAAAAGTCGAAGGGATATTTATATCATCTTCTATACTACAGAAGTGTCCTGGTACCTTCTACTAGTACTTCCTCTGTGGAAAAACCGAAGGGTTATCTACAATATCTTTTGCAGAAGTGTATCACACCTTCTGTCAGTCTTGTATTTGCTACAAGTATTCAATAGCGACATATAAGGGTGAAGAGTGGACGTAGGAAATTACGGAACCACAACCTTCTGTGTCTCATTTACATTTTACGCAAATGGTTAACTCACTGAGCATTCAGTAGAAACCTAAAAAGAAAAGCAAATCAATAGACATAACACAAGCATCTAAGTAGATACTCTAAAGGTCCTGCATCAAACTTGTAACGCTACAATAACCTATATCGATCTAGCTTTCGCAGATCATCTCTTGGTAATGCAGAAACCTACAAGGTTCTGTGGCAACCTTCTGCTACTATAAGTATCTTTCAGATCTTGTAGTAGATCTTGTTGATGACGCTTAGGCTGGTCAGATTTGTATAACCTCGATAGCATAAGCTAAACTTTATGCATCCACCTTCTACTACTGCAGAAACCTTCTCAAGACTGCATAGTCACATTCTAGATCAAACTTCAGCTGGTCTTCGCTCCTCAAGCAGTTCACTTCGGGATCTGCTGTGTACAAGGATTCTATAACCTACAGAAACCTAACCTTCCGTTGCTGGGTTCTATTAGTTGTAAAAAGTCTAAAAAGGCCATTACACTAATTCACCCCCCTCTTAGTACCATTGTTACACCAAAAATTCCGTTTCAAAACCTTCAAGTACGAAATTTTCGAACGAAACAAACTTCCTGAACTTTCCTAAACAAAACGAGCTTCCGATACAAAATTTTGCAGAACGAATCGAACTTCAAGTACAAACTTTCCTAGACGGAACAGACTTCGTGTAGAACGAACAACTCATGTGATCATTACAGGAAAGTCCGTACTTGTACCTTCCGATGCAAACTTTAGGTTCAAACTTTCGTAGATGGAACAAACATCTGACGTAAACTTTCTTGAATGGAAAGAATTTCTTCTACAACGAGCCACCCCTGTAACATTACGGAAAAGTTTACCTTTCAATATGGACTTTGTTTGAACGAAACGTACTTTCAATACAAACTTTCCCGAACGTTACGAACTTCGTGTAAAACGATCCACCCTTGTAATGATTAAAAGGAGGTTCGTACTAGCACCTTTCGATACAAACATTCCTAAATGAAACGAACATCTGGTACTAGTGAAAAATGTAATTTTCATTTGCATGTTATGCAATTCGTCATTATTTTTTTGGTTGAAGATGAAGGTTTAATTATAGAATATTAAGAAATATATAAGTAATTTTGTGGGTGATCAGGAGAAGCAAATGTTTCCTGAAGAAGATAAAATCATATTGAGTTATGTATAGAGTGAAGATGAACATTCTAGATACACATTCATTCGAGGTTTTAAGTTGTTTCATGTGTCGGATGGTTATAATTACCGTAAAAAATCATTGCGTTGTAGTGAAATCATATGTCAATGTGAACCAGCTTCGTACTCAATATAAGATTTGTAACCATTAAAGCTAAAGACATTTTTATGCTCTCTTTCTTCTTTATGTATAATATATTTGGAATTTAAGTAGAAGAAAAAAAACTTTGTCACTAATATAATCAAACTTTTAGACAACCTTAAAATATCTTGCGGTCCATCGAAGTACAAAAAGGTTACAAAAAAAAAATTATGCACAACATTTTAGTCATATCCTTTATTTATATTTTTATATATATTTACGCGCGAGACTCTTATCTTGGATATGGCTTAGTGATTGAAACTTCATTACTGCCCATGCTTGCGCCTGATCTATGTCCTGAGCGGTCGCCCTGTGACGCTGTCGAAGTTCCGTCAATCGAAGTAGACATATCACTTGCATAGGTCATTCTCTTCGAGAATGCTGGTTGTGTTGGTACTGCTAGAGGGACGGAGTGGCTATTGAGCATCATGACAACTGATGCTATAGTTGGCCTACTTGCCTCGTTCTCCTGAACGCACAACAAACCGATGTGGATGCATCTCATGATATTTGCGCTATACCCCGAAGTCACCAAGGGATCCACGATATTTGCTGTCTTCCCTTCTCGCCAATTGCGCCAAACCTGAAACAATCCAATTCGAGGCTCCATCATATTAGAACTTCGCTCAAAGGAGACCCGGTCGTGAAATTCAGGGGAGAAATCATCATACATTACTTATCAAGATTTCTGGCTCCCCGCCCAAATGGCTGCAGGAGTCGAGGTTCTTCCTGCCGCTGACAACCTCCAACATGAGAACACCGAAGCTGAAAACATCGGACTTCACTGAATAGTGTCCATGTAGTACATACTCGGGGGCCATGTATCCGCTGTTATTGACACGCATAGAATAATAAGACTGTAAATCACTCATTCTGACGATCGGAAGAAAGTGGAAAAAGAAAGTGGAAAGAAGTTGAAGCACTTACTAGGTTCCCACTATTCGTATTGTGTCTGCCTGAGTTTGATCGAGCTCGAACAATCTCGCCATGCCAAAATCCGATACCTTGGGATTCATGTCGGCATCCAGCAAGATGTTGCTGGCCTTCAGGTCACGGTGGATGATTCGAAGCCGTGAATCTTCATGTAGGTACATGAGCCCCCTAGCGATTCCTGTTATAATTTTGTACCGAGTGTCCCAGTCTAGGCACGCACGCTTTAGCGGATCTACATAGAGGAAGGTGACCATGAATCTCTTAAGGCCTTTTACGTGAATCAATGCCATATTTTGACGAGTTCTGACAAAAGCATACCGAAGATGAACTGGTCGAGGCTCGAGTTGGGCACAAACTCGTAGACAAGAATCCTTTCGTTGCCTTCCAAGCAGAAGCCAAGGAGCCTAACTAAGTTCCGGTGTTGAAGCCTTGCAAGCAACACCACCTCATTCGTGAACTCAATTTTCCCTTGTCCGGAATTCCTCGAGAGCCGCTTCACCGCAATTTCTTGTCCGTTTGGAAGCTTACCCTGAGCTCAGGAATGATTTTATTGCCGAGTCGATGCTAGGATCACTATGGAAAAAGACAAAAATTTCATCACAACTTACAAGGTAAACAGAACCAAAGCCACCTTGTCCGAGCTTCTTGACATTGGAGAAGTTATCGGTGGCTTCGGAGATGATATTCAGGTTGAACTGCAGCGATTCCGCCATGACAACGTTGGCGTCTTCTTCATCTGATAAAAGTAAATCAGGCCTGAATATGATATTTTTTTTCTTAGCATTTGGAGAAGTAGATCACTATTTCGAACTCACTGCAGAATCTTTGTGAGAAGCGTTTCTTCCTTTTCACAATCAAGAATATGACAGTGCCAGTAAGGAGAATGGCTGAGACAATAGCAGCGACGATGACGATCCACCTTTTCGACGATTTATTCTCCCCTGTTTCCACTTGTGTTTCAGCACAACATTTACATTTAGAATTCATCGTAGCGTTCTCATCAATCCCCCAAAGACTTCCTAAAAGGAACACGAATCCCAATAGTTTACCAGGTGGTGTAGACGTCGGAGGTATGACTGCCGTTGCCGGTGGAGGAGGGGGAGACGGAAGAGAGATGGTGGGGTCAAAGAAGCGGTAGGTCTCGTACCTCAACTGACAGCTTGGCCACAACAACCTCACTCCTAGTTTACCCGATACTTGACCTGACTGTAACATCCCAGTGAGTTGGACCAAGCAGTCGCTACATTGTTGATCGCTCAGATCGGGACTGCACTGCACCGCCGCATAAAATGTGGTCAGACCCGCCGTCCCAGTGCCAGATGCATACTTTCGAACAGGACCACCTAGTTCGAACCATAAACAAGTATTAGCATATTTTCGCACGATTCCTACTTGGATGTTTGGATTGATTCTTACCTGAAGATGCTTGACCTCGCAGATCATCCAGCAACTGCTTCAGTGCCGCTGCGAAGGTATCCCAATTCGACGCGTTCGCCAGACTCCACACCATGTAAGGCGTTAGGCTTGTGTCCCACACGCCATACAACGAACCGTTAGAATACTTCAAGGTGCAGTTTTCCTCGAAGATAGCCGCCTTCTTCCGGAGCGGACACTGCTGCCTGATCTGGTAAGCGGAAACGTTAAGGCAAGCCCGACAAGCATCGCCGTCTTGATCCCCACGGCAGTACCCAATAGACTCGATGGCATCGGCGTTTATCTGAGGGCTTGTGGATACGTTGAAGAGCCCGTAGTTTATGGTAGTAGAGGTCGTTGTGGCAATGGAGTCCAGGAGGCTATCAAGTTCTGTCTGGAAGGTGCTGTTGGCGGTGAAGTTGCCGATGTCGAAGCATGTTGCCTGGCCTTTGACGATGCCCGAGACAGATGAGAACGATAGGACGACGACGATCAGGAGAAGGAGAAGCCTCCGAGGCCGCATTTTTAGTGTATTAATGTTCCCTTCCTAACTGTTGATGATGATGGATTATATTATGAAGTAAACGTTTATCATGTTCCGGAGAGTGGTTAGACTTTTTTAATTCTTTAAAAAGATTTCAAATTTTAAGACTTATTCAATTTCAATATATATATATATATAATTCGATATTAATTAGCAATCTATGAAACTTTCTTTCAAAGTCGAATAATATTACTTCTTGTGAATTCGATATGACCTCGATGTTTTGTTGTTGTCTTGAAATAACTTAATGTCCAAAGTTATTATTTGTGTTTATTATTATTATTATTAGTATTTTTCTCTTAGGGAAAAGTTGACCTGGCAAAAGTTTTTTAAGTTTCCCTCTAAGGAAATGGGAGTGGAGTAGTGGAAAAAAATTCACAAAATGGGGAATTCCTCCACCAGGAGTTTAACTTATAAAGTTTGATTTCCCAAAAGTACACCGAACTTTATTTATTTGTTTTTCTTCTTTTATTTTTTTTTATGTGGAACTTTTTTCGACTTCTTTAGCAGAAAGTCGAACCTATAAAATTCGATTTCGAAATATTATTTTAGTAATTTCGGCCTATTTTATTTCATAATTTTTTTCCCGACGGACACGAATTTTGACCAAGCCAAAGTCAACTAAATTAACTATGACATCAGTTTAGGTTTACAAGTGGAATTTAATTTTCCTTGTATTTTCTTACGACGAAATGCGTCGAAAATGGGAACTGCTGAAAATGCATTGCAAATTTCGTACCCGTTACTAATGGGGTTTAATATGCCATGTATTTTCTAATGAGAAATGTGTCTATATCAAACAAAACACGCTTACGATACACGATAATAAGAAGAAAACCCTTGGTTAAAGAGAAGGGGTAGGATTACGGAATCGTTTTTGCTTACGATCCGAATTCATATGTCATCACAACTGGTCGGCTGAGACGACGTCGCTAAAATAAAAGCATATCAATTCGGGACACGGTAAAATCCTGTGTCCAGGACTCCCGTGAGTTCGGACATATAATCGTTGAAATCCGTCGACATTGGCAGCTGTTCAAACATGTTGGCAATTTGTTCAAACATGTGCGTTTTTTCTACTACATGTCGTTTTACTGATCAGACATATCTATCTGCTTTTATATTATATCCGGACTCACTAGAGTCCCGGATACGGGATTTTAGCTATGCTCATCAATTCGTGTTCATCTGATAATTGTTGGTGTTCCTTTCTTCCGAATCGTACAATTTTTATTTGGATCAAAGTGAAAGTCAATATCAATTTTGGATATAACCGCTGAGTCTAGTTCCTTTTTACAACTAGTAGGGAAAGGAATTTGGACTTTACGGTGGGAGTTTGAGAAATTCCCCATTTACGGTGGTCCTATTTTTATCTTTTCCAAAAATCAATTTAAACCCAAAAATTTGACAAATTCGTCAATTAAGTCCTTGAAATGGCTGGAGAAGGAAAATCTTCGGGAAATCCTTCTGGGACTCCATCAAGGTTGGAGTTCGTTCCGGAGTCTAGATTGTCTCCTTTTGGAATTAGCAAGAGTATAAAAGATATTTTAACTCAGCTAACAATTCAAGGGAGTACAGAAGACCGAAACCAAATGGCAAAGGAAGTAGGCTCTTTTGTTAACGACATGCTAGACGCTCTGGAAAGAGAAAGAGGTTTAAAAAGGCCCGAAACCGAGGCGACCTCAGGACTGGAGAGTACAACTGGAAAACCAGTCGAAAGATTGAATCTGGGAGGAAGAAATTCCAAACAGAATCAAGGCAAGAGTGTGGATGAAATGTATAAGGAGTCAATAGCTCTTTACATTTTAGACCCACAAAGGCGAAGTGCAAACTTGAACTCCCAAAGTGGGGAGTTGGCAAAAGACTTAAGAAAAGCCTTAGGTATGGCAGAAGATACCCCGGTTCATTTAGACAACAGAACGTTTAATGAACTGGTAACTGCGAAGAGGGAAATTTACAGGCCCGATTATCCTCATCGGACTAAACAAGAGTTTGTCCCAAGGGATAATATTTTGAAGCCGATAATTACCCCTGGTGCTTTTCTGGACATAGATTGTGAAAAGCACGTATCTGAAAAGATAGATGAATGGTTATCACTTATTCGGATGACAGCATCTGCGGGAGGAGTACCTCCTGGAGCAGTCTACGAATTATGTGTGGCAGCCCTCATGGGTACAGCGTAGAAATATTGGAAAACCTTAGTGGCACATACAGACATTAAGGAAAAGATAGATCAAGCGCTGACGGTTGATGGGGTATTAGCAATAATAGTTGATGCCCTGAAACGTGAGTTTTGTGGTTTTTCATTATCCACTGAAACTGTGGAAAAAGAGCAGTCATTGACCGCTCTAGTTAAACTACAGATCTGTGATATGTGCTGGTTTGATAGCTACGTATGTGAATTCCAGAAGTATTACTACAATCTGGACGTAGTATCACAACAGTTCATATTAGGAACCTTTTTTGCAAAACTTCTAGAACCTTGGCCGGAAGTTGCGCAAAAGGCCTATGAATTACTTCTGAGTGAGGAAAAAATTGTCTCTGGACTCGGAGGTAAAATTCAGGCGGTTAAGTACGCGATGAGGAAGGCGTGTACTGAACTCCAGGTGAAAGAGGCAGCTAAGAAGCTACCCTACCTAAACAAGAGCTGTTGTTCTCAGATAGAGTATGTACCGGGAAGGTATGGATGCGATACTCGCAGTACAACCGGTGATTATCTGAAGAGAAGGAACTTTCCTCGTAAGACGAGGAAGTTTGTTGGGTACAACAAAAGAAAAGTTTGGCCCAAGAGAGATCTCCAGCGTAAGCAAAGGAGAGGTCTTGATTACAAACCAAGGAGGTTTGTAAGGAGAAGGGATAACCTAAAGGATAAAGATAGGATCGATGCCTTTAAGCGCAAGCATGGCAGAGAACCTAAGTGTCCTAAAGGTAAACCTTTGAGCAGTTGTAATTGCTGCTGGTTTTGTGGTTCAAAAGACCACAAGGCGGACAGCTGTCCGAAGAAGAACCAAAGGAGAGAAAGACTCCGGATGGTCTTCCTAGAGGACAGGAGTCAGGAGGAACAAGTTCTTGCGTACGAACCTATCGATGAGCAGGACATTTCCGACTTAGACTCGGAAGTAGAATCTATTTATGAGGTAGTATCGAATTATGATACAGACTCAGATGATGATTCAGATCTATGGACTGAACATCTGTTCATGATGCGAGCAGAGAGGGAAGGAGATGGTGATGAGTTGGTTCCTTTGGAAACAACGAATCAGATACTGGAGGAAACAAACCAGTATGAAGATCCATCCCAGTCAATTCTGGAATGGAGGTTGCCAAATGTCAATGCTAGAGAAGTTTATGAAGTATCGAGATTTAGGTTTCGATCGACCATAGATATCTCACAGACCGAGGCAACGGCACAAGTCACGAGCAATGAACTTGAGACTTTGGATATCCCACTCTTAAATGTACAACGCATAAGAGATACCATGCGTAACGCAAGAGGTGTGTATAATTAGATACACATTGGGTTGATCCAGATAGGATTAGTCCCGTTGTTTCATTTACCAGCGGATAGTCCTGTGGTAGCAGCAGTGATCGATAAACGTTGGCGAGAGTTTAGAGATCAGTTGATATCAGGAGTACAGGCCAATCTGGCGCATGGTCCTGTATGGTTCCAAGTCCATCCAAACTTTATGATGGCTTTGAACGATCGCTGTTTGGGGACGTCATTGACCTTAAGAATCAAGTCGATGAATATGGATCGTATGAATCCCCAGGCCAAGTATTTGGCGTATCACACTAGGGTAATTTACCGATTGGTAAATACCACTAGTCCTGGTGTGAGGAACATCTCAAGACTCACAGAGTTGTTCGAGGAAGGTCATAGCAATTACCAACAATTCCATAGGCGTGAGGTGAATCCATTGGAATTAACCTGGCCAAGGAGTTGGGTTATGACTGAACCTGGCAGTAGCTCTAGGCCCATTAGTGCGGCTAATATCCGACAAAGGGGTAATGAAATTACCCTCATGTTAGGAGATCCGTCAAGGGTTAATGAAAGAGCTGATAGGCATTTGCCTATGCTTAGCGATAGAGCTGACAGGCATTTGCCTGTGAGGATGCCAATCCTGAGAGAGACGCTCAATAGAGCGCCCTCTGAAGTCTCTTCAAGAGCTAGTGATGTGGGAGAAGATGTAATAGTCTCTCGACCAGATGTGGCAAGCGCATCTCCACTAATAGAAGAGATGTCTCGAAGGTCTGTTGATTCGAGATCTCCGTCGCAACATACGGGTAGAATCGTAGGGTATAGACAGGTATCATTACCAGTCTATGAAGACCCTGTAGATCAACCGAGAGAGGAGTCTATACGGATGTTAAGAGTAACTAATCTGAGTAACTCCTTATCCGAGATTCCTGAAGTTTGTGAGGTTATCAAGCAGATAGCCAAGCAAAGGTCTATTGCGATAGACGATATCTGAAGGATGATAGAACCATCCCAGGAAGTTCCTAAGAATATTGGTTTTAGTGTCAGGAAGGAAGATCTGAGCACATATGTAGCTCTAACTTTCAAGTTTCCTGGATACTATGAGTATTCTCTGGATACTTTGATAGACACTGGGTGTAGCATAACTTGCGCTAGACTCAATGCTCTACCAGATGAGTGGTGGGAACCACTGCAGAAACCCATCCATATGGTAAACGTCGATGGTATGGCCACAATGGTTGGCCATAAGGCAAGCAACGTGCCTGTCTTTATTGGTGGACAAAAGTTCATCATTAAAGAGATTCTTGCACATCCTTTACTAGAGGCCGACATCATTATTGGTAACGCCTTTCTGAAGGGTCAAAAGGAAAACCTTCCTTTTGTGCAGAATGAAAACGATGTTTCCATCGGTGGTATAAAGATAAGTATTCTACAAGAGCCTAGACTGCGGTTAAAATTTGGCTTTTATCCGGTAAAACGGACAGAATACTGTGGAGATATCCCATGTGAAAAAGCTTTCAGAGTGCGAGCTCAACGTGGTGATGTACGGTTGGATGAGAACGAATCTTGGGAACAAACCCTGTTTTCTCCAACGAATACGAATACCAGGAGTTCTAACTGGTATGACGACTTGTTTCCAAAACAAGAAGCGTGTATGGCTGTAAAGTTAACTGGGACAAAATGGGATAAGTTCCTAGTAAATCTTGCCGACAATTTTAGTGAAGACCCACTAAAATTGTGGACTCGAAATGGCCTAAAGGCTAGATTAGAGTTGAAAGATCCCGGAACCGTTATAAGAGCCAGAAACATTACGTATACGGCTGAGATGGTTGAGGAGTTTGATAAACAAATTCCTGAGTTGCTTGGAAAAGGCTTGATTAGGGACAGTTACAGTCCACATTCTAGTCCTGCCTTTATGGTTATTAATCATGCCGAGCAGGTGCGAGGTAAAACACGAATGGTTATAGATTATCGTCAGCTTAACAAAGCTACAAAAGACGATGGCTATAAGATTCCCACTGCGGGAGATTTAATTGATAGGATAAGTCTGAGCCAACCAAAGTTCTTCTCTAAGTTTGATTTGAAAAGTGGATACTGGCAAGTCAAGATGGAAGAAGAATCGGTTTCTCTAACTGCCTTCAATACTCCGCAAGGAATGTTTGAATGGCTGGTAATGCCGTTCGGCCTGAAGAATGCTCCAGGCGTGTTTCAGCGCAAGATGGATAATGCTTTTAAGCAAGTCCGAAAATTTTGTGCGGTCTATATTGACGATGTGTTAGTTTACAGTCAAACTGCAGACGATCACATGAGGCACCTAGATAAGGTGACTGATGTCTTCCGGCAGGAAGGTATGATTCTATCTGAAAGGAAGATAGAATGGTTTAAGGAATCAGTTAACTTCTTAGGCATGGAGATTGAGCAGGGTAAAATTAAACTGCAAAATCGCATTGCTGAAAAGATAGTTAATTTTTCTGACAGACTTGAGGATAGAAAGCAAGTCCAAAGATTTTGTGGATGTGCTAACTATGCAAGAAAGTTTGTGAAAGATCTTTCCCGAGATCTAAGTAGGATTTCGAAGAAGACTTCTTCTACTAATCCTTGGATATGGGAAGATGAAGACACTCAATCAATTAGAAGGATAAAAGCTAAGGTGAAAAATTTGCCACAATTAGCTTTACCATCTGACAAAGATGAGTTAGTCTTGGAAGTTGACGCTTTTGAAGAATTTTGGGGAGCAGTTCTCAAAATTAAAGGACGAAAACCAGAACCGGTATGCAAATACTGGTCGGGAAGCTTCAAGGGGTACGAATTACGATACCCGATACATGAAAAGGAAGTATTAGCCTTAAAATATGGAATAAAGGCTTTCTACATCTTTTTGGCACCAAAAGAATTTTTAGTGCGCTCTGACTCGACCTATGTAAAAAGGTTTATGAGTCTGAACCTTAAGAAAGCTAGGCAAACTAGACTCTTAAGGTTGCAAGAATGGTTTAGCTATTATAAATATGAGGTCGAATACATTCAGTCCGACCACAACATAATAGCTGACTCTCTCTCTAGAGAACTTGCAAACACCTCTCTTTCTAAAAACTCTGCAGATGGATCCTGCTGCAAAGAGAAAGATATGCTGGGGATGCAAGAAGGAAGGACACTCCAGAAAGGTATGTCCTAACACGAGAGATAGTGAGCATAGTGATGCTGGTTCCGTTTCAGGAACGAAAGCAGCAGTTCTCTGCTGGCAGTGCAAGCAACTAGGACATCGTTCATACGAGTGTCCCAAGAAGCTGAAAACTGCGGATTCCCAGAAGGGGAAGGCTGAACTTAAGGAGAAAGCAAAAGCTGACTCCAAGAGTGAGGCGAAACCAGATCTCCAGAAGGAGATGGCTAATCCCAAGGAGGCTGAGGCCAGATCTAAGGGAAAGGCGAAAGAATCCCATAAAGGGATAGCTGGATCTAAGGGAAAGGAAATAACCAATCCTAAGGAGAAAGCGAGATTTTCCCAGGAGGGGAAGACAGATCTGAAGGAGAAGGGTAACACCAACTCTGAAAGAGATGTGAAGAAAGATCTTCAAGAGAAGATGGCAGATCTGAAGGAGGAAAGCTCCAAAGGAAATGTGAAAAAGGCAGATCTGAAAGACAAGGCAAAAGCTGAGTCACAGGAGAAAGCCAGGAACAAGAAAAGAGTCAAGAGGCTCAGATCTTCTGATCCCAAAGGGGATGTTTCTGTAAGAGAAGGTCCTAAGAAGGACGGTAAGGTTGAAGAACCTTGGTGGTCACCTCTGACCATGGAGCAGTTCAATTACTGTCGAAACCACTTAGCCAAAGAGCAGAAGATTTCCATTAATCAGGCTGTGAAATCCTATAAGGCTTTGTTACAAAGCAAGGAGGAACAGAAAGAGAGAATGGAAACACAGTATGCAGAGGAGGAGGCTAAGTTTAAGGCCTTGATTGGCGAGCCAATCCAAGTGGTAGACTCTGAATCAAGGGCAGAACCGGAGGAAGCGGCTGCAATGGAGTGTGAGCAATACTTCGACTTTGGAAGTGCTTACGCAGCATTGGAAGGTAATCTTGAAACGAAAGAAAACCTTGAGGAAGCAATTCCTGAAAGAGACTTACTCAAGGAGTCTGGTGAGAATACTCACGGTGACAGAAGCCACGGTGGCAAAGGCCATGTTGGAGAAATCCAAGAGGATCTGGGAGGATCCTGGTTTTTTTATCAAGACTCATTCGAGGATGAATCCCTGAGTTGGGATGCGTCTGTAGTTTGTGGAGGACTCATAGGTGGCATCAAAAATGATGACAAACGCCAGATTGAGTATTTCGTAAAGAAGACGATTGAGTATATCAAAGACCTGGAGTATAAGCTATCGATTATGGCTTCAGGTGAAGAGGAGATGTCTAGAGTCGAAAGAGAAAGACAGCAGATATTCTCCACAACGATGTCGATAATACCAGGGGAAGTCAAAAATTATGAAGTCCCAAAGGTAGTAGTTGACATGAGCGAATCCTCGCTTGAGGAAAACGCTGTACTTCAACCGTATCTACATTGGATATTCGGGAAGTGGCCGTCTTTGAGAATCCATTCAGAGATGGTGGGAGTAGTAGCACCTTACATACATGCTGGGTTTGTAGACATTTTGGAGATCGATAGATCTGAACCAGAGTGTATGGAAACACTGCCTATGTTGGTGAGGTACGTACTCGGATGCCTAGGCTATGGACCGAAATACGCCACGGCATTGATTACTAGCACAATAAGGGAGGAAGAAGACCATCCGCAGTATGGGAAGGTAATACTTCAAAATCTGCAAGTTTGGAATATCCACCCTTGTGAGAGTAGACGTCTGGTGGAACCTCAACGACAGGACCTCGACCAGAGAGGTTTATGGCGAAAATACTACAAGGACAAAACAGTCCGGAAGGCCATAAAAGTTGAGTTCCTTAAAGATGTGCTGGAGCATGTGTTAGCCCGCAAGGACGAATACTACGTGCTCTGTGACGGCATAATAACCGTCACGATTCTTCGGTCAGATCTAAGTCTAATAGACGAGCAAGCAGGAGACCGAGGATGGCAGAGAATGCTCGAACTTCTGGATAGTTTCTGGAGGCGAGAGAACTCTGAGTTACACCTCCGAACCGACACCTTCGAGGTTTGGAGCAAGATTGCTGATTTTACGGACAAGACTTTAAATCAGCAAATCGAACATGATGAGAGATCCTTACAAATTTCGCAACAAATTTTGGAAGCGGTTCAAGGCCCGCAGGGACTCTCAGAAAAAGAAGGAGTTGGCGAACAGTCAAGCGCCAACAATCACAAGGAAGGAATCTCCCAAGACAGCGCACCAATGCAGCTGGGAGACAACTGAACAAAGTTAGATTAGGACATTTTTGTCGGTCATCAGGACCCCACTAACTTTTGTAAACAGTTCAGATTCCTTTTACTTTTGAGCTGGCAAACAGTGCATAGGCACCAGCTCCTTTGTGTATATATTCACAAGCCCTCTACCTCATTTGGGGAGGCGATCTGAATAGAGAATTTTCTCTCACATCTCTCTGAGTTAAAAATTCTTTGATTGACCTCCGGGAACATTAATAAATGATCCGAAAATACCTTAAGAAATCAAGAGTAAGGTGGTTAGAATTAACCAAAACAGGTTAAGACTAACGAAAGGTAAGATCGTGAGATCAGAACCTTGGAAGGATTAAAGCCTAAGGGCCGAAACCTTTTGATGAGGAGTGTCTATATAAGACCCTCGAGGTAAGGGCATTCGGTGTGACACAGAAGAGCCTCTCCACTCAATTCCCCAACTTTGAGGAATTCTTCACTCTTGAAGTTCCATAAGGCGGAAGCTTGGTGAACCCTCTGAGCTATCCTACTGATTAAGGTATGATAAACATCCTTGGTGTTGTTTATGCTTTTCTTTCCTGAAAAGAGAATCCGAGAGAAGTGCTGGTGCACGAGTCATTCGTATGACTGATTGTCCTAATCCAGAGTTGCTCCATTTGGATCACGGTGTGGGCAAGGATTCTACTACAGGATTACTAAACACTGTAGTGGATCGACTTACAAGCATTTCAGCACAAATAAATCAGCTGACTGAGCTTGTGGATAGCTATTCTAAAAAATTGGAAGAGCTGACTCTCTTGCAGAGTGAATTCGAGGAATATTTCCTAGAAGGTAAATCCAATCTTGGGTTTGCGGCAAGTTCGAGGTACTCAAACGAGTATTCGAGGTTGGCAGAACGCCGGCGACAAAGACAATTAGGAAAACTATCTTAATATCGATTCCTGCAATTCTTATTGGTATCAGAGCGGGTTAAGATCAGAATTCCTAAGATTGTCTTGAAGGATAAAATTTTTGGGAAAAATTTGAAAGGAAAAGAGAGTGAATAGTACAACGGCCGTAAATCCGTAATTTTGAAACTCGAAGCCGTAAAAGTCAAAATTCTTTAAAAACTAGTGGTAAAACGGTACAAAGCTCTATAACCGCTCGTAAATCTGATCTATATTGACAAGATGTGACAACTTCAACGATATCTCGATAAGTTTATTTTTCTCTTGCAGAAAAAAGAGGGGCATCTGTCGGGGGCCTCTTTACGTCCACGAAGTCTCGAGGCTTCGAATCATCCATGGGGACCTGAAAGCCAGTGACATATCGTTGGACGTGGACATGAATGCTAAGGTGTCAGGACTATGGAACAGCTAGATTGTTCGAGCTTGGCCAAACTCTGGTCCTCTGGTCAGATATCTTTTGCTTCGGGGGTCGTCGTCCTGGAAATTGTGAGCGGCCGGCAATATCTCACTGCTTGTGCCTGAGAAGATTCGGAGATGTTGATGAGTTATGTATGCTTGCATACTCATGAAATTTCATGATCCTCGCTCTCATAGCTAGCAAGCAATTATCGCCCCCGGGTGTTCTTCTTCGAGTCTCCAAGATGGATATTGCAGGCTTGGACGAACCGGGGAGTAGCGAACATTTCGAAGATCATGAATTATGCGGCCTCTTCCGATTATATCTGCTGTATATATTAATGATAGATCATGTTTTCGGATGGATAGGAGTTGAATTTTGTGGATTCAAGACGGATGCGTCCGTTAGATTAGACGGACATGTCTGTCTTCAAGTGACGAATGAAAATTATCAACGTCAGCCTTCCATTCGTCACTATTACATGAATTTAGTTATTTAATAATTAATTATGACCATATTATTATGATCACAAATTACATGAATTTGTATTTAACAATTAATTATATATTGTGATTATTAAGATAAATTAAAATTGTATAAAAAAAACTATCTCATCCGTTGCTACATTAATATATATTGTAACAGAAAAATTTATAGATAACTTCAAAACTATTTTGTCAAAAAAGGTCTATATTATAATAAATATTTTTAATAATATTTTCAATAGTAAAAAATATAATTAAGCACGGTAATAATATTTACAAAACTTACATCTGTTAAATAAAATAAAAATTACTTAAAATAAAAATGACGTTAAAATACAATTTTTTATTGTCCCTTCTCTTCTATTTATTAAGCATCATCTCCTTTGCAATGACAATCCTACAAAAAGTTAATAAACTTCTATCTAGTTAAAATAAAATTTGAAATTTTTGTTATAAAATTACATGAAATAAATAGAAAAATCATTTTAATCCTTCCCCTTATGCCTCGTAGAATCATAGGAAGTGCTCGACTAAGAAACTAACAACTTGACTATACGGCGAGCTCTTCGTGTGATTTTTTGCAGTTTATCACTTGTCATTTGTTAACTTTCGAGCTTGTCGTTCCAACTCTAGTGCTCGAATTCCTTCTTCTGCTTAAATCTAAGACATTCTTGAATTTGAATTTACAAATTTATCAAGTTCTTGTTACTGCATAATACTGTATACGAAGAACAAAATTTACATTGGCTTATATAGATAAATAAATAATGAGATTACAATAATTACGACAGTAAAGCTCTTAACATACCATTTCATATAATCTTTGATATCGTGACACCCAAAAGAATGATTGACTTCTAAGAAGCATCGATTTTTAACATTTGAAGTGCGAGCCCGCTATGACTCGAAAGACTGAAAAATTCATTGCCATGTAGAAATAAAAATAAATAAATGATAAAAAACATATTACCTTAAATTTATCACTCTCAAATTGCTTACATAAAGCTTCTCAATCTACCAATCCAACGTCAACCGGAGGATCGAGTTCTGATTCAATATTTCGTGTCGGGGTGGAATTCTCTCATTTTGGAACGAGTCTCCAAGTAGTGATAAGAAATACAGGTTAGATAATTATTCTGATTCAATATTTAGTGTCGGACCAAGTCAGGAGCGATTCGAGATTGCGATAGCCTAGGTCAGGGACGAGATTACGCTTCCAAATATCGAGTTCTGTATGGTGGAACTCATCACTATAAGCATGCTAAAGAAATTAAACAACCAAAATTATAGTACATGGAAGATTTGCGTGAAGTCTAATTTACATGGCCAAGATATTTGGGCCATAATCGGTGAAAGTGAGACTACCCCACCTGAAGAGGATGATGTCACGCAACAAAAATGCTGAATTAAACCCGGTTAAGGCCATGTAGGAGCATATAGGGTCCATCGTCACTCCGAATGTTCGCTGTCCAAAGGTCGATGATTCAATATTTGGAATCAGACCAACTCAAGGGCTATTCGAGATTGCGATAGGCATAGGTCAGCGATGAACTACACTTCCAAATGTGGAGTTCTGTATGGTGAAATGAAACTAACCACTCTAAGCATGCTAAAGAAATTAAACAACCAAAATAATAGTACATGAAAAATTTGCGTGAAGTCTAATCTAGATGGCCAAGATATTTGGGCGATAATTGGTGAAAGTGAGACTACCCTACCTGAAGAGGATGATGTCACGCAACAAAAATGGTGAATTAATCCCGGTTGGGGCCATGTAGGAGCATATAAGTTACATCGTCACTCCGAATGATGATTGTGATATACTAGCAACTGGAATCTCAAAGTAAAATGATACGACACTTTACTAATGAATGATCTACTAGCAATTCGACAAGGAGAAAATCTTTCACTAAAGTGAAATATACCTTTTAGGAGATATCAAAGTTAGATCTACGTTATAGGATAACTGACGATAGGATGATAAGTATTTTTATATATGGGTTAATGCCAGAATATAGAGGGTCTATTGTGGCGGTGCAAGGATGGCTCACGCTGTCATCTTTAGAATAGAGTTGTACTTGAAGAAGTTCAAGATAAGAAGACAATCGACATGCATATACATGCTACAATAGAATGAAGTTGTAGAAAGGAAAAATAGGCATCTCATGCAAGAGATGTTCTTGGAAGATACAAGAAGAGTGTATGAGAACTGTTGCAAAAATTACAAACAGACTACCGCAAGCCCGTCTAAACTTCAAGACATCGTTCGAGCTGCTATGGAAGACGAAGCCTACATTGAGTCACTTTCGAGCTTCAGGTGTGTCTGTTATGTGGTCATCCCCAACTACTTAAAAAGCAAGTTTAATATGAAGGTAACAAAGTACATCTTCATTGGATACCACATGGAAAGAAGATGACAAGGGTGTTACGATCCTACGACCAATAAGTGCATTGTTGCAATGTCGTCTTCGATGAAGAAACTTCCTATTGGCCATCTTCTAAAGAACAAGAAATAGGACACAAAGCGATGAAATACCCTTAAAGCCAATCATGGAGACGACAAAAGTTTCTACTACAAGGAGCAACAATGATGAAGAAAGAGAGAGACATTGACAAATTAGGTATGGCAAAGGTTATCTGAAGAGCATCTAGAATAAGATAGAGCCACCGTCGCGTTAATGTCACTGATGAGATCTACGGGACAACACAAAACTCCAACCAAACATATATGTTGCCATTGCAGAAGATGTAGATCCACAAGAGCATTTAACTTACGAAGAAGCATCAAAGCACAAGGTGTGGCGAGAAGTAATGCTCGAAGAGATCGATGTGCTAGAAGAAAATCAAACTTGGGACTTAGTACCCGAACCAAGTAAAGACTCGTCCAAACGGATCAATGGAGAGATACAAGGCTTGTTTAGTTGCATGAGGGTTTCGACTAGATGAGACATATAATCTAGTTGCCAAGATTACCATTGTGTTAGTTATGATCTCCCTAGCTGAAGCAAATTTTGGAAGTTGTGGTAGATGGATGTAAATAGCGTCTTCCTATATGGATTACTTGATCGAGCTATCTAAATGGAGAAACCACATGGTTTTGCCCAACAATGATCGTTTATAACAAAATCTACAAGCTAAGAAAAGCATTCTATGAACTGAAAAATGTGTCAAGGGCATGGTATGAACCATAGTGGATATACTCTCATTATTTTTTATTCAAGCCTCTTTGTGAAAGTTCAAGGTGAGAAGTTCGTGTACGTGGACAATTTCAAGGAGGTGACAATAGGGAGATCGAGCAGATCAAAGAGAATCATTATATGCGCTTCCATGTAAGGATATCGGAGAACTGAAACACTTCCTTAGCTAGAAGTCGATTGTCTGTTTATCAAGATAAATACACAAAGGAACTGTTGAAGAAGTATGAAATGTTCAAGTGCAAGTGGATATCAATGCCCATTGACTTCAACGCCAAGCTAAGTGTGAATGTAGGGAATATTGAAGAGATAGCAATGTATGGTCCACAGGGGAGCAATCTAATTTACTTAACATACTCTAGACTGAACATGTTCTAGTTAGCATATTTATGCAATCCCCATATAAGCCCCACCTTGAAGCAGTTCATTGAATACTCAGGTACATGAAGGGTAAGTTGGTCTAATAAACTCGTTGGATATTGTAATGCTGACTATGTCAGTGACAATTATACCACAAGATCAACTACATGATATGTCTTCTGTTGCAGAGGGAGCAATGTCGTGATGTAATAAGGGACAATCAATATTTTCACTATCAATGACATCATCGGAGTACATAGCTATTGCAAACGCAAACATGAAGCTACTTGGCTAATATAGCTCATGGGAGACCTTCTTCGGCAGGTTGACTATGTAATTTCTCTATCATGGGACAATGGATCAGTTAATTTGAGCTAGTTGAAAGCTCGATGTTTCATGCAAAAACTAAGCACATGGAGGTTTATTATCACTTCTTCAGAGAAAAAGTACTAGAAGAAGAGATAACGCTATATTATAACAGTATAGAAGTCAAACATGCAAATATCTTCACCAAAGAACTAAACGCAAACAAACATCAAGAATTTCATTATCAACCTAGGATGACAAGAAGAATAAATCAGTGTTGATGGGGAGTGTTAGAACATCAACACCTCTTTTTATGTTTCTTAGTTATTTTATGTAGATTTTTCTCCGCCTCTATATATTTTTTTAGAAAAATCTATGTTCTTCTAAATTTCCATATATTTTCTGGAAAATGAAATACCTAGACATTTTCACTAGATATTTTTGTCCTTGTTTTCTTGATATGAATGAGACAGAGTAGGAAGATAACAATCATGAGTAGGAAGAATGTTCCAAAATAATGTTAAGCCAAGAAAATTTGAAATATAGTAGCAACTTTAAAAATTCGTCAAATAATGTTTTCAACTCCGTATTAGAAACACACCGAGTGAGTGGCATTATTTAGAGAATTTTCAAAATTAATGATATATTTAACGAAATTAATGATATATTTAACGAAATATTTTTTCTCGCGTACAAAACAATCCGCTAAGAAGGATGTCAACGTTGATGATATTATGAAGCGTTCATGTTCCAAAGAGTGGTTTGACTTTTCAATTCTTTTAAAACGATTTCGAATTTTAAGACATATTGAATTTGAATATATATATATAAATCGTTTCACGTCGGCTTTATTTGTTTCAATTCGAATAATATTAATCAAGAAAATTCACGACCCGTAAACTTTACTTTTGTGAATCCGATAAAATTTGGACTAAACTTCTCTCGTATGACCTCGATTTTTTGTTGCTGTCTTGAAATAACTTCATGGCACGTGAGAGAAAGCCTGATGTCCACAGTAATTTTTTTATGTTTTTCTCTATATTTATTATTATTCTCTTTGGCCAAATTTGACTTTTAGAACTTAATTAATTAATTAAGTTCCATTGAAGGAGATGGGAGTGGACAACAACAGTTTTGACCAAGCCATAGTCATCTAGATTAGCTACGTCATTAGTCCCTTATTGGAATTTGCTGTTGGATTTCAACAAGGTTCACTAATGGGATTTAATTTGCCTTAGTATTTTCTTATGATGAATTGTGTCGAAAATGTTACGGATAAATGTAGTTCACGGAAGATATCGAAATATGTTCTGTTATTGGAAATCTCGTACCGAGACTTCGTTTTGTTTAGAAAAATTTGTATACAAAGTTTCTTCCTTTGTATAATAAAATTTTATATAATAAAATTTACAAGGATTTTTTTGTTTCATTCAACATTAAATTCATATTGCGTAGACATCGCCCCCAAAACGCGATGTTCTCGCGTTGGTTGGATCAAACTGGAAGTCAATGTCAACTTTGGATAAAACCTCCCATTTCCTGTAAAATATTCACGTCAGCATCGCTGCCCGCCAGTCGCCAGTCACCCCGAATAATATTTGACAACAAACGCAAGGTTTGAGGTATACCGAGTAAGTGTGGCAGCGCTGTCGATTTGTCGACAAAAGCAACAGAGGTCAACGGCGTTCTCCCGGCCGAATCAAAAGGGTTTATGCCGATTCCGCTGAGTTTTGGTTTACGGTAGATATATGGCGCCCGTGTAAGTAGCGTGTTGTCCTTATTTGCACAAGCCAGATGTCTTTTGCTTCAGGGTCTTGGTCCTGGAAATTCTGCGGCAGTCGGCTAAACCTCATCGCTTGTGCCAGAGAAGATTCAGAGACGTCGTTGAGGTCATGTACGCTTGGATGCTCATGAAATTTCATGATCCTCGGTTGTAGCTAGCAAGTAATTATCACCCACCGGTGTTATCCGGTAACTTAATGTCTCGTTAGTGCCTTTGACCACAATCTCCATGCTCTCATTCCAGGCCTAGAATTTGATAATGACAACAGTCAGACACAGAATACAAGTCCATGAATTTCAACCCGTGGGCTTTAGTACCTATTGATTTCGGCCCTTGGGCATCGAAATCCCAAAGGAGGATTGGCCCCCATTTTTAAAGAAAAAAATTTACAAATTACATTTAAAATAATTTTAAATTTTTAACTTCATGCTTTAAATTTATACGTTATTTTAATTTTTCTTCACAAACTTTTTTAGAAAATTCAATTTGACCTATTAAGTTAAATTTTCTGACTTCGTCACTGAAAAGATGAGTATGCTGAGATTCCATCTCGGACATAATATGGACGTAGAGACAATATAAAAATAACATGGCACATATGTCCCCACCCGATGAATACTTGAGACAAAAACGATTTTGTTTGTGCAAGTAATATATTTTATTTTATTAAATAAGTTTCCTTTGTCTTTACTTTCTTTTTTTGTTTACGTGCACTCACAACTATTGGCCACCTTATGCCAATTTAAGAAGTGAACTTATGATTTATGAGTAAGTAGTTTCTTGACAGCCTCTATTAGGAAGAAAATGAGACATTTTGAGACAAAAAGTTCCAATTCTCATCGACCTTCCGAGTGTTTTCTCCGTCAATATATAAGATGACATTCTCATGTTCATGCTTTCTATAGTCTTACTTTCTCCGCCCGTATTCAGATTCGCATACTTTGTTTCTTGCCTGAGTGTGTGTGCATTTCAAACTCATTTGCATGTCAATAAGCTATAGTAAATACACACGACACACATATACAATCATATCGACAAGTTTCCTTCTGTGTTTACATATTTGTAATCATATCAACATGTATCTTTCTGATTTTTACTTACTATAAGGTTATCATATCATAATATACCAAACTAGTTAAGAGATTTTCTTCCCCCCCGACTTAGACAGGACATGATGTTTTAATCGAAATCAGATCACGACCGTTCATTCTCACTTGCATCTTTATTTGGGCTACGCATGGCCTTTGATTTCTTTTTCCCATGCCTGCGTCCACACCGTCTATTACAGTGGGAACGAGCCCTGCCTCGTCTGTCTCATCATGCTATTACAGCAGCAGCCCCCCACTTGTCTTGTCCCCCACTTACAGTCACTTCCTCTTCCGACAGATTAAATTCTCCTCCTTCCCTCTCTTCCTTCTTCCCCACTTCTTCCTCCTCCCAAAACTAACACCCACACAGGGCCTCTCCATTGAATGGTCTCCACCCTCCACTCGATCCTTTCTCCGAGGGCTACCTTAGGTTGGAGACATTCTCCATCCTTATCTCCTCTTCTTCTCGTGCTTTTTCCTTTTCTGGGTTCGACATTTTTTGTCTCGTGGGTGTTTCGGTTGGTTTTTCTTTCTTATATTTTGCATTCTTCTTCCGGGGATGTTGATTTCTGACTAGAGGAGGGAAAAAAACAATTGTGGGCAAAAAACACTGCAGAACGTGAACATTTTGTTAGAAGAAAAACAAAATCTCATGATCACTGCACCAGTTTTTGGGGCATAAGCTTTCTGTGTTTGTCTTGTCTGTGCTGTTGTGATGGGTTGTTGTTTTCATACATGGGTCATATTTCCTCTATTATGTAATGTATGTATACATACGGTGTGTGTTTTTCCAATCTGTACATAAGGTGAACATTTTGATATTTACTTCTTTGATGTGGTGATGGGGTAGGAGTTATTTTTTCAGGGCATGGGTCAAAATATTGAATTGATTTCTACCTTTCATATGGGGATGGGCAAAGGAGGGAAAGGTTGATCCCCGGTTTTTCATCTGCTTGTTTAGCTTTTCGTCTCACCCTCCCAACTTTGTCCTCTTTCTTTTCTGGGTTTGCCAGTTAGTTTTCAATTCAATTAATTGCATCTTTTTTTGATGTTTGTGAACTTCAAATGGCCAGAGAATCATAAGGAGAGATGCTGATGATGAGGAGGAGAGTGGCTTGCTGCATTAGGGACAGGGTCCTCAGCATTGACTATGATGACCCAGAGGGTATGTATGTATGCCTATGCTATTTCTCCTTTTCCTTTTTCTGGGTTAATTTTGTAACTTATGTAGTTCTGCGAAATTTCTGGAAGTGCATAGTTTCAGAGGGGCGATTTTGATTCTGCCGTGATTTTCGCTATAGCCCAGTTTACCTGTTCCGTTTTGTTCTGTTCTTGATCTTGTTTTTTTAGCTCCTTTGTTCCTACCACCACATGGATGGATGGACTCAAAAGTCAATTTGTTTTTGAATTCTTAAAACACTGTAGTCTTGTCATTGATTGATTCAAATTTGGGTAGTTGGTACCAGGGATGACAGTTCGTGTCGTGTTGACGGGTTCATGTTTTTAAATACTCGTGTCATATGGGTTATACACATTTAAACGTGGTTAATTTGACACATTCTATCGTGCCATGTTGTGTATGTACCCGTTTATGTAAAACACACGTTTAGTTAAACTCAAGATCGCTTTGAAATTATATCGTGTCGTGTACGTATTAGTGTGTCTCAAATATATTACTGCTGGTCCTATTTCTATATTCTAGGACTTGTCATAACTTATCAATTAATCGGATTTTAATTTGTATACTATGTATGCTACTGGGAATTAGGACGTTGTTGCTTTCTGACTGTGTTTATAAACCCTAAGTTCGTTTTTTCTATTGTTGATTATAATCCAGGGGTGGTCACTTACAATGGCCTCGATGTGTGCATCATCAATAACGAGTCGTACGAGAACGAGAGCAGGTCCCACGAAGAGGGATGCCCTACCGATTCCTTTGACGATGGCGATTCCAGCTGTTCATCAAGTAAGGACCTTCTCGGGTCAACTTCTTCCAAGTGGGTATCGACTTCACGGGACAAAGACGGGGAGTATTCTGGGGAATGGGACCCGACGGACAGTCCCCGGTTTTCTATATCCAAAGAGAAGCTGTCTTGTGTCGCATCGGATATTGTTACGATGAAGGAGAAGTTCGCGAAGCTGTTGTTGGGAGACGATGTTACTGGCGGGTCCAACGGCCATAGCACAGCATTAGCTCTGTCCAATGCGATCACGAATCTTGCAGGTGCCTGGGTGCAGTCCACCTCTGTGATTTTCGATTTTGGGGACTTCACTCATCGTTCACAACATGTAATTCTCGCAGCGACTATTTTCGGGGAGTTGTGGAAGCTGGAGCCGTTGTCTGAAGAGAAGAAAGGAAGATGGAAGAGAGAAATGAACTGGCTTACCTCACCTGCTAAGTACATGGTCGAGTTGGTACCGGCAAAGCGGAATGGCAAAAATGGCGCTACTTTGGAGGTCGTTTTCTCTCGTGGGTTAGCCACTTGTAAAGTTCCCATTAAATTCGCATTAAATGAGGATCTCTTGCGAGCAGATAATGACACCACGAGCTCGTGCTGACGTCCTCGTGAACCTCCCGGCACTTCAGAAGTTGGATTCGCTGCTCATTGTACGTGGCCCTTTTGTTTGACCTCATAGGAGATGACAAGGCATTATAGTTATCGTATTGATGAGACGTTTTGCAGGAGACGTTGGATTCAGTGGTAGGTAATGAATTCTGGTATGCGGATGGATGCAGCCAAACAGAAGGATTGGGCAAGACCGAGAGGAAGAGCAAGAAATGGTGGCTTCCGTCTCCTCAGGTACCGAAAAATGGCCTCTCCGATGCCGGTCGGAAAAAGCTAATGAGCCAGGCGAGAATAGTGTATCAAGTACTCAAGGCCGCAAAGTCCATCAATGAAAGCGTCCTGGACGAGATGCCCATGCCCACCATCATCAAAGATGCCCTTCCAAAGGTAAAGAAATCAGTTTTGTAAGGATTTGTGGAATTTTCATAGGACTTCTGTTGTTTCTGGCTTGACTCGAAATAATGTTCTCAACAATGATGTTACAGTCCGGGAAGGCTAGCCTCGGAGAAGATTTACACAGGGCGTTGAATTTAGAGCCCGGCTCCGTCGACCATATATTTAAGTTGCTGGACTTGCGGACTGACCATAGCATTCTGGACTGCGTTAACAAGTTGGAACTTGCCGTGTTTGCATGGAAGAGGAGGATTCACGAACAAGAGGATGGGAAATTGCCGTCCAGGACATCGTGGTCCTTCATTAAGGACCCGATACACGAATTAGAGAAGACAGAGGCTTTGCTCGATAGAGCAGAGACCTTGATGCGGTTCCTCAAGGCAAATTATCCGAACCTGCCCCACGCCTTCCTCGAAGCGAGCAAAGTACAATATGGCAAGGTTCTGTTGGATTCGATGATCCGTGCCTTCATTCACTCGGTTTTAAACAGTTCGCAGTTTGCTCTAAACCGTTCGTCCTTGTGTTGTGCCCAGGACGTAGGGCATGCCATACTCGAAGGGTACTCACGAGTTCTGGGGAACTTGGCTTTCAACATCCTGGCGAGGATACAAGACGTGCTACAAAAGGATGCCGCGATTAACAAGGACTCGCCAGCCTGGACACCGGCAAGCATCCCAGGAGGAGGTGCTTTCTCCGACATCCTGGGCAGTCCGGTGGTGATAAACCCGGGGATAAAGCACTCGCTCTTTCCGGAAACAATCAGAGCCAATGGAAGGGACTGCCTAATCCAATTCCGTGACCAATACTTCAGAGTCGATGACGAGCTCCGTTACGAACACTCCATCTAGGAGCCGAGTGTGGTGTGTTGGACGAGAGCTCTTTACGCCCTGAGAGCTTGATCCGATGCGTAAACACCTGACTTGGACAATGAGTAATGAAACCTGTTTTTTGGGCGATCGTGGAAGCTTTGCCTCGCTAATTTAGACTCTATTCGAGTAAGATACCTGACCATGATTAATAAAATCGAACGGCAGACCTCTATGAACTATACCCTTTATAGTTGTTTTATTCTTGGGATTAAAAAGTTATTACTCGAACTCTTGTAATTAGCTATCAGATTAGCGAAGTGAAATAACTTTATATTTTCCGATGTGCGGATTGCGTTAAGATTAGAGAATAGTATTGCCCTCGTCCAAAGACTCAAATGAGATTCCGGCGGCCGCCGGCCGGGACGCAGCAGAGGAGTCAATACCTCTTCGTCGCCAACTGCGGCCCTTCCGTCGGCGACTCCTACGCCGACATCCAGGCCGCCTTCTCGAAGTTCGGGGTGGTCACTGGCGTCCACGCCGCTGACGACAGTGGGACGCGCGTCATCGTCTGCTACGACTCGGAGTCCGCCGCCGCGGTGGCTCTTGAGGAGCTGAACGGTCGATCCTGTGCCAATCTCGGTGGGAGGTCCCTTCACGTCCGGTACTCTGTCCGGGGAGAGGAAGGTAGCCGTTGTCAGGTCAGTGTAGAGAACAGAGAGATTGGAATTACGGGGTGATTTTGAAATATTTCCGTTGTGCTGATTGTTGCGTGATTGGTAGTGATATTTCTGTTGGATTGATGCAATATTAGGTGGACGGCAATGCCTCGCTTAGGGTTTTGATGGATGCGTCGGAGCTGAACATCCCCGGACTTTACCTGTTGCGTGATTTTGTCACCTGCGCTGAGGAGGAGGTCGGCACGATGTCCTATTCTTGAGCTTTTTGTGGTTTCCACCTGCAAGGGACTCGAACATCCCACTCAGTTTGTTTGACTGTGATGGTTGAAGGAATTGCTAGCAGCTGTGGATGCTAGGCCTTGGGATAGTCTTTCAAAAAGGAGAGTCCAGCATTATGGTTATGAATTTCGTTACGATGTAAGTTCCTCTGCCGGTTGTAATCAGGTTGTTTTGTTATATGCGTGAAGATATGGATTATGTTTGTGTTGGCACTCTCTTAAGTACCCCAATGCATGCCTGGCACTTTTAGGCCATGAGCATTTTGCAAAATGTAATTGCTTTTGTATCTGTTCACCTTAACAGACCAGAAATGTGGATCCAAGGTGGCGTTTGGGGGAACTTCCAGAATTTGTGTCTCATATACTGCAAAGATTACGGTTGTTTCCGGGCACGGACAATGCTGCCGCTTTAGAACTGGACCAATTAACGGTAATGGTCTATTATATTTTCTGTTTGACAATTTAATCAGCTTGGATATAAAAAGATTAGCATTATCATGCCCATTGAATCGCCTTCAACAAGGAAATCTGTGCTTATCACAGATGAATATTTTTTTTCTTATTTGTTTCTTCCTTTCTGGGTTTTTTTAAAATGAGATAAAGTTTAATTACAGGTTAATGAGTATCCTCGAGGGGTGGGACTGTCTCCACATATAGACACCCATTCAGCATTTGAAGGATTCATTTTCAGCCTTTCATTAGCAGGTCCATGCATTATGGAGTTCAGAAAATACATGTCCAGGGCATGTCTTCCTAGAAACATCTCAAATATGGCTACAAATGAAGGGAAGGAAGATAACAGAAGCCCTGCAGTTGTAAGGAAAGCTATATATTTGCCTCCTCGGTCCATGTTGTTGTTGTCGGGGGAGGCACGCTATGCATGGCAACATTACATTCCACACCACAAGGTGCTTGTTCCTCCTACATTGAAGAATACTGACCTTTTCTTTATCAGTCAATTCTATTCTATTTTGTGCGTAAAGATTCGTGACTTATTGGCGGCTGTTCTTGTTTTCGTTAACAAAAATGAACAAAAAAAATATCCGTGTAGGTTAGCCATTTCTTTTTAGCTGGAAGACATTGCGAACTAAAAGAATGGAAGAGCTGTATTCACAATCTAACCATCTTGATCGCTTTCGTTTGTATATCTCATCGTATCTGATCAGGGTGCGTGTAACAAGTCGTAAGATTCAACTTATCATGCTGCAGAGTTGTAAATAGAAAACGTTATTTTCCGTTCCTTTTTTACCTCTGCCTTTCTCTGAGATTTCAAAGTCATTTTTTTTCCTGTCCTACCCAATGTTGTCTTGCATTCTGGATTCCGTTCTCTTGATTCTTGGCGTACAGAGGCTTTTCAGATGTTGATAACTCATGGTTAATCATTTGACTGCAGATTGACTTTGTGATGGATGAGGCAATCAAAAGAAACTCAAGGCGGGTTTCCTTCACTTTCCGTAAGGTATTCATACAGCAAAACTCCAACTACTTTGTGCAATAGATAGTCAACATTCTTCTAAACTAATTATTCGACAAAGTTTACCCTTTTCCGTTATCCTCCATGCTAGTTCTTTGTAAAAATGTTATACAAGCATCTTTGCTAAATCTCATGCACTTCAATCACTTAATAATTCTCGAATTTTGGTTGTGTTGTAACAAAAAATTGTTAAGATATATCAGTCTTTTCTAATGCAATCAAGTTAGACTGGTTTGTTGCCTAACACTTGAATGCATGCTTCAAATTTTCTTTTTCAGGTTCGAATAGGGAGTTGTAATTGTAGCTTTCCTCAGCATTGTGATTCTCAGATTCTAACAAGGGGAAATGACGACACATAACAATGTTTGCTGGCCTGGTGACGTAAGTCAAAAGCTCAGAAAGAAATATAGCTGGTCAGAGGATGAAAGGTGGGTTAGTTCTGATATTTACGGAGGGAAAAACACGCTCGAATGTTTTGGGAGCAGCATCGGTATTTCAATTTTGTTTGTTTTTGAAATTCTTTTGCACAGATTAAGGGATATAAAGATTCTTACCGGTTCTTCCACTTCTGGTGAGTCACTCGAGACATGTCTCGTGCATCTCAGACTAGCAGGGATTGTAGCAGGAATCAACGAGCATTACTCCCAGGTGGAAGGGTTTCCAAATTAATATGTTGCCCTTTTCTTCTCCGCCGGAAATCTGATTAATGTCAATGTAGGTTGTGTTTTGGAACTGTCGTGAAATGCATCGTGACCCGTTTGCTGACTCTTGAGTGATCCATATAAAGTTTTTTATTTTGCCAACCAGACTAAGCATGACAAGTAGTCTATGATATAACTGAAGGACGCTCGATTTTTGTTGAAAGCAGCTGGATATTGAATCTCGAAGAGATCATCGTTCTTAAAAGTAAAAACCATACAGCTCTTCTTTCCTAGGTGTAATTTCCGCAAGTCGGGTTGCACGGGTATGGGCAATCAATCACCTGGAAGCTACTTCGTTCATAATACCAGTCACCGACGGCCTTCGCAATTGCCTGCAGAAATATTTCGATAACGTGAATGGTAAATCTCATCAGGAGTTTCCAGAGATCTGTGGACGTTAGGGGTTTACCGTTCCCCCTATGGATGTCTCCCATATTCCGGATTGGCAATGGACGAAGCAAGAATCGATGAACCACCCCGTGGTGGATGAGCTACCGATTTGATTTATCGCGTTTATGAATTCCAGCCTGAAATCTACGGGAAAAGGGATAAGTATTTCATACCATATGCAACTTGATGCTCCATCAAGTACCTTGAATTGTCTGGAGCTGATCGGCCGAGCAATTTTTTATGTCAGCCTTGCAGTTAAGCCAAAGCCCGAGCGGATCAGCTTCTCCCGGTGCCAAAATATGCCTGATCTGAGATACAATTTCAAATAAATCAAGTGCGAACGCTGTAAAGGGTGAGATTTTTTAGGATATTTTATGCTGACCTGCCAGCTATCGTAGGCGGAGTTAAGTATGAACAGCGGATTCTGGATTTGTTGCGCTGCGTTTTGAGGGAAGAAGCACTGTCATTCACAACCAACTTTATAAGATTCCAAACACCCAGGAAGCGAACCGATATCAAGAATCGATGCTTATCGAATGGTTGTGGCTTGTTGACTTACTAAATCCGGGTTCATCCGGGAGGTGCAGGATGTTGGCAGATTATTGGCCGATCCCTACAAAAGGCAAGTATCACGTTGCACGCAGAAGGTCTGAACATAGGCATGAGTTAGGCATATATACTTACATGTGTCGCAACGACTTGGCTGTAGAATTCTCCGATGCGCCGATATCCGGAGATGTCCTTTCTGATAAGAAGAACAAAAGGCTTAGAGATGGTGGTGCTGCTGTAAAGGAATTATAATTGTCGCAAATTGAGATGTTTATGCATAATTACGAGTCGATGAAAAAGCCGGCATCCCCAAGGCATTTAACTTTAGTACTTGATGGCAGGAGGGAAGAGAACTTGTCGCAGTTCAGGATTGCAGCCAGTCCACCGGCAGAACAACCAGAGAGAAAGGCCTGTCGCGAAGTGCTTGGTGTAAGTTAGACCAGATCTTATGAGAAAATTTAGTTCGAGAGACGAAAAAAGTTGCAAAGCCGAACCAGAGTGCCATACATTTTGAGCGTCGCTCATTCCTTTGCCAAGCAGATCCCCGATGATAGCAATGAATGCCCTGGCTCCTCGAAAGTGAAGGTTCGTTGCCTTTTAATAGAAAAAGAAATTCACATATTATGGTGGCGTTCCAAGCTCGTGTTTGTTTGAGAGTATGAAATAGTTCCCCGCAAACACACCGGATCCACAGAGTCAACATCCCCAGTGAAAGACGCTCCATCGCAGTACGCAACGAAGATCCTGTTCCAGTTGTAGAAATCTAGGCAATGAAAGAAGAAAGGACAAGAACTACGCTGTGGTTAACCTTTTATATTATTCGGCGACCGATGGTTCGACGAATCGAGTTTTACCCGGATTGATTTCCTGTCGGCGGCTCAGCATGCCAGAGAAGTCCCTCTCTGTGACCATTTCCTTCGACGAACCCAATGAAGTAGAACTCCGTTCGAGGCACGTGGTAACATCATTGCACCATGCTCCGCCCTACCAACAACAGAAGCCGAACCAAAACCCATTTGGACAGACAGAACAAGTGCACTGACTCAACTAAATTAAACGTCATTGATCCTGCCTGACCTCGATAAATAGATGCCAGTTATTGATCCCGGTTCCGAAACCTTTGTCGAAGTAGTAAGCGGGAGGGCTTCCGTCCAAGCAAACTGCGAAAAGAACAGAACATCGGTAAAGTTAGGAAGCTGAAACTAGTTGCAGCAAGAGAGTCAACGACCGTGGGATGGGGTGGGGGAGGGGGGGGGGGACCTCACCGCCTCCACTGGCCACTGCATTTTCGACATAAGTAATCCCAACAGCGACACCCTCTTCCGGGACCGACGCTAGCAGCGAGCTCCCCACAACCAAAGCCAAGCGCCAAAGGTTCGAAACGGCCCCCATCCTGGTAACAAACTACCAAGTTATTCAGGACGTGACTTATCCACAGACGGTCATATGTATAAATGCCAGAGTTCAGCCACCGGCCACCTATCGTTTGGCATCAACACTGGAGGACAAAACTCAGTTGGCAAGACTGACCGGGGGCATCCAGTGTTTTTTAGTCCGTGTCCAAGAATAAGATTATTCCTGCCGTCTGGAAAACTTCCTTTCCCCTTAAATTAAACAATTTATTTATTAGTTTTTTTCTTTTATCCCGTGGAGTACAAAAAAAATCACAAAAAATCCTTAGATATCGCCTCTAATTCACAACCGCGACTTTCGAACAATGTGTACTGCGACTTAAGTACACTGTGAGTGATGTGTCATGGTGTCCGATCAAAGTCGGGGTTTCAAATCTCGACTTCAATTAAAGGTCGTCATTTGAAATCACGATTTCCATAGAACATAGGGGTCGCCTTTCTCATGTCAGTTTTCAACTAAATGTACCTAAGTCGCAACTAAAGGACGATATTAATAGAGTTTTCGAAACTAAAACTCGTATTTCACGTTTTTTTTAAATAAACCTTACAATCGGACATTATATTCGGAAATTCCTCAAAATGAATGAATGGTTCTCCACGCGGTCCAAAATAAAATTGCAGACGTGTAAAACTTATGTTGCATTTGGTTTGAGGATTAAAGGAAGGAATTGAATGGATTAATAATTTCATTTATTTTTCTTTCTTCATCTACTTCTATTCTATTACTTTCCTTTTAAAACCTTTCCATTTCATTCGTTTTATATAAGAATGAAAGGAACGAGCATTCCCTTGCTCATAGTAGGGAATGCCCATTCCCTTCATCTTCATTCTACACGTTATTTTATTAAGCAATTACCTTCCTCGTCACTATTATGCTTTCTTTTTTCACATTCAATTCCATCCGAAATTCCATTTCCGAAATGAGGAGAATAAATATTCTACGTGCAAACACCACAAAAGACAAAAATTGCTTATATCCCTTCCAAAACGAATGCGATGCCAATTTGCAATATTCTTTCTACTAATCATAATTTTAATGCCAAACTATTTTTTTAAACAAAGAAGTCAGCTTTTCATTGGTTTAATAAAACTATTTATTTATTTATGTAGGGTAATATCGTTATTACTCGGTCGTCACGTCAGGGTCAGGGCGGCTTTCTCGTGTTTGAGCATTAATTTGGAATTACATTGACAATTCAATCTCTCCAACTCCTCCTTGCGAAACCTCTTTGTTTGCGTGGCGACTTGACTTGCTAAGAACTCTATTTGACGGTCGTTGATCTTCATGCAAATCTTTGGGCGATTATGACCAATAGAACACGTTCTTCAACTTTGAAATAAACTGATCAAATACTTCTTGAACATACATTTTAATATATTTTTACTTCGACATCTCGAATATCTCTTATATAATATTTATATTTCTCTCAAAAAATAGCATGATATTTTCCGATCAAATCTTTTTAGAGGGACAAAGATTTTCTCGAGACAAGCTCTTCTAGAAAACCTCCAATCAATAATTACATGTAATCGATTTTCTCCATTTACTAATAAAATATTTTATTCGAGAATGATGTGCTCTCCTTAAGAAAGACCGAAATTTTCTTGCGTAAACAATACTCTTCCCATCCTGGGACGATTTCCTTAACCTTGTTTCCAATAAAGGTGCTCATCGGTACATGAACGTCAAAAACACGTTCTAGCTTGAAATATTTATGGCTCTTGTACGACCAATCTTCCAAGTTATATCCATCAAAATCAGGGGAGCCCACCTTAAGCATGGAGAAACTGCATGCCTCCATTGTGATAGCATACCTGTTCTGGATAAATCCAAACCCGATTCCCTTCTTCTCCCTTCCCCGATGCAGGCAGATGCCCTTGCGTCATCGTTTTGCACCGCAATTCTGTCTGTGAATGCGTATCCGTGATTTGCAAAGTCAACATTTCCATCCAACTCTTTCACCAACTCACTACCAGTGACAGCACCCCGACAGGCCAAGCATACACATTCGCCCACACTCAGTCACTGTTGCCGGCGATCTACCAACGAACAAACCTTACACGACCACACATGCATCTCCGCCGGCGTCCAACCAACTCCTCTCCTCCAACTCTTCCTTCCAGATCCTCTCCCCACTACATAACCCAAGTCCATTGCTATAAACCCAGCCCAAGCCCAATATTCCCCTTGTTATAAAAAAATACGTCCTCTAACACTTCCTCTGCAACATATCAGCTGCAACAATCAAACTTAGACCATTGCATCAGATTGGGGGGGTGGGGGGGTTGCAGCGACATGACGATGACGTGGATGGTGGTGACATATCGCACTCTGTGGACACCAAAACCAATGCTTAACTAAATAAACTAAACTGGGTCAAAGGAAAATGGTTAAGAAAAATTATCGCGAGGCTTGTGGCGTTCTGAAGAACCCAAGCGCAGACCCTGTCGACATCTGAAGGCCATGACGAATTTCGGCCCTACGCAAGGCTCACGACATGCCCCTCCAAACATTCGGTTCTATATTTTGATGTTCCATTAAGTTTAAAGTAAGCTTCTTCATTGTATTCAATTAGAATTAGATAAAGACTCGTAGAATCAACTAATAGGAACAAAGAAAACTGGCAAATAAATATGAGAAAAATAGTTTGACGGTCAATAGTAAAAACTATGGAAACAACAGAGAGTGAAATAGACAGAGACGTGTGGACAATAATATCCTTACTAATGTTTCATCGTCCCGAAACATTATCCTTAATATATAAACCCCTCGTCGTAATTTCGCTTTCGGGGTGGATTGTTGATACTGGGACTGTGACTGATCATCAAAGGGTGGAGTTTGTCCTTGTCCTGAAGACAAAGTTCGAAAGAACACTCTTGTCTGATCGTCAAAACATTTTTTAAACCAAAGTCATGTCTGAGGGATTCTCTGATCTCAAAGTGTAATGGAATCACGATATTAAAGGAGATAAATCGAAGAACTTATATTAAGAGAAGTAAGCACATTAATGTAAAAACCCGTAAATTTCACTATTATTATATGTGAAGATTACGTGTAATTTCGAATAATTAGAAGGATGAATCAAATTTGGACTTAGTCAAATCCAACGTAGACATAAGAGTTTAGTATTTTCGTGACCAATTGACGTTGTTAGCGAGACATTATTGATGCTGGGTTCGATTACGTGTGATTACGTCACGCGGAAAAAGGGACATCCTGACTCCAACGTAATCGGACTCGAGTAACAGTTCATGTCTGCTCATTACATGATATGAATTAACTAATGTATTAGTTAGGAATAAGAATATTCGAACCTAATAAAATATCTCTTGAATCGGGGAGGTAAATAGCTAGGTTGTTGTTGTTATTAAATAATAAAAAGAAGACTACAATATTGGGAAAGGAGAAAGAAAAGAGGGGGATCATCCCTTACCTGACAAGTTTTGGGGGAGAACGCTCTATGGCTTGGAGGCGAAGGAAACGAACAGAAGAGGTGGAGAGGGTTCTTGGACAAGGCACTGGGGAGGTGCGCATTTCACTCCTGAATTCGGCCAAGGAGGAATGCGGATGGCGTCGCCAAGCTAGAGGTAGGGTGATTAGGTGGGGAGGTTTCGAACCCGACCCGGATCGTCGCGATCGGGAGGGACCGAGCTGACGCAAACCTACGGCTGCGGGCATGGAAAACTCGGGGACAACGGCAAGTCGCGATGGCGTCGTAACCATGTACGTCCGCCCCCCCCCCCTTCTTGTTCTGTTCTTGTGGTGCATTTCTATGTCGAGCCGTGAGATTGTCTTGCTGCCGCCTGAGTTTGCGAGTTCGATCCGTGGAGTCCGTTAGGTCTTGACCGCGTCCTTCTAGTGTTGTGTGTCTGTGATTGTGAAGAAATGAGTCAAGGCACACAGAAGATTGCTGCAGAAGGTGAAATTGAAGAAGTTGCAGCTGTCTGAAGAGGAAGACTGGTGCAGAATGAGAAGACTGTGTAGTTTGTGAAATAATAGTATGGGCCGTGTAGCATTGTTAAGTTTAGTTGCTAGTCTGAGCCCATATGTTTTAGTAAGCCCATATTGTAAATAAGAATAATAAAAAGGAAGAGAGCAGTAACAGAATTCGATCAGTTCAGAAAAATAAAATTTCTTTTGCCCTACTTCTTCGTCCTCCAATGGCAGCGCTGGTGTTCCGATCGGACTTCGATCGTTGACATGGTATCAGAGCGAAGGAGTTTCGCTGAAGTAGTAGCCGGATTACAAAGCGCTGCACAGATGGATACTAGCAGAAGAAATCAACAAACAGAGCTGAGTTTGGCGCGTTCAGTGATGGTAGTGGAGGATCCGGCGTCGCCGTACTTTTTACAGCAAGTGGACACCCTGAATTCGGTCACAGTGACTCCAGCACTCAATGGTATGAATTACTATACCTGGGCGAGGTCATTTGAAATGGCTTTAGTGTTTCGAAACAAAGTTGGATTCATAGACGGGACTGTCTCAATGCCAGACGCTCAGGATCCACTTTATTTCGCTTGGAAACGTTGTAATACGTTGGTAGTGTCCTGGTTACTTAGATCGGTGACCGAAACCATAGCCAGGAACATTTTTTACATAAATGTTGCGTCGGAGATGTGGGATGTCCTAAGAAGAAGATATGCAGTGCCAGACAAAGTCAAAATTAGTAAACTGCAACATATGATGATGACTGTAGTGCAAGGGAATAGAAGTGTGGATGAGTATTACTGTGAGCTAAATGGAGTTTGGGAGGAATTAAAGCATGTGAGACCATTGCCGCATTGTTCATGTGGAAAATGCAGTGATAATTGTTTTCAGAAGTTTGTGGACAATCAAATGGAGGATTATGTATTCCGATTCTTGCATGGGCTCAATGATGAGTTTGATGGTTTTAAAAGCAGAATGCTAGCTATGAAGCCCTTTCCTACACTGGATGAGGTGTATGGAATGGTTGTGCAAGAAGAATCTTATAAGAATGGAAGGGATATAAAAGTTGGCAATCTGGGGTACAGAGTTGAGTCAGCTGCATTTGCTACACCTACATCTGCAAATTTGCAAGACTTTAGAAGAAAGCAGCAGAAAAGATTTGATATTGTGTGCAGTCATTGTGGTAAGAAGGGGCACACAAAAGAAAAATGTTTCCAATTGATTGGTTACCCATTTAACACACCAGCGCGTAGAGGACGAGTTAATGATTCTTTTCCGAAAGCTGCCTCTGTAACAGTGGAGAATGATGGTACTGGTAGCTCACGAGGTACTGAACTCAATGAAGTGAAGGAGCAGATACAAAAGCTTATGAGCTTGCTCAATGCTCAAGGAGAACAGTCTCGAAATGTATCCACTGCTAGGACAGCTTCTGCTGCTGCGCTTCAGACATCTAATACAACTGTTTCTGGTTCTTCAGAAAATTTTAAACCTTTTTCTACAGCAGCAGGTATTTGTTGTGCTAATCTTTTTCTTAAGTTGTCAAAGCAGTGGATAGTTGATTCTGGTGCGACAGATCATATCGTAAATGATCTTTGCATGTTCCATACTTGTCGCCCAATAGTTGATACCTTTGTTTCTCTTCCAAATGGGCAAAAAGTTCAGGTCACTCACATTGGTGAAGTGGTCATACATGAAGGTTTTTCGTTACAAAATGTTTTACATATTCCTTCTTTTCAATTGAATTTGATTTCGGTCAGCCAATTGGTTCGGACTGGCACATTTTCTCTTCTATTTCTCAAAAATTTTTGCTTTATTCAGGACCTGTCTACATGGAAGACGATTGGTCTAGCTGAGGAAAGAGGAGATGGCTTGTATGTCCTGCAGAACGGTCAAGAAGCAGCTGATGTCAAGCATAGTCGGGTTGTGGCTACTAGTAGTAGGGATTTGTCTACATATAGGATTTGGCATTGTCGATTGGGGCATCCATCTCAAAGTGCTTTTAGATACATTTCAGCTTGCAAGGATCTTTCTGTTCATTTCGATGTCTGTTCTGTTTGTCATTATGCAAAACAGAAACGTTTGGTATTTCCAATACATTTACAGAGTACCAAAAGTTGTTTTGAAATAATACATTGCGATATATGGGGACCATCTTCTTTAACACTAACAGGACATAGGTATTTTCTTACTGTGGTGGATGACTATTCTCGTTTTACATGGGTTTATTTACTCAAAGCTAAGTCTGAGGTAGCTGCCGCTGTTCAAAGTTTTTGTACAATGATAGAGACGCAGTTTAATGCTCGTGTCAAGGTCATTAGAACAGATAATGGATCTGAATTTCTTATGCCTCAATTTTTTAGTCAAAGAGGTATTATTCATCATACTAGCTGTGTAGAAACACCACAACAAAATGGGGTTGTTGAGCGAAAGCATCAACATATATTAAATGTGGCTAGAGCTTTAATTTTTCAAGCTAAAGTGCCTTTGCTTTTCTGGGGTGAAGCAGTTTTAGCTGCAGTACATATTATAAACAAGTTGCCTACTCCCACACTTAATAATAAAACTCCTTTTGAGATGTTATATCTTAAGTTGCCAGATTATAGTTATCTTCGAGTGTTTGGCTGTCTTTGCTATGCATCTACCTTAAAGCAAGGTCGTACAAAATTTGATTCTAGAGCTATTAAATGCATATTTCTAGGTTATCATGTTGGGACAAAGGGCTATAAACTGTATGACTTGCTTACTGGTTCTATTTTTGTTTCTAGAGATGTTATCTTCTATGAAAATTCTTTTCCTTATTCTTGTCCTGATTCTTGTCCAGAGTTATCTTCTGGTCATGGTTCTTCTTCTTCTTTGTTGCCTTTGCCAGTTCACCGTTTTGATCCTTTGCTATACCAGGATACACACTCTCAGTCCTCTAGTCCTCCAGTTCTTGATATACCATTAGGTAGTACTGTAGACAGTCCATCTGGTCTCAGGAAAAGTAATAGGCAGAAGCGGCTTCCTACTTATCTTCAGGACTACCATCATGCCATCTCTCTTTCTTCTGTCAGGCCGATTTGTTCACCTTCGACAGGTATATCTTTTCCTTTTCAAAATTTTCTTCGATATTCTAACCTTTCTGCCTCACATAGAACATTTGCTGTCAATATTATGCTCCATTCTGATCCTGTTACATATTCTGAGGCTGTTCAACATGAGCATTGGCGACAGGCTATAGATGCTGAGTTGAGTGCTTTAACTGAGAGTCATACCTGGTATTTGACAGAGTTACCTCCGGGAAAGATTCCTATTGGTTGTAAGTGGATCTTTAAAACTAAGTTCAATGCAGATGGGAGTGTTAATAAATTTAAGGCTCGCTTGGTAGCTAAAGGGTATACGCAGCGTGAAGGCATTGACTATAATGATACCTTTAGTCCGGTAGCAAAGCATTCCACTATTCGCGTTTTTCTGGCCCTGGCAGCCATGAACAGGTGGCACTTATGTCAGCTTGATATAAATAATGCTTTTCTGAATGGTGATTTAGATGAGGAGGTTTATATGGTGGTTCCAGCTGGGCATTCTGTTGGTACGTTGCAGTTTAAGGGGGAGACGCAGTTAGTTTGTAAACTGCAAAAGTCCCTTTATGGGTTGAAGCAGGCTTCAAGACAGTGGAATTCCAAGTTTGTGTCTGTCTTGGTAGCTTATGGGTTTGTCCAATCTAAGTCTGATTATTCATTGTTTGTTAAAGGGACAGGAGAAGATTTTATTGCCTTGTTAATATACGTGGATGATATGGCAATAGCTGGACCTAATGTGGGTGTTATAGAAGAGTTTAAAGCTCATCTGGCCACGGTTTTCAAGCTTAAAGATTTGGGTGATCTCAAATATTTTCTTGGTTTGGAGTTGGCAAGATCTAAAACTGGAATTGTGTTATCTCAGCGAAAATATGCGTTGGAGTTGTTGCAAGAACATAGTTTGCTTGCAGTAAAGCCTTCTACTGTTCCGATTATGCCCAATCATAAGATGTCAAAAGACAGAGGAACGCCAGTAGAAGATCCCTCTTTGTATAGACGTCTGGTTGGAAAATTGTTATACTTGACTTTGACTCGGCCAGATATCATGTATGCAGTGCAGGTGTTGACACAGTTTATGGCAAAACCGACTGATGAGCATTTGCAAGCAGCTTTTCAAGTCCTCAAATATGTCAAAGGTTCTCCGGGTAATGGACTTTTCTTTGAGGCAAAGCAAGACAATAAGCTGAATGTGTATGTGGACAGTGATTGGGGTAGTTGTCCGGACACCAGAAAATCGCTTTCGGGTTACTGTGTTTATTTGGGCGGATCACTAGTTAGTTGGAAAACAAAGAAGCAACCTACTGTGGCCAGAAGTTCTGCAGAAGCAGAGTATAGGGCCTTGGGTGCAGCAGCAAGTGAGGTCGTTTGGTTGGCTGCAATTCTGTCCGAATTTGGAGTGAAGGTACAAAGACCTGTGCAAGTGAATTGTGATAATATGTCAGCTATATATATAGCAAAGAATCCGGTGTTCCATGAGAGAACAAAACACATCGAGCTAGATTGCCATTTTGTGCGAGAGAAGGTTCAAGATGGGTTAATATTTTTGCAGCATGTGTCGTCTGCTTTCCAATTAGCAGATTTGTTTACAAAGGGTTTTCCAGCGCCCAGGTTTCAATGGCTTAAATCCAAGATGAGCATGAAAGATATATATGCTCATCTTGAGGGGGAGTGTGAAGAAATGAGTCAAGGCACACAGAAGATTGCTGCAGAAGGTGAAATTGAAGAAGTTGCAGCTGTCTGAAGAGGAAGACTGGTGCAGAATGAGAAGACTGTGTAGTTTGTGAAATAATAGTATGGGCCGTGTAGCATTGTTAAGTTTAGTTGCTAGTCTGAGCCCATATGTTTTAGTAAGCCCATATTGTAAATAAGAATAATAAAAAGGAAGAGAGCAGTAACAGAATTCGATCAGTTCAGAAAAATAAAATTTCTTTTGCCCTACTTCTTCGTCCTCCAATGGCAGCGCTGGTGTTCCGATCGGACTTCGATCGTTGACAGTGATGCTGGTGTTTGCTCAACTCGGGGCTGTCTGTGGATCTTGTCCGTGGTTCGGTTGGCTCTGGTTGGGTCGAGTTGGTGTACGTACGTTTCACCCCTTCCTTCTCCTCTTCAGTTCTCTCGCTTGTTGAACTTGTGGTCGTCCGGCTGCTGCGTGGGGTTGCGAGTTTGTTCCTGGGTGTGTTTGGGTTGGAGCCGAATGGTACGTGTCACCCCTTCCCTCCTCTGTCCTCGGTGGGTTTGTGTCCGTCTAGTCGTGTGAGTGTCCTGTTGTTATCGGAGGCTGTGAGCCCTGTCCTTAGAATGAAGTAGGACTAAACCCGTGCCACCCTACTTTCTGTGTGCTAGTGATGCTGCCATGTGTTGGTGTTGTTCGTTGTCGGCGATCGGTTGAATTGGCGATGTTAAAATTGCATCTGTGGCCAATTGATTCATTCACCACTACGGTTGGGCTATGGTCGGCTGACATGGAGGTTTCACTTTTATTTCCTTATGGCAATTTGCTTATTTCTCCGATGTGGCTGGGGGTTGAGTTATTGTGTGTTTCCTTTGGAAAGTGTGTGCAATGGGTCGGTTGGGAATTGATTTTCTCCGAGATTATTTGGTTCCTTGTCCCGCTGCTGTGGCTGGACTTGGTTTGCCTGGTGACGTCCAAGGGAATGTAATATGCATCTCCTTGTTGGATATGGTGTACCGGCGTATCGGGTAAGTTCTGAAATTGTTATTAAAGTTGCGACTGCTGCTACTGAGGCTGTTGTTGGGATGCTTGTTGCGAGTCGTTCGATTGTTTTCGCATGAGGTGGAGGTCGAACCCACTTGCACTGGGGTGCGTTACCCCAGGTGAGGATTACTGCACGCGGCTGAACTGCACGCGGCTGAACTGGGAGAGTTACTGCACGCGGCTGAACTGGGATTCGAATTCTCTAGCACTCGCAGGTGAGGATTTCGGAGTTTGTCGGCTTCCGCCAATTTGACTTTGACAAATTTGGATATCATTTTTCTGAACGATTGGTGCAGAAATTTAGGCTTTTGCAATTAATAAGAAGAACGATGGTGGAAATCATCTAATTATCAACGAGAGGAATCAATTCAACAATCCAGGAAATAATTGTTTTCTTCCTCATTTTGTGTTTTACCTTTATTATTTATTAGCTGATTGTATGTATAACAGTGTAAATGTTACGTAAAATATATGAAAGAGAGTCATTGCTACTCTCTTATAAAAGTTAATACCATTCTCTAGATTGTTGGATTTGCAATAGAAGATGACTATTTTCATGTCTTAGTCATTTTCCATTCAAGGGTTACATTCTCTTTTAAGGTAGACAGCTATGACTAAGCTTAACAACCTGCGCATGCGCCAAATTATCTGGCAGGATTGACTTGTGCCCGTGCCGTGGTTTGATCGTGTCTGATGATGCGGAGAAGTTTCGATCTTCGGATTTTTCTCTGTTGAAAGTTTTGCAAGGATTACGCCTTGCATCTCTACTGAGGTTGTTTCGGTTTGCTTGTTTCTTTTGGCAACCACATTCTTTGGAACTCTTGTTCATTTTCTGTTAAGTTTTCCGGCTTATCATCAGAGCCATTTCTTATAGGATTGTCTTGTTAAGCCGAAAACAAAGATTTTATGTTCGAACAATTCATCGGTCAAGCACAAGAACATGAGCCCAAAACAGATATGCATGATGGCAAACCGTCGCTGCCTTCTTCCTATCGGAATCCCATCCCTCAAATGTGTTCTCCAGCGACACCCTCGCTTCACTTTGTTCTGTCATTGGAGTTAGATGGGTACGTAGGCATAATATTTAAGTTTCTTTCCACTTTTACTTAAAATAAGATCCGAAGCAAATCAATCGCGATTTATTAATGCGAAAATAATATTTGAAGCATTAGTAAATAATAATATTATTAAATTTCGAAGATAATACTAAGAAACGTGTTATTTATTAATGGAATGTTTGAAAGTAGGGGAGTGCATATAATGGGAGGTTCGGGTTTCGGTATCGGTTAAGGTTCTACTGTGTTGCTAAAAAAAAAAAAAATTAACGAGTACATTATATACTTATATATATATTAATAGATATTTCAAGTAATTAAAATGAGGTAGTTAATTTTAAAATACAAGAATGTGCGAATAAATTCTTGTGAATTTTATTTAATAAAATATTATCAGAAAATGATAAAATCAACTAACTGTGATGAATACTTTGTTCTAAATACGTAAACAATAAAGTAATTGCTATAATGAAATTATATTATCTTATGCACGTGATTGTGAATGAATTTAGGGAACCTTTTGTTATACTACTACTTGTGTGCGTGTCATAGTGACTTTAAGGTTAGAATCTGGAATCACGCTAATTCGGAACTTAATTTGAAAGCCATACTTCGATCCGGACGTTTTCGGGATGCCCCTAATAACCAACAAATGACAAGTGCTTTTCCTTGTGTGGATCCGATTTCAGTGGGAACTTGATGAGTTGGTAATGCCGAAAGTTTAAAACCACACAGTCACTTCAGAATCTATCTTAATAGTGACCATACGGTATTGAGTTACAGGTTTTACCTGGAGTAATAAGCACTGCTCACCCTTGGATGGAAGAATACAGCCTCCGCGAATGCGACATGCCGAGAGGCAAATAAGATTCGTTGCTCACCTCATTCCCGGGAAACATCTCCAGTTGGCTTCCCCATTCGTCCATATTCACTGTAAGTGCCGTCAAATGATGGCAACTTCCCACAGCGTGAAATATGCAGGCGACACTGGTCGATCATACGGGGCACGCAGAGCCACGAGGAGCAACACCAGATTTCCATCATCTTCAATCTATTCAAGCCCAACAGATCCTGAATTCCGCAAATGGAACCGCATAAGCGAATGTTCAATCTCTCCAGCCGTTCCAATTGTTCCAGTCCTGGAATCTCCATCAATTCTTCGCACCAATGGATCCACAGCGATGTAATCGCCCTCAATCTCCCTAAGTTTGACACCCTGAGGAGACTCTCTGAGGGCCCAATAGACAACGTCGTAAGACTGGGTAACGAATCGAGCCCACCAAAATCGATGTCCGTCAATGTAAAATCCATGAGCTTCAACTCTGTCAGGAGCATCAAGTTAGAGTAACGTTCCCAGGGTATGGCAGTTCTTAAGTGTCGGAGCGTCAGCATGCGCAGACACGAAGGAAGCTCCGAGATAGATGCCATGTCTGGAAAAGACAAATCAAGAGTCTCGAGCTTGGAGAGGGAGCCCAACTCGGAAGCGCGGTTGAATGTAATCATTCTGCTTGGGCGTAAGTCCAACCTCTTCAGCTTCTCCAAGCTCCCAAGCCCAGATAGCTCCAGATGCTCTCCTTCGTAGTCTTTAGTACAATCTATTCCATCAGAGAGCTTTAACTGTGTTATGTTCGTCAGGACAGCAAGATTTGGGACTGCTCGTAGCGACTTTGATGAAAATGTCAACATTGCCAGGCTAGTAGGAAGTCTCGGAAGCTCCTGAAACATGTCGCAATCATGCAATATGAGGGACTTAAGCCTCGGGAGTCGACTAATGGTTTCTGGCAGGAAGCGAATCTTGCTGCCTGAAAGGACCAAATATTCTAAAGCCAATAGGCTCCCGATTTCTTCCGGAATTCCTTTATCGAGCGGACAATGTGAAACATCCAACTCTGTTAGGCTGGTTGGAAGTCCTCGAAGCTCCTGAAGCATGTCACAATAGTGCAATTTGAGGGACTTAAGGCTCGAGAGTTGGCTAACAGTTGCTGGCAGGAAGCGAATCTTGCTGCACGAAAGGTCCAAATATTCTAAAGCTGAAAGGCTCCCTATTTCTTCTGGAATTACTTTGTCAAGAGGGTTGCTCGCTGCCTCCAACACTAGTAGGTTCTTCAGATCACATATCGAGGCGGGTAATCTTCTAATCTTGTTACCCCGTAAGTTAAGTGTTCTTAAGGATTCCAACCTCCCAATTGACTCCGGCACTTCTTTAATCTTGCTCTCAGTCACAATTAGCTCCTGTAAAGCTCTTGCACAACAGAGCTCCTTCGGTAAACTTCTCAAAGACCGGCACCTGGAGATCTGCAAATAAGTAAGACTTTCCAACTTACCCACAGAATGGTGGATTTCCTTCAATTTGCCAAATGCATCAAAAATGATAATCTCCAACTTTAAGCAACAAGAGACATCAGGCGTCGTCGTCATATCGCTGACCCGGATCTCCAACACCCTTAATTTAGGCATTATCTGTGAAAGCATGCAAACCAAATTGCAATAAGCAAAGCATGTTACCCATTTACTGATCAAACGCATGACATGTTGGAGGAGTTCATACCAGCTTTTCAACGCCCCTCCGTCCACCTGCGATATCAACGATTTTGAGAACAACCAAGTTGCTCATCTTGAAAAGGTCGGAACTCAAATTTTTGTCACAGCCCCTCCAAGAAAGCCACATTAACCTCTCCCAGAAATTTCTGAAATCTCCAATAAGTTGCGTCCAATTTAGACAAAGATACAACAAATTAGATAATCCTCTGAAGCTCTCTCATCAGAGAATTCGTGTTCTTCATCATGTCTCCCCAAGTTCATTGCTATGATTTTCCCCGATACCTTATAAAAAGAAAAAATTCGACCAGCATTCATAATTATATTATGCTTTGGTGAATAGTAACATCAATGCAAAAGAATGCACATGGAAAGAAAGTAATATTTATAGGCCAAAGTTCATTACCTCTTTTTGAAGCACTATCTTTAAGGCATCGTCCGGATCCCAAAGTCTAGTACACCTTTCGAGGCGTCCGAGGCTTTCTGTTCGAACGATTTCTCTTCCCATTTCTCGAAGTTGGTCATGAATCCAGAACTGACCGTCTGAATCAATCTTTATGAATGATTTATTGATGAGTACCATCACTCCGCATTTAGGATACAACTTGCGAGCTTCCCACAAATAATCCGCATACCTCCGAGGTATCTCCGGCTGAAAACACGCAATATCAAGAAAAATTTCTCTCTCCCTGAAGTCTAACCCCTCGTAACTTACTTTCAAGATTTCAAAAACCTTTTTCGAGGGAACATTCTTCAGTTTTTCGAGCGTATGCTTCCATGACTCTTTGTTATGGCAACACAAGTGTCCTGCAATCACTTCCAAAGCCAAGGGAAGGTTTCCGGTAGTCTTAACTACCTGTTTTGATAAAGAAAGATAATCTTCCGGAGGCTCATCGGTGCCAAAAGCATGCTTGCTGAAGAGTTGAAGGGCATGGTTGTCACTCATTTCCTCCATTTCATAAAGGTGAAGTAATTTGGAACCCGAACCAACAAAGCCATTGCAAACGCTTTTGTCCCTAGTCGTGATTATAACTCGACTGCCTATTCCTAACGTGACTTCTGGGTTATTCTGGACCAGTTTGTTCATTTGAGAGAGGTCATCCACGTCATCAAGAACCAGAAGCATCCTCTTGCCACGAATCCTGGGTATGATCTCGTCGAACTCATCGTCAGAGTTACATGATCTCGCGTATTGGCCACCGAGAATGTCCCTCGATAATTTGTTCTGCAGCTTCACAATTCCTCCATGACCAGAGGAAAACTCACGCACATTGGAAATGAAACTGGAACCTTCGAACCGGGAAGATAATTTATTGAAGATGGCACGAGCAAGGGTCGTCTTCCCAATTCCTCCCATGCCATGAAGCACCACGAGTCTTACTCCCATGGAGTTGCCGTCCAACAAATTTAACACATTGGAGACAAGATCATCAATCCCCGTTAAATGAACAGGCAAAATTTGATCCTTGATTCTCAGCTTCCCTAGAATATCCTGAACTATTAATCGAACGAATCTGCCTTCCCTGCACGACGACGACAAGGAAAACAGATAATAACGAAATTATTCACTTAACAAAAAACGGAGCAATAACCAGGCTCTGGTTACCCCTGAATGGCTTTGGAGTCCCATCCGCTGATCTGGCTGACTGTCTTCAGTGCTTCCTCCCATTTTTTCACATCGTCGTTCCCATGTCGACCCTTGTGTGTGTCGAGCGCTCCCCGATACAACTCCGTTTGCAGCTTTACATCGGCCGGATCTGCCCCACAGAAAATCGGCAGTATGATCTTCCCACCGACGGTCGAACCTCCGTGGAGATCCACCATCATGTCGAGCTCCCTGAGGCACCACACGCTGGAAGCATAGTTCCTGGAAAAGACGACGGTGTAAACCCTGGAGCCGACGATCGCTCGCTTGAGCCCTCCCCCAAGTACTTCGCCTGTACGGATCTCCTCGTTGTCCTTGAAAACACGGAGACCGGCCCCGATCATGCACTCGTAGAGGTGGTCGACGATGCCGAAACGAGTATCGGTTCCCCGGAAGCTCAAGAAAACATCGTAGTCAGATCTCATGGAGGTGAGGGAATCTGGGTCCCTGCCCTCGCTCTGTACGGACGCCATTATTGAGCTTCTCATGCTTACTTTCCCATCCGTAAATACTTGATTTGAAAGGGGGCATCCTTGGAAAATTTCAACATGATATAGATCAACACATTGATATTGCAGGATCTGATGATCTCAACTTAATTTTTGGTTCTATGGAAAGTAGCCAAGGAGGAAATCCTCCAAAGTCCCACTCTGCAGGAAACATTCACACTATTATTACATTAGATAATAGATTAACAATACCATGAACTTCAAGATTGAGCATGTCGCAGGGAAAAAATATCAACGCTTCTAGATGAATGGGAAAAGCCCACGGGTCAAACCAGGGATTAAGACCTCAGTGTGCAATTCTGTCAAACTACCAACCATTAACAGATAACGATACCTCCACAAATATATGGACCAACTCGAAGCATGACTGTCAGTTGTTTATCGTGATTTTACTGTCGATATTCTCTAAAGACTTCGAGCAACAAATCCTAAGAAGACATCTGCCTAGTAATCTTCCAACTTAAAAATAAACAAATTGAATAGAATTTTAACCAAAACATGATAATTAAATTCTTAATTATATATGCCATAACAAATTATATATATACCTAAACATAGATAGAAAGAAAAGAAAATGTGTTCTAGTTAGTTCTTCCTACTTCCTGTTATGCTTTTCGACGATGGCATTTTCATCGAGATCGTTACGAGACCTTCTAACCCATTGCATTAACAATACTGAACACAGAATGTTAACACTCGAATAGTTTTACTTAAAAAGATCTTTTTAGAAGTCCCAAATTGAATCGAAAAAGACTAAACTACTGTAGAAACAATACCTATAAAACTCTTTAATTGGACAACCCCCGACGGGATTGACCCGAGTCGTCGCAATTGTCATTGACTTGACCCGAGTCGTCGATGTTGACCCGATCCGCGTATGATCCAATATTTTTGCATTCATTGCGCGCACGAAGCAATCACCACCGACGGGAAAACATTGTCCTACGATATCATTAGACGTGTGTCGTTCGGTTGTTGGGTGAAGGTTTGATGGCTTCATGTTTTAGTCATGCACAAACATGATGATCATGATTATTTATTGGACAATTTATGCGATGTTGCCAAAATACAATTTTGGCAACATCCTGTACGATGTCAAATAATAACAACAACACTAATAATAATAATAATAATAATAATAATAATAACTCTCAAATTCGCTAAAATAATACAATTAATTCGATCTTAGAAAAAATCGAATTCACTAGAAGAAATTTGGGAATTTGGTGTTTTGAACACCGAACACAGTTCATAGGGAATTCGATGTTTCAAACACCGAATTCTCAAAACTTTCAATTTAATTCTTGTTGGATCGTTTATGTACACTAAGAGGGGGGTGGATTAGTATTTATCACTTTTTCGCCCTTTCTTGGTATAAGTGGAAGCGTACTGTATCACAACAGAGCGTTTCTCAGAATGAGATTTGCTTCGCTGTAACTGTTACGATTTTGTCGAGTAGGTTTTCGTACGAGTGTTGCATGATCGTAATAGACACAATGATTTATAATGGTTCGGCCTTAATCAACCTACGTCCACTTTCCACCAACAAGGTGATTCCACTATATAGTATAATGGGTGCAAAGAGCCCTTGCACTAAGCGTTTGTTTCTCACAAAGTGAGATTTAGAATCCTGTACAATAGATGATCACTCCTATAAACAGTCAGCTCCTCATACAGTGGACGTCTTCTTGTTTCTAGTAGAATGATGCTCATGCTCATTAGTTAATTGATCAAAGGATTTGCACACAGCTCGTTGTCGCTTAATATAAGCCTAACTATCAAAGCACAAAGACAACGTTGTGTTAGTATATAAATCCTCACAGATAATTCCTTACAGTGAAGAATGGCTTCTCAGAGAGCAGCCTGTTTCTGATTCACAGCGAAGGAATGCTTCAGCACTTGTTTGCTCAGAAGAGGATTTCCACAAAGATTCCGTCCCTTCTCAGGATGATCCTGTCTCTAAGCACAAGAGAGACAACCATAAAGTTGATCACACAGATCATCACAAAAACCACGAAGAGAAGAACCACAAAGATAGCCACAAAGACCACTAAGAAAAGGTATCCGTCCTACACTCAGTTTGGACGTGTACGGTTACCATAACCGTGACTCACTGCACTGCACACCCAGTGCCTAGGGTGGAATTTTCCGTTCCGTTGGCTTCCACGCAACCTGCTTTACTAACCGTCTGTATCAGGCATTCAAGACTTCTGCACAGCACCCCTGTGCTTGGGAGGACCTCTTTCCACTCCGGCGGCGTTCCCAACTCCTGCTCTAGCCTGCAGGCACGAGACTTCTGGCGTGCACCCGCAAGTGCGTGTCTAACTGCACAAACTCCGTAGGTACGAGACTTCCCTACGAAGAGACAAGAACGACTTCTTGCCGATAGGTTAGCAACTGGTTACTGAATTCAGAGCAGATATTCACTTAGCTTCCCTCAGACGATTCGTCAGCCACTCATTGAATGCACCGAGGACACCTAGTCCCTCTCACGACGATCTGACCTCAGCCCCTTGACATTCTCACACGCAGCTTGCAAGAGAAAGAACCAGGAGACGCTTAGTACCTTCTGCTCTCCGTCGATGCACAAAGGTCACTTAGACCACTCAGACGCATAAAGGCAGAGTGTTTTGTCATCCTTAGTCTGATTATAAAGAAGAAAGAGGCACAAAAGACGTCCAGACAATTTTCGAGATTTGTTGCCAAAATTGGCAGCCCGGACACAGCAACGGTCTGCTCAACGGTTCACGTGCCATGGAAGGAAAGTATCAAACGGTAACTTCCTTCACTTATCTTAATCAGATAATTAGTTTCCAATCTTTGTTATCTAATCATAATCTTATCTGATCGATTATGAAAAGCAAAGATATTCGATTTGACATTTTCTCTTAGTACAGCGTAACGTTGCTGCAGAGTATCAGAGAAATATTTTGTTTCCAAAAATAAAACTTGGAAAGCTAATATCATAATATTTAGTTGCCTAAATATTTATAATGAGATTATTAAGCCACATTAAACGAACTTGGACACTCAGACGAATACCCAAAGTAAAACGTGGATATTAAAAAATATGTTTTCATATTTTCAATGTTCATGCATAATGGTACAGTAACCTCTTACTGTAACGCAGCAATATATAACTGTTACTAGCTGTGGTTTAGCAACACATTGCTCAAGCTCATCACTAACGATAAGCACTCAACTCGTGAAATATTACTACTGACCACTAGTAACGCGTTGCTTAAGTTCATCATCAAAACTAGGTTAACAATTCTATATTAGAAACATCAAATTCCTCCGAAGAAATTGGGAAATTTGGCATTACAAATACCGAATCCAGCATAGAGGGAATTTAATGTTTCAAACACTAAATTCCCCGAAATTTTCAATTGAATTTGATATTAGAAATGATGAAATCTTTACAAATCGAATTAGGTGTTTCTATCACCGAATTAGAAACATTATTTGACAAATTCTGAAACTTAATGTCACGATTCACAAAATATTTTCTCACCGAACATTATCTTGAAACAAAGCTCGTAATAGTAAAGAGGAAGCTTGTTAGAAGAGAACTCACAAGTCGTACTTACAGTTGCATGTGGCTGAAATCACATTCCAAATAATACTTTACTAATACAATACAACATCTTACAAATCATATAATGATTAACTAATATTGAGGATCCAATAATAAGTTCTTGGCACACACGGAAGCCCTTGGAAGCGAGTCGAACCGGATCCGGTTCTTGATTAGAAGTAAACGAAAAATATGGAGACAAATAATTTACGTGGTTCGGTCAATTGACCTACGTCCACGGACGGAGAAGAAGATTTCACTATAACAATGGAGTACAAATTTAGGTTGAGACCCTCTCTAACCCCCTCGACCTACCCGAGTATAAGATATCCCTATTCCGGTAAGAAGTAACCCGAAGTGTTTCCCGTATTTCCCCAACAGACACCCTATCTTTACTGTTGCACTCTTTGCACTCGTGTATCTTCTATGCTCCAAGGATTTGTTCTCTCTAATATCTTTTTTTTTCGCTTCATATGATACCTATTTATATAATAGATATCCCAGATATATCGAAAATTTAACAAGTAAATATATTATGAGATATAATCTCATCCAATATATTTCCCATAAGAGATATATTCTCTCCCCTTCCGTATATTTCACAGAAAATTCGTACCCTTTGACTTCTAAAACACTTAGGAAAATAATATTTTTCGTGACGTCAGGTGCATGTTGGACATCTGCCAACTCTTTCACAGCTCCATCCTTCATTCTTAGTCGAACCGTTCCCATACCTACAACCTTACCCTCGTGACCATTGCCCAAGCGTACTTGTTGATACACATGAAATCCTAGGCTTTGTTCTTAATGGGCCGAAGAAGAGAAGCTTTGTCAACTTCGCTCGAGAAGCCCGTGAAAGAGCTACTCGAGAAATACTTCCCGGGTAAAAGCTCAAGATCAGCTCCACTCGGGCAACGGCTCTTGAGCACCCAATATAGCTTGAGACATAAACAGATCCTCACTACTCGAGAACTCAACTAAATCACATCCGTCTACGTCAAAGGGGCGGGACACGTGGTGAATTTAAAAGGCCAACCGAGGCACGACATACACGATTCCTACAAAATAGAAATAAGATAGTATACACAATCCAAGATAATCTTGAACTAGTTGAATAATCACAACAGCAAGATTCTGAAATATAAAAGTCGCAACAAAACAGACACAAACACACGAACACACAATCAAAACACAAACTTTGCTTTTTATTTTTTATCTTTGGTTTGGAAACCTCCAACCTCGGTACCGTTGATTATGTCCTACATTGTTGACACATCTCTGTCCATCCTTAGTACTGTTGATTCTATCCAGCGCTGTTGACCTGCTACCAGTTCGAATTCGCCTTCCACCCTCGATGCCGTTGTATTAAATTTCGATGCCGTTGACGTCCGACCATTGCTCCACAAGGGTGAATTCCATTAAAGGAGTTTGCCTCGATTGTTGTTCATCCGCCGCCTCTGGTCGTGAAGTGTCGCCAAGTCTTTTCTGTTATTTTCCATTCAAGTCATGTTTGTAAGTGTTACGTTGTAAACTTGATACTGTTACATTAAATTCCAGTGTCGTGTTTATTTGTTCTTCTTGCACTGGTTCACTTTGCGGTGACAACATTAAACACTGTAAATTTAGTACTGTCGTATTAAATTCCTGTATTGAGTTTACTTTCACTTTACAGCGACCACACTATCACTGTAAAATTCAATACATGTTGCGATGAACATAAGTTCCGCGCCAACAGTACCTCACCACTTGCAGTGGAATAGTTTGCGGTGAACATAACCCTATGTGGATTCATGTGGAAAGTAGTCCCTAAGTGGAGAATCTCATCCGTGCCTGATGGTCTTTCCGACTCGGTTTCAGCAGTCTGCGCCTCGCTAGCCATGAGTACATCTCCGTCTCTAGCATCACTATCGTTGGTGTACACAGCAACCGTTGCGGACGCTTGCAATCCTTCATTCTTCCCTACTAGCTTCCTCCAATTTTACTTTATGTGTCACTTTTTACCACAATGGAAGCAACTTACCCCCCTTTTACCTTTGGATATGGTCCTGCCTACAGTTAATGCCTCCGCTATTGGTCGCCTTGCTTCAACCGTCAACTCTTTATCAATCAAATCTTTTGATAAAAAGGCAGACCGTACATCTTCAATTGTGAGAACATTTCTCTTATACAAGAACATCTCCCTGAAGCTCTTGTATGAACCGGGTGGTGAACATAATAGTATGATCACCTTGATCTCCTCATTGATCTTGTCGACAATCTTCTCCAAATCCAAAGATGCAGACAACCAAATATCCAAGTAGGATTTAATGGACATACCTTCCGTCATTCCGAGCAAGAAGAACCTCTATTCGAGAAGAAGTTTTTTGCTCAGAGTCCTCGTCATGTATAGACTCTCTAGCTTACTCCAAAGCCCGGCCGTGGTCGTCTCCTTGAGCACGTCCGTCAAAACCTCATTGGATAGACACAGCTGAATCGCCGATAACGCTCTAGCACCAATCTCCTCCCACTAGTCAAAAGTCAACTTGGAAGCGCACTGTGACTGATCTGCAAAAGCCTTCTCCAATCCAATTTGTATCAGTAGCGCCCTCATCTTGACTTGCCACAAGCCGAAATTCGTTCTCCCATTCAACTTCTTGATCTCGAACTTTCCACCAGCCATGGATCTCGGCTACACACAACCAAGCTCTGTTACTAATTGTTAGCGCACGTGGAAGCAAGTCGAACTGGATTCGGTTCTTGATGGAAAGTAAATGAAAAATGTGGAGACAAATAATTTACGTGGTTCGATCAATCGACCTACGTCCACGGGCGGAGAAAAAGATTTCACTATAAGAATGGAGTAAAAACTTAGGTTGAGACCCTCTCTAACCCCCTCGACCTACGAGAGTACAAGTTCCCGCTTTCCCGGTAAGAAATACCCCGAAGTGTTTTCCGCTTGTTGGCGTGGAATTTGCGTTCCTCGCAACACGTATCGAATTTTACAGTGACAGTGTAGTCGCTGTAAAGTGAAAGTAAATGTAATACCGTAATTTAATACGATGGTACTGAATTTACGATGTTTTGTGTATCACCGCAAAGTAAACGGGTGCAAGTATAAAAAACAAACACAGCACTGGAATTTAATGTGACAGTATCGAGTTTATAACGTTATACTTACAGACATGACTTGAACGGAAAATAACAAAAAAAACTTGGTGAAGCTTCAAGACAGTCGGTGGCGGATGAACGGCAGTTGAGGCAAACTCAAATGAAATTCACCCTTGTGGAACGACGGACGGACGTCAACGAGGCCGGAATTTAATGCGATGGCACCGAGGGTGGAAAACGGATTCGAAGTGGTAGCATGTCAACAGCGCCGGACTGAATCAACCGTACTGACGATGGACGGAGATGTATCACCAACGTCGGACATAATCAACAACAGTGAGGGTGGACGAAGATGTGTCAACAATGTCGGATAGAATCAACAATACTGAGGGTGGAAGAAACTGTGTCAATAATGCCGGACAGAATCGAAGGCACTGAGGTTGGAGGTTTCCGGACCAAAGATAAAAGACGAAAGATAAAATCAAATTCTGTGTTTGTTGTGAGCCCGTGTGTTTGTGTATGTTCTGTTGCGATCCTTTTATATTTCAGAATCTTACAGTTGCGATTATTCAGCTAGTTCAAGATTTTCTTGGATTGCATACACGATCTCATTCCTTGTTAAACATAATCTAGGGAATTTTATGTTTATCTCTCTACTGAAACGGTCGCTTATAAAATTATGGTGTCATTTTGATCCCTGAAGGTCTCATCGACTTTATACCAGAGGTAATATCGTAAACCTTTTATCGTGTTAACAAGCTAAGTGACTCCAGAAGATGTTCGTCTCATTTGATTTTCACCTTGCATTATCGAATAGTGATGCATTAATTTGTGGTCTGTGCAGGTGCAACAACTGATTGCATAATTAAATGAAATTCTTGCGCACGAGGTCATTGATGAGGAGGGCCTTTGGAAAAAGAAACTTGCTCCCATTTGAGTATATCTTTGGTCAGGACAATTCATAGTGGGAAAACTGGATTGATATCTTCGGTCAGGACAATTTTTCTTCTCTCCATATGAGTAAATTACGTTGAACTCTCTTCATTGATGGATGTGGAGAGGAGGCATGGTAAGACAGCCTTGTGAAATTACTTATTACACACCACATAGGGTCTCAAATGGCTGAATGTTGTGAAGGACATGAAGTTTAGGACAGTGCATAATGCGATTGAGTTGCACGGGTCTGAGTTTTAAACAGCCCACTTCATTTCATATTGCAATCAAACAATGGTGGCCGATGAATAAGAACTGTCTTGGCTGAAAGCATCTTTCCGTTGTTGAATGAGTTATTGTCGATGAGTTGTGTACATAGCATATGCATGAAAGAATAACTTAATTGAGTATTTCTTTCTCATAAAACGTTGGCTAATGTCTCAGATAAGTACAAGCCTGTGATTAAGAAGGATATGGTGGAGCTTGACGGTAAGAATGTTTTACTCTTGTCTCCTCTCTATTATCCAATGTTAGTGTATGCACTTATGTGCCAAGACACTTTATTGTATTCGTGGATAAATAAATAATTAAAGCGAGTATTTATCAATGATTATTTTAATTTTCTGCACGTAAAATTATTAATGATAAAGTCTCACAGATTAATGAGTATACTAATATGAAATAGTCCGTGATCGGATGGATGGTTAGAGGGGACATTGACATCTAGATCATCGCTAAGTATAACTGAGGTCAAGATAGACCGAGGGAGCTACACGTTGGGTGATTAAAAACTGTTGCTAGACGGTTTACCTTAGTTTGTGTATGGATTTACACTACCTTTGTATATAGGACCTAGAGGGTCGCACGCATAGTACGTCAACACGAACATTGTATTATTGATTATTTTAGTGGACAGTAAAATTAATCATTTTATTATTTCAGAATTTTATTGGATGATTAATTTAATCTGAAATATCGAAAGTAAATATAGACCTGGTTCGAATATGAATTTATTCGGGTTAATTTATGTTAACATTGAAATAGAATGACATTTAATTTAATCATAGTTAAATGCTATTCAAGTTACTGATTATTTGAAATTGAGTGAAAATATCCGATAAAATAATATTGGATTATTTATTTGATCGTTTTAATCATTAAAGGAAGTACACGTTTTCTTATTTGGAATAGATTTTCCAATAGGAGTATATGTATTGTTTACAATTAATAAATCTTCAAATAAAATCATTTATTTTATTAGTTTCTTTTATCATTAAAATCTGTTAAGATTTATAATCGATTAGATTTTGATTATAATATTTTAACTAAGAGAAGGATGCGTACGTGGTTTTATAAAAGAAATGAAACCAAACCGAGGGTGTGCTTTAAGGTTGAGAGAAAAATTACGTTTTCATAATAAGAGAGAGATTACATTCGAGAGTTATTTTTCCTTCGTCGATCCAAGAGGCTAACACCTATCGAATCGTCAAGTGTTCGTGATCGTCTGTGCGTTGATACCACTAGAGGAGTCACGCGTTTTAATTCGTCTGTGAACTACGTTTGATATACCGAAATATCAAGGTATGATTTTTTTTTAGTTTTTTTTTGTTTTATTTCAAATATTTTATATGTACCATGATATTGTTATTTTGGACATAAAAGTTTATATTTTTACTCCTTCCGCTGCGCGCAAATTCCAACATCCAAATCAATAGCACAGAAGAGTCTGAACTCATCGTGCCAACTTACACACTTGTCTTGATTGAATCACCTGAGGCTCGACATTTTTCGGATAAAGAAACATTCTGCCATGGAGAAAAAACTAATTGACTGTGGGAGATTTTGTCTGCTAGCTTTCTAATTAGTTACCACAAAAATTTGTTAATTTATAATAGTGAATCTGCTGTTTAGTCATGAGGTGATCCCAGAAAAATTTCAAGTAATCCACGACAATACTCGAACTTAAATTTCCCGTGCCAACAAACTCGATGGCAGGCAGGGGGAGAACTCAATGGAGTCCTGCAAGCCAATGACGACACTTACCCTGCAGGCTTTGCTTCCTCGGGTCTTTACGATCGTGGCGAGCGAGGGTTTGCTTTCTCGCCCATCACGGATGCTCTCCCATGATGGGCGAGAATCCGTCTTGATTCCATGATAATTTTGTTTAAGGTTTTGATTTTCGTTTTCCTTTTACTTTGAAGTTTGTCAGTATAATCAATTCTTAGGTTTTTAAAATTCTAAAAAAATAATTATATTATTTTAAAATTCTTTCTCTTCGGAAGAGGAAGAAGTGTCTACTCTGTGAATATCCTAAAAACATCGAATGAGACAACGCCTATCGATATTTCCTCTTTCGTCCATATTCCTTGTAAGGGCCGTCAAATGACTCCAACTTGTAACAGAAACTAACAGTTAGGAGACACTCGTCGATCGCACGAGGCACGCGGAGCAACGAGGAGAAACCTCAGATAGTAACTCCCTTCAATCTTTTCAAGCCCAACAAATCCTGAATTCTGCAAATGGAAGGGCACCGGTGAAAGCTCAACTCCTCCAACAGCTCCAATTGTTCCAGTCCTGATATCTCCACCAACGCTCTACACCCAATGAACTCAAGCGACCTCAGCCCCCTCCTCAATCTGCCTCGGTTGGACACTCGGAGGAGACTATCGGACTTATCAATAGACAATGTCATAAGACCGGGTAACGAATCGAGCCCACCAAGCTCCATCTCCGTCAATGTAAAATCACTCATCACCAAAAATGTCTGCAGAGATTCCATGTTTGGAAAACTCCAACCGAGAGTCTTGAGCCTGGAAAGGAAGTCCAACTCGAAAGCTCCCCTAAATGTAATGATTCTCGTTCCATACTTTTTTGTACAAAGTATTTCTTCAGAGAGTCCCCTAGTATCCGATGAAAATGCAAAGTATGTTAGGCTGGTAGGAAGTCCTCGAAGCTCCTGAAGCGTCATGCAACAATTCAATTTGAGGGACTTAAGGCTCGTGAGTTGACTAACTATTGCTGGCAGTAAGGGAATCTTGCTTCCCGAAAGGTCCAATTCTTCTAAAGCTGATAAGTTTCCGATTTCTTCCGGAATTTCTTTTTCGAGAGGAAAACCGAAGCATCCAACACTGTCAGGCTGGTTGGAAGTCCTCGAAGCTCCTGAAGCATCTCACACCCATCCAATTTGAGGGACTTAAGACTAGAGGGTTGGCTGACCGTCGCTGGCAGGAAGAGAATCTTGCTCCTTGAAAGGTCTAATTTTTCTAAAGCTGAGAGGCTCCTAATTTGATCCGGAATTCCTTCGTCGAGAGGGTTGTGAGCAACGTCCAACACTAGTAGGTTCGTCAGATCACATATCAGGGTGGGTAATCTTCTGTTCTTGTTATCCCATAAGTTAAGTGTCCTCAATTGATTCCGGTACTTCTTCAATCTCGCTCCAAATCACAATTAGATCCCATAAAGCTCTTGCACAACAGAGCTCTTTTGGTAAATTCCTCAAAGGCGGAGATCTCCATATAAGTAAGATCTCCAACTTAACCACCAAATGGTGGATTTCTTTCAACTTTAAGCAATACGAGACATCAGGTGTCATCGTCATATCACTGCCCATACGACCACCCTTAAATTAGGCATTATCTATAAATGCATCGTGCACCACAATTTATAATAAGAAGAGCATTACAACACATTTAACGATAAAACACATGACATATTAGGAGGAGTTCATACCAGCTTTTCAACACTGCCCCATCCATCTTCAATTAGGAGAACAACTAAGTTGCTCATCTTGAAGATGTCGAGATTCAACCGTTTGTTACAATTCCGCCAAGAAAGCCACATTAGCATCTCTCGGATACTTCCAAAATCTCCAATAAATTGATGTTTCCCTTCTAGACGAAGATACATCAAATTAAATAATCCTCTAGCGTTCTCATAACAGAGTTTGTGTTCTTCAGTAATACTTCCCAAGTCCAAGTCCATTGCTATGATTTTCTCCGAGACCTTATAAACGAAAAAATTCAACTAACATTAATAATCACGTTGTGCTCGGTGAAGAGTGACATCAATCCCAAAGTAATGCACATGGAAAGAAAGTAATATTTTAAATGCCAAGTTAATTCAACCAGTTTCTTATCTTTTTCAGAAGCACTATCTTTAAGGCATCGACTTGTACACATTTCAGGCCTTCCGTTCGAATGATTTCTCTTCCCATGTTCCGAAGTTGATCGTGAATCCAGAATTCACCGTTTGAATCAATCATTTATCAATTATTTATTGATGAGTATCATCACTCCGCTTTTTGGATATAAGGCACTCGCTCTTTCCGGAAACAATCAGAGCCAACGGAAGGGACTGCCTATCCAATTCCATGATCAATACTTCAGAGTCGATGACGAGCTCCGTTACGAACAACTCCATCTAGGAGCCGAGTGTGGTGTGTTGGACGAGAGCTCTTTACGCCCTGAGAGCCTGTCCGATGCGTAAACGCCTGACTTGTCATTTTTAGTGTGTATGACAAGGAGTAATGAAACTTTTTTTTTGGGCGATCGTGGAAGCTTTGCCTCGCTACCTTAGGCTCTGTTCGAGTTGGATACCTGACTACGGTGAATAAAATCGAATTGGAGACCTCTTTGAACTATACCCTTTATAGCTGTTTTATTCTTGGGATTAAAACTTTTTTTCATTTTTAAATATTAAAGTTAATTAAATTATGTTTAATTTAACATTTTATAGCAAAATATTACTCGAACTCTTGTAATTAGCTATCAGATTAGCGAAGTGAAATAACTTTATATTTTCCGATGTGCGGATTGCGTTAAGATTAGAGAATAGTATTGCCCTCGTCCAAAGACTCAAATGAGATTCCGGCGGCCGCCGGCCGGGACGCAGCAGAGGAGTCAATACCTCTTCGTCGCCAACTGCGGCCCTTCCGTCGGCGACTCCTACGCCGACATCCAGGCCGCCTTCTCGAAGTTCGGGGTGGTCACTGGCGTCCACGCCGCTGACGACAGTGGGACGCGCGTCATCGTCTGCTACGACTCGGAGTCCGCCGCCGCGGTGGCTCTTGAGGAGCTGAACGGTCGATCCTGTGCCAATCTCGGTGGGAGGTCCCTTGACGTCCGGTACTCTGTCCGGGGAGAGGAAGGTAGCCGTTGTCAGGTCAGTGTAGGGAACAGAGAGATTGGAATTAGGGGGTGATTTTGAAATCTATTTCCGTTGTGCTGATTGTTGCGTGATTGGTAGTGATGATTCTATTGTATTGATGCAATATTAGGCGGACGGCAATGCCTCGCTTAGGGTTTCGATGGATGCGTCGGAGCTGAACATCCCCGGACTTTACCTGTTGCGTGATTTTGTCACCTGCGCTGAGGAGGAGGTCGGCATGATGTCCTATTCTTGAGCTTTTTGTGGTTTCCACCTGCAAGGGACTCGAACATCCCACTCAGTTTGTTTGACTGTGATGGTTGAAGGAATTGCTAGCAGCTGTGGATGCTAGACCTTGGAATAGTCTTTCAAAAAGGAGAGTCCAGCATTATGGTTATGAATTTCGTTACGATGTAAGTCCAACTGGAGGGTGTAATCAGGTTGTTTTGTTATATGCGTGGAGATATGGATTATGTTTGTGTTGGCACTCTCTTAAGTAACCCAAATGCATGCCTGGCACTTTTAGGCCACGAGCATTTTGCAAAATGTAATTGCTTTTGTATCTGTTCACCTTAACAGACCAGAAATGTGGATCCAAGGAGGCGTTTGGGGGAACTTCCAGAATTTGTCTCTCATATACTGCAAAGATTACGGTTGTTTCCTGGCACGGACAATGCTGCTGCTTTAGAACTGGACCAATTAACGGTAATGGTCTATTCTATATTTTCGGTTCGACAATTTAATCTGCTTGGATATAAAAGGATTATCATTATCATGCCCATTGAATTGCCTTCAACAAGGAAATCTGTGCTTATCACAGATGAATTTTTTTTTTTCTCATGTTTCTTCCTTTCTGGGTTTTTTAAAATGAGATAAAGTTTAATTACAGGTTAATGAGTATCCTCGAGGGGTGGGACTGTCTCCACATATAGACACCCATTCAGCATTTGAAGGATTCATTTTCAGCCTTTCATTAGCAGGTCCATGCATTATGGAGTTCAGAAAATACATGTCCAGGGCATGTCTTCCTAGAAACATCTCAAATATGGCTATAAATGAAGGGAAGGAAGATACCAGAAGTCCTGTAGTTGTAAGGAAAGCTATATATTTGCCTCCTCGGTCCATGTTGTTATTGTCGGGGGAGGCACGCTATGCATGGCAACATTACATTCCACACCACAAGGTGCTTGTTCCTCCTACATTGAAGAATACTGAGCTTTTCTTTATCAGTCAATTCTATTCTGTTTTGTGTGTAAAGATTCGTGACTTATTGGCGGCTGTTCTTGTTTTCGTTAACAAAAATGAACAAAAAAAATATCCGTGTAGGTTAGCCATTTCTTTTTAGCTGGAAGACATTGCGAACTAAAAGAATGGAAGAGCTGTATTCACAATCTAACCATCTTGATCACTTTTGTTTGTATATCTCATCGTATCTGATCAGGGTGCGTGTAAAAAGTCGTAAGATTCAACTTATCATGCTGCAGAGTTGTAAATAGAAAACATTATTTTCCCTTTCTTTTTTACCTCCGTCTTCCTCTGAGATTTCAAAGTCATTTTTTTTTTCCTGTCCTACCCAATGTTGTCTTGCATTCTGGATTCCCTTCTTTTGATTCTTGGCGTACAGAGGCTTTTCAGATGTTGATAACTCATGGTTAATCATTTGACTGCAGATTGACTTTGTGATGGATGAGGCAATCAAAAGAAACTCAAGGCGGGTTTCCTTCACTTTCCGTAAGGTATTCAAACAGGAAAACTCCAACTACTTTGTGCAATAGATAGTCAAGATCCTTCTAAACTAATTATTCGACAAAGTTTACCCTTTTCCGTGATCCTCCATGCTAGTTCTTTGTAAAAATGTTATACAAGCATCTTTGCTAAATCTCATGCACTTCAATCACTTAATAATTCTCGAATTTTGATTGTGTTGTAATAAAAAATTGTTAAGATATATCAGTCTTTTCTAATGCAATCAAGTTAGACTGGTTTGTTGCCTAACACTCGAAAGCATGCTTCAAATTTTCTTTTTCAGGTTCGAATAGGGAATTGTAATTGTATCTTTCCTCAGCACTGTGATTCTCAGATTCTAACAAGGGGAAATGATGACACATAACAATGTTTGCTGGCCTGGTGACGTAAGTCAAAAGCTCAGAAAGAAATATAGCTGGTCAGAGGATGAAAGGTGGGTTAGTTCTGATATTTATGGAGGGAAAAACACGCTCGAATGTTGTGGGAGCAGCATCGGTATTTCAATTTTGTTAGTTTTTGAAATTCTTTTGCACAGATTAAGGGATATAAAGATTCTTACCGGTTCTTCCACTTCTGGTGAGTCACTCGAGACATGTCTCGTGCATCTCAGACTAGCAGCGGTCGTAGCAGGAATCAACGAGCATTACTCCCAGGTGGAAAGGTTTCCAAATTAATATGTTGTCCTTTTCGATCTCAGCTGGAAATCTCATTAATGTCAATGTAGGTTGTCTTTTGGAACTCTCTCCCTAGATACAATGAAATGCATCGTGACCCGTTTGCTGACTCTTGAGTGATCCATATAGAGATTGTTATTTCGCCAACCAAACTAAGCATGACAAGTAGTCTATGATATAACTGAAGGACGCTCGATTTTTGTTGAAAGCGGCTGGATATTGAATCTCGAAGAGATCATCGTTCTTCAAAAGTAAAAACCATGCAGCTCTTTCTCATGCTTTGGTTGGCTTACCTAGGTGTAACTTCCGCAAGTCGGGTTGCACGGGTATGGGCAATCTATCACCTGGAAGCTACTTCGTTCATAATACCAGTCACCGACGGCCTTCGCAATTGCCTGCAGAAATATTTCGATAACGTGAATGGGAAATCTCATCACTAGTTCCCAGAGATCTGTGGACGTTAGGGGTTTACCGTTCCCCCTATGGATGTCTCCCATCTTCCGGATTGGCAATGGACGAAGCAAGAATCGATGAACCACCCCGTGGTGGATGAGCTACCGACTTGATTTATTGCGTTTATGAATTCCAGCCTGAAATCTACCGGAAAAGGGATAAGTATTTCGTACCATATGCAACTTGATGCTCCATCAAGTACCTTGCATTGTCTGGAGCTGATCATCCGAGCAATTTTTTATGTCAGCCTTGCAGTTAAGCCAAAGCCCGAGCGGATCAGCTTCTCCCGGTGCCAAAATATGCTTGATCTGAGATACAATTTCAAATAAATCAAGCGCGAACGCTGTAAAGGGTGAGAGTTTTCAGGATATTTTATGCTGACCTGCCAGCTATCGTAGGCGGAGTTAAGTATGAACAGTGGTGTCTGGATTTGTTGCACTACGTTTTGAGGGAAGAAGCACTGTCATTCACAACCAATTTTATAAGGTTCTGAACACCCAGGAAGCGAACCGATATCAAGAATAGATGCTTATCGAATGGTTGTGGCTTGTTGACTTACTAAATCCGGGTTCATCCGGGAAGTGCAGGATGTTGGCAGATTATTGGCCGATCCCTACAAAAGGCAAGTAACATGACCTTGCACGCAGAAGGTCTGAACATAGGCATGAGTTAGGCGTATATACTTACATGTGTCGCAACGACTTGGCTGTAGAATTCTCCGATGCGCCGATATCCGGAGATGTCCTTTCTGATAAGAAGAACAAAAGGCTTTAGAGATGGTGGCGCTGCTGTAAATGAATTATAATTGTCGCAAATTGAGATGTTTATGCATATTTACGAGTCGATGAAAAAGCCGGCATCCCCAAGGCATTTAACTTTAGTACTTGATGGCAGGAGGGAAGAGAACTTGTCGCACTTCAGGATTGCAGCCAGTCCACCGGCAGAACAACCAGAGAGAAAGGCCTGTCGCGAAGTGCTTGGTGTAAGTTAGACCAAATCTTATGAGAAAGTTTAGTCCGAGAGACGAAAAAAGTTGCAAAGTCGAACCAGTGAGCCATACATTTTGAGCGTCGCTCATTCCTTTGCCAAGCAGATCCTCGATGATAGCAATGAATGCCCTGGCTCCTCGAAAGTGAAGGTTCGTTGCCTTTTAATAGAAAAAGAAATTCACATCTTATGGTGGCGTTCCAAGCTCGTGTTTGTCTGAGATTATGAAATAGTTCCCCGCAAACATACCGGATCCACAGAGTCAACATCCCCGGTGAAAGACGCTCCATCACAGTACGCAACGAGGATCCTGTTCCAGTTAGAGAAATCTAGGCAACGAAAGAAGAAAGGACAAGAACTATGGTTAACCTTTTATATTATTCAGCAACCTATGGTTCGACGAATCGAGTTTTACCTGGATTGATTTCCTGTCGGCTGCTCAGCATGCCAGAGAAGCCCCTCTCCGTGACCATTTCCTTCGACGAACCCAATGGAGTAGAACTCCGTTCGAGGCACGTGGTAACATTATTGCACCATGCTCCGCCCTACCAACAACAGAAGTCGAACCAAAACCCATTTGGGCAGACAGAACAAGTGCAATGAGTCAACTAAATTAAACGTCATCGATCCTGCCTGACCTCGATAAATAGAAGCCAGTTATTGATCCCGGTTCCGAAACCTTTGTCGAAGTAATAAGCGGGAGGGCTTCCGTCCAAGCAAACTGCGAAAAGAACATAACATCGGTGAAGTTAGGAAGCTGAAACTAGTTGCGACAAGAGAGTCAACGACCGTGGGTTAGGGTGGGGGGGGGGGGGGATCCTCACCGCCTCCGCTGGCCACCGCATTTTCGACATAAGTAATCCCAACAGCAACACCTCCTTCCGGGACAGACTCTAGCAGCAGGCTCCCCACAACCAAAGCCAAGCGCCAAAGGTTCGAGCCGGCCCCCATCCTTGTAACAAACTACCAACTAATTCAGGACGTGACTTATCCTCAGACGGTCATATGTATAAAGCCAGAGTTCAGCCGCCGGCCGCCTCTCTTTTGGCATCAACATTGGAGGACAAAACTCAATCGGCAAGACTGACCGGGGGCATCCATTTTTTTTTTGGTCCGTGTCCAAGAATAATCTAAAAGGCCCCGGATAAGTTTAAAATGACGTGCACGTCGGGTACTATTTCATACTTTACGAAGAAGTAAAGTATAAACTATTACGAAACAGTAACCGTCGGGTTCATATTGAGCCTCGTACTCCTCTCCCGGTTGGTTTGTATTGGGCCTCGTAAAATCTTACGAAGTGGTACCGTGAGATTTCGTAATTTACTAATTGAGTTCGTAAAATTTTACAAAGTGAGTTCGTACTTCACAATGTGTCTTTGTACATTACGAACTAAGTTCGGACCCCAGGACGTTGACTTTGTACTTTACGAATAATAAGTAATGTTTAGCACTGTTTTGTACTAAGCCTCGTACTCCTCTCTCGTCTATACTTCGTATTGGGCCTCGTAAAATTTATGAAGTGGTACTATGAAATTTCGTACTTTACGAAGTGACTTCGTAAAATTTTATGGACTTTACATATCCAATCGGCCCATTACGAAATTTGATTAGTAAGATTTTACGAAATCACGACCGGAGATTTCGTACCTTACGAAATCAAAATTTTACGCAAAAGTATGAATATCGCATGAAATATTTAGAAAATTTAATAAAAATTCTTATTAGTAAAGTGAAAGTCAATGTGACATCCGTGGTTTGTAGTAAAGTAAAACAAAACTAATCATCATGTAATTACAAACATTATAGTAATTCTACCATGTGATGCTTCGTGCTTATTAAATTCCAATTGACTACACTTTTGTTTTCTTCTTCTTTTTTAGTTAGTTATTCTAGCCGTCTGGAAAACTCCCTTTCCCCCTAACTTCAACAATTTATTTATCAGTATTTTTTTTCTTTTATCCCCTAAAAAAAATTAAAAATATGGTTCTAGTTTCGAAAATATCTTGGATATCGCCTCTAAGTCGCGGTTTCAAACTGCAACATTCACTTCACAAAGAAGTCATGGTTCAACCGCGACTTTTAGACAATTTGTACCGCGACTTAAGTACACGGTGAGTATTGTGTCATGGTGTCTAATCAAAGTCAGCACTCCGTTTTTTGGATACAAGTCGCGAGCTTCCCATAGATAATCTGCATACCTCCAAGCATATGGGAGGAAAACCGTTGCTGGTTGTTGTCGTTCAGCCTTGCCAATACGACAGCTTTTTAGCCTTTTTGATTCGTCTGAAAATACCAAATTACCAAGTGATCCTCGTACTTTTTACCTTGTCCTGCATAATAGCTCTGATTTTAATAGAAAAATCCGAGACTCGCCTTTTAGTCCTCAAATTTTAGGGCATTCTTTGGACTGAGCATTTTATTTCGCTAAGGTTTAGGGTTCAAAAACGCTTAAAAAATGTGACTAAGAAATTAGTTTCATTTAACTTATTCTTAATTCGAATTCGAACACCGATCATTTTATTTATGGATGTCGGGGGTGTGCATTTGGGAAATTTCAGGGAAGAGGTCTCTCTCTAAAAAAGAAAACAAAGTTTCGCAAGAAGAGCACCTTAATCGATTTCTCTCCCTTTCTTGCTTGAGATTTGTATACATTCGAAATAAACATAATCCATTAAAATTTTTTAAACATATCTGACGAATAGGTAATCGATTTCTTTCATGTTTGTTTAAGATTTGTAGACTTGGATGACTCAAAATTATAATAAATATACAAAGACTTGAAAAGGGGCTTTTGGCTAAGTCTACGCTTTTTTTTTTGGTTTACCGAATGCTTTTTGTGTTGAGGACGACTTTGAGGGTCAATGGTGTCCTTTCCTCCTCCGATACATGAAACAATTAAAATTGAAAAAACGTGTAGATTTTTAAAACCAATTAATAACATTGCTCTATTCGGATTAACACCAAATCAAACCAACTCTCCCCCAATCTTATGTACATCATCAAATCATTTTGCCCTCCTCCTCATCTTCTCATTGTCTCCCTCGCTCCCCCACGGTTTCACAGCAGGCCCCGTAGGCAACCCATCTGGTTCGACAACCGATACTCTCGATCCGCTCCTTCTTCTCGGTCATTGAGTCTTAGCCCGAGTTAGATTGTTGGGCTTTACCTAGCGCTAGACCAAAGCTGTCGTAAAAGTTAAAGGGGCAAAACCCATTTTATTATATCAATGTCATTCCTTCCTGATGTTTCAACATGGTATCAGGGTGGTTCGTCTTGAGGGTCATGTTAAACTATATAATATAATACAAACATTTATCTAGCAGTTTAACCAAGTTGGTACTATTTCAACATAGTATCAGAGAACTCTTACTCAATCCTTTGCACTAGTAAAAATCCCAAAAATTGGCCAATAAGCCCGTCTAGCCTAGAACCTGGGCCAACACCTAAATATGCTACAAATTTGTTTTGTTAGATTGTTGGTCTTTCCTAGCGCTAGACCAAAGCTGTCGTTAAAGTTAAAGGGGCAAAATCCATTTTATTATGCCTCAACATTTTGATCAATGTCATTCCTGAAGTTTCTGACAATCTAGATAGAACGGATTTTGACAATCTGGATGCTGCTCGAGAAGATAAAACGGAGATAAGAAGGCTAAATCACGTTGCCACGATTGTTGGGTACGGAGAGCAAGTTAAAAAAATAAGGAAATCGTACGAGAAAGAATTGGAGAAAAGGGATACATCCAATTAGAGATGGGAACATCGTTATTCGGACTAGAACAATGGGCATGTCATGATAAGCTTTTGCTTTCATTGAATCGTGATCAGTGGTGAGACGTTGCACTTTTTATCCTTCGTCCAATCATGATGGCATTAGGGATTGTGTGGTGAGATTTTACCTTTGGTAAAATTATTTTTTTTAGCAAAATAAATTATTTAAAACGATTAAAACATGATTTTGAAATATGATTTAGGAGGAAGCTTTTTCGAAAAAAAGAAATATATTCTACTTTTTAATTCATGAATTTATAGAGGTTACGTTTTTTTACTTTTATTGAGTTGAGATACTTTGTAATTATTTTTTTGGCAAAATTACATCTGTAGCACTTTGGGCAAAATTTTTGTTTTGTCAACCTTTTTTGCTATATAATTCTATCACTAACTATCGGTCTCATGGCAAACCACGTTAGACTAAGTGCTGATGTGGAGTAAAATGAGTCTTATGTGGTTTGCTCCATTGGTGATATTACTTGGAATAAAAAGGCAAAAAAATACGATTAAAGTCCTAACTTTGAACCAACTTTCTATTTTTCTGACTACTCTTTTTATACTATCACTCACTTTGGGCCCTCACCTAGGTTTATGTAAAGTTGTACAACCATTTGATATTGCTATTGCACCTTATGTTTATATAATTTAGGCAAAATAAACTCAATTTTTGTTTTTTGCTCAATTTCAGGGAGATTAATGCGTATGACTTGTAAAGTATGCAGACATCAAAGTCATAACAGCAGGACTGCAAAAACATAAGCAATCCTGGAGAAAGAACAACTCCGATTGGCCATTGATGGCCTATAAACAATACAATAATTTGTTGTGCCTCGAAAATCATGGCCAAAACTAATTACCTTGAGGGGAAGGCGAAGGGCAACAAGAGGAAGGGGCATATGTTTTGTTTGTGTCGTTGCCTAGGTGGTTCCGGGAAGCTTACCTTCTATAACATATGCTCGTTTTATTGACCTTTTTGTCAATGATGCTGGTTGTTAGGACATTACCAAAAAGTTGGGAAGTATATAACCAACCACTAAAAAAAACTATAGTATATATTCTTGTTATTAACAACACACAAAGATTCATCACGTACAGCGACAAATCCAAAAACATTAACAATAATGTCATCACTACCTAACAACCGAAAGAATCGACGACTTAGGTTCCTCATACTCCAAGATGTGTACACTGCAACCCTCCTTCCATGGTTGCAAATTTACTTTTTCATTTTCCCAGGTACTCCTAGTCACAATTAAGGCTGCTCTGATTCGATTTGGGCATTTGAAGAAGAACAATCCCGTTCCTATTAATCCTTGTTAACGAGTTTCTTATTTCTATATAAGATAGTACTTAGCCTTACGCCGTTCACTATGAAATGTGAGATATAAACGTATTGTTAGTGACAGAATCTTAGAGTAAAGAAAGTTTACAAAACGGAAAAATAAACCAAAGTTAGGGATATAAACATATACTTTGCCGTGATTAAGGGACGTGGAGTAGCCAATCAGGTCATGGATTTCTGTTGTTTAGAATATAGTTTCTTTCATTTAAGTAGAAACTCCCCCATATATCTAATTTTCGAAATGATGTATTCATCTTAGTTACTAGTTGGTTTATTGGGTATGGAGTTGATTTAGTAAAAATAAATATTTACGTTCTTTATAATTATTCCATTCTTGGAGAAATTATTTGATTAATTTTTTTTATGTACCCCTCATATTTATGATGCCAAAATTCATCTTTTTACGACAAAATTTGAAATTTGACAAAAACTTGATATGAGGAACTTTGTTGATATTCTCTTGTTGTCAAGTCGGGATTCCTGGCAGGCCAAAATTTGGCAGAAATAGTTCAACTAATAGTAGTTATTTATAGGCATTATTAGTTTTGCATGCAAATTCCGTTCTCACTGTAGTCGGTTGGCATCGTGATCATGCATTAAGTTGGCGAATATCATTCAATATTTATCGATTCATGTCGCAGTTGTATTAATCAATTCTGCTGCTCCACGCACCACCCCTGCATTATTGATTGCAAAATCATTCGGCTACCTTTTTATCTTCAAATCTTGCATCGTCGGAGACACTTACGAACAATGATTGTGGTGGTCTTGCTCTTGCTGGCCAAAGTTTTGTGCCTGCCTCAGGAGAACAATCAGAGCAGATGAAGTCATTTGTGATTGGTATTATCTTTGTGGAGAACTATTGATGTTGTTGTTGGAGCAGAATATTTGACCGTGGAGCTGCCCAACAGTTGAATATTAAGCTACTTTTGGCCACCTTTGCTCTCTCTTAGGTTTTCGACAAGGCTTTTTCGGGTCGTCGAAATCATCAGATCCCTCCTTTCGGAGACAACATTCTGGTGGTTGTAATGGTTTTTAATCTAATGTCTATCCTAACATAAAAAGAAATTACATAAATATATATATACTTTAGATGATTGATTCTAATTAGTTGACAAATCAATGGGTTTTTCATAAGAGATTTGAGTCATTCTTGCATAAATAGTTGGAAAAATATAGTTGAAATAATCTCCTCCTTGGTTTTTTTTATATAATTTTTCAACAATTAGTTCCTCCGGGTCCCCCAAAGGCGATCAAGTATCCATAGTCATCATTCTTTCCATAGTTGAGAGGGCTTAGACAATTGATTCTCTGCAGCTTGTTGGCCTTGGCATCAAGGTGACTGGTGACAAAAATTAATTACACCACGTGGACCCGCACGCACGTTGTCCCACCACCGAAATTAAATGAACGAATGACTTATTCAACCCCTAATTATTATTGAATAAATAAGGAGATAGTTTAAGTCGGGTGGTATCAATTAGTGTCTAAGAGACTGTCACAATATTTGCTCATGTCCTCCAAATCAAACCAACAAGTTAAATAGCATGAACTACAAATCATGCATCGTTTTCTTGATATAAAGGTTATTAAATTGATGTAAACAAAAGTATTACGAAAGAAGATACATAGGATAAGCCTTCTCGCGCTATGATTGGAAATCAATATGTATTACTTGAAATCAATAACTGTAGATAAGACTCTCACAGTATTGGCTCAGGTCCTCCAAATCAAATCGTAAGGTTAAATATCATTGAATACAATAATTATCATTAAATTTAAAGTGTTTCGCCTGATTCTAAACATTTGAGTTTGAATGATAGAGCCACATTCCCGAAAATTATTATTAAATTTATTTCTTAAAGTACATCGAAGTCGAGGTTCCAACCAGGTTTCACATTCGGTCTCATTGTTTTAACCACAAGGGAACCGAATGAAAGGGGGGCATGGAACTCCCCACTTATTGCAATGATATAACATATATCGTGCCCGGAAGCGACGGGAACTGTGCACTTTTTTACCAGATGAAGTCGAATTTGTACGACTCGTACCTTAGTCGACAGTTGGTAGCCTTCACTTGACCCCCTATCGCGCCGAGGCAAGTGTTGAGGTTGTACAGGGCTAAGATCAGACAATCACGGCAAGTCTTTGTATGTACCTGTCCGTTGCAGGCTCCGTGTGCCCAAAAGGGGATAACTTGTCCGTTTGCACTGAAGGAATTCCAGATCATGTAGCTGTACTGTTTGTCTGGAACTAAGTTGATCAAGGAAGCAGTATGAGACATCGCTAGCGAAGAGTAGTCCGAATTCATTGTGTTGCTGCAGAGGTGTACAAGGATATCTTCGGCAGCCGATTTCCTTCGACAAGCGAAAACCGTTGCCAGGACGATCATAACCTTCCTGAAGGAACGAGCCTCCATTTCTTCAATTGCCGGCCACTTTTGTTGGGTTTCCTCATCCTCGGCACAATATTGTTCCATCATTATATACTAAATAAACAACCGATATAGTCGAGAGCAGAATAGGTTATGCCATCGCTGGCAAATGTTTCCTCGACTTACAATCGTAATTATCAAAGTCAACATTCTTAACATCTGCTCGGCAAGAACTGGCGGAAATGAAATGCCCGATGCCATTTTTAAAATAAACTTACGAATTGATCCACTGAGTACTTGTCAATGCCAGTTAACTTGTGACACAGACGTTATATATTTGTTCTAAGGACAATTACAACGGCCAGCTAGCAGATGGAATATGTGCCAGCTTCTCGATTACTCAGTCTATAGTTGGCAATCGTATGCTGGTAGTACATACGATCGCATCGGCCAGCATATTGTGGTTAGGATCAAGACATTCAAATCGGCGCTGGTCGGACTTGAACAAAGTAAGGAATAAAGATGACGTGCGTCCTTATTTAAATAATATTACAGAGAAAGACCAGCGTCGCTGTCTTGATATATAGGTTATTAAATTGATGAAAACAAAAGTATAGTGAAAGAAGATGCTTTACGCCTTCTTTCTTATTAGTTTAAAATATAAGTCGTGAAGCATGTTGCTATAAGTATGGCGAATATAACTCAGTTCGTGCGATTAGACAAAAATTCAGCCTAGCTGGAGCTTTTGGTCATTGCTCACGCATGCATGAGCATTGCTCACAGCTGGAGATTATTGATCTTTGTTATTCACACAAAGAAATACTGTTGGATCGTTTATGTACACTAAGAGGGGAGTGAATTAGTGATTTTAACTTTTTCGCCCTTTCTCAGTGCAAGGAGAAGCGTACTGTGTCACAGCAGAGCGTTCCTTAGATTATGAGATCTGTTTCGTTGTAACCGTTACGATTTGATCGAGTAGGTTTTCATACGAGTGTTTGCGCGATCGTAAAGGACACAGTAGTTTATAGTGGTTCGGCCTTAATCGACCTACGTCCACTTTCCACCGTAGAGGTGATTCCACTATATAAATATAGTGGGTGAAAATGAACCTTTTGCACTAGGCTTTGAGTATCTCAATAAGTGAGATTTAAAATCCTTTACAAAAGAAGATCACTCCTGGGTAACGATCAGCTCCTCACACAGTGGACGTCTTCGCGTTTCCAGCAGAATGATGCTCACACTCAACAGTTGATTGCTCAAAGGATTTCCACACAACACGTTGTCGCTTAGGCGTAAGCCTGTCTTTCAAAGCGCCAAAACAACGTTGTGTTAAAGTATAAATCCCCACAAATAATTCCTTACAGTGATGGAACGACTTCTCAAAGAGAAGCCCGTTTCTGGTGCATAGTAAAGGAATGTTGCAGCACTTAATAGCTCAGCAGAGGATTTCCACACAGCTTTTGTCTCTTCTCAAGATGAGCCTGTAAGTACCCAAGAGACAACTACAAAGAGTCATAGAACAACAGAGATAAAACAGGGATTGGTTCTTCACATAGCGGAATCTGACTTCTCACACAGCGAAGTCAGGATATCCGTCCTACACTCAGTTCGGACGTGTACGGTTACCACAGCCGTGACTCACTGTACTGCACACCCAGTGCCTAGGGTGGAATTTTCAGCTCCGGCGGCTTCCACGTAACCTGCTCTACTGTTCCTCTGTATCAGGAGGTCGAGACTTCTGCGCAGCACCCCTGTGCTCTGGAGGACCTCTTTCCACTCCCGTGGCGTTCCTAACTCCTATTCTACCCTACAAGCACAAGACTTCTGGAGCGCACCCGCAAGTGCGTGTCTGACTTCTCAAACTCCGTAGGATCGAGACTTCTCTCTGAAACGACAGGACAAAAACGGCTTCTTGCCGATGGGTCAGAAACTGATTACTGTAATAAGAATAGGTAGTCACTTAGCTTCCCTCAGACGATTCGCCAGCCGCTCGTTGAACGCACCGAGGACACTCGGTCCCTCTCACGACGACCAAGGTGGCACACAGCCCTTGGCACTCCCACACGCAGATTGCGAGAGGTAAGAACCAGGCGATCACTTAGCACCTTCCGTTATCCGCCGAACACACAGCTTACACAGCTTCTCAGAGCTTCACACATATCACACAGGCTTTGGACAACCACACAGACCACACAGATTCGTTGTAGAGTGTATGAATGTCGCCTGGTTTTAATAGGGAATGAATCAGATAATTAGTTTCCCAAATACCAGGCTTCAGCAAGCTGTAATCAGGATCAGCGGACAACTGCTCAACGGTCACAACGACCAAGAAGGAAGGAAATCTTTATCAGCTTTCCTAATTCGTATGATTTAATTCAATTATTATCATAATGCTATCTGATTATGGTTTCAATCATTAGCCACGACAGAACCGAAATAACTATATTCATTAATGATCGATGAGATAAGATAGGAAATAACATATTGTTATAATTAGAGATTTTATGTCTAAATCTCTCTCAAACATTGCTATATGATCCCCACACGTGATTATCTGAATAAGATAATATAATTAATCATTAAAAATGATAAAATCACAACAATCAAGTTGAAATAATAATTATTCCTTCATTTTGGTAATTGTAGCGCAGTAATGCAGTACAGCTTTGTTGTAGTGTAGCGACACACTTCTCAAACGTAGTGACACACTTCTCAAGCGCTACAGCAACGCATTTCTCATCATCAAAACTAAGGTCAACAAACACAATGCCATGTCTTTTTTCGCATTGAGTGGTGAGTCGATCTAGCCAATTCCGTAGTCTTTTCAAATCAAACCAGTCGCCTCATATGTAGTCGAACACGTAGGTTTCCACTCTGCTCCGGCCATCCGGTTTCCGTAACAAGTCTAATGTTTTTTCTATCGAGATCAAAATGATGCAGTTTTATTGTTGATTACTCAACAAGACTCATTTGGCATAATACAATCGACTGCTGTGGATGTGAGTTAAGATGAAGCCAGAGGTTATCGTTTGATGAGGATGCCCGAAAATGCAAGTTCCTTGACGCGAAGTTATTCAGTTGGAGAATTTAGGCATATTCCATCATAGCGTATTCTCTTCACATGAGATTGTTATAATCCACGATGAAAATGACGAGGAAGATCAGTAAACAAAAATAAATCCAATCATTTAAGGATCCTGAACTTAGCCGCCACGGCACCTCTGGAAGATCCTGCCAGTACAGCTGGCTCGTTTTCAGGAGGAACAGGACCAGCATGAGAAGTATGATCACAAGGAAGCATAGACAGCACAGCGTGAAGAGGATCGATGACACAGGACCCTCCTCGCCTCCCTCCTCTCCTTCCTCGTCTTCATCTCCTCCCCCCGTTAGCCCCTCGAGGATCTCCACGAAGAAGCTGAGGTACGACACGATGCTGGGACCGTACTTGAATATCCCAAACACACCCAGCATGATCGATGGGACCAATGGTGAAGGCCCCTCATCATTTCCCACCATCTCTCCTTTCCTTTCCTGTTACATCACAAAAACAAATCCCTTGCTCCTCCAAGGACATATAAAGAAATGGATTCGCATCGCTAATCAAACACGATTAAGTTTGGGATTAGTTGAACCATTTGCAACGACTATGGATTGGATCATATATAAAATAATATTCATGTTGTTTATATGGAATTAAGACTTGAGAGTAAGGGACAATGACTAACCTCCACCAACTCTTCTTCCCACCCCAACATGAAACATTAAAAATGTCCGAATTGACAAGTGTTCTCACCAATACAAGGCTTAGAACTTGATAATGAATGTCATCGATCCCTTGCTCTCGCGTTGTACAATTAGAGGGCATACGTACAAAAACTGAAGAACCCATTACATAACAGATCACAGGAAGTAAAATAAATTGACTTTGTAACTTTCACGTCGTCTTGTCATAATATCGATAAACATAGTCTGGTGACCCTGATTTCGACGAATGATTTAACAATTCATAGTGATTTTGACAAAGGAAACTTCATGCCCAGTTGCTTAAACAGACAAAAAACTAGACTACAATATAAGCATCCAGTGGCATAAAGCTCTCTCTCCATCAAATCGAGTAAATAAGATGAGGACTGAGGAAGTACATATATTTGTAGATGATAAAGCAAACACACTAGCACTCCCGAAAGGATTCATCATTTTCAAACACAGATGTGGAGCAAAAGGCACGCTCCTACGTGATTTACGAAAAGTCAGCCGATGTCATTAGGGCTCTAGGTATTTTGATACAAATTAAGTAATATATCTCCTCGACTATCGAATCTGCCAAGCTTCCTGACTGTACAGTTTGGATCCAATCACGAGGTCGGGCTGTAGCGAAGGTGCTGCTCATAGAAGTCGATTTAATTTTCAAAAGGAAGTATGTTGAATCATTTAAACCACAAGCAAAGTCAATGTAATGACGGTATAACTTCAGTTTAGGTCAAGGTGGTTGGACACTAGACGAGGTAGTTCGCCCTGAGAAAGTTGTTGCACGACCTCCTTTCCATCAGAATATAATCAAAGGCAACACGAAGATGAACTAATAAAGCATCTAGCCAACGGAATTGTCTCATCCTATATCCGTCTAATCAAGTTGCTCGTTTATAGGTCAATCCTTTCACTTTAGCTAATCACATTCATCTATCACAGATCTATGCAAGTCTACCTAGACAATGACATAAATTTTGGACCCATTTTACGGGAAGCGGGGTTTGTAAAAGTATTTACAAGCCCACCGTTATGCGAGTCTGCCAGGAAAAGTACTAAGTCTACGAAGGACCGTCGGGGTCAAAGTCTACGAAGACCAGAAAAGATCTTGACCCCGAGATTTCGGCAAAGTGATTATAGGGTCACGTCAACACGATTTGGGGTGATCTTCAGGGAGAGAAAAATCAAGGAAAATGTGACCCACGTCTCAGCACACCAGATTCAATATAAAAGAAGCAAGATTTTCTCTAAAAGACGACAATCATCTAAGGCAAAAAAGTGCATTATTTGTTGACTGCTCTCAGTTCTCAGACTTCCAGCGTCTGGTTCCCAGCCTTTGTCCAAACCATTCCATCACCAGGGTGAGCTCGTATGGCCCTTGGTTTCCAAAATCACCTCTGCCTTCATCCACACCCCCGTCCATTACACCACCTGAGACCAGATTCTACCACTCCAGTCCCCAAGCTCATGCTGTCAGAAGCAAGTCTACGGCGCCACCATTATCCGGGTTTTCATTTTGTTTACATTTTCATGGCTGTAAGTTTTTTCCTTTGATTAGAAGACATTGTTTGACATCGTTTATTAATACAATTTATCTGTTTTCATTAATGGTGACCACATCCGAACCCCTATGAGTGTTCGTGCCAAATACTTTCGACGTGAACCGTTTTAGATGCGAACAGAAACAACGACTTCAATTTATAAAAATAAGCTTTGGAACTCGAGACAACGTCTTTCAAATTTATTTTTGGTAGGAGCGGGAGAGCATCGCCCTCACTCGCCACGATAGTACAGACCCGAGGAAGCAACTCCACAGGCGAACTCCATTGACTTCTCCCCTTGCTATCGAGTTTCTTAGCACGAAAAATTAATGTTTGAATTTTATCGGGCACCACCTCAAGACTAAACAGCAAATTCAACATTATAAACTAACAAACTTTTTATGGTAAAGACTGCAGTGGATGGAATCAAATCAATCAAAGCTAGAACAAGTCAGAAACACAAACAGAAAATGACCTTATGGCCTTACACAAGTCATTGGCAAACTTGGTCGCCGGACTGGAGTGAGTTCCACCCCGCTACCGAGTTTGACGACACACGAAATTAAGCGTTTGTGCTTGTTTTGGGAGGGAAAGAATAATAGGACGTGGATTACTTGAAATTTATCCGTAGATTCAACATTATAAGCTCACAATTTTTTATGCTAACTAATGAGAAAGCCGGCAGACAAAATCCCCCACCGTCAATTAGTCTTTTCTCCATGGCAAATAATCACTGCCAAAATGTTACAATCCAGATAAGTGGATAAGAGCCAACCCCAGTAAGTCCAGTTCCGTTTGCTGGGGGCGTGGTCTAGGCGAGGGCGCCGAGCTCCAACAAAAGCGTGTGGTTGACTACGTCGGACTCTGGGCCAACAAACTGAATGGGACCTGCCAAGGCAACGTGAAATGTAGAAAGAAGGTAGTTAGAGAATGTGGACAAAAGACCCAGTAAAGCTCCGATTGGAAAGGTGACGGCGGTTCCAGGGCTGATATAGCAGTTCTTGACGGCCCATTCTTCCCGTAGTGACGTGAATTTCGTGAACGGTGCACCTGGATGTAAGTTGGCATGATGAGTTCAGACTCTTCTTAATCACTGCGCTATTGATTTGGATAATAGAGAGGAGACAGAGTTTAAACTTCTTACCGTCAAGCGCTACCATAACCTTTTTAATCACGGGCTTGTACTTACCTGAGACATCAGCTAACACTTTATGAGAAAAAGATACTCAAATCGATTATCCTTTCATGCATATGCAATGTACACAACTCTGTCGACAATAACTCATCTAACAACGGAAATATTCACTCAACCAAGACAGTTCCTATAAAAGCGTCTCTCGAGCACGTCATAGGGAAACCCCATACAGCTTGAGACAAGAAGTGCTTTTCACTACTCGAGAACTCGACCAAACCACGTCTGCAGAGTAGGACACGTGGCAAACCCACGACGTGATGGTTCCTACAGAAAAGGAATCGGATCGTGCACACGATCTAGGAAGATCTTATACCATCTGAATGATCGCATCTGCAAGATTCTGAAAATATGAAAGGGATCACAATAAAACAACACACACAACAACTAAAACACAATTCAAACTCAGATTTTAATCTGACTTTTATCCTTCTTACTTTAAAAAACGACTTGAAACCTTCCATCCTTAGTGCCGTCGATTCAATTCCGGTGCTGTTGACCTCCTTCCATGCTCGGTGTCGTCGATTCAATTCCGAAACCATTGATTCACCCCCGAAACCACCATCCACCCTCAGTACCGTCGATTCATTTCTGATTATTTTTAACGTGTGACCGCGGATCCACCAAGGTAGATTCCACTAAAGGGATCTACCGTAGCCGCCGTTCATCCGCCACCGACCGTCGTAAAGCGTCAGTAAGGTCTTTTTTGTTGTTTTTCCGTTCAAGTCATGTTTGTAAGTGTCTCATTGTAAATTTGATATTGTTGTATTCAATTCCAGTATTGAGTTTACCTTTCTGCTTGCATTCAATTCCAGTACTGTTCCTCGCGAACAGTTCGTGAATGGGGCACACGTGGAAGGAATTCCTCTTCGTAATTACGTTCTCTCCTTCGCAGGAGAACGAAGAACAGAGAGTGGCAACCACGAATTCCTCCATCTCCACGAGCTATCTGACAAGCCAACTCCCTGGCACATCGGGATACTTGTCTCTTTCACTCTTCAAGGTCATCCTTAGGGAAGGAAGAGCCGAGGTATGGTACGACTTGGCGAGACTTAGAGGAAGATCGCGCTCAAATTCATTCCCTCTTATCCAGAACATGATGCAAGAGAATGAAAAGCTGGAGGAAGTCCCTCGACATGCACTCACTCATGGGTTTCATTCGAAGTCGTCGAGCAATGAAACCCTGGAGCTGAAGATGAACCTAGCCTAAGGTTGTGAGCCTAGGCTTTCGAGGGACTAAATGTTGTGAACTTAGGCTTTTGAAATCAGGAGAAGGTTTCGAAAGAGTGGGATATTGTGAAAGAAGAACGGCATCGTGACAAGACATGTTCAAGATGAACTAATGAGTTTTCACGAAGAGAAACCAAGTATATTTATAGCCAAGTAAAGGGGCACAGCCAAAGAGGGTTCAGTGAATCTCGCGAAGAGATTGTGAAAAATCCTGGTATTAGTTGCCTGGGAATCTTAGAAATGATGACTTTGGTAATCTTCGCAGCTTTAATGTACAGTATCAAAACTGTCCAGTGGGAAAGAAAGTGAAGGCTGCACACTGTCATGAAATGTCTTGGAAAATGCTGAAAACATTTCAAGATGAGAAGACCAGAAATTAAAAGCACTAAATGGCACTAAATGTCGTTAAGGACAAAAGAGAATCACAGCGGTTCAGGTTGACAATCAATGAAATGATTAATGAGCTCTAGACACTACTCTTCATGTATCTCTTCCCCTTTTAATATTTCCTGAGCCATTACAACCTCTCTCTAGTTTGGACAGGTACCTTGAGAGGACCTTCTTCCGTTTGACAAGCTTTTGTATCTTCTATCGAACAGCATTCAAGCGATGGCTTTTACGCTCAATCTTCTCATCCAAAAGCTTGAGCTCGTGTTGGTTCTAAGCTTCTGCCAGCTTTCGTTGAGCTTCAATATCTTGAGACGTCTGCCTAGCGGATTAGCCCTTCACATATTCATGATAATCAAGCTAGTAGCGTTATCGAGCGAGGTTGCAGGCGACAATCTGATCCACTGTTGCTAAAGGAGAGAAGACAATTCTTTTCAGAGCAGCTCTATATTGAGCAAAACTCTCCTCTGTGTAGATAGTGGCACTGCAGAGAAAGTCAATCACGAACTGAAAATTCGTTCGGAGTTGTTACTCTTCATTCAATGGTTCCTCAGAAACTACTTCCTCTGGGATGAATCTATCATCCATGACATCTTTGTTGACGCCGTCGTCTAGAAGATTTGTTGATGGATCCTAATAGAGGAAGAGTAAGAATTAAAAGGAGAAAGTAGAAAGACTCGAAGGTCAAAAAGGAAAAACATCCGCTTACATCGGGTGGAACATCCCCTCGAGAGGTGTCTTCAAGAAACGACTCCTTTGCACTTGACGTTTCTATGGCGGTAAGAGGAGTAGCTGTACAGTCCTCTTCCACCTCAATGGGTGAGTCGTGGATATTCCCGATGTCCCTGGGAGACGACACACCTCAGGTCCCTAGCTCAGGGATGCTCTCTCAGGATGCCTCTATACCCTCGAGACGTGAGACATATCAAGCGCTCGAACTATCTCGAGAATGAAATGTGGCCTCGAGATGTGAGACATCTCGAGCGCTTGAACTGTCTCAAGAAGGAGAGTAAGCATCTCGAGACCCTTTTTCGGCTGATCTCATATGAGGATCGTCATGTATCGTTGTTAAGAATAAATAATCTGAAAGTAAATGAATTCTAGAACTGAAGACTGGAAGAATTCTAGAATTGAAGACAGGAAGAGACAAGAGAATACCTCATCATCCGAAATGAATGATGCTGGAGGAACTTCCGCGAGGTCCGAAGTGACAGGAGTCTTTGTGGCCAGCAAATCTTAACCCATCTCGAGATTAATCGACCGCTCAGGAGGGACCTCCGTCGATGACTTCTCGAGACTTCCCTCTAAAACCTGCACAATAGGCTCCTTGAGCATAGGTTTTGCCTGTCTCTTGAGGCCGCGTTTTAGCCGTTTGAGAGGAAGTACTTCCTCACTCTGTTCCTTAGAGGGGCGGTCTTCTCGAGCCTTAGAGCGTTCTTCCTCGAGGCTGTCTTCTCCCAAAGACTGTAAAGTCTGAATCTTACGTTTCTTCTTTGGCACCAAAGACTCCTCATCAGCGGTCGTCTCGGGCAAGTTCCCGGTTTCAGTCTTGATTATAGCAGCAATAACAAGCAAAATTAAGATAGCAACAATTAGTAATTAATAACATGAGCTAGGTGTCATGGCTTACTTTCTGGGTCAGGACCGGGCACATAAAGGTCATCCAAGTTGCTGTCCAGGATGGCCATAAATCCTCAGAACTCAAACCATATCATGGCCTAGTGGACTTGAAAAAGCTCGGACGCATAAATCCCACCATTTCTAAAGAAAGGGAATCGACTGGATACAAAGCAGTCCAAGTCAATACCTCATCTGCTTCCTTGAAACGCATAGTCACAGTTTTCCCGTGCATGAAGTTGTTGTAAAACCTCGAGAAAGAGACACGGACATCTTACAAAAAACCAAGTTGCCTGGTGCATGGCTGTGGATTGTACATCTCAAATGTAAACTTGTCCCCTGGGCAGACTACTACTAAGTCTCGAGGTGTTAAAGCACAATTTCAGTGGGACCACTCAGCAAGGTTGCATAGAACTTATTGGGTGGATATGGCTCCCATTCTCGTGCCCTCTCAGGATTAGCCAACTCACCCATCAAGGAAGTAACAACCTTAGAGGACCATGTGCTTGAGTCACTACAAGCACGAAGGGCTAGATCAAGTCCGAAACATCTATTGCCATTAAGAGCCGACCTATCAAAGGAGGCTACCTGAGCAAACTTTATGTGTGCCCACATGTGCAACAGCCACATTGGACCTCCAGATTGGTGATACGGGAAACCCTTATCTTCCACAAGGGTAGAGGCAACCCAAAGGCTTCTGTACAATAATTGAAGGAGGAAGGGCGCAAAAGCCACAGTCTCATCAGTTTGGACCAAGAAATTACTGATCCAAGACATACAAATGGCAGCTTGCCTCCCAGGACTGCAGAAAATATACTTGTTGATCCACTCGAGACAGAAATTGAACTCTTGCACTGCTCCCCATTGAGTAGTCTTTCCCCTGCAGCGCGGAAAAGATCCATGTGATTGTTTACGTGTTGCGGATCTTATGCCCGTTGTACTGGAACTTATCCCCTTCTGCTTTATGGAGACGAACGTCAACACCCGAGGCAGAACAACCCGTTAACAAACAGACGTCCTCTATAGTGATAGTCATGGGTCCCGCTGGAAGAAAGAAGGCGTTGAGTCTCAAATTCCAAAAGGGAATCAAACTAGAGCAGACTTTGGGATCGTAAAATTTCATCCTCCTCGAGATGGATATTAAATCCTTCAGATCTAAACGGCGTAACTTCTTGTGCAACTTCTCTTCCCACAATTTAAAACACTCTTAGTGGAAGCATTAGTTGGATGAAATCCGACATGCTCCTTCTTGCTAAACCACTTGACAGGTAGCGCAAAAGTCAGGACAACATACCAGAATAGTCGACGAAGTCAAAAGATAGGTATGCGGGATCTCATGCACTTTGAAAGCAGATGATGGGAACGGGGGACCCAAAGTCATGAGTAGAGGAACACAATCCGAAATGAAAATGACCACTCGTTGGTCGGCGAGACTGTGGTACTGGCCGAATCGAACCTGGTCGGAGATCTTCTGGGGAGCCATCACCTATGAATCTCACCCGATGAACAAAAGTTCAGAACTTTAGGAAAGGAAGACCAAGAAATGAAGCTTGGTCGAGGAAACGGCCGAACTTTGATATGGAAACGGTTCCAGAAGTCGAAAAGAAAAGAGGGTTTGGAGAAGAAAGAAGTGGTTGGTATTCCAGGGCTCTATGATTAAAGAAGCTGGAAAGAGATTCTAACTCGACAAGATTCGTGTTAAAACACAACCGTTTCGATGGAAAGATAAACATAAAGTTCCCCACATTATGTTTGACAAGGGGGGACTTAATGTTGACACACATGAATTCTTGAGCTTCATCCTCAATGTGCCGAAGAATTAAAATTCCATACAGGCACCACTTAAGATGAATAAAGACCCAATATCAATTCTACTCAAGAAGTCTGTGTGGCCGCTACTCGAGAAGTACATCCCGAGCAAAGGCTTAAGATCAACGTCACCTGAGAAGCTTCTCTCGAGCACGTCATAGGGAAACCCCATACAGCTCGAGACAAGAAGTGTTTCTTACTACTCGAGAACCCGACCAAGCCACGTCTGCGGAGTAGGACACGTGGCAAACCAAGAGAGGCCAACTAAGGCAAGACGTGCACGGTTCCTACAGAATAGGAATTAGATCGTACACACGATCTTGGAAAATCTTATACCAGCTGAATAATCGCAACTGCAAGATTTTGAAAATATAAAAGGGATCACAACAGAAAAACACACACACAACAACTAAAACGCAATTCAAACCCCTCTGACTTTTATCCTTTTTATTTTGAAAAGCGTCCTGAAGCCTTCCATCCTCAATGCCGTCGATTCAATTCCGGTGATGTTGACCTCCTTCCATCCTCGGTGCCGTCGATTTAATTTCGGGACCTTTATTCACCCTCCGAAACCACCTTCCACCCTCAGTACCGTCGAGTCAATTCCGGTATTATCGACGTTCGACCGTCGATCCACCAAGGTAGATTCCACTAAAGGGATTTGCTGTAGCCACCATTCATCCGCCACCGACCGTTATGAAGCGTCCTCAAGTCTTTTTTGTTGTTTCTCCGTTCAAGTCATGTCTGTAACTGCCCTGCTGTAAATTCGCTACTGTTGTATTCAATTCCAGTTTTGTATTTACCTTTCTGCTTGCATTCGTTTACTTCGCGGTAACAACACGGAACACTGTAAATTTGGTACCGTCGTATTCAATTTCGGTATCGCATTTACCTTCACTTTACGGCAACCACACAATCACTATAAATTCGACACGTGTTTGCGGGGAACACAATTCTGCGCGACAATGTCAAATACTTTAATCTCAGGAGGGGAAGAATTCAATGTAATTTACTCAAAAGGAGAAAAAAAATTTGTTCAGACTGAAGATATTAATCCAGTTTTCCCACTCTGACGAAGAGCCCCTGCCATGTGACCTAAAGCATAGCAATCAGTGGAGTTGAAGTTTGTTGGTAGACCACACCTTCCTTCATACCTGAGAAAATCATAAGCAAATGAGAAATTCATTTTCATGAAGCCTACAAATCAACTGCATACAAACTATCGACTTTAAAATGACTCGGGAAACTCATGCTCTATACTGTTACACTAAGAGGGGGTGGATTAGTGTTAAAGTTTAATTAAGGATTTTTAACACCTTTTCGACAAGCCCCATAGCGGAAAAAAGCTTTTGTAGAACAAAACCGTAGTGACAAGTTTCTTAATGACAGAACGTATGAATGTGACTGCGATTTATTTGATGCATGCAAAGCTTTTATAGTGGTTCGGCAACTTGCCTAGATCCACTCTTCACCCAGAATTTGGATGGTTATCACTCAAACTCAATGTAGTAGCGATTACATAAAGTGATATGAGATCGACCTTCCGCAGCACAGACCCGAAGGTTCTGCACTAAAGGTGACTCGTTGTATAGCACATACCAGAAGATTCTGTACCAAATGTGTCAACCCTCTACAGCACATATCAGAAGGTTATGTACCAAAGGTTACTGATTTTTACAGTACGGACCGAAAGGTTCTGTATCACAGTGACTCGGTGCACATGTTAACGTGACTAACAAAGATAACCAAGCGCAATCCCCTCGAGACAAGGACTTTGTTGCGTACCCCACGTAAGCACATAACGCAAGCAGACAACAACCCCTGTCCAAGGATGGATTTTCCCGTTGGCGGCTCCACACGACCTGCACGACCTCTTCGAGATAGTGACTACGTGCCGAACTCCACGCAAGCACGTGGCAAGCCCAACACAACCACGCAACAAGCCATACGCAAGCAAATAGCAGCCTCTGTCCTAGGTTCCTCCTGCACACACAGAATGTTACACCACAAAAACTGGTTAGTCTCTCACCTTTTGTGCTCCTAGGGTATCTGCCCTTCTCTCCGAGTTCTGTGCTCCTAGGTTTCTCCATGACATCTAAGTACGATGTTTTCCTGAGCTTCTGAGAGGACCCGAAGCTCGTTTTGACATTGTTGACCTCCTCTATGAGTGCATGACCGGGGTCAGCCTCTGTGTTTTCAAGGAATGACAAGGAGATCCGTTGCAGCGAAGTAATTGGGGGAGAGCACGGGCGAGCAATCTGCAGCTCTAGGGTTTACGTCGTCGTCTTCTCCAGGAATTACATGTCCAATGCTTGGTGCCTCTGGGAGCTCGATATGATGGTGGATCTCCACGGAGGCTCAAACATCGGGAGGAAGATCATACTACTGATTTTCTTTGGGGTAGATCTAGCCGATGTAAAGCTGTGAACAAAGTTGTATCAGGAAGCGCTCGTTGCACACAAGGATCGACAAGGCCAGGACATCGTGAAGAAATGTATTGGTGTAACAATGGCACTAAGAGGGGGGTGAAAAAAATTAGTGTTATGGCCTTTTTATCCTTTTTACAACTAAAAAAACTCAACAGCGGAATGTTAGGTTTCTGTAGGTTACATAACCCTTGTACCCAACAAATCCCGAAGTGAACTGCTTGATGAGAGAATGACCAGCCAAAGACTGATCTAGAATGTGACCTTGTAGTCCTAAGAAGGTTTCTACAGTAGCAGAAGGTTGATGCTTCTGCTATCAAGGTTCTACCGATCCGACCACTTTAAGTGTGGTCAGTAAGGTCTACTCCATGATCTGAAAGACTTGTAGTAGCAGAAGGTTGTCATAGAACCTTGTTGGTTTTTGCACTACCAAGAGATGATCCGCAAGAACTAGATCGAAGGAAACAACTCCAGAACATGATTGGTTTCCATGGTGTTAGATGATTGATGCAGGACATTTAGAGTCTCTGCTCATATGTTCGTGTTGTGTCTATTAATTTGCTTTTCTATTTAGGCTTTCGCTGAATGCTCAGTGAAATAACCGTTTACGTAGAAAGTAAGTGAGATACATAAGGTTTACAGTGGTTCGGCAATTGCCTACTCCACTCTTCACCTTATAGGATCAAATTCACTATTGAACTCTTATAGCGAATACTAGACTGACAGAAGAAATAAAACACTCCTGTAGAGGGTATTGTAGATAGCCTTTTGGTTTTTCCACAAAGGATGTACTAGCAGAAGATACCGCGACACTTCTGTAGAATAGAAGATGTAGATAGCCCTTTGGCTTTTCTACTCATAGAACCCGATGGGTTGTGATCAACATCATGTTTTCCCAATACATGCCATTTCTTTACCGCCGCACTCTTTATACCAGTGTATCCCACTTCTGTGCTCTAATGATTTGCTCTCTCTAATCTCCTTTTTTCGTTCGCTTCTTATTACACCTATTTATATAATAAATACCCCACATATATCAAAAATCTGGTTGGTAAATATATAATGAGATATAATCTAATATCATCCAATATATTTTCATTCTCTCCTCTACAAATCATATATTCTCCAATTCGCAATATATCTGACTTCGGATCATAAAATCCTAACATATTGGAATACCATGATCTGTGTGATTCTACCAATACGATATGAAAAAGTCTAAGGTGTGTCACGCATTATTTGTCCTAAAAAATTATCACCTTAATAAATATTAATCATTACATATTGATTTTTTCTTAGGTAATAATTTTTAAAAGGATACGTATACTAAAAATAAACAAATGTTACACAATACAAGTAAGTCTTTTTTTACAATATACATATAAAGAATAGGTGAATGGGTTTAGGCCTCATTTGATTTGTGAAATCTGGTTCAATTTCGTTTTCGAAAACGGAAACAATAAACCGTGTTTTTTTTTTGTTTTTTTGGAAATTTCGTTTGAAGCGCGAAAGTATGTTTTGTTTTGTTTTTATTTCAAAAGTACACGTACTTCAGAAACTAATAAGCAAAAAACTCATTCTATCGCTTTTAAGCTTTATTTATTAGTTTCATTAAAAAAAAGCAGACAGCTTTTGTGGTTATTTTATGTATTTTTCTATAAAAAAGATTTAGTTTCTCGGACCGAACTTTTTTTATCGTGGAGGTTCGCGGGTCTCTCCTAAGCATCGGAATGTCCCACTACATTCCCTCGGGTTTAGGTACGACCCTGCAGCCATGACCCCCCTAATTTTTTCAAAAATTAAAAAATTACCTTCAAATTTTTTTATTTTGTCATTTAAATTTGTGTTACTTTAATTTGGCCCTCAAGTTTAATTTGCCCCCCTAAGTTAAATTTCCTGGCTTCGCCCCCGTCACATAGTCAAGCATCTGGTTATTTGACATACTTCATAATTTAATGGTTTCCCACTTTTAATATTATCTTAATTACCTTAAATAGTCAACTAAGTTGAACGATCATTTATGTTTATTCCGAAAGTGTTTGTTCCATAGGACAAACTCCAAATTTGAAGAAGTTTTAGGAGGTTTTTCTGAATATTTTCCTTTCCGAGTTTCCTTATTAGATATTTTGTAGTATTTGAAAAGTATGAATAGTTGAAGAACCGTATTCTATGAATTTAGGAAGTTATGGCCTTAAAAAACAAAATTCTTTTGTGAACAAACAGTAAATGAGAACAATCCCCGTAATAACCTTTTTCCAACACGGAACGCGTTGGTCCAGTACAAAACGCCTTCATTCCACAGGGACCCACGCGTCATTTCACTTTCAGCTTTAAATTGTAAAAATGAAAATGACTAAATGGACAAAGGCCAAAGGCTTCAAATACTCACTTTCAGCTTTCATCAATGTTTTTTTTTCTTATTATTTTTAAATATATTGAAGTTAGAAAATTGATTTTAATTATTTCAAATACATAAACGGCCTGAGTATTGACGGCGTTGTTCGGCCCTATTATTTGGGTGGCTAATCATTTCGGCCCCCGAGCCTTCCCCCCCCCCCCCCCCCCCTCGCCATCCCCCAACTTGGTCAACGGGTCCGGCCGGGTCACCCCGATAAGGCCCGACTCGAACCCTATCAGACCCGTGCATGCAAAAGGTGCTCTTTGAAAATTATGTTGCAAGCAAAAGTTGGGGGGTGGTGTGCTAGTGAATATGATAATATATAAGTTAATGAATTTTATGTTCGACGATCAAATCAAACGTGAAAGTATCTCGACACATATATGCACGAACTTACTTACGCATGCGCGGCCTAAAGTATTCCGAAAGCCTCGTACTCCCTATGCAAAAGTCAAAAGAATCCCGTACAAACCAAGCAATCTAAGGGAAAAAAGAAATGAACTTTCTTTATCATTTACGTCATCTTTTTTTATCTTTAATGGCCACATTATTTTTTACCTTTAAATAGATCTTAAGCGAGGTTCGTGAGCTCAAATATCTTGGAGGAAGAAAAAGCTGACATTGCCCCTTTTTTTAATTGAACTATTGCCAGTAAAGATTGGTTTGAAGATGATTAGTTAATTTAAGAAGTAAATTTCTCGATGAGGGGAATGTCTGTCTACTTTTGAAGTTCGTCGGTAGCCATGAGGAAGAACACCTTGGCCAATTATATTATCTTAGGGCTCACATAGAGAAAAAGGTAAATTTTCATATATGGAAAATGTCGGCCGAAGCACGCGTGTCGAAACACGTTCGGTCCATGACAAAGAGTTCGGAGGAAAAACAAGCGGAGACGAAAAATTTACGTGATTTGGACAAGAATAAGCAGAGCATTCGCTATAATACAAACTGTGAAGTCAAAGTATTGTGTTGTTATTATATGGTTCACTCTAATCGATTGTTACTGTTGAATGCTATTATTATTGTACAATATTTGTTGTTATTATTTTTTTCTCATACTATAAATAAATCAAACTAGGGGAGGTTGATATTCTTCCATTCCAGATTCGTTATCAACAAGAGACTGGAAGGCACTCTGCAGGTTCTCCCGACCGCGACCGGATGGCCCCCTCGCCGAAACGAAAGCATGGCGTCACCGTAAACGGCATCGAACGCGGAGGCTTCCTCTGCTTGGTCCTCATATTCGTAGGCCCTGCAATCTATATCCTCCACTTCCCTTCTGACCCTGTCCATCAACCGTCCTCCACACCCACGCTATCCGGCCCGGTTGATCTACGTGCCATAAACTTCGCCTGGAATGGCCTTGACTTCTCCGAGGACCCGCCCCCGATCCATCTCCGGATTGCTGTCTTCTGCCGCAAATGGCCCGTCTCGTCATCCCCAGGGGGCATGGAGCGCCATGCCCTGAGCTTGTACTCCGTCCTCGCTAAACGTGGCCACCGTATCCATGTATTCACCTCTCCTGTCGGTGGGAATGTGTCGGCAGATATGCCGTCGCTCAAGGTGCACTTCCACGAGGGGGAGGTAGGGCGGTGGATTGCCAGCAAGGCGTGGGAGGATTTCCTGGAGGAGAACAAGAGTGAGCCGTTTGACGTGATACATTCGCAGAGTGTGTCGCTCCCAAACAACTTGGCTAAGGGCATGCCGAACGTCGTCGCCACGTGGCACGGGATTGCGTTGGAGAGCTTGTACTCTTTTATTTACCAAGACTTTGCGCTAAGGCAGGAAAAGGAGCCGTTCTCGCCCGCCTTGAGTAAGTCGGCGGCAGCTATCGTTCCCACCATTATAAAAGAGATCAGGTTGGAGTTGTTTTTCGATTCACATAACTTGAAAGTGATCTGCTAATGATGCTGCCGATGAACGTTCGGAAAGCACTCAGCAGAATCTTAGCATGCCTGTCCAACTTGAGAATCATGACTTCAATTGTTAACCAGGTTCTTCAACAATTACGGCCAGCACGTGGCGATCAGCGACAGTTGCGGCGAGATTCTACGTAACGTCTACCAAATCCCTTCAAAGAGGGTACATGTCATCCTAAATGGCGTCAGTGAGGACAACTACCACATGAAAGACCCAAGAACCGCCTCGCGGTTCCGATCCAAACGGCACATTCCCGAGAATGCAATTGTGGCCGGTGTTGCTGGGAGACTAGTTAAGGACAAAGGCCACCCGCTCTTGTTCCAGGCATTTTCTCGAATCGTCAAAAAGTACCCGAATATCTATCTCGTAATTGCAGGGTCAGGTCCTTGGGGCGACAGGTACAGGGAATTGGGGAAGAATGTCCATGTCCTGGGACCACAGAATGCAACCCAATTGGGGGAATTCTACAGCGGCATCGACGTTTTCGTAAACCCGACCCTCAGGCCTCAGGGGCTCGACCTGACATTCATGGAGGCGATGATGAGCGGGAACCCAGTCTTGGCACCAAGGTACCCGAGCATCACAGGGACGCTGCTTGTGGAGGAGTACTTCGGGTTCCTGTTTGAGCCGAATGTCGATTCACTCGAAGGTGCGCTGGTAGCAATGGCAAAGGAAGGGAGGGAGGGGCTTGCCGAAAGGGGGAGGGCGGGGTGGGAGTACGCGAAGAAGATGTTCGGTGGCCGCAAGATGTCGCTCGCCTACGAGAGACTGTTCCTCTGCATCAAAGACGACAAGTACTGCGAGTTCCCATAGGGATAGAATGGCATGATCATATTTGGGCGTCCTTCCGAATAATTTCTTATATTCTTGATGATGATGATGAAGTTGTCTCTCTCGATGACATTAACAGCTTTTTTCATGTTAAGGGGGGCAAATCGTGAACATTCGGGCATGTTTGGATAATATTAAGGCAAAATATACGTTTATGTCCATAAGTATTGACGAACTTTTTTTTCTGTCAAACTTCTTTTTTTTATATACAAAAATGTCACTAACTATGTCATCAACCTTTTTTCTAGCCAATCTTGAATTTTTGCCAAACAAGACCTTAATATAGTCTAACTCTCTTACTATAATAGTAGATTTTCAACCTCTCATTAATTCGTCTCATAATCCACCTTATCCGTAGTAGCACTTTTGTAACAGAATATCATCTGACCTTCATCGATTTTGAATATTTTTTGACAGCATCTGTAACTGTGGTTAACTTCGGCTTTCAATTCACTTGATTTGCTCATCAAAATTTTAAAATTAAAAACACATAAAAAGTTTCAATATCATTTTTCATTTTTTTTTATTTTTTTTCCTTTTTAGTCAATAAATAAAAATTATTTATTAAGGCCTTGTTTGGCAAAAATTCAAGATTGGCCACAGAAAAGGTTGATGACAAAGTTAGTGACATTTTTGTATATAAAAAAAGAAGTTGATGTAAAAGAAAGTTCGTCGATACTTAGGGACATAAACATATATTTTGCCTAATATTAATAAGTGTGGTGTTGTTGATTTTACAATACAAGCCTCATTGTAAAAAGAGAACGCAAGTACTCTTGATTTTGAAAGCAATAAATTTTTTATTACTTTATTTGTTTCTCACGATTAAAATTATTATACTTTATTTTGAATCCAAGTAATATATAGCAAAAAAGTTAATATTATTATTATTATTATTTCTTTTCCTCTTTTAAAAAATTAAAATATTATGGATATATTTGGTCATATGTGAAAGAAATATGTAATTTTGCGGGAAATAAAATTTTTAAAATGAGGCAAGAACTTGTGTTTCCAAATATTTATATAAAATGATTTGTTTTTAAAATATGAAAATGAAAAATTTTAGAATTCATTGCATAAAAGAAAAGGTATTCTATTATATTATTCTTTCTTTGTTTTTTTTAATCATAGCGCGGTTGGAACGTAATGAATTTGATTCTCCCGATACACATATTCCATATAATGAGGGTCTACTTGTCTTTTTTTTTTATCGTCCACGTTATTGTTGTTGTTATATTTATGAGCTATTTTTCTTTTTTTGCCCACCCGATATCCTCAACTTTACTCAGACTAATTCAGGGTGGTTGCATTCGGTAGGTTTCGAATTCCATGCCTTCTTAAACAAATCAAAATACTCGGTACTTTGAACTGAACTCATGTTGATTATGACCTATTCTGTAAACCTGAATTATTACATGCTCTAAATTATTACAAGTTTTTAGCTGGAATACAAAACCATCAGTTAGGGGAGGATGGCATCGCATCCAAAAGTTCTTTCTCAACTAAGGGAACTCCCGCCGTCCGGGATCTACTACAGATGAATGTAAATGTTAAAATTAAAAATATAAAGTATGCAACGCTTCCACCCAACAGATCGAGTTCTGTAGTTGGCATTAGTTGTTGTATGGCAGGAGAAATGATAACAGTCGACGTCGGCTACTGTACAATAATTCCTTCTAAGCGACGTGGAAGACACTCTGCAAAAGACTTAAATATGTGACTGGTTCATTTAATTTTGGATTGAGAATGGGGAAAAGTAAGTCCTAGCAAAACATAAATGTAATCAAATCAATCGAACCCTTCTTCACTCACGTCAAATGGCTTCGGTCTCGTGAACACTTTTTTACGTAAACAAGATACCCTAACAAGAAGTAAAGCTATATGTATTTAGCGTAATCCCGGGTAACATGCGAACCATGCGATATAGCTCATCAAAAAATGACTTTGCTTAACTGATAAGGTAAATGCTCGTTGGGCGCGTACTCCGCCGCAAAAGGATAAAAAAAAGGTGAGGTACAAACCTTAGTACTTAGGTACATTTTTCATTTCGAATATGGTACTTAAGTAATTTTTCTAAATTTTCAAAATAAATTTGTGTGCGTAAAAGAAATCAACACGTACAATATGAACTGAGAATGAAAAAAGAATTATGGCTACCGTAAAATTAAACAACAACACGAAAGAACAAAACACTTACTGCCATTGATTTAATCTAATTACAACACCTGACTGAAAATTGAGAGAACACGGCCAAATGCCCGTATGGGTCCAAAGTGATTGTCCATGTTTGTTACAATCTAAACTACCCTTATATATAGACAAAAGACGAATAACTGCTAAGTAACCGTCGTTTGTATTTGATCACGTGCTTCTATCATTCACAAACCATCACATTCGACTGGATCACTCTTGACTTTGCTAACTGCTTCACTCGATTGCGTTGTCGTTCGACTGAACCACCTTCGCTCGATTGTGATTTCTGTTTAGTATCTTTCGACTGACCCTTGTGGCCCATAACAAGGTCGTCGACTATGAGCCCAAACCGACCTAGAATAATTTGTGTAAACAATAATATATACGCGCCACCCGTGTTTGAATAGCACAATGTTGTGGGAGATCCTATTGCCGGCCCTCTTGGGCAGCCGTCCGGAAAATTTGATTACATCGTCTCCTATGGGGCATCCCATATCGGCGCTACAATCATACTGACTGGCTGGGGAGATGAAATGGATGCTAAGTATATCGAATAAGTTCTCCAAGAGGTCAACTTCGGGGAAACTCTCAATGAAAAGAACGTAGATGATCAAAACAATTAGGATGGAATCAAAGGAAAGTTCGGGGATGAAGCTATCAAGAGCCAAAGAGGAACTACCATGGAGATGGAGTTAAGGGACGAGGTCGTTCTGATCCCTCGTCTGCAGCATCGGAATCTCGTTAGTCTGTTGGGATTCTGCTTGGAACAACATGAGATGATGTTGGGATACTAGTACATGCCCAACAAGGGCCTAGATTTCTTCCTGTTCGGTGTGTGCTATAAGGAGCGGACTCATTTTTCGAGCTAAGGAAGAAACCGTTCTTATGAACTTATTTGACAGATAGAAGCATGAGCGGGTCGCTCGATTGGCTGAAGCATTTCAGCATCATCGGCAGGATCGCTCGTGGCCTCCTCTACCTGCACGAGGATTCTCGCTTACGAATTATCCACCAGGACCTTAAGGCTAGTAAGTGTTGGATCAAATCTCACCAAATTGTTGGACAAACTCTTGTAAATGTCGAAAGGAGGGAGAGAGGAGGTTTCTTATTAGCTCAAATAAGCTCTTTGATGGTGTGTTACAAATGAAACAAGACACCCCTATTTATAGTGCATGGGGTGAGCTAACTTGCCTAACATATTTGACAAAGTGAGGCACAACAATTTTGACAAAGCAATGGCACACAACAATTGACAAACCAACGGCACACAACAATTGACAAAGGGAGGTGGTGCAATTTCAACACTCCCCCTCAACACCGACTTTCTTCACAACTCCAAGTATGCTCCTCATCTTGATGAAAGCATCCGCTCCAAGAGGCTTAGTAAAAATATCCGCAACTTGATCAGTCGATTTCACGTACTCAAGCTTGATCTCCTTCTTTGTAATGCTTTCTCGAATGAAGTGATAGCGAGTATCAATGTGTTTACTTCGATCATGAAAAACTGGATTCTTCGCCAAAGCTTGAGCTGACTTGTTGTCGACAAAGATTGTTGTTGCTTCATTTTCTTTCAAGCCTAGTTCCTTCAACATTCTTCTTAGCCAAATCGCATGACAAGCACATGCCGTAAGTGCAACATACTCAGCCTCACAAGATGATAGCGTGACGATCGCCTGCTTCTTCGAACTCCAGGAAATAGCATTAGACCCCATGAAGAACACAAATCCAGTTGTACTTTTCCGATCATCTAAATCTCCGGCAAAATCACTATCGCTATATCCAACGAGTTTAAAATCCTTGGACGATGAGTAAAATAGTCCAAAATCAATGGTACCTTTCAAGTATCTCAAAATCCTCTTCGCCGCCTTCATATGTTTCATAGTAGGCACTTCCATAAATCGGCTAACAATTCCCACACTAAAAAGAATGTCTGGGCGAGTACAAGTCAAGTACCTTAGACATCCCACGAGACTTTTGAAAAGTGTAGGATCCACCTTTTCTCCAACTTCCTCCTTGCTCAATTTTGTTCCAATTTCCATCGGGGTGGCTACCGGCTTACTATTGGACATATTGAATCTGTCAAGAACCTCCTTCGAATAGGCTTGCTGACCTATAAAGATTCCATCGTCCGATTGTTTCACTTCTAATCCAAGATAGAATGACATCAAACCAATGTCAGTCATCTCGAATTCTCAAGCCATGTCTTTCTTGAAATCTTCTATGAGACTCGGATTATTCCCTGTGAAAATGAGATCATCCACATATAGACATACAAACAAACAATCTCCATTTTTAGCCATCTTCACATAAAGTGCATACTCATGTGGACATCTCGCGAAACCTTTCTCTTGGAAATAAGCATCAATCCGACTATACCATGCTCGAGGCGCTTGCTTGAGTCCATACAAATCCCTTTTCAACTTCAATACCTTTTGTTCTTGACCTTTTACCACATAGCCTTTTGGTTGCTCAACATAGACATCTTCCTCAAGAAAACCGTTAAGAAATGCCGACTTCACGTCTAATTGAAAAATTCTCCAATTCCTTTGTGCCGCATACGAAACAAAAAATCTGATTGTTTCCAAACGAGCAACGGGAGCAAATACCTCGTCATAGTCTACTCCTTGTCGTTGCGCATATCCCTTGACAACTAGTCTCGCTTTATTCTTTTCCACGACACCTTCGGCATTCTTCTTCTCTTTAAACACCCACTTGACACCAATCGACTTTTGACACCGAGGAAGAGGAGTGAGCTCCCACGTGCCGTTTCTTTCAATGGCGCGAATCTCCTCATCCATAGCTTGTCTCCATTTCTCCTCCTTACTAGCTTCTTCAAAACTCAAAGGCGTTGTTTCGGCCAAAAGACAAAACATGGAAACATCATCAATTACCTCTGTATTTTCGTAAAGATCTTGGAGGGTTCTCATCCTTCGTGGTCCTCCACTAGAACTTCCACTTGATGATGATGCTGTAGGAGAAAATTACGGTGTTGTCGAATGGACTGTAGGCTGCACTGTTTCTTCGCCTTGAATTTCTTTATCGAAAAATGGAAAGGATCCTTCGACAACATCTTCTTGTGCTTCCCAATTCCAAGAAGCATCCTCATCAAATTCTACGTCTCGACTTACAACAATCTTCCCATTGACCGGATTGTAGAGCTTGTACCCCTTTGCTTTTCCGTCGTAGCCGATGAACACAAACTTCTCGCTTCTGTCATCAAGTTTTGTTCTCTCTTGCTCCGGGACGTGTTTGTAGGCAATGCTCCCAAAAATCCTTAAGTGAGAGACATCTGGCTTTTGCCCGCTCCAAGCTTCTATGGGCGTTCGGTCTTTCACGCTTTTGGTTGGACAACGATTGAGGAGATACACCGCACAAGCCACTGCTTCTGCCCAAAATTCCTTCGGCATCTTCTTGTTCTTTAACATACTTCGCACCATGTTGAGAATGGACCGATTCTTTCTTTCAGCCACTCCGTTTTGTTGCGGTGATCTTGGAACTGTGAGAAAACGCCTAATACCATTCTCTTCACAAAACCGGTTAAAAGCACCAGAAGTGAACTCACCTCCATTATCGGTTCTCAATGCCCGAATAGCATAACCACTCTCTCTTTCGACCAAAGCTTTGAAATTCTTGAAAGCCTCAAAACACTCCGATTTTTCTTTCAAGAAATAAACCCAAGTCTTCCGACTAAAATCATCGATGAAGAGTAAGAAATAGTTACTCTTACCATAAGATGATGGCTTGATCGGTCCACAAACATCGGCATGAATCAACTCAAGTGGCCTCGCCGCTCTTGACGTAGCTTCTTTCGGAAAGCTCTTCCTTGCGTGTTTGCCAAAAAGGCATGCTTCGCATAGTTGATCTGGATGATCTATTAAAGGCATCCCCTTCACCATCTTCTTCTCGGACATCATCTTCAGGCTACCAAAATTAAGATGCCCCATCCTCATATGCCAGCACCACGCTGGATCCTTCACACATACTTGCAAACACTTCGGCTCTTCGGTTTGAATAGGGAGTGAAAACATCCGATTCTTCGACATCGTCACCTTCGCAACCAACTTAGCATTCCTATCTCGTAGCCAAAGTATGCGATCCTTCATAAAAATCTGGTAGCCCCTTTCCATGAGCTGACCCAAACTTAAAACGTTGCTCTTCAATCTCGGGACGTAATAGACATCGGAAATGAACTTGTGAGTACCATCTTTCAATCGAGTCAAAATGGTACCTTTGCCTTCAATCTGGATTTTCGAAGCATCTCCAAACGTAACATTCCAGGTGGACCTTTCTTCGAGCTCAACAAACTTCGACTTGTCGCCACACATATGATTACTTGCACCGTTGTCAAGATACCATTGGCTTCCTCCTTCAACGGCATCTTGGTTGAGTGCCAATAATAACGTGGACTCATCTGCTACTTTTTCTTCAACCAAATTGACTTCTTCTTTTGCTTCTTTGGCATACCAGCAATCTTGAGCATAATGACCCCTTTTGTGGCGATTGTAGCATTCGACTTGCGATTTATAGTTTCCCCGCTCATATCCATCACTTCCGCGTCCTCGTCCATATCCGCGTCCTCTTCCTCTACCACGACCTCTCGGATTTCCTTGAGGCCTTTCATCTTTTGCTCTCTCGACCTCTTGATTAGTGTCGCATCGTCCACGACCACCTCGAGAAAAACCGCGACCTCGACCACGACCGCGTCCATGACCACGACCTTCAAACGAATGCCTGGCTAGTAGAGCTTGCTCCGTTGGCTCCTTCTTGTGCTTGTTCATCCGTTCCTCGTGCACCCGCAACGATCCGTTCAATTCATCGATGGTGATATTCTCCAAATCTCTATTCTCCTCGATAGCAACCACAACATGGTCGAATCTTTGATGTAGAGAGCGTAAGATTTTCTCGGTCACTCGGACGTCTTCTATACTTTCTCCGTTTCTCTTCATTTGGTTGACGATGGACAAGACTCGCGTGAAGTAGTCTGAAATGGACTCTGTCGCTCCTTGATTTAAAGCTTCAAACTCTCCCCGTAATATTTGAAGTCGTACCTTCTTCACCTTGTCGACTCCTTTGTGGGAATTTTCAAGAATTCCCCACGCCTCCTTTGAAGTTGACGCATTTGCAATCTTCTCAAAAATGGCGTCGTCCAAACATTGGTGGATTATCGATAGCGCATGCTGCCTTCTTCTTGTTCTTCTCGAACGTCTGGACCACGGCCAACTCTGCATTCTCGTCGGGTTCGAAAAACCCATCACTGACGATTTCCCACACTCCTTGGGAACCGAGTATCGCCTTTACTCGAATGGACCAACTATCATAGTTGTCCTTTGTAAGACGCGGATATTGGAAGCTCAACGACATCCTCGCTTTCGTGGAGATTTTGCAGAGCCTTCGCGCACTTCGGCAGAACCTCCGCAGGACTTCGGCTTCTCAACCTCGACAACCCGAACAACCTGGCTCTGATACCACTTTGTTGGATCAAATCTCACCAAATTGTTGGACAAACTCTTGTAAATGTCGAAAGGAGGGAGAGAGGAGGTTTCTTATTAGCTCAAATGAGCTCTTTGATGGTGTGTTACAAATGAAACAAGACACCCCTATTTATAGTGCATGGGGTGAGCTAACTTGCCTAACATATTTGACAAAGTGAGGCACAACAATTTTGACAAAGCAACGGCACACAACAATTGGCAAACCAACGGCACACAACAATTGACAAAGGGAGGTGGTGCAATTTCAACAGTAAGATCTTCTTGGACCACGAGTTGAATCCAAAGATTTCCGGTTTCGGAATGGCAAGGATCATCGGCATCAACCAAGCATTTGTTCGTTGGAACTTAGTATGCCTCATATTTCAACTTCGAACTTACCATTACCAAGCATTTGTTCGTCTTCCGACTTAATCTTTTCTGTGTTCGATGTTGCATAGCGGATACATGGCGCCGGAGTATTCAATGGGAGGGTTCTTCTCCATGAAATCGGACGTGTTCAGCTTCGGGGAGCTCTTGCTCGAGATAGTCAATGGGAGGAAGAACAGTAACTTCCACCTCCATGAACATGCGAAAGCCTCCTCACTTTTGTAAGCGGCATCCTCGTCAACTACTTCGTTGTTAGCGCCTCGACTCATGAAATGTCTCCTATACACGTGACGTAATTTCCCTTTAACAGCATGGAAACGTTGGAACAGCGAACGAGCACCAGACCTGATCGACGGTTCCATCAAGGAGTCGTGCGACGCGGATCAAGTCCTCAAGTGCATCCAAGTCGGGCTACTATGTGTCCAAGAAGATCCGGTCAATCAACCGAGCATGTCTCTCATGATTCAAATGCTCGGAGGGGATTCGATCAAGCTCCCCGAGCTGTCGCAACCCGCGTTTTCTGTCGGTAGACCTCCTGTCAGCAAAGTAGACTCCGGGCATCCCCTAGACAAATCTTCCATGGCCATGGAGATGACCCTTTCCACTGTCTGAATGTATATCTTGATGGGTTTTCTAACGAATGCAGCTAGGTTTATACAACTTTACTGCATTTAGAAAACGTATGATGCGTATAAACTATGCGTAAGAACAATGTTGTTGGGGCGGTTTTGATGATGAACCGGACCCTCTGTACTACAGAAGGTCGAACATTCTATTCTACAGAAGCTTCTCATTATGAGGATCTTTTTGTAAGAATCATTGTTGTAATTAAATGATTAGTCAATAATTATTTAATTACGAAATTGGATTAGTCTAATTAACATAATCGACTGATCAAATTTATCACGATTTGATTTCCAAGTAATCATATTGGAGATATTACTTCTCATAGAAGGAAATGTATCTTCTATATATGGAAATGTTCTACTAGTTGGTCTACAGGCTTCTGTAAGCTTATTCGACTACTATACAACTGTTATTTAGATGCAAATCATCTACCACATGTCCAGATACACTCTCACGTGTGTTTTTATTAGGATGGAATCGATTTTAATGCATTTGTAAGCAAATCAACGATTGTTTCCATTTGTAGAAGCAAATCAACGATTTTAATTCTGCGATACCTTCTGTGGTGCACTATTCATGGAAAATATATCATGATCTTATTTTGATTTATTTTCAGTCTGAATCCATGCAGGTACACATTATTATTATATCTTAATTATTTTGTCAACTAACCTTTAATTTCTTATTTTGCAGATTACGTTTTTATCTTTTTCATTTTTGCATTTTCTTCTTAGAATTTTATGTATAAATAGCCACGCCCTCTCCCATTATATATATAACTAATACATTCCATCCATCTCATTCTGTCCAGAGAGAGCGTGAGCTTCAATTGCTTTAATTTCTTTAGTTCGTTAGATCTTTTGTTCGTTTGAGTTAGTCACACGAGGAGCACTAGCGACGGACGACTGCATCGTTGGTGAAGCCTTCTGGGAGAGTAACTCGGGGGCTCGAGGGAATCGGTTGGAAGTTGCAGGAGACGTTGTTGGAAGCGTGTCGACGTGGGCAACGTGCAGTGGGCCGGAGAGAAGGGCTGAACCTCGGGAGCACAGAAGGTGAGGGAATAATCAGCTTCTATTGTGTAGTGTTCTGTGTGCAGGAGGAGCCTTGAGCGAGGGCGTTGTGTTTGCTCGGAGAAGCCTTGGACAAGGGCGTTGTGTTTGCTCTGAGAAGCCTTGAGCGAGGGCGTTGTTTTTGCTCGGAGAAGCCTTGGACAAGGGCGTTGTGTTTGCTCGGAGAAGCCTTGAGCGAGGGCGTTGTGTTTACTCAGAGAAGCCTTGAGCGAGGGCGTTGTGTTTGCTCGGAGAAGCCTTGAGCGAGGGCGTTGTGTTTGCTCGGAGAAGCCTTGAGCAAGGGCGTTGTGTTTGCTTAGTCGTAGTCTTGAGGGACCATGCAGGAGAGCCTTGGGCAAAGACATTGTGTTTGCTCAGTCGAGATCTTAAGGGATCGCGCATTTGTTACCTTATTAGTCACGTTAACGCGTGCAACCTCCTGTAGTGCAGAACCTTCGGGTCTGTACAACCTCTTGTAAAGCAGAACCTTCAGGTCTGAATCTACTTTAGTGCAGAACCTTTCGGTCTGTACAAATCTCAAGTCATTTCTAATACGAACCATTTTGGTTTGTTAAAGATTGACACATTCTTGGTACAGAACCTTGCGGTCTGTGCTATAGCTTATGTTATACAGAATCCTTGGTACAGAACCTTGCGGTCTGTGCTATAGCTTATGTTATACAGAATCCTTGGATCTGTGCTATAGAAGGTTAACATATTCGATACATAACCTTCTGGTCTGTATTGTGCCTTACTTTCTTCGACACAGAACCTTCTGGTCTGTGTTGTGCCGAACTTTCTACGATATAGAACCTTCTGGTCCGTATTTAGCCTAAGTTACTATAGTACAGAACCTTCGGGTTTGTGCTTCGTAGCAAGCCTCTACGGTACATAACATTCTGGTCTGTACTCTGCTACTCAAGCCTCTATTGTACAGAACCTTCGGGTCTGCTTTTAGTTGCTATCATTTGTGTAATTTGTACAGAGATACATTTGAGTGGAAACCGTCCAAATATCTGGGTGAAGAGTGGACGTAAGCAATTTGCTGAACCACTATAAAAATACTTGTGTCCATCAAACAAATTGCGAACACACTTGAACGTTCTGTTGTATAGAAACCTATCTACGGTTCTGTTTAACAGAAGCTTTCTTCCGCTGCGAGGTAAAACAAAAAAGCGTTAAAATCCGAAATTTGGATATTAACACTAATTCACCCCCCTCTTAGTGTAACAAATGTCCATGTTTACGTGTTATTACGTACGACCCTCTAGATCTCATGTACGTGTAAATCTATGCACAAATTAAGTTTAATCTGTGATGGAATAATGATTATGAATCATAAACTATTATGAACTAATTATCGTGTAATTCAATATCTTCTTCTTACGAACATCCTGATTGATTCGATTCATCAAACACAATAACCACTTAATCATTGTATTTAATTATCGAAATATAATAAACTTCAACTGGAATGATAAAAATTTTTTCCGTGGAGTATATTAAAAGTCATTAGTATGTCTATCAAATGACCAATTATCAACTCTCTAATCTGAAAGAACAGTGAAATCAAAATAAAATAATTAGTTACTTTTCCTATGTGGTAAAAGTCAAAATTCTATCAAGAAAATATTTTTTTTTCCAACAAACACAACGCAACTACAAAATCTAATTCTAGAATATATATATTTTTATGCCTCAAATATTTTGAATGATTTGGCATTGGTGCAAAACCATGTTATACCCTTTTAGAAAAATATAAATTTGTTCACTTCTCAAGGAGATATTTTAGATAATACTAATTGAAAGATTACAATGTCTTACCGAACATCGAGCTATGTTTGATGCTTACGACTTATAGTAAAATACTCATTTTTTTATTAAAAGATTTCAAAGTTCACATTTTTCAACCCACCTTCTCTGCAATCGTGCCCGGGTATCTATCAGGGCCTAGTTTTGGCGAGGCGTTGCTTTTGCCTTTAATCTCAGTATTATAAATCACTCAACGCGAACTAGTAAAAACGTGACATAATGCATTTTCAAAGTTTTGAACTATGAGAAAGATGGCCCCTCCCCTGCTTCTCGTCCTCCTCATCATCATTCTTGTCTCCCTCGTGCTCTGCCGAACCATGATTTCGCAGCCATTGCACAAACTGAATCCCCTTGCCTGACCTTAAATTGCCACCCGCCGGAGCCGAATCATCATTAATTTCGACAGTTCCCGCAGTCGGATCGCCGATCCAGAGAGCAGACGGATCATTCTCACCCCCCTGATCATTTCCGACCCCGTTCAGACTGCAGCCTGAGCCAATTTCTCCTCCGAAGCTGAACAAGATTTGGACTTTATTCATCAGCTCGGAGTTCTGGTAAACCATCTCAGTCGACCCAAGCTCGACGACCCCGACACCATTCCCGACCGGGATGCAGACCATGGTCTGGAGCCCGAACAACTTACCCTGCTTCGCCCGGTCACAGCCGCACTCATCAAGCCTCTCCGCTCCGGAAAGCCACACCGCACCCGACCCCACGAAGGCCCGCCCGGGGAGCCCCGAACCAGGGGTGAAGCTCTGCGTCATCGATACAAGGAAGAGCCACTCGGTGTCGGTGACCTCATCGTCGATAGCCTCGTCCGACGGCCTCCCAATCAAGGAATTGAGCTCGCGGAGGACCTTCTTCCTGTGCTCCTGCTCGGCGGCGGACCTGACCCCCTTCCCGGCCTTGGGGGAGTTCCCCGATTTCGGATCCCCTCTGTAGTAGCCGTCGCCCCAGCCGAGAAGGGGGCCAAGGGAGTGATCGCAGGAGGACTGCCAGAAGATGGCGTAGGTCCAATTGATGGGGGCAGCGGAGTCGATCAGAGATTGGAGCCTCCGCTGTAGGGTTTCCTGGTTCAAGGTTTTGACGGCTGGGTCAAATGGATTGGGAGCGGAAGCCCCGGGCTGGGGCGGTGGCTGATGCTGATGGGACGGGGTGAAATCCGGGAAGGGAGGCTGGTGGGTGGGCTGGGAGGGAAGGGCGGAGGAGGAGGAGGTGGTGGAGGACCAGAAGGAGGAGAGGTCGGAGGTCATGAAGGCCTCCATCATGGAGGCGTTGTATTCGGACCAAAGATTCATCCTCTTTACTTCTTCTTCTTCTTCTTTTTTTTTTTTGGGATTACACTCGTTGTTTCCTTCTTACTCTCTCTTCTCGCCTTTCCAAAGGAAACTGCTTAAAAAAAAAAACGGAACTGACTTTCGGGGAAAACGAGATTATTACAACTCGGGTTTTGGGTTTCCAACTGTTTCCGTTTTACCCGGAACCTATACACATCCCCCCAGGGATAGGTTCAACTTACAAAAATTTATATCCATAAAAATTTAATATTATAGACATAATTCTCATCATCACGTAATCAAATCGTCTTATGGAATTCCCTCTGCCCGCAGCATGATTTTTTAAAAAATATTATTTAAATTTAATTTAATATACAACACGTTTCCTAAAATGTATTTGTTATATTAAATATGTTTATTAGTTGTTATAATATTTATATTCAACAAAATCCTTTTTATATTCATATCCTTCCGGTGGCCTTCAAAAAAGGAAACACTAAGACTCCCACTTTATTTTACTTAAAAGTAAGTAGAGAGGAAAACCAAAAAACAAGAAGAAAGAAATGAGAAAAACAATTGCGCCTGTGACGGAAGCGGCTAACGGTACGTGATTTACTAAATTCGACCAAAATTTTAGTAATCTTTACTAAAAATCGACTTTTTTTAGTAAAATGATTAGTAAATTACTAAAAAATATTATTAATCGGTCAATAATTTTTCACTGTTTGACGATTCGGAAAGTTACAAAAAAAATTACTAAAATTTTTAGTAACCGGTTACTAAAAAAAGCGGTCTTTTTAGTAATCGATTACTAAAACATTTAGTAAATTACTAAAAAAAATTAATAATCGGTCAATAATTTTTCACTGTTTGACGATTCGGAAAGTTACTAAAAAAATTACTAAACTTTTTAGTAACCGATTACTAAAAAAGACGGCCTTTTTAGTAATCGATTACTAAAAAAAACGTAATTTGACTGTTTTTTTAGTAATCGTTACTAAAATTTCACTATTCAACTTAGTAATTGGTTACCAAAATGACCATTTTTTTAGTAAGCGGTTACTAAAAGGCTCAAAAACTTTTTAGTAACTTTCCGAATCTTCAAACAGTGAAAAATTAGTAACGGTTACTAATTTTTTGTAGTAAAATTTGTAATACTATTATTTTTTCAATGAGATTTTAGTAATGATTTACTAATTTTGAAACCGAAATTAGTAAATTATTGTTTAACAGTAAAGTCGTTAGTAAATTACTAATTTTTTAAAATTTTTTTCGTAATCGTTTACTACTTTGTGAACAAAATTCAGTAAACACTTACTAAATTGTTTAGTGAATTTTGTTCAGAAAGTAGTAAACGATTACGAAAAAAAATTTAAAAATTTAATAATTTACTAACGACTTTACTATGTTAAACAGTAATTTACTAATTTCGGTTACAAAATTAGTAAATCATTACTAGTATTACAAATTTTCCTACAAAAAATTAGTAACCGTTACTAATTTTTCACTGTTTGACGATTCGGAATGTTATTAAAAAAACTACTAAACTTTTTAGTAATCGAGTACTAAAAAAAACGTTCAGTTTAGTAACCGATTACTAAAGTTCAACAGTGATATTTTAGTAACCATTACTAAAAAAAAGTAAAATCTCCGTTTTTTTAGTAATCGGTTACTAAACTCACCGTTCTTTTTAGTAATCGGTTACTAAACTAACCGTTCTTTTTAGTAATCGGTTACTAAAAAGTTTAGTAATTTTTTTAGTAACTTTCCGAATATTCAAACTGTGAAAAATTAGTAACCGATTATTAATTTTTTTTTTAGTAATTTACTAATCATTTTACTAAAAAAAAGTCGCTTTTTAGTAAACATTACTAAAATTTTTGTCGAAATTTAGTAAAGCACGTAACGGTTACGTGCACGTATCGTTAGCCGCTTCCGTTTTGATCCTTCTCTCGAGTGTGTACTTGGAAGAAGTGAGGAGCCCATTTGGGATCAATACTGTTAAAAAGCCTTGATGGAATTGTGGGCAGTGGAGGAGAAGGGAGAGATGCTGTTTGTAATAGGATTGTTCCTAGTTGTCCATAGCAAAATGGGCCTGTTTTATTTTCATGAATACACCCCTCAATGATTTCTTTATTGAGGTTTGCCCGAATGTATCGTTCGTTTTTAAAAAAGTTTACTAAAAACCGTTCGAGTTTTCAAAATTACGTCAATACCGTCAATGGGGCACGTTTCGAACAATAAAGAGGGCGGGTTTTCCTAACACTTTAAAAAAAAAAAGAGGGTTTCGGCCTGCCTTCCGTGTAAAATGGCATAGGCGGGTTCTTAAAACCCGCCCCTCCAACAATTAAAAAAAATAGAGCGATCCGAGACGCATTTTTAAAAAACGCGCCCCATCGACGGTATTGAGGTAATTTACGTGACTCGGACCGTTTTTTGTAATTTTTTTTATAAATAAACCGTACATCCGTACCTCTTTCTTTCGTACCCATGAAGCGATCAATCTCCCCCCCATCCATCAAAGCAGAGGCTACAAAGACACCCACATCATCCTCGAACCCCAAGACAGGGCATCTCATCACTTCCCCACCTCATCCTAGGTACTTTCCAACACTACCCAGCACTCGCGTGACATGTCTTCGACCATGTCCCCGGCTTTCACTACCTGCGTCTTCGACATGGGTGATCACGACACCCGGCTACTGACTGTGGCGGTCGAGCCCCCGAAGCCACTCCTGATTGCCTCCCCTTGCGAAACCGGGGAGTACCCGGTACTCCTCTTTCTCCACGGTTACCTCCTCTACAACAGATTCTACTCCCAGCTCATCCGGCACGTGGCATCCCATGGCTTCGTCGTCGTTGCCCCTCAGGTCAGTCCGCACGGCCGTGGCCGATCCAATCGGTCGTTGACTGATGGTGCTTTAGGCTGATTGGTTATCCTCGTTGTCGATGGGTTTGGATCTTTGTGGTTCAATTGGGGATGGTGGTGTGGACATGAGGGTGTGAACTTTAGGACATTGTTTTTGGACATTAGTATCGTTGATCAGTCGTTACATTAGTCGATGTCTTCCTTAAATGCCTCTTTGATCGTGTCCCTTCCTTACAGTTGTACACAATTGCTTGCCTCGACTGCACCCTGGAGATCAATTCCGCGGCCGAACTCACGATCTGGCTCATGGAAGGACTTCCCCCCCTCCTGCCTCCCAATGTTAGACCAAACCTGTCGAAGCTGGTGATATCCGGCCACAGCCGTGGCGGGAAGGCTGCATTTGCCCTGGCCCTCGGGAAATGTTCCTCCAAATCGTTGCCATTCTCGGCCTTGATAGGGATAGACCCAGTCGACGGCATGGACAAGGGGTGTCGAACGTCGCCGGCCATCCTGACTTATGTCCCGGGATCGTTCGATATCGGGATGCCCACAATGGTCGTCGGTTCAGGGCTAGGGGAGGTGAGGATGAACCTGTTGTTCCCACCGTGCGCTCCGAGGGGAGTGAACCACGAGGACTTCTTCCGGGAGTGCCGCGCCCCGGCATGCTACTTGGTGGCAAAGGGATACGGGCACATGGACATGCTGGATGACGAGACCGATGGGATGAGGGGGAAGGCAACGTACTGCTTTTGCAAGAACGGGGACAGGAGGGAACCGATGAGGAGGTTCGTCGGGGGAGCGGTGGTGGCGTTCCTGAGGGCGTACTTAGGAGGGGACGACAGGGACATGGCTGCGATCCGGGAGGGATGTGCGGAGGTTCCTTTGGAAATCCAAAAGGCCGAGTTCCTCCCGTAGATGAAGAAAGGATGATGAGCCACAACCATGGCGTATTTCGTTTCGTTTGACTTGGTTAACAAAATAAATACGATCAGTACGTGACAAGCTTTTTGGATTAGCTGCCTGTCTGTATGCTTATCTACTGTCATTTTGATGCCTCAGACACTCACTCTTCTACAACTCTCTACTCTTCCCTTACCCCATCCTTTTTTTTTGGGTTCTTACCAATTAAAAATAGACAACATGGGAGAACAAAAAAATCCTAACGAGAAAGAAGAAGGATAATCTCACAATATGATTTTGGTTGTTACTTTATGATAACTGGGGGATCAAAGCTCAAGGCATGTAGGGCTTCCCCCCGCGTTTGCATCGCCCTGCCTCCGGGTAGTACTCCGTCGCACGTGAACCGCCACGCACGGCGAGCACCTCCCGCACTTCCACCTGCATGACGGTGGCCACGACCCAGGCCCACCCATTCCCTGCTCCCACCTCGTTATCGTTCTCCCCTCTACACAATAAAACAATCATCATCCGTCACACTGCACGAGATCGCTTAACCCCCAAGCGAAACCACGTCCTAATTGAACTCCCCCCACCTCAGATCATTTCGTACCTAATTGTACATATGCGGATGCGGCGACGAGGAGCAGAGATCAGGATGTGCGGCAGAAGGCGAGGGAGTTCATGGATCCAATGTATTCTTTAATATCCGGACAAGCTTTTCTTAAAAAGGACTGGGTGTTGGGCAACAGGAGTTCAGTTTGTTCGGTGATTTCGAGGTTGTAAGAATGTGAGGCCGTATGGAAGCGGCTAACGGTACGTGCACGTAACCGTTACGTGCTTTACTAAATTTCGATAAAAATTTTAGTAATGTTTACTAAAAATCGACTTTTTTTAGTAAAATGATTAGTAAATTACTAAAAAAATTAGTAATCGGTTACTAATTTTTCACTGTTTGAATATTCAGAAAGTTACTAAAAAAATACTAAACTTCTTAGTAACCGATTACTAAAAAGAACGGTCAGTTTAGTAACCGATTACTAAAAAACAGTGGTTTTACTGTTTTTTTAGTAATGGTTACTAAAATTTCACTGTTGAACTTTAGTAATCGGTTACTAAACTAAACGTTTTTTTTAGTACTCGTTTACTAAAAAGTTTAGTAGTTTTTTTTAGTAACATTCCAAATCGTCAAACAGTGAAAAATTAGTAACGGTTACTAATTTTTTGTAGGAAAATTTGTAATACTAGTAATGATTTTAGTAATGATTTACTAATTTTGTAACCGAAATTAGTAAATTACTGTTTCACATAGTAAAGTCTTTAGTAAATTACTAAATTTTTAAATTTTTTCGTAATCATTTACTACTTTCTGAACAAAATTCAGTAAACAGTTTAGTAAGTGTTTACTAAATTTTGTTCAAAAATTAGTAAACGATTACGAAAAAAATTTTAGAATTTAGTAATTTACTAACGACTTTACTATGTTAAAAAGTAATTTACTAAGTTCGGTTCCAAAATTAGTAAATCATTACTAAAATCTAACTGGAAAATTAGTACTATTACAAATTTTACAACAAAAAATTAGTAACCGTTGCAATGTTTCACTGTTTGATGATTCGAAAAGTTACTAAAAAATTTTTGAACTTTTTAGTAACCGCTTACTAAAAAAACGGTCATTGTAGTAACCAATTACTAAGTTGAACAATGAAATTTTAGTAACGATTACTAAAAAAAACAGTAAAATTACAGTTTTTTTAGTAATCGATTACTAAAAAGACCGCTTTTTTAGTAATCGGTAAATAAAAAGTTTAGTAATTTTTTTAGTGACTTTCCAAATCGTCAAACAGTGAAAAATTAGTAACCGATTACTAATTTTTTTAGTAATTTACTAAATTTTTAGTAATCGATTACTAAAAAGACCGTTTTTTTTAATAATCGGTTACTAAAAATTTTAGTAATTTTTTTTAGTAACGTTCCGAATCGTCAAACAACGAAAAATTAGTAACCGATTACTAATATATTTTAGTAATTTACTAATCATTTTACTAAAAAAAGTCGATTTTTAGTAAAGATTACTAAAATTTTGGTCGAATTTAGTAAAATACGTAACGATTACGTGCACGTAACTTTAGCCGCTTCCGAGGGGTATATATTTATTTATTTTTCTTTCTCTTGCATGAAACAGACAAAGTAGACAGGGGTTGGGGGTGGGGGGAAGTCACAGGCTGCCTTTGTTTTCCCGTAATTGCATGGGAAAAGAAACACAAGGTAAAGTCTGCTCTGAATCTGGAAATGTATAATGTTATTTCGTCCAGGGATGCCAGACGCCTCACCCGCCCTGGCTTTTCCTTGAACTCGAAGACTTTGTACCGAACCCTGCAGTCCGGGAGTTGTGACTGAGCCCCGATGCTCCATTCACACGTGATTCTCGCCAAGTAAACCGCCCATCTGATGCGGCTATCACCGTCGTAAATGTCAAGGGAGTCGCTGCAAGCACCATGGGAGTAGAATGAGTACCGATGGAGGTAATAATCGTAACCTCGGGAGCTCACGCCAGCGGCAAGTTCTTCCAGCACCCTGTCTTTGGCAATCAGCATCGCCAGGGTTGTGAATCTGTTCCCAGTTGCATGAAATGTTCACAGAGGTGGGAATCTGATTCGTTCCATCCGCCATGAGATCAGACTTGCAGAAGAGGATACAGATCAGAAGGACAACCGGAACACTCCCCGTATCTTCCATGGATGATGGCCTTGTGCTGCTCTCCTTTGCCACAGTACTCATATACAGTGAAGATCAATATATTTGACGCCCGCCTCATTAAGAAAAAAAAAACAGAAGACGAAAACAATGTTTACAATGTAGCTTTTCTACTCGTTAGCGGGCAAGCAATTCTAGTTATGATCGAACTTCGTGGAGCCCTTCGGGTTGGCAGGACAATACTCCCTATTCTAAAGAGGCTATGGCCATGGTCTATGCCGCGGAATCGTCGCATAAGTTTTGGCAATCAATTTTATGATGAATGCTTTCGTTATTTCGTTCAACTATGCAAGGCTCGACTGTATCGTCCTGGGGCAACTCTACACGAACGAGGGGAGTAATAAATAAAGAGAATAGATGGGAGACAATATTTTGGTCAAGCACGGCAGCCATCAATCAATGCCAGACGAATACAAAACCCATTATTTAGGGAAGGGATGCTGTTTTTATTTTTAGGAATAATTAGTGCAGCAGGAGGAGGAGGAGCAATAAAGAAGAAATGAACAAAGGCAAATGCAATTTAAAAAGACATCCTGTTCAACATTATGAGCGAATGAGATTATTGCTGCTGCTGCTGCTTGCTTTTATTTTAGTTTTAGTGTGTGGATGAAGATATAAATGAGGTGGCAATCACGTGTGCGTGTGTGTGTGTTGGGGTGGGGTGAGACAGACACGTTGCCAAACGAACGCATCATAATATTTATTAATGTTTCATAATAGGAATTGTGTTTTTATCCTTCTCTCGAGTGTGTACTGGGAAGAAGTGAGGAGCCTTTTGACTAATTTGAGTAATGTTTACTAAAAATCGACTTTTTTTTATTAAAATGATTAGTAAATTACTAAAAAAAATTAGTAATCGGTTACTAATTTTTAACTCTCTGACGATTCGAAAAGTTACTAAAAAAAATTACTAAACCTTTTATTAACTAAAAAATTTAGTAAATTACTAAAAAAAATTAGTAATCGGTTACTAATTTTTCACTCTTTGACGATTCGAAAAGTTACTAAAAAAATTACTAAACTTTTTAGTAACCGATTACTAAAAAAACGGTCTTTTTAGTAATCGATTACTAAAAAAAGGTAATTTTACTGTTTTTTTTAGTAATCGTTACTAAAATTTCGCTGTTCAACTTAGTAATCGGTTACTAAAAAGACTGTTGTTTTTAGTAAGCGGTTACTAAAAAGTTCAAAAATTTTTTAGTAACTTTCCGAATTATCAAACAGTGAAAAATTAGTAACGGTTACAAATTTTTTTGTAGTAAAATTTGTAATACTACTAATTTTCCAGTGAGATTTTAGTAATGATTTACTAATTTTGGAATCGAAATTAGTAAATTACTGTTTAACATAGTAAAGTCGTTAGAAAATTACTAAATTTTTAAATTTTTTTTTGTAACCGTTTACTACTTTTTGAACAAAATTTAGTAAACACTTACTAAACTGTTTACTGAATTTTGTTCAGAAAGTAGTAAACGATTATGAAAAAAATTAAAAAATTTAGTAATTTACTAACGACTTTACTATGTGAAACAGTAATTTACTAATTTCGGTTACAAAATTAGTAAATCATTACTAAAATCATTACTAGTATTACAAATTTTCCTACAAAAAATTAGTAACCGTTACTAATTTTTCACTGTTTGACGATTCGGAAAGTTACTAAAAAAAATTACTAAACTTTTTAGTAACCGAGTACTAAAAAAAACGTTCAGTTTAGTAACCGATTACTGAAGTTCAACAGTAAAATTTTAGTAAACATTACTAAAAAAAACAGTAAAATCACCGTTTTTTTAGTAATCGGTTACTAAACTGACCGTTTTCTTTAGTAATCGGTTAATAAAAAGTTTAGTAATTTTTTTTAGTAACTTTCCGAATATTCAAATAGTGAAAAATTAGTAACCGATTACTAATTTTTTTTTAGTAATTTACTAATCATTTTACTAAAAAAAGTCGATTTTTAGTAAACATTACTAAAAATTTTGTCGAAATTTAGTAAAGCACGTAACGATTACGTGCACGTACCGTTAGCCGCTTCCCGCCCGTTACAATAAAAGAAATGCTGAACTCCACGATAAATCGAGTCTCGTGTCATTTTTATTGAACTTCACGAACAGTCAGTTAGGTCCAAATACTTACTACTCGACGTGTCCACAACACTTGCTTTGACCAGGGCCATCTTCCGGACATTACCACCCAGAAGAGGAGCAAAGTATTGAACGATGCACGTAGGGATTATATTATGTTATAGCCCTTTTAACCTCGTGCTTTGTGTGTGTGTGTGGGTGGGGGATTAAGTCAAGCTGTTAGCTGAGGAAAGTAGTAAGCAAATCAATCATTGATAGAAGACGTGGGTTTAATCGCCTGGGATAGAAAAGAGACGAATCGCGTGGGTTTGGAAAAAAATGTCACAATGTTTTTCCCAGACCCCCGACTTCATCGAACGAACAAGGCTCCGGTAGAAAAATGAATGACCACGATTGATAGTATCAAGGGCAACAAAGATTAACCCTTTTGCCATTTTCCCCTTGTCGGGTTTTTAATACCATCCCCAGTAGAACATAACAAAAGGGGGTTTACTTTACTTGGGGAGAATGAATGAATTCATGAAAGAAACAGGAGATGGATGATCGATCAATTGATATAAGAAAAGGAATCCCCACACACCCACCACACCAAACGATTGATTGATAATGATAATGATGCCATGTCTGGAGAGACGAGGAGTGACCACAAAGTCAATTAAGGGGGGCTTGATTTCACACCCCCTTTTTCTTTTTTAATTTCTTTATTGAACAAAATTGTTAGAAAGAAAGTAATAATATCATTGGGTTTTGGGATTATCAAGATTTAAGAGTGAGTGAGTGAGTGCGTGTGGGTAGGGTGAAAACAACGTTCCATTTTGTTTTTTATTTTATTTTTTTTGCTTTCTCTAAAAAAATAAAATAAAATTTGGACAACAACAACAACACATGGTTGTCCTTCATTTGGACAACAGTTTCTATCTCCTTCAACGAAGACAGCCCCCCCCCCCCCCCCCCCCCCCCCCAAACACCGGGCAGGCTTTTTGACTAACCCACGCCCCGCATGCGATGTGTCCTCTATAACCAAAGGACAAAAAAAAAAGAAAAGGAAAAATCATTTTTGTTTTTTTACCTCAACAAGAGTATGGAATTTAGGGAAGCGGCTAACGGTACGTGCACGTAACGATTATGTAGTTTACTGATTACTATTAAATCGTTACGTGCACGTACCGTTAGCCGCTTTCTAGAATTTAGCGACAACCATCGAAGAACATCAACTGGCAACAACATCAACGATGCTGGAATTGGAAGCGAGGAGGTGAGTGTGAGAGGGTGCTTTGATTGATACGACCAAAATTTCATGGCCTTGATTTTACTAATAATAATAAAAGCGACCAACCATCATAAAATACGCGAATAATTGCGAGAAAAAGTTACGAAAAGAGAGAGAGATTGGTGAATTTTGGCAAGCACAAAAAACGTGTCCTCCTCCTCCTCCATGCAACTACGTGAACTAATCGTACGACATTGTTGTGAAATTAATGTGAGATTGACGTCATAAATAAATGGTTTGTTCTCTCCTTAAATATATTTTTTTTTAAGGAGGGAAAGAGCTCTTGTTGATGGCGTCTCCCAAGCTGCACGTGAAATCACAGGCCACGGGCGAGAGGGGTGAGGCCATCACACGACAAACCACTCCTCTAAAATATATAGAAAAAGGAAGGAAAATTATGAGAAGAAGACAAAAACAAAAGCAAACGACTATTAATCAATTGGCCGACACTTCTTCTCTTTGGCCTATTACTTATATTGAAAGGCGGATCGTATTCGTATCGATCTATCTCTCGCACCCACCTTTCTTTCGATTTTGAGGCACTTGGAGGGGGCTTAGTCCTAGAAACCCCCACCCACCATCCCCTTATCATCCTGTTTTGGGTGGGACATGAGAATCCCCCCCCAACCCCCCCACCAGACAAGCCCATCTTCAACTTGGTCTTGGTACTTGTGGCCCCATTAGGAGCCATAAGAGCCCATGGACCAATTCCCCCCCCCCCCCCCCACTCCTATTTTGTCACAATCTACATTCTGTGAGGGTCGTTTGGCGAGGACGGTACCCAAGTAGGGTTAGTTTTAAAAAAAAGAGGTCAAATACGTGTTGACACTATAGAATATTTTGGGCCTATGATAAGCCCATAAAGCGATTCTAAGTCTACGGCCCATGGAAAGATAAAGGCTTGAGCTAAAGTATTTGGCCCGTCGACATACACTCTGCACACGATCTTATTAAAAGATCTTTAAAAGAAACAGACCCCGAAATCCCAGGAAAGAAGTAGAGATCGAGCCACGATTTAAGGGATCATTCTGAGAACGTGTGAGGCGTGCAGAGTACGTTAAACCTTGCAAGATTCAGTATAAAAGGAGAGAAGTTCTGTATTGCTCGTCACCTTTAGGATTTATTAGATACCTTGGCCTGGGTATTTTGGGTCATCACCTCCAACACCAGAGTGAGCAACCGTAGCTCCGGTGAACAATCTTCCGCCAGCACTTCCACCGTCCCGGCGAGCAACCGTAACCGAGGCAACAACCTTCCGCCAGCACTTCCACCGTCCCGACGAGCAACCGTAACCGAGGCAACAACAATCCCGCCAGCACTACCACCGTCAGGACGAGCAACCGTAGTCCCGACAACCATCCTCCGCCTGCACTTCCATCACCAGGGTTTTCAACCGAAACCTTGGCATCCATATCCGACGGTACCTTCGGCCACCATCCGTCCATCAAGCATCCAGTAATCAGACTCCACCTTCCGGGTACACGAGTCTACAGCGCACTGTAGCAAGTCTACGACGTCAGCAGCGGGTTTACGACGTCAGCAGCGAGTCTACGACGTCAGCAGCGAGTCTACAACATCTTCATCCTCCGCGCCGTCGCTTTTCCGTTCATTTTTATGGCTATAAGCTTTTGATTTCTCTTACGAAACGTCGAATTTGTAACAATCATTTATTTTAATCATTGAAATTCATCTTTCTGGCGACCACATACATATCCCTGTGAGTCCAATTGCCAAATATTTCCGACGTGTTCCGTTTTCTACGCGAACAATACGATAATAATTTGAGAATAGTGGATTTATAAGTCACTAAATTGCGGTTTTAGACAGTCACCTAAAAGTCCTCTTTTGGCTTAACGTAAAATACTGTTTTATGTCTGGCGTCTTTACGGAAACATGTAAAGTCGAATTGATCAAGGGGGACTGTGTAAGTAGGAATATTCAGAAGGGTGTGTGATACGCAGCAGTGGGATGGGGCCTTGGGGCCTAGTAGTCGGATCATGGGAGTTGGACTTTGTTAAGTGTAAGGGCCGAGTAGTAAGCAGCCCAGGTAGGAAATGTAAAACGATGTCGTGGGGTTGGTTGTGATGGTTGGGGGGAAAAAGCGTGCAGGTTGTTAGCGTTCCTCAAATAGGACAGAAGGGGAAGGAGAGGAGGAGGTTTTTTAGTTTTTCTGGAGGTTGTTACGGGGAAAGGAGGAGAGAAGGTTGTTGGCCGGGGCTATCGGAAAATGACTGACGTTTCTATTTCCCTTTTCTGAATACAATCGGAAGGTTGTCTTGCACCAAGGGTATCAGAGCAGGGCAACTCTGGCTACCATGGTGGAGACGCGGTGGCTCGAGTTGAAGAAAGAACAGGATGCTACAAACACGATGGTGGGAGGCTTGGTTGATCGACTGGAGCTCATTACGCAGCAGATGAAAGATATGCAGGTACAATCTGAGGGGAAATGGGAGGTTATGCAGAGTAGTCTGTTAGCTTTGGGTAACTCGATTCAGGAGATGAAGCGTGGGGAGTTGAGGGTGGAGGTAACCAGAGCTGAAGCTGCACTGGCTAAGAGGAAAGAAGATAATGAATCGGTTGATAGGATTGCAGCCAACTATTCTCTTCCTAAAATTGAATTCCCGGATTTTGACGGGAACAACTTGGATGATTGGTTATATAAGTGTAATCGATACTTTGAACTGGAAAGGACACCTGAGGATGCGAAAGTTAAATTAGCTTCCTTATATATGTACGGAGGCGCTTTACAGTGGCACTATACTTTTTTGAGGAATCGTCCAGTCGGAGAACTTCTGGGATGGACAGAATATGTTGCGGCTGTGACTAAGAGATTTGGCAGGGAAGTGTTTGAGGACCCTATGGGGCGTATGAAGAATCTTAAGCAGGAGGGGGTGTTGAGCAACTTATACGTGTATATGGAGGAGTTTGATAGCTGTTTGAGGAAGGTTCTCGAGCGAATTGAGTTGCCGGTGGATTTCCAAATCAGTTTGTTTATTAATGGGCTGCGAGAAGAATACAGGAACACTTTGTGGTTGCTTCGGCCAACTGACTTGTTATCTGCACAAGCTAGCGCAAGACTTCTTACAAGGGATGTTCCCCCTGATTCTGGAAGTGCAGGGCTGGCACGGCTGAATAGACCGATTAATAGAGGATTGGTCTCTTATCAGGGAACAACAAACACTTATAATCGAGGTAAGGAGCCAGTTGTTACCAAGATTGCTTCATCAGGAGGTAACATTGTTCCCAAGGCAGCGCTAATGCCAGGTGGTAGGAGGAGGCTAACGCAGGAAGAGATCGCAGAAAGAAGATTAAAAGGATTATGTTTTGGATGTAACGAGCCTTTTAGTAGAGAACATAAGTGTGCACGGCGACAATTCTTTTCTCTTATAGTGGATGAGGGCGATGATGAAATTGTTGATGAAGAAGAAAGGAAAAGTAGATATGAGGATGACAGGGGTGAGGAATTTAAAGTCACTCTCCATGCACTAAACGGAGAGATAGGGGATTCTAGTATACAAACGATGAAGTTGACTGGGAGTTATAAGAAAAAGACGCTACACATCCTCATTGATTCGGGAAGCACTCATAATTTCGTGGATGCTAGTGTTTTTAAGGAATTAGGAGTAAGTATCACTCCCATCAAGCCTATACGGGTGATGGTAGCTGATGGCCGCACTCTATTAAGCAACAAACTCCTGCGGCAGTTCACTTGGAATATGCAGGGGCAAGTGTTCGAAGCAGACTTTTATGTTATACCCTTGGTGGGTTGTGAGATGGTGTTGGGAGTCAAATGGTTGTCTCAGTTAGGAGATATTGTGTGGAATTTTAAGTGGCGCACTATGAAATTTCAGCAGGCACAACAGGAAGTTATCTTGAGAGGAATAGGAGCGGCCACAGGGAAGAAACTTTTGACTGTTGCTGAGAAAGGTGTTATACCCAAGGGAAATATGCATCAGTTGGTTGTTGTGTGTGTGCAGGCAATATCAGATGCCACACCGCCAACCTCCTTGTGCCAGTTAGAAGCAGAGGAAGTTCTACACCCTGATATTGCTCAGGTTCTGGAAGAGTTCTCCAGGTTGTTCATGGAACCCAAGAGTCTACCACCCTTTCGAGGTCATGATCATTCTATCACACTTAAGGAAGGCGTTCAAGGTATTAATGTGCGTCCGTACAAACATTCCTCTTCCCAAAAGGATGTCATTGAGCAAATGGTGCAGGAGTTATTGGACAATGGTATTATTCAGCCCAGCAGGAGTTCTTTCGCTTCGCCGGTTGTTTTGGTGAAAAAGAAAGATGGTACTTGGCGGATGTGCATTGATTACCGTCAACTCAATCAACATACGCTGAAGGATAAGTATCCAATTCCCATAATAGAGGAATTATTGGACGAATTGCATGGCTCCACCATCTTCTCCAAGATTGATTTGCGTTCGGGGTATCATCAAATTCGAATGTTGCCTGCAGATGTGCATAAGACGGCGTTTCGCACTCACGACGGGCATTACGAATTTCTGGTTATGCCATTCGGGCTCACCAATGCGCCGTCAACGTTCCAAAGTCTGATGAATGCTATCTTCCGACCTCACCTCAGAAAGTATGTATTGGTGTTTTTCGACGACATCCTGGTTTACAGTAAAACCAGAGTGGAACATATTTCTCATCTTCGTCAGGTTTTTTCTATACTAGATCAGCACACCTTGTTTGCTAAACGTTCTAAATGTTCTTTTGGAAGTCCTAGCGTGGAGTATCTTGGGCATTATATTGACAAAGAGGGGGTTTCGACTGATCCGAAAAAAATTCAGGCTGTCAAAGAGTGGCCTATTCCCAGAAATGTCAAACAGTTGAGGGGGTTCTTGGGGTTGAGTGGCTATTACAGACGATTTGTCAAGGGCTATGGGGTAATCTGCAGACCCCTTACGAATTTGCTCAAGAAGGACGCCTTTCATTGGACCCCTGCAGCTCAAGAAGCATTCGACCAACTTAAGCTGCTCCTGACTTCTGCTCCTACGCTTGCTCTACCCGACTTCTCTGTGGAATTTGTGGTCGAAACAGATGCGTGCGACACAGGCATTGGTGCTGTCCTTATGCAACAGCAGCATCCGATAGCCTATATCAGCAAGGCTCTCTCTCTTAAACATCAGGGATTGTCCATCTATGAGAAGGAATTGTATTCTATCGTTTATGCAGTCTCTAAATGGCACCACTACCTTTCTGGCCGACACTTCCTTATCAAAAGTGATCATAGAAGTTTGAAGTTTTTATTGGAGCAACGTCTACATACGGACAGTCAATTCAAATGGTTGTCCAAGCTTATGGGGTACGATTACGAAATCGTCTACAAGAAAGGGAGGGACAATGTTGCTGCCGATGCTTTATCTAGGGTGCCCGGATCTGAATTACTGGCTCTTGCTATTCAGGATCAGCAACCTACGTTGTTGGATGATATCAAGCGAACATGGGAGACTGATCTTTTCTTACAGGAGAAAATTAAGGCTTTACAAACTGATCCCTCATCGTGTGTGCCGTATGCTTGGCACCAAGGCTTGCTTAAAAGAGGCACTAAGCTAGTGGTTGGAAATGATGCTGAGGTAAGGAAAAAGATTATCTCTACCTTTCATGGTAGTGCAGTTGGGGGCCATTCCGGCGTATTGGCTACGGTTAAGAAGGTGGCTGGGCTGTTCCATTGGAGGGGATTGGAAAAAGATGTCAGGAACTACATCCGTACATGTGATGTGTGTTTAAGGTGCAAGTATGACACAGCCGCTTCGCCAGGCCTATTGCAGCCGTTACCTATTCCGGAGGGAGTGTGGCAGCACATTTCGATGGACTTCATTGATGGCCTACCCAAATCTCAAGGGCGGGATGTCATCTTTGTCGTGGTGGATCGACTGACTAAGTATAGTCACTTTATGGGGCTTACTCATCCTTATACAGCAAGTTCGGTGGCTCAAGTTTTTTTGGAGGGTGTGTTCAAGTTACATGGGATGCCGTTAACTATTGTCAGTGATCGAGATTCTGTGTTCCTGAGTCGATTCTGGCAAGATCTCTTCAAACTACAGGGTGTGGAGCTTCACCTATCTTCAGCTTATCACCCCCAAACGGATGGCCAAACCGAAGTCGTTAATCGATGCTTGGAGACGTATCTTAGGTGTATGGTGGGTGACTCTCCTAAGCAATGGTTTAAGTGGCTGCCTCTCGCCGAATGGTGGTACAACAGCTCCTACCATTCAGCCATTCGCACCACTCCGTTTGAAGCATTATACGGGTATCCACCTCCCATCCATGTTCCTTACATTCCTAATGATGTTACGGTGGCTGCAGTTGACCAGGAACTGCGAAATCGAGATTCTATGCTACAAGTTCTTCGCTTTAACTTGGCTAGAGCACAACATCGGATGAAACAACTTGCTGACAAACACAGATCGGAGCGAGAATTCCAAATTGGCGATCTGGTATTTGTCAAATTGCAGGCTTATAAGCAGCAAAGTGTGGCCAAGCGACAGTCTCACAAGTTATCTCCTCTGTATTATGGCCCCTATAAGATCGTCGACAAGGTGGGTAAAGCTGCTTATAAACTGGCGCTGCCTGCAGGATCCGCAATCCATCCGACCTTCCATGTTTCCAAATTGAGGGGTGGCGTCTCTGATATCTCGAGAGTGTCCTCCGTGCTTCCAGCATTTTGCTCATCTGCTCCTGCTGTTCCCCTGGCCATTTTAGCTCGTCGGATGGTTAAGCGTGGTTCCAGAGCGGCAACACAGGTCCTTGTTCAATGGGCGGACTGCCCACCGGAGGAAGCCACGTGGGAATTCCTGCATGAACTGGAGAAACGATTTCCTGGCTGCACACTTGAGGACAAGTGTGTTTTGGGAGGGCAGGCTTGATACGCAGCAGTGGGATGGGGCCTTGGGGCCTAGTAGTCGGATCATGGGAGTTGGACTTTGTTAAGTGTAAGGGCCGAGTAGTAAGCAGCCCAGGTAGGAAATGTAAAACGATGTCGTGGGGTTGGTTGTGATGGTTGGGGGGAAAAAGCGTGCAGGTTGTTAGCGTTCCTCAAATAGGACAGAAGGGGAAGGAGAGGAGGAGGTTTTTTAGTTTTTCTGGAGGTTGTTACGGGGAAAGGAGGAGAGAAGGTTGTTGGCCGGGGCTATCGGAAAATGACTGACGTTTCTATTTCCCTTTTCTGAATACAATCGGAAGGTTGTCTTGCACCAGTGTGGTATCGTTGAACTGAAGTCGATCGTGCGGGGAGGGAATATGTCTGTTCTGATCTTCCCTTTTGCTTTGGGGGGGTGTTGTTGTGACCCATCAATCCATTTCCCCCTTTCACAAAACAATACTTTATAACAAACCACGAGTTAGGTTTGGCTCCACCTTGCCTTTCTTTCTTCTTTCTTTTCCTTACCCCCCCCCCCCCTCCCCCTCGCAATAACAAACCGAAGCTTTATTATTTGTCGTTGCTTTCTTTGCTTTTGTATAGTAGTGGTTTTGGGGATCATTCCTCATTATTTGGTCTACATGTTTTTGTTGGGTTTTGAAAATTGATAAGCACCAAACCCATCTCCACACCCCCCCCCCCCCCAACCCACTAATACCGATTCCTTCTTTTAGTTATTCGCTGCGATCCTGCGGAGACTCCCAATTCTAAGTTTAGAGAACGAACTTAATGTGTCTCGTCTTACGAGGGATATTGACTGTCTCCCTCGCCTTATACTCTCTCGCTCAAGTCATTATATAATCAAGTGGGTACTTGTTATTGGGAACTTTTTATCCTCCCCCCCTCCCCATGAAATCAAATTTTCTCAAAGCCTCTGACCAAGTATCTCTCGTCCCCGAGAACTTAAGTTTGATGACCCAAAATAAGTACAAGACCAGAAGGAAAAAAGAAAGGAAAAAGTTGGAACTCCATAATCATGACATTGACTCGGAGTAGACTAAAAACATGTCCTTAACCTCGAACTTATTTTGGCTTGACACAAATACATGCATGCTAACTAAAACAGCAGCCTTTTAGAGAGACTTGTTTTGAGTACTAATAATCCATCTCGATATAAATTTGGCCCTTTTTCAAGGCATACGGGTCATTCCTCCTCTATCTAGAACAGCTCTATCGCCATGTTTCTTATTCAAACCCCATTCCATTGATATTACAGTAGTCTAGCAATCGGGGCATACGGGTCATTCCTCCTCTGGTTGCTTTCTTTGTTTGAAAGGGTCAAGGTAACTTCATCTGACTTCACTGTAATAGACTAATTATTGTTTTCCCCCATTTGGGATTATTACACATGATGTGTAAAGGTGACAATGAGGTATTGGCATTATTAAATAATTCCGACAGATCCATTTAAAAATAAAACATTTTTTTAAAATACAAGACGGACGAAAGAAGAGAGCAACAGCAAACACTAACTCGGTTTAAGCACTCTTTGAACTCGTCTGACAGGTTAAATGATGATTAGAACATGTCCAAGAAAAAGTTCACAAGACAAATAACACGGTCGAACTCCCCAGTTGGACCATCCGTTGGATAGGTTCATGTCCCCCGTCGCGTTGCTTCTTGGGTGGTGGTTAGTGCAATGCCTTAATGGACACAACATCTTCATCGTGTGCGAAGAAAGCCATTGAAATATAATCCACACATGGTTGTGCACTTAATCGTCGATGTCTGACATGGATGAAAGTTTGTGGAAGTTCTAGGTTTAGTCCACTTAAAAAGAAGGCTACTGTACTCTACAAAGTGGGATACACCAACAGGTTGATGCGGAAGATGTCACGCCGCATCTGACATGTATATAATCAATCCACTAAGGGGTTAGAAAAATCCTCAATAAATTATTTTATTAAAAAAACTAATCGAAGAAAGTTGCCCTTTTATAAAATAAAATAAAAACAAATTAATCGAAAAAATAAAAATGCAAAAGAAGGAAAACGGGACGGGAGACTGTTACACTAAGAGGGGGGTGAATTAGTGTTAATCACCAAATTCGGATTTTAACACCTTTTCGTTTTACCCCGCAGCGGAAGGAAGCTTCTGTTAAACACAGCTTGTAAGTTTCTGTAAAACAGAACGTTCGAATGTGCTCGCAATTTGTTTGATGGACACAAGGATTTTTATAGTGGTTCAGCAAATTGCTTACGTCCACTCTTCACCCATATATTTGGATGGTTTCCACTCAAATGTATCTCAGTACAAATTACACAAATGATAGCAACTAAGAACAGTCCCGAAGGTTCTGTACAATAGAGGCTTGAGTGGCAGAGCACAGACCAAAAGGTTCTGTACCATAGAGGCTTGTTACGAAGCACAAACCCGAAGGTTCTGTACTATAGTAACTTAGGCTCAATACAGACCAGAAGGTTCTGTGTCGAAGAAGGTAAGGCACAATACAGACCAGAAGGTTCTGTATTGAATATGTTAACCTTCTATAGCATAGATCAAGAGATTCTGTACTAGAAGCGTCAACCTTCTATAGAACAGATCCGAGGATTCTGTATCACAGAAGGTATAGCACAGACCGTAAGATTCTGTACCAAGAATGTCAATCCACAACAGAAGGTTCTGTATAGGAAATGACTTAATTGTAAAGCACAGATCTGAAAGATTCTGTACTAAGAGTTGTCGACCTTCTACTGAACAGACCGTAAGGTTCTGTAGCAAAAGTGACAATGAAAATGTATGCACAGACCCGTAGGGTTCTGTACTACAGAGAGTTGTACAGATCCGAAGATTCTGCACTACAGGAGGTTGCATGCTTTAACGTGACTAACAAAGTAGCAAATGCGCGATCCCTCAAGGATAACGACTTCGTGGCGTACCCCACGCGAGTGCGTAGCGAACCCTACGCAAGCAGACAACGTTCCCTTTGTCTTAGGGTGGACAACGTGACCTATGTCCTAGGTTGAACAGCGTGCCCTCTGTTCTGGGGTGACAGCCTTCCTCCTGTCCTGAGGTGACAGCCTTCCTCCTGTCCTGAGGTGACAGCGTGCCTCCTGTCCTAAGGTCGAACAACCTTCCTCCTGCTCTGAGGTGACAGCGTGCCTCCTGTCCTAAGGTGACAACCTTCCTCTTGTCCTGAGGTTCCTGCACACAGAGCTCTACACGACAGAAACTGGTTAGTCCCTCACCTTCTGTGCTCCCGAGGTTCAGCCCTTCTCTCCGACCCGCCGCACGTTGATCACACGACCTCCAGCCGTGCCTCCTGCCAACGTATCCTGCAGCTTCCAGTCGAGTCCTTCGAGCCCCCGAGTCACTCTCCCAAAAGGCTTCACCAACGATGCAGCTTCCGCCGGTAGTGCTCCTCGTGTGACTAACTCGAAAGCATAAAAGAATAAAAGCTCAAGCTCTCTTTGATCAGAATGGGAGAAGAAAAATGAATGTTCAAAGTTGTAAGAGTCGTCTAAATGAATTGGAGAGCATGGCTATTTATACAAAAATTCCAAGAAGAAAATGTAAAGGGAAAATATAAATATATAATCTGCAAGACACGGAAATAAATAATTAGTTAACAAAATAATTAATATACAGGAATAATATCATACACGTGCAGGCAGATAGAAAATAAATCAGAATAAGATTATAATATATTTTCCATGAATAGTGCACCACAGAAGGTATCGCAGAAGGTTCTGCTCGATAACCTTCTCCATATGGAAAAAATCGTTGATTTGTTTTCGATTGAATTAAGATCAATTCCATCCTGATAAAGACACACGTGAGAATGTATCTGGACAGGTGGTAGATGATTTGCATCCAAATAACGGTTGTATAGTGTTCGAATAAGCTTATAGAAGCCTGCGGACCAACTAAAAGAACATTTCCATATATAGAAGATACATTTCCTTCTATAAGAAATAATATCTCCAATATGATTACTTGGAAACCAAATCGTGATAATTTGATCAGATAAATATCTTAATCAAATTATGCATATTTCGTAATTAAATAATTGATAACTAATCATTTAATTACAAAAATAATTCTTACAAGAAGTCCTTAACAAGAGAAGCTTCTGTAGAATAGAATGTTCGACCTTCTGTAGTACAGAGGGTCCGGTTCATCATCAAAACCGTGCCAACAGAGACAATTAATGGTGGGCGCAAATTGTGACAAAAATGTATGGATCGGACTATTGTCCACTTGCGGAGGAACTTCATGCGGAGATCTTTCCAGGTCTGGCCGGCACGAAAGAAAGAAGTGGTTGAAGTGCCTCCCTCCCCTCCTAACAGATCAAACGTTGTAAGGTTTTCATCTTCATATCCAGCTAACACTATGGTTAGCATAAACATCCAAAACAAAGGCTCCGTATGATCCCGCGAGTTCCGACATTTGCCAGGAGGATTAGAAATGTGTTGACGTGGAATTGTGCTTCCCGCAATACGTATCGAATTTTACAGAGAAATTATCGTCGCCGAATGTAAATTGAAAAGGAAAACAATTAAACAATATTGAATTACTGGCAATACTTACGGATATAATGCGAATTGAAATACAACAAACAGGGACTTGAAAACAATGACGAGGTACTCCAAACGAACGATGGCTGACGAACGGCGGCTACAGCAGATCCCTTTGATGGAACGGGGTGCTCCAAACGAATGGCGGCTACGGCGGACGGTGATCGGATGTAGTGACGTGAAAGTGGTTTCAGAATGCTGGAGTTCAGGAAGCTGGATAAGAGAGCAAATGTTGTTGACCAACTTAGACAAAATTTGGGTTTGTGTTGAGTTGATTGTATCTTTTCCTTTTCTTTTATGTTCTCAGAATCTTGCGGTTACGATTATTCAGCTAAGGATAATCCTCCCGGATCGTGCACACGATTGAATCCCTATATAGGGATGTGATCCTCCCAGATCGTGCTTTGGTCGACCTCTCTGGGTTTGCCACATGTCTTGAGCTGGACGTGATTTAACGGGAATTCCCTCAAGATATTCCCTTCTGACCACCAGCGGGTTTCTTACGCCGGTCGCTGGCATAACATTGCCCAGGTATTCGTTGTTCTTTTTTCCTTGTGGGTGATTCTTAATTGCTTATTCGATTGATTATTTCATCCGTGTGGGCTGATTTTAGGGTCATTTCTCCGCGCCGAGTCCCTCCTCCGATTTAGATTCCGGCAGTGGAAAGTGAGTGGATAATAAGTCAAGGCCTGTTGTTGATCCTAAAGGAAGCAGCGGTAGCGATAAATCTCAATTTTAATTCTTTTGTGCATGTTTGTTTCTTATGCTGTTGGAATTTGTAAGTCGGTCGACGAGTCTGCCCCTTCCCCCTCGGCCACGTTGCTGGAATTTGTTTGTTTCAATTTGGATTTGTCGGGACATCGCCGGGGCGAGGAATATTTCTGGAAATTATGATTTTTTATTATTTGTTCAATATTAAGACTTAAGAGTGACTAAACTTTTAAAAAAAATTTGGAAATGTTCGAGCTCAGGCCGAGCTCAGACTTGGGCTGGGTCTGAAAATTTTTAAAAGGTCTCAAGCCCGAGCTTGACTAAATAAAGCCCGATCAGGCTCGGGCTCAGACTCGAGCCTGATAAAATTTTATTCGGGCCGAACTCGGGTAGGGGGTATCTGAGCCAGGCCCGGCTCATTAACAGCCCTAAGGGAGATTACAAACCTAATCAGATCATGACCAATTTTCTAATCAAAGGATTTCTCAAGTTATGAAAATATGCCTCCCGTATCTTTTCAAATAACTAAGGAAGTGAATTAGGCAAATATGTCACTTCCTATGAACGAACGTAGCCTTAGTTCATGAATTAATTTAATAAGAATTAGCACTAAGTCGTGTACGATAAACATCCTTAAGCCGCGCATGATAAATTCTCAATAAGGAAATTGTTATCTATAGAATCTCTATTGTGCTTTCAAAAGTGACGTTATTGTACATATGACAATTCCTAGCCTTTGCAAACTGTGTTAAGACACGCCAGGATTCCTAGATGTCGCGAGCAATATCTTCGGAATTCTCTCCATCACAAAAAGTATACCCTTCATCGATATTAGTTCTTGGTACTACATGAATCGCCAAAGCAAAGGCCATAACTTCAAACATCATTATTTCAAACAACAATTTAAACAAATTTTTTTCAAAGTCGCTGTTTGGAACATGGTTTTCTTTATAAAAGCAAAGTCGAAGTTCAAACAAACAGTGGCATATGAGGAGTATAAGCATATATTTACCTCCGGGTCGGCTCATTTGAGGGGTGAAAGCTCTCTCAGTGCACCACGAAGAAAAGTACAAGACTTGAACCCAATACCCTCTATCGGTGCATCCTTGGCAAGCCCGAAAAACCCTTCCATCCTTGCCCAACTCAAGTAATGGAGGGATCGGGGTTCCACGTGAGTAGCAGACCATATCTCGTACATATGATACAGATTCGATCGAAGGGCTAATTAGATTACGTCGATGTTTATATGACTCAATTACCCCGCTCACACGTCCCTAAATGAAAAGTGACGTGAACATTTGCAGCCACGCTGGCCGTGAAATGGATTGTAACGATCACCATTGCACGATCTTCGCAGGCTTGTGCATTTATACGAAGCGACGCCATGGAAGGAAACAAAGGTGCAGCTGGTCAAGTAACTTCAAACCACTGGAATTCCCAAATTGTGATCCAAAATAACAGATCCTTGATGTTTGCTTATGTTACGGGTTGCTTTTAGTTTGTCAGAGAAGAGATGCTCGGAGAAACGCAAGGGAGAATACTGGCTCCTACTGCGACTCCTCCCTCGTGTCGAAATTGAGAAATAACACAATGAAATGTGTTGCTTCTGTGTATTTAGTAGGAATAACTTGTTCCTCCTCTCTGTTGGATTTCTTTCTCTTTTTCCTTTTAACAATATACTTAATTTTCTTTCAAACGACAGCACTTTTGTTGCAGTAAGGGGGGCTCAACGAGATGGTATTATTACCAAACATCGATAAAAGTTATATTTCGAAACATCGACGCTGCACAAAGTCCTGACAATTCACTAGTTCCCGAGGCGTTTTGTACTGCAATCAGTCAAGCAGGAGGTAATGCAGCCCCAGGTCTTCTTGGCATCTGCAATATAAGAGCTGGAAAAGAATGTAAAGTCATCCAGCAAAAATCAAGAAGAAACCGTTCGTAACTTTCTTTCGGGGGGTCATTCGAGAAGTACCGGATAAGTTCATGCATTTAGAGGAAATGCATTCCCTTTCACACTGGATATTCGGATCGGAAATGGGGCGGCGGTCAGAAGAATTGAGACCAAAGGCTGGCGGCGGCCTGCAGTTATGCAGTATACATCTATGGTAGCAGCGCTCGTCGAGCGTTCCATGGTTATCTACACATCTTGACCGACACTTATCCTCGCATTCACCGGCAAAGGCCACGTCCATCGACCGCATCGCTACCAGGAACGAAATCATCAGGAGCATCGACACTATCATCGACTTCTTAACAGCCATGTCGACGGAAATAAATTTTCTTCTTGTATGGTCTTTCTTTATGAGTGTTTGGTGTCTGAGTGGTGTGGGAGTCATTTATATAATCGATTTTTCGTATAAAAGTAATGCAATCTTATGTTTACCTAATTCACCTTTTGATCCATTTAAGCCTATTTAATTAATTATTTGATTTTGCTAGTAATAATTACTTGTTTCCTTGGTAGGCAAGAAATGTATGCTTAATTCAAATAATTAAAGCTTTTTAGATTTCGTTGAATCATTAATAGCGTATCATTAATTAAAATTTTAATTGAAGGAAATAGATCCGGGCCGGACTCAAACACCCCTGTCCAAGCTCAATATAAATAAAAAATTATGGAGTCTGAGCATGTCAAGTCGGGACGGGCAATTTGTTGGGTCGGTAAGTCAGTCTAGAGACATCTCTATACCTGTAAGTACTGGGTTTCAGGTTGGGTGTAATACCTCAAATTATTTTATGGGCCAAAAAATAATAATTTTTAACTCATTATATAAGTCCGATCCAAAAAGAAAATGATTTATCCAATTCAAGTCCATTCTTATTTTTTATTACGGATTTCATTTTTAAATTTTAATTTTAATTTTTTTAAACGTTATCCTCCCTCAAATTTTTTTCATTTCAGATGCCAAGGACAAATCAATTTTATCAAAAAAAAAGTTAAATTAATAAAATAAATTAAATGAAGAAGCATTCGGAGTAAAGGGAAGTGAATGAATGATTCCCACCACAGGTCGTTATCCGATGGATCGTCCTTTGATAAAAAAGAAAAATAAAACAAGTAAATTTACATGAACTCTCGCGTCACCACCTCAAACCCAGCCTCCTGTCACATTCCAGCGTCAACAATGGAGTGCCCAACCACAGCCGATGCCAAGGAGCGAAGCCAAACCTGACGCCCTTGCTTCTTGCTGCTTGGACAACTGTCCACTTAACCAAAGCAGCAAATTCCTCCGGAACCCGATCCTACCGTCAATAAGGGATGGGCGTCCAAAACTCCTCGCGGGTGCGCATCAGCACTGCAGGGAGTCATTGTGTTTTCTAACCGATTTACTTGTTTGTACGGGAAAATCAGACCAGCACTTGTGATCAGCGCCAAGGTTGTCCCCTCCTCCCTCGGCTTCCCGGCACTGTAGTTGAGCCTTCATCATCAAACTTCGCAGCCTCCATCCTCCTAGCCAAAGATCCCCGTTTTGCTCGGCGCTTTAATCAATCCAGCGAGATCGGCTTTGGAGGACAGCCCCAACATGCTCAACCGTCTCTCTTTCCTCGCAATCCCGAATTCCTAAGCACCCATCTCTGCTGGAACCAAACTCGTCTTCCCCAACACTCCCGGACCCAGTGGCAGCGACCCACTTCCTCCCCGGTGTTCCCAGGTCCAGAGGCGGCGGTGACCAATATCCTCTCCGGCCTCTCCTCCAGCATTGTTTTCTCTCGATCCAACGACGCTCCTGCCGGTGCCTGCAACACCCACCTCCTCGACGTCTCCAGATATCAGTCCGTCAACCGTGCAACAACGTTTCACACAATAGAGTTCCCCAGAGGCTTGGCATCCCTCTCGGCGCTCTATTTCCTCACCCCTGTCGTCCCACTAACCAACCGCACAACAAACGCTCGTCTCTTGCCGATTCACCAATCCCAAGGATGCTCGGTTCTTCCACGGTCTTCGATGGTCAAACCCCCTCCGCCTCAACTCAGATCTGAAGTTGTTTCTCCTAGTCGGTGTGTTCGTCTCCAGGGAACCCACATCGGCCAAGCCTCAAAGAACCAGCTCCGGACCCCACTGTCGGGGGCTCTCCACTGCTTCAGACTCACGACAATTAATGTTTCTGCATCATGAGGTAAAATTGTCTTAATTGTTTTATTTTGACTATCATTTAATTCAATTTTTTTAAAATATCAATTAATTATTTTTTTTAATATATCAATGTCCGACCTTTCATAACTAATCTTAGCTATTTTTAATTTTTAATTTTTATACTTTATTCGATTATTATTATTAATTTAAAAAAATAGAAACTCTATGATGTCATACGAAAGAATTCATGGTAAATTAATTATTATTATTATTCGAATATTCTAACCAAATTTTCGTTTTATATTATATGAAAAATTAATCAATTATTTCAATGATTCAACAAAACGATCCCGAAAATTTAAGAAGACAAAGCAAAACCCGTGATGGAAGCTCGTTTCGAAAGCGGCCCCAACTGACGAGCATGACCGATGTAAAGCCGTTATTGCGGGCCTCAGGTACATGAGGGAGGTGCATGCCTTCCGTTTTTTTCTTTATTTCCACATGTAACGGATCGGCCAAGTGCATAGCCCCACGATCACCACCCTTCCCCGCTCCCTTTGATTTCAATAATTGCCTGCGCTTGTTCGCATGCTTTAGGCCCGTAGGTTTATTGTCGCATGTTGTTTGCCAAACACACATGATTTCGAACTTAAAAAGTTTGAATCGTATCCAACGCCCGTAAAACATTGACATGAGTCCGGAGTCATGCCCGGATCGGGTCTAACACCTGTTAACCAAAAGCAAACTTCTTTGGAGGAATTGACGACCCGATCCGCTCTCGATTTCTCCCGAAAGTTCCTTCTTCGGATCATGCTCCGCCTTTTCGCCCGTCATCTCATAGGAAAACAGCGGTCGGCGAGGGCCCGAGCGGGCTTAGTTAGGAACCCAGAGAGAGATCACCCAATTCCTTTCCGCACCGTCTGATGTTCGAGTCGTGGCGTCGACCGGTTGGGCCTTGGGGAACGGGACCGGATCCTCGGGTCGTTCGAACCGCTGCGCTTGTGCTAGGCCGAAAGACGCTCGTACATTGGGCTTATTAGTGTGTTCACATATGTGCCAAGACACTTTGTAATGGATGTGAATAATTGTTAATAAAGGTAAGCATTTACTGTTTATTAATTACTTTTCTGCTCGTAATTAATTTGCGGTAAAGTCACTAGATTGATTATTTGTCAATCTAAAATTGTCCTTGTTCGGAATGATATTTAGAGGGGACATGAACATGTAGATCAACGCCAAGTATAACCTAGGTCTAGTTAGACCAAAGGATGGATGTCGAAGTTATAATTGGAGGTGCCCAAGTTTAGGGTACACTGGACAAACCGATTTCTCGGCTTGAGACCTTCATTTATATACTATGCGTGGAGTTATGCACTTTGATGACGCTAAAAGCAGTCTTTGATCGGATTGTGAGTAATACGATTATTGGGTGTAGAGTGAAGAGTAGAAAGGATAGTGTTGAGTCAATAGGATTCATCACTCTCTTGGATTAGAGAGTTGACATCCTAGCCACTCGATTGAAATATTAGTGATTTTAAACACTCGACCGTGGATGAATGTTTATCATTCAATTAAAGATCCACTATTTCTCAGAAATCAAGTAAAACGATTAATTCAGTGATGAAGCATGATGCGCTCAATAAATCAGGATATCAGTGAGATGAAGAGATTGAATTACACATAAATCGGTTGATAGTGGTTTGGTTCATGACCAATATTCTATTATGTTGGATGGTTGAAAACTATTGCTAGACGGTTACCTCAGTCTGTGTATGTATGTACACAGCCTCCGTATACAGAGCCTAGAGGGTCGCACACAAAAGCATGTCGACACGGACATTGATTATTTAATTCTAACGAATATTGATATTAAAAGATATAAAGTTTCAGAATTAGAATTTATTGGACTACAAATATATTCTGAAATATCGGAAGCGATCAATTCTTGTTTTGAATTTAATTAAGTCTAACTTTAAGGCAAAAGATTTATATTACTTTTGGATAAATATTATAATTATATTAGTTAATCAATTATTATAATAATTTCTAGCCTAGGTGGTAAAAGTTAGTAGCATTGCAACGTGTTGTTAGGCGATAAAATTCTAATTGCTTAATATTATGAATTTGACTATGACGGTACCAATGGGTTATGTAATCCATGCGGTACCAAAGTAAATTGGCTATAAAAGGCATTCACAGTTTGTAACTTGATTATGTGAGATTTCAACTTTGAAAAGTTTAAGAAAGTGAGAAACATTCGGCCACAGTAAAGAAAAAAATATTAGGTCGAAGCTTTCGAGAAAATCTCAATTTAAGAATTTCGAGGGGCTAGCACCTAATTGCGAGTTCGAAATCGTCGTGTTACGGCGTGTGCGTGGGTATTTTTTAGAAGAATCACGTTTGAAACTCTCGAAGACGGTCACATCCGTAAACATTTCTAAACAGTAAAGTACGAGTTATATAACGTATTTTATTATTTAATTTATATATATCACATGTATCTGGAAACGTATTTCGGACAATTGTTTTTTTTTAACGAGCTACCCGGTGGAAACCCAACAGGGCTGTCTTAGACAATTGGGGCAAATCGAACACACCTCATCCGCATTGTTTCCTTCCAGGGGAAGTGATTTTGAGAAAGAAGATAAATTAATAATAATTTTTGTTAAGGATAAGGTAAAAGGGACAGACACAGCTAAGGTGATACCGACACTAAAAGAAGACTCGCGAAAGTCTTCCCTGTGAATTCATTAGTGCCATCATCATCAATAGCAAGCGTAGGAAGTTATGGCTTCTCTATGGTCTTCTAGAAAGAGAAGACAAAAGACAGAAACAAAGACTTTTGGAGGAAGCCAAAGTCGTCTTTGGCCGCGTGAAGGAGTAAAAGCTCAAGTCAGTTTTCCAAGAAGGGACTTTTAAAGCTAATCATAGCCCATAGATTTGATTCCGGAAGCACTTCGATCGATGGCTTATCGAATTCTCGAGGTTGATTATCTCACTGGTTTCTCTTGTAGGTTTTCTGTGAGTTAAATTTTTTGAAGCGGATAACGTTCCGCGCAATGTACTGAATTGGGCCTTAATTTAGTATATTGTACTAATTAGAATTAGTACATTTATAATTACTAGCGATGTACTAACTATAGTGTTAGTATACTGTACTAAATGTTAGTGTTTTTATACTAGACTGATCAAGTAGTACAAAAATAGTAACATTTAGTACAGTGTACTAACACTGTAGTTAGTACATCGTTAGTAATTACAAATGCACTAATTCTAGTTAGTACAATGTACTAACTCAGGGCCTAATTTAGTACATTGCACGGACGTCCCACGCATCCTAAATTTTTAAGGGAATATTGAAACTTTTTTCACCTCTAAAAGACAAAATAAATTTTGGAAAGGATGATGGTGTGTAAATTGGTCGATGGGGCTCTTTAATGAGGGGGCCACGGGGTGGATATCAATATCAAGTCTTTTGCCCCTGAAAAAGCTTTGGAAAATGGCAAGGATGGTTCCTCCTACCCCCCTCCACCTCCTCATCATCATCATCATCCTTTTCTCCCTCATCCTCCGCCGCCCCACGCAGCAGGGGTTCCAACCCAGTTGTCTCATGCGGTTCGCAACCAGTAGCTTCTTCATCGGCAATCCACAACCATGTAAGTGGCAGCCCATATCCCATACATAATGATCCAAGGGCTGCTTAGATTACGTCTTGACTCACTTACTCTGCTCACGCGTCCCTACATGAGAAAATGATGTGAAATTTTGCGGCAGCTTTGGCCGTGAAATGGATTATAATGTTCGCTGTCGCGGCTGCATCTGTTGTGACGACTATTTACATGAAGCGACACATTAAAGGAAACCGAGGCGCAGCCGGTCACACCAACACAGGTAACTACGAAACCACAAACTTCATCTCCGATCGATCTCGGCTTTTACGAAAGATATTAAGAAACTTAATTAAGAATTTTCAACTTCAAAAATTTTACAAACTTAATTAAGAAATTTTAATATTCATAAACCTTCTGTGCGCGGTGCAAAGGAAGCATGAGCAGCTCAATAATGGAATCCGTGCGGAGCAAGGGCAGTGACCGAGATACCCCCACCTCCATGACATCTGAGTACGATGTTTTCCTGAGCTTCCGGGGACCCGATGCTCGTCACGGCATCGTCGACCACCTCTTCAAACGGATGACCGAGGCCGGTCTCCGTGTTTTCAAGGATGACGAGGAGATCCATCGCGGCAAAGTAATTGGGGGAGAGCTCGAGCAAGCGATCCGCAGTTCCAGGGTTTATGCCGTCGTCTTTTCCAGGAACTATGCGTCCAGCGCGTGGTGCCTCCGGGAGCTCGACATGATGGTGGATCTCTGCAGAGGTTTGAACGTCAGCGGGAAGATCATTCTGCCGATTTTCTACGGGGCAGATCCGGCCAACGTAAAGCTGCGAACAGAGCTATATCGGGAAGCGCTCAACACGCACAAGGATCGACACGGGCACGACGTCGTTAAGAAATGGGAGGACGCACTTAAGACGATCGGCAGGATCAGCGGATGGGACTCCAAAGCCATCCAGGGGTAACCACCAGAGCCTTGTTATTTTGCTCACTTTGGAAATAAATACTTTAAAATACTCTATTGTCATTGTCGTCTTTGCAGGGAAGGAAAATTCGTTCAATTAATAGTTCATGATATTTTTGGGAAGCTGAGAATTAAAGACAAAAGTTTGCCTGATCATCTTACAGGGATCGATGATCGAGTATTCGACATGTTAAATCTGCTGGACTGTGACTCCTCGGGAGTAAGACTCGTGGTGCTTCATGGCATGGGGGGAATTGGGAAGACGACCATTGCTCGCGTCGTCTTCAATAAATTACATTCCCGGTTCGAAGGGTCCAGTTTCGTTTCCGATGTGCGTGAGTCGTCCAAGGATCATGGAGGCATTGAGAAATTGCAGAATCAGTTATCGGAGGACATTCTTGGTAGCCAAAATGCTAGATCTTGTAACTACGAAGGTGAGATCATACGAAGGATTCAATGCAAGAGGGTTCTTCTGGTTCTCGATGACGTGGATGCGCACTCTCAACTGGAAAAACTGCTGATGAAAAATCCAGAAGACACGTTAGGAACAGGCAGTCGAGTCATAATCACGACTAGGGATAAAAGCGTTTGCATTCGATTTGTTCGCTTGAGTTCCAAATTACTTCACTTTTACGAAATGGATAAAATGAGAGACAACCACGCCCTTCAACTCTTCAGCAGGCATGCCTTTGGCACCGATGAGCCTCTAGAAGATTATCTTTGTTTATCGAAACAGGTAGTTAAGACCACAGGTAACCTTCCGTTGGCTTTGGAGGTGATTGGAGGACACTTGTGTTGTCAAAGCAAAGAGTCATGGAAGTATGAGCTCGAAAAGCTGAAGAACGTTCCTGTAGAAGAGGTCTTTGATATCTTGAAGGTAAGTTAAAAAGGGTTAGGCTTCAGGGAGAAGGAAATTTTCCTTGATATAGTGTGTTTTCGGCAAGCCATGCACCGGAGGTATGCAGATTATCTCTGGGAAGCTCGCGACTTGTATCCAAAAAGCGGAGTGAAGGTACTCATCAACAAATCATTGATAAAGATTGATTCAAATGGTGAATTTTGGATTCACGATCAACTTTGAGACATGGAAAGAGAAATCATTATATCGGAAGGCCTCGGAAAGCTTGAAATGTGTACTAGACTTTGGGATCCATACGATGCCTTAAAGATAGTGCTTCAGAAAAAGGTAAGGAATTGGTTGAATTGAGTTGGCATTTAAAATATTACTTTCTTTCCATGTGCATTACTTTGGGATTGATGTCACTCTTCACCGAGCATAATATGATTATTAATGTTAGTTGAATTTTTTCATTTACAAGGTCTCGGAAAAAATCATAGCAATGGACTTGGACTTGGGAAGTATTACCGAAGAACACAAACTCTGTTATGAGAACTTTAGAGGATTATTTAATTTGATGTATCTTCGTCTAAAAGGGAAGCATCAATTTATTGGTGATTTAGGAGGTATCTGGGAGACGTTAATGTGGCTTTCTTGGCGGGATTGTGATCAACGGTTGAATGAAGAGCAACTTAGTTGTTCTTGAAATTGAAGGTGGATGGCAGGGTGTTGAAAAGCTAGTACGAACTCCTCCTCCTCCTCCTATATGTCATGTGTTTGATCATTAAATGTGTTGTAAAGTTATTATAAATTGTGGTGCACGATACATTTACAGATAATGCCTAAACTAAGGGTGCTGGTGGTCCGGGGCAACAATGATATGACGACGACACCTGATGTCACGTGTTGCTCAAAGTTGGAGATTATGGTTTTTGAGAGTTGTTTCAAGTTGAAAGAGCTCCGTTGTGCAAGAGCTTTACGGGAGCTAATTGTGACTGATTGCAAGATTGAAGAAGTACCGGAATTAATTGGGAGGTTGGAATCCTTGAGAACACTTAACTTACGGGATAACAAGGTCAGAAGATTACCCACCTCGATATGTGATCTGACGAAGCTACTAGTGTTAGACGCTACTCACAACCCTCTCGAGGAAGGAATTTCGGAAGAAATCAGGAACCTATCAGCTTTAGAAGAATTGGACCTTTCATACACCGACATTCGCTTCTTGACAACAACAATTAGGCAACTCACGAGCCTTAAATTCCTCGAATTAAATCATTGCAGGATGCTTCAGGAGGTTCCAAGACTTCCTACGAGCCTAACATACTATGCATTTTCATCGGAGACGGTGGGACTCTCCGAAGAAATATGTTTTATAGAAAAGGATGCGACGAGGACTATTACAATTACAGGAGCTTTCGAGTTGGCCTTCCTTTCGGGGCTCAAGTCTCTCAGTTGGAGTTTTCCAGACATGGCGTCTCTGCAGACATATCTGGAGATAAATGATTTTACATTGAAGGAAATGGAGCTTGGTGGGCTCGATTGGTTACCCAATCTTACGGAGTTGTATATCTTTGTGTCCGATAGTCTCCTTGGGGTGTCAAACATAGAGAGATTGAGGGGGCTGAGGTCGCTTAAGTTCAATGGGTGTAGAGCATTGGCGGAGATCCCAGGACTGGAACAATTGGAGCTGTTGGAGGAGTTGAGCTTTTACTTTTGTCCTTCCATTTGCGGAATTCAGGATTTGTTGGGCTTGAAAAGATTGAAGCATGTTACTATCTCGTTTTGCAGCTCGTTGCTCCGCGTGCCCCGTTTGATCGACGAATGTCACCTCTCGATTTCTTGTTGTCTGGAGTTGCGGTCATTTGAGGGCCGTTATAGTGAGTACGAAGGAGAGAGCAGCAAAATTCAATTGGAAGATGATTTCGAGGAGTGAGGTGGGCAATGAAGAATTGTATGCAAGTTTCCTCCTCCTTTTTTTTGTTAATTTAAATAATTGGGAGAATGAGGTGATTGTTTGGGGGATTAAAGGGAGGGAGGTTTACATCCATAGAGTTTGTCATTTAAAATCAGACAAAAAGAATAAAGTTTAAATCTCAAAAAAATTGTAAATGTAATGTAGTATGTATTGAAATTTTGTATTGATTACATCTTTTAAAAAAAATAAAAGTGGATGAGTGATGGATTCTAAAATAGTAATAAATAGATGTTATAAGGTGACACTTAATTTGGTTACCAGAAGCAAAAAGGATAACAATATCAGACATCTAACCAAATCCATCAACAAGACATCACCAAAAATTTATAGATATATTTTACTAAACTATGAATCGATCGCTCTTTTATGTTTTAGATGTTATCCTCTGGGAATTAAGTATCTAATCAATAACTTCAATATAATAAAATGTTTCAATTTTTTTTGGAAAAAATTGCATGATTAAAAAGCGGAAGAATTTTAAAAAAGAAAAGGAAAGAAAGAAAGTTCATGTCAGTTTGCATTCAAAGCTAAATAGTAACATAAATCAACAGAAACATTAATCAAAAGGCTTCTTGAAGAAAAGGTATCAATTGATGAATCAATCAGGTCATGAAATATCACTGTCCAAAAATAGCTCATAACTATGTCATAAGCAATATCACCATTTTCTTGCCTGAACTGATTCCAAGAGCACAACGAGGATCGTATGGCCACTTGACCAGATGCAGGCCCGGCACCACCCTTGCCGATAAACAACGTGGACGAATGGCAAAAGGGAGGTAGTAGTCAGCATCCATATGCGTCGTCCGATCACCAGAGAAATATGATACAATTTTCTGGTATTCGACCACCCCGCAACACGACTTTTTCTTAAAACCAAAAGTGCAGGAACAAAGGAGCGCCTATCTGAAATGTTTCGAGCTCGAAAAGGTAAAAAAATCACATGGAAGCTTCTTCTTGTTACCTCTCGATATACCAGGAATCATTGCGAATGCACAACGCGACGCGGTGCGACACAGGTATATTGCCCCAAGACACTCTGTAACCTCTTTGCTAGAAACTCGATTAAACCACGTGATAGATCATAGCACCAATAATCGTCAAAATATCTACTTTCCCTGTCCAAACTCTCACACATTTCTGCAAGGAAGAAACTCCTGCGAGAGGCGTATAGAATCGACATAAAGGAAAATACATTGGCGTCGTAAATATTTTCTTTTTCTTTTCCCAAAACAGCATTCAAAATTATGCTTCCAAGTTTATGAACATCTTTCTCATTTTATTGCAATAAATAGAGAGATTCATCCAAATACACTAATCACAAGAAGCACAAGACTCAACACATGTGATCAGTTTAAAGAATGAAATGGGCGTGCAATCGAATATGGGCTCATGGAAAAATTTCAACAGGACAACTCGGCAAAAAATAGTAAACATGATTCTCAACAGTACGGAGTAAACAAATCAGCAAAAAGATTAACCAGTGTATGTCAATTAGACAAGGCTTAAGTGAGTCAGCTGCTTGTTTCGATCTCATTACTAGGCAGAAACATATTTACAGTGTGGAAACAACTGTTTCAAAAACAATGTAGCAGCTAAATTAATATTCCACGAGCTTTTACTCATGATCCGGGCAAACAGTTGGCAAGACCATGGCAATTGATGCCGATGCTGCCCCAAAGTAATGATCTATTCCAACTTGAATTTGAATCCACAAATCCTTGCCATTTGAGAGACTGATGAGACACAAGGTAGGTTCCTTTTGCAAATATATTTGATAATTACTAGTTCAAACATAACAAAGCTAGCAATAATAGAAAAGGCAAAACCTCCTTTCTGTGTTATTTTGGCTCTAAATAGCACTCCGTGGGACATAAGCAGACACGGATACAACTTGGCCTGAGACTTTTCAAAGTACTCTTAATGACAGCATCAGGACATTTATAACTGGTCAAGGACGAACTTAACTTTTTTCGTGAAAAACGAAATATCATGCATGCTACAGAATATCATGATAGAGTAGAAGTTTTCCTCTATTTGATGGTAGCCATGCCATCGCCAACATAACCAGCATTACTTTTAGCCATGACATCGGTATTTGCATTTCCAAGTCCATAGCTTAAGGGAGCAGAATCTTCCGTCTTTGATGGGGATGATCCCCAACCGGGGTGGTCTCCTTAGGCTAAATCATTCTCATAGAGATCCAAACTTCCGTCAAAACTGACCCCAGATGCTACATACGATTAGGGTGGCCCAATCACGCCAATGCCAAGATTATTTTTCTGATAACTCCCGGGGTAACGTTCGTGTATGCTCCCAGAATTTGAATTTCCACCACTAAGCTTGCTTCCATTAACAAATCCGTCGCTCAAATTAGAAGAGGAACCCCAGAGATTTCCAATGCTTTCATAAGGACCCCATCCATGAATTATCATTTCCGGATCCATTGAGAGTACCAGAATTTGCGGAGAAGCCAAAGCTGTCATTTCTCCACAGGTTCCCTCCCTCTTGCCAGACTCAGTAATGGATTACCTCTGAAATGAACGATTGGACCATTGTTGGCAGGCCTCCCTGAAATTCCACCATACAGAGGATTGGACTTGTTTACATAACCAAGGTTGGGGTTGAAGTTTGGCTTCGTCCATAGCTTGAATTCAAGTTCGGCTCTCCCTTCTCATAAAGAGACACAAAAGGGGGGAATCGACCCAGGACTAACTCTACCCATCCACTCTAGCTCCATAGTTGCCGACTGGGGATGAAGCATAACCGCCCTGAGGATAACCATTGAGGAAGCTGCTAACTCTACTCAGACCAGGACTATAACAACGTAAGGGGCTTCGATTGGGCCCTAGAGACATCTCTTTGGGGACTGATCGCTTGAACTCTATCATTTTACCATTAAGCTCCTGGAGTGTCTTGTGAAGAGCTCTCTCTGTCCACTGCATCCATTGTATCAAAAGTGATAAATCCAAAACCTCTGGGTCTTTGAGTGTGGTGATCATACATCACGACGACATCCGTTATCAATCCAAACTGATCAAAGTACTTCTTGAAGTGGCTCTCAGTAATTGTCGAAGGTAATCCTCCAACAAAGATTTTCTTTGTGCGGATATTGTTCTGGGACAGCCTTCTTTGGGTTTCTTGAAATATTGTTTTGGTTTATCCTTGGGACAGCCTTCTTTGCCTCATCCTGATAAAGAAAGGCCATACAATCAATACTGGATCAATCTCCTGGTATATACTACTATATCAAAATTCCATTTTCACCAAAAATGAAATTTAACGAGAACAGATCCCACCAGGGCTTCAACAGTGTGGAAGTATGAAAAGCGAAAGACGTAGTTGATCGCACATACTTCATGTTTTTGTTCACCAGTCAGGGAAACCCAATATCACAGCCAAATTCTATACGTGGGCCAGGTACATTTTCACTTTCATCCACATATTGTCTGGTAAGAAACACAAACACCTGCAACCCATCCAGTCTTCTTTCTGGACAAACATTTCCGTAGTTTTCAACAAACAGTTAACTAAGAAAGAAATTCCAGCTGATACGTATAAAAAAAAATCAGCTGAATAGACAGGCTTCTTGTGTTCCACAAGCTTGAGATGAAGAACATCGATCCAAAGAAGCAATGTCTTAGCAAACAGCATCCGGGATGAAGTTAACTTCACTTGCCACAGAAAAAGCAGGAGTTCCAAGACATGAGCATGAAAGAGAAACATACTAAACAGAGGTTCTCTGCAACAGCTTGATCAGCAAAGACGACGAAGCTGAATCCTCGGACCCGTCCCGTGGCACGATCCCTCATAATCACAGCTTCCACGACATCACCAAAGTTCTGGAAATAATCCCTCAAGCAGTCTTCATTGGTGTCCGAAGAAATCCCGCCAACGAACAGTTTCCCGTGATCAATTTCCATTCTGCAGCAGGTCAAATTTATCCCTCTTCCCATCAGGCCTAACTGATATAATCATACTCAATAGAATTTTCAATGTTGCCCTTACTAGAACTATGCAAATACCAAAATGCAGATATCAATTCAATATTTAAAAAAATATTATCAAATAAAAATATACTAACTATTAAAAATCGTGATTCCGAGTATAATGGTTGTAATCGAAAAGTTCCGAGAACATAGTATTAAATAGGTTTCCCATTAAAAGTTCCGAGTCAAGCCACGGACTTTAATTTATTCAAATCAACCCCAAATCAACAAGTCTCTGATAACTCGGATTTGAAACTTACCGTACACAGACGCCCCAGTTGAAAGACTCTCCCACTATAGCCAGATGTCTTATTCCGATCGAGTCCAAATTAGTTAAAATATTGCATGAATCTTAATGGTTTGGAATTAAGTTTTGTAGCTCGCGGGTCGCCATGAATCCAAGCAGAAGAGAACATTAAACAAAAGACGGTGTCTTTGATACAAGAAATCAAATGGATTGACCTTCTTTATTTACGTGTAACATGTTGCAAAAGTGACTAATGCTCCAATGAAGCCTCGACCCAAAATAATTGGTCTTATCTTTGATAGGCATGGACACATATTATTATATATTGTTTAGGCGGGGGTGATGTTCTCGTACGATCCAAATATAATGGAAATTAGGTGTCAGTATCAAAAAACGAGATCACGAACAAGTTTTTTAAATTATTATTTTTACTATCATCATTATTTTGCTTGATAATGTGTTACATTTTGAAAATTTCAAATGAGATTTTTTTTTTTGGTTTTTTAGTATAATAATTTCTTAATAAGAAGGGCTCCTTATCTATATTATGGCATACCACATAAAATTAAATTTTAACATAAATAATATAATCCAAGTAAAAATTTTGGGATGCCTCGATGGCATCGAGATGTCCAGGTTCGAATATCAGCTATGGATAATTCTTCTTATATGAAAACGCCGAATCACCGAAGTCTCCAGCTCAAATACATCAAATATTTTGCCCCAAAGTTTTTGAGAATGAGAAAGATGGCCCCTCTCCTGCTCCTCCTCATCGTCCTCAATTCCCTCGTCCTCTGCGGCCCCACGGATTCAGACCAGCTGCTGGTGCACAAAAATAACTGCACTAACGCCAGCGACTTCGAGAACACCATCCAGTTCTCCAACGTTGAAAGCCTCCTCCGGAGCCTCATCACGTGAGCCGACGAGTCGGCTTCCACAATGACATGGCAGGCAACCCCCCTGGCACATTCTATGGCCACTTCCTCTGCCGCAGTGATGTCTCTGACAATGCCTGCCAGAGCTGCATAAAAAAACCAAAGATGGAGATTGCAGCGGAGTGCTCTGGTAAAAAGGAGGAGGCAATCCTCTGGTTCGACAATTGCCTCTTGCAATTCGCTAACTGATTCTTCTTCTCTGTCATGGGGTCAATTCCGAGTTTCCCCATGTCAGACGATAAAAGGGCCACGTTCCCTGACAATTTCAGGCCCGTACTGGGGGAGCTGCTTCAGAATGTCATGAATACCACGATATCTTCCAGCAATTTGTATGCTACATCGGAAACTGCTCTTCCTGCCTTGCCCACAAAGCTGTACACATTTGCGGAATGCATCCCGTATTTGTCTTAAACGAGTGCAGACTATGCAGTAGATGCCTGAATCCGGCGGTTAAGAATCTAGTTGATAACTGTTAAAGATCAACAACTACTTTCAAAGTTTCTCGAAGGTACTAGAAAGTTCTAGAATAATCTAGTAAGTTTCTAGATAAATAATAGATTAGAAGCTTAGAATAGGATAGAAGTTTCTAGGAAGAGTATAGAAGGTTCTAGATGAACGATCCTAGCCGTACATGTGGAATAATCTTAGCCATAGATTTAGGAGGCCAACTAGTATAAATAGGGAAGGGTCCTCATTTGTAATTCAATCATCCAAAAAAATCCAAGCATTTGAAGTAGTGGAGTATGAGCTTCAAGAGATAGTGTTTCACTTCCTCTTCTTCCGAGCTTAGGAGTTCGAAGGTCCGCTCAAAGACTAGCGTTCACCTTGATCAATGCTAAGTCGAGATCCAACATTTGGTATCAGAGCCAGGCAGTTGGGGTCCAGGTGCCGAAGTCCGGCAAAGGTTCTGCCGAAGTCCAGCGGAGGTTCTGTAGACGTATAGCAGATGTTCTGCCAAAATACCGCCGAAGTTCTACCGAGGAAGCTGCAATCCGGGATTGCGTCGGGCATAAGTCGGGGACCAGGCTACGCTTCCAGAAGTCGAGATCGGTATGACGGAATTCAACACTGTCGGCATGTTGAAGCAATTAAACAACCAGAATTATAGCACGTAGAAGACGTGCATGGAGTCCTATCTTCAAGGCCAAGATCTTTGGGAGATTATTGGCAAAAGTGAGACAACCCTACCGGAGGAAGATGCTGACGCTTTGAGGAAATGGCGAATTAAGGCAGGGAAGGCCATGTTTGCCATAAAGACTACTATAGAGGAGGAAATGCTTGAGCATATAAGGTACGCCACTACTCCAAAAGTTGCCTGGGATATACTAGCGACTAGGTTCTCTAAGAAGAATGATATGAGACTACAGTTGCTAGAGAATGACTTGCTGGCAGTTAGACAAGGAGATTTAGGAATTAACCAATTCTTTACAAAAGTAAAGTCTATTTGCCGGGAGAAATCAGAGTTAGACCCAGGATCCAGGATTAGCGATGATAGGATGAAGAGGATCATTATCCATGGCTTAAGGCCAGAATATAGGGGATTTATTGCGGCGGTGCAAGGATGGCCCACGCCGCCATCGCTAGAAGACCTGGAAAATTTGCTAGCTAATCAGGAGACGCTAGCAAAACAATTGGCAGGCAAAACCTTAAAAAAATGAAGATGAGGCGTTATATAGTAATAGGGGAAGAAGCTATACTAAGAATAAAAGGAGTGAGGAGAGAAGATTCCCACAAGGCAGTAGAACTGAGCGACGTGAGCAGCAACCGAATAGACTACAACAACAGAAGAGAGTAGGCAAACCGGCTCAGCGGAAGGATGCAGAATGCTTCAACTGTGGTAAGAAGGGACATTACGCCCGAGACCGTTGGTTCAAGAAGAAAAACGTAGAGGGAAATGCTGCCACATCAAGCAGTCAAGACGGAGACAAATCTGAAGAAGAGTGGAACCTTGAAGCATCTCTCGCAGTGATGGAAGAAGAGCAGTTGTTGGAAGACCAGGCTCTTGCAGTAGTTCACAATAACTCTGTGAACTATGCAGAGAACTGGATATTTGACTTGGGGTGCTCCAACCATATGACAGGTGACGAGGAGAAGCTGCAGGAGTTGTCAGAATATAAAGGCCAACGAGTCGTCGTCACCGCCAACAACTCTAGACTGCCCATTGCTCATGTCGGGAAGACTATTATAGCCACCGATGACAGTCCCAACAAGGTGCAACTACAAGGAGTCTATCATGTCCCTAGAATAAAGAAGAATCTTCTGTCAGTAGCGCAACTAACAGCCCCCGGCAATTTCGTGGTGTTCGGGCCTGATGACATCAAGGTCTACCACGAGCTAAAGTTTTCAGGAACGCTGTTCATGGAAGGACGGAAGGTAAACTCCATCTATGTTATGTCTGCAGAATCGGCATACATAGACAAATTAAAGAAAAACGAGACGGCAGACCTATGGCATGAGAGACTTGGGCACGTTGGCTACCACAAGTTGAAGGTAATGATGAACAAGGAAATGTTGAAAGGCCTTCCATAGCTGGAGTTGAATGTTAACAATATATGTGCTGGCTGCCAATATGGTAAAGCACACCAGTTACCGTACGAAGACTCCAAGTATAGGGCCGAAGAACCACTGCTGCTGATTCACTCTGATGTGTTCGGTCCAGTGAAGCATCCATCAATAGGAGGCTACAGATATATGGTAATCTTCATCGACGACTACTCGAGGTACGTTTGGGTAGACTTTATGAAGGAGAAGTCGGAGGTCATACAGAAATTCAGAGAGTTTAAGATCAAGGCGGAGAGTGATTTGCAGAAGAAGGTAAGGTGTCTGCGCACTGATAATGGGGGAGAATACACCTCTAGGGAATTTGAAGAATTCCTAAGAGAACACAAGATAAGGCGACAATTGACATGTCCCCACACACCACAACAGAATGGTATTGCAGAAAGGAAGAACAGGCATCTTGCAGAAGTTTGCCGAAGTATGTTGCACGCAAGGAATGTCCCGGGAAGATACTGGGCAGAGTGCATGAAGACAGCTGCAGATGTTGCAAATAGGCTACCGCAAGCTCGCCTTGACTTCAAGACACCATTCGAGCTACTATGGAATATGAAGCCTATAGTGAGCCACTTTCGAGTCTTTGGGTGTGTCTGCTATGTGTTCATCTCTAACCACCTACGAAGTAAGTTCGACAAAAAGGCGACCAAGTGCATCTTCCTAGGATACGACACAGAGAGAAAAGGATGGAGATGCTGTGATCCTATGACTAATAAGTGCACTGTATCAAGGAACGTCGTCTTTGATGAAGCAACTTCCTGGTGGCTGCCTTCAAAGGAACTAGAAGAAGAAGCTCAATTGAAATAGGGGGAGCAAATAACCCTAAAACCAACCATTGAGGAGACTGATGAAGGGCCCACTATAACAGGGAATAATGACATAGACGAAGAGAGACCTTGGCAAACAGGAGTGTACCAGAGGTCCTCTAAAGAGAATGCAGCAGAAGAAGAAACTGGTAACGGGACGACACCACTGAGGAGGTCCACAAGGCAACGAAGACCTCCAGCAAGATACATAGATGCAGCACTTGCAGAAGACGTTGATCCACAAGAGCCATCAAGCTACGAAGAAGCATCAAAGCATAAGGTACGGCAAAAGGCAATGAGTGAAGAGATTCGAGCATTGGAAGAAAACCAAACTTGGGATTTGGTTCCAAAACCTAGCGAGGTAAGACCCATATCCTGCAAGTGGGTCTATAAGGTGAAAACTCGCACAGATGGTTCGGTGGAGAGATACAAGGCTCGCCTCGTCGCTTGAGGATTCTCTCAACAGTATGGCTTGGACTACGATGAAACCTTCAGTCCAGTTGCGAAGATAACAACTGTCAGAGTTATACTCGCCTTAGCAGCAAGTAAGTCCTGGAAACTCTGGCAAATGGACGTGAAGAATGCATTCCTACATGGAGAGTTAGACAGAGCAATCTATATGGAACAACCTCAGGGGTTTGCAGATAAAAATCGTTCGAACTATGTCTGCAAACTAAGGAAACCATTATACGGACTGAAGCAGGCTCCAAGAGCTTGGTACGGTAAGATTGCAGAGTTCTTAGTGCAGAGTGGATATACTCTCACTGTCGCCGACTCAAGTCTCTTCGTGAAAGTTCAAGGAGAGAAGATCACAATAGTACTCATGTATGTGGATGATCTCATCATCACGGGAAATGACATTATGGAGATCAAACAAATCAAGGATAATCTTTCGATGCGCTTCCACATGAAGGAGCTGGGAGAATTGAAGCACTTCTTGGGATTAGAAGTTGACCGCATTCCAGAAGGCATGTTTTTATGTCAAGAGAAATATGCAAGGGAGCTGCTAAAGAAATACGGGATGTCAGAGTGCAAGCCGATATCAACACCTATCTAGTTCAACGCTAAGCTCAGTGTTAATGAAGGCAAGGATCTCGAAGAGCCGACGATGTACCGTCAGCTGGTGGGAAGTCTAATATATCTTACTCATACAAGGCCAGACATATCATACGCAATCAGAATAGTAAGCAGGTTTATGCAGTCTCCGAAGAAGCCCCACCTCGAAGCAGTTCGTAGGATATTAAGGTATATCAAAGGTACATCGACCTATGGGATACTTTACAGAAGAGATGGAGATAGCAGAATCACTGGATATTGTGATGCGGATTATACCGGAGACCGCGATACTCGAAGGTCCACTACGAGATATGTCTTCAATCTTGCAGGAGGAGCAATATCGTGGTGCAGTAAGCGACAACCAACTGTGTCACTTTCAACAACAGAAGCAGAATATAGAGCTGCTGCAAATGCAACTCAAGAAGCGACATGGCTTATGCAACTCATGAAAGATCTTCACCAGCAAACTGAATATGCAATACCTTTATCGTGCGACAATCTATCGGCGATCCAATTAGCTGAGAATCCGGTATTTCATGCAAGAACCAAGCACGTGGAGGTCCACTATCACTTCTTAAGAGAGAAGGTATTACAAGGAAATATCAAGTTGCAATATATCAGCACAGAAGATCAGCGAGCGGATATCTTCACCAAAGGACTTAATGCACGCAAGCTCGAACGCTTTCGGTCACAACTTGGCATGATAACAAGAGAAAGTAGTCATTGAGGGAGAGTGTTAAAGATCAACAACTACTTTCAAAGTTTCTCGAAGGTACTAGAAAGTTCTAGAATAATCTATTAAGTTTCTAGATAAATAATAGATTAGAAGCTTAGAATAGGATAGAAGTTTCTAGGAAGAGTATAGAAGGTTCTAGATGAACGATCCTAGCCGTACATGTGGAATAATCTTAGCCACAGATTTAGGAGGCCAACTAGTATAAATAGGGAAGGGTCCTCATTTGTAATTCAATCATCCAAAAAAATCCAAGCATTTGAAGTAGTGGAGTATGAGCTTCAAGAGATAGTGTTTCACCTCCTCTTCTTCCGAGCTTAGGAGTTCGAAGGTCCGCTCAAAGACTAGCGTTCACCTTGATCAACGCTAAATCGAGATCTAACAATAACTTCAAAGGGGAGGCTGGGATGAGAGTTTTCCAACCCAGTTGTGTCGTGCGGTTCGCAAGCTATAGCTTCATTGGCAATCCACAACCATGTAAGTGGCAGAGCATATCCTAGGCATAATGATACGGATTTGATCAAAGGATTGCTTAGATTACGTCAATTTTTTTTTTACTCGATTACTCTGCTCCAATGTCCGAAAACGAAAAAAGATATGAAAATTTGCAGCAGCGTTTGCCGTGAAATGGATTATCATGATGCCCATTGTGGGGACATTCGTTGCAACGATCACTGCAGGCTTGAGCATTTATATGAAGTGACGCATTAACGGAAGAAATGAAGGTGCAGCGGGTTAAGTAACTTCAAACCACAAACATGATTTCCAATCGATCATCTCGGGTTTTCTGAGTGATATTTCTCTCGTAATTGCAGATGGGGAAAATAATCAGGAGGTACAATTGCTAGACCTCGGAGATGGAATCGCAGGTCCCACCAGCGATGATCTCCAAGGCAAAAAGACCTTGAGCTCCCAGGATGTGCTCATGATGTGGTTGAGCTTGATCTGTGCTGATACGAACAACTTCTCCAATGAAAATAAGCTTGGGCAAGGGGGATTCGGTCCGTCTACAAGGTAATGAAGAGAGTATCATAAGCTTGTCGATTCAGGGTATTTGCCGGTTTCACAAGGAGGATCCTGCCTTTGGACTTCTGTCGTGTGTTTTTAGTTTAGGGCGTATTGATTGACGGAAAAGAAGTTGCCATAAAGAGGCTCTCCAGATCATCCGCACAAGGACTAATGGAGTTCAGGAACGAGGTCGTTCTGATCGCTCGTCAGCAGCATTGGAATCTCGTTAGGCTGTTGGAATTCTGCTTGCAACAACATGAGATGGTGTTGGTATATGGGTATATATCCAACAAGAGCCTCGATTTCTTCCTGTTCGGTACGTGCTATAAGGCACGGACTCATTTTCCAAGCAAAGGAAGAAACCATTCTTATGAACTTATTTGACAGACAAAAGCATGAACTGGTCGCTCGATTGGCAGAAGCGTTTCAGCATCATCGGCGGGATCGCTCATGGCCTCCTCTAGCTGCACGAGGATTCTCGCTTACAGATTATCCACCCGGACCTTAAGGCTAGTAACATCTTGCTGGACAACGAGATGAATCCAAAGATTTCCCATTTCGGAATGGCAAGGATCTTCGGCATCAACCAAGACGAGGCTGCCACGAATCGAGTCGTTGGAACATAGTATGCCTCATATTTCTACTTCTAACGTACCATAACCAAGCATTTGTTCGCCTTCCGACTTACTCTTTTCTTTGATCGATGTTGCATAGCGGATACATGGTGCTGGAGTACGCAATGGGAGGGTTCTTTGACCGAGCATATCTCTCATGATTCAAATGCTCAGAGTCGATCAAGCTCCCCGAGCTGTCGCAACCCGCGTTGACCTCCTGCCAGCGAAGTAGACTCCGAGCTTCCCCTGGACAAATCTTCCACGGCCATGGAGATGACCCTTTCCACTGTTTGCCCCCGGTGACCGCCCCGTCCGATTGTGAATCTTGATGGGTTTTCTACCGAGTACAACTAGGTTTGTACAACTTTAACACATTTAGAAAACGTGATGCGAATAAACTATGCGTAAGAACAATGTTCATGTTTATGTGTAATTACGTATGACCCTCTAGATCTTATATACGAAAGTGTCTATACAAAAATTATGATTATCCCGTGATGGAATAATACTATGAATCATAAACTATTATAAACAAATTATCTTGTAATTCAATATCTTCTTCTTCTTACAAACAAACCGATTGATTCGATTCATCAAGCACCACACCTGCTTAATCATTGTATTTGATTATCGAAATATAATAAACTTCAACTGTAACCATAAAATATTTTTGCCATGGATTATATTAAAAGTCATTAGTATGTCTATTAAACGGTCAATATACAATTCAAAATAAAAAAATTAGTTACTTTTGCTATGGGATAAAAGTCAAAGTTCTTTCAAGAAAATATTTTTTTTTCCTACAAAGCAACTACAAAATTAATATATTTTCTTGGTATCCAAATTTTAATAACTAATTTTTGGATATATATATATATATATATTTCTATGCCTCGAATATTTTGAAAGATTTTGGCGTGCAAAACCATGTTATACCCTTTTAGAAACTAATTTAAATTTACTAAATTCTCAAGGAGATATTTTAGATAATACTAATTGAAAGATTACAATGTCTTAAAGAATATCGAGCCATGTTTGATGCTTATGACTTGTAGTAAAATACTCATTTTTTATTAAAAGATTTTAAAGTTCACATTTTTCAACCCACCTCATCATTCAATGATAGTTAAGCAGCAGTCCATTTTATCATGAACGTACAAAATATATTGAAATTATTTGTCATGTTAGTGAAAGTATAAACAAGGGAATTACTCCAACAAAACATGTACGAATCAACTCATCAAAGAGCTTATATTTTTACCCAAATCTCTTGCCAAAGATCCATTCAATTATATTAATTTCAAGTTATATAACTCTTAGAAACATGTGAACTTAAGAACTTATCAATGTCTTCAAGGGTAATGACCGGAGATATCATGTTCGAATCTCGACAGTCACGCTGAGTACCTACCAGGCCCTAATTTTGGTGGACTTTACTGACATATCGTCGTGGATTGCAAGTTCCTGCGACGACCCTAAAGGATGTATTAAGTCTAAGTCGGGCTTTGAACCAGCCGAAAACCTCCTAAAAGTTTTAATGGTTTGAAATTATATTTGTAGCTTGTGGGTCGCTATGAACCAAAGTAAAGATAACCTAAACAAAAGATGGCGTCCTTGCTACAAGAAATCACATGATACCTTCTCTAGAAGAATTTACATGTAATATATTGTAAAAGTGATGAATACACCAATGAAACCTCGACCCAAATAATTGTCTCATCTTTAATAGGTTTGGATTAGTAACATTATTATATAGTTATTTTTTAGGCAGTGTGATGTTATCTTATAATCGAAATTCAATGATTTAAACAGAGACGGATTTTAGGTTTTTAAAAATTTTAAAAATGAGAATTTTTCGGGATTGTTATTAAAAAAAATAGTATAAAAAGAATGTTTCCTAATAGATATTTGGGATTTATTCAAATTAACACCAAATCAAAGAGTCTCCCATCTTAAATACATCAAGTCTTTTGCCAAAAAGTTTTGGAGTATGAGAAAGATGGCCCCTCCCTTACTTCTCCTCCTCATATAGTGACTCTATCTTCACGTATGGCTTCATCCTTGGCTTTAAGTCCGAGTTTTTCGAGGGAAGCTTTTCTAAAAGAGTGCAACGACTAGATGATTTCTAGTCATGTCTTCCAAGATTTGATCCTAGAAATAAGGTTTCTAAAATACTTTGGAAATAATCCTTGAGCAACCGGATAGATATTAACCGAATTAAGCTATCAGACAAGGATAGTTCAACGCTTTCCATGTATGGAGTTAACTGTTGGGAAATATCCATTTCCTTAATGTGAAGCGCTCCATCTTTAATTTATCCTCACTATATAAGGGAGATTACAATCTAATAAGATCATAACCAATTTTCTAATCAAAGGATTTCTCAAGTTATGAAAATATATGCCTCACGTATCTTTTCAAATAATAAGGAAGTGAATTAGGCAAACATGTCACTTCCTATGAACGAACGTAGCCTTAGTTCATGAATTAATTCAATAAGAATTAGCACTAAGTCGTTTAGGATAAACATCCCTAACCCGCGCATGATGTATTCTCAATAAGGAAAATGTTATCTATAGAATCTATATTGTGCTTTCGAAAGTGAGTTATTATACATATGACAATTACTTCCCTTTGCAAACTGTGTAAGACACACCCCAGTATACCTAGATGTCGCAAGCAAAATCTTCGGAATTCTCTCCATCACAAAAGGTATACCCGTATTAGTTCTTGGTACTACATGAATCACCAAAGCAAAGGCAATAACTTCAAACATCATTATTTCAAACAACAATTTAGCCAAATTTTTTTTTTCAAAGTCGCTGTTTGAAACGTGTTTTTCTTTATAAAAGCAAAGTCGAAATTCAAACAAACAGTGACAGATGAGGAGTATAAGCATATATTGAAAATACCTTTACCTCTGGGTCGGCTCATTTGAGGGGTAAAAGCTCTCTCAGTGGCCACGAAGCAAAGTACAAGACCTGAACCCAATACCCTCTATTGGTGCATCCTTGGCAAGCCCGAACAACCCTTCCATCCTTGCCCAACTCAAGTAATGGAGGGATCGGGTTTACGCGTGAGTAGCAGACGATTTCTCGTACATATGATACAGATTCGATCGAAGGGCCAATTAGATTACATCGATGTTTATATGACTCAATTACTCCGCTCACACGTCCCTAAATAATAAATGACGTGAACATTTGTAGCCACGCTGGCTGTGAAATGGATTGTAATGATCACCATTCCACGATCTCTGCAGGCTTGTGCATTTATACGAGGCGACGCCATTGAAGGAAACGAAGGTGCAGCAGGTCAAGTAACTTCAAACCACTGGAATTCCCCAAATTGTGATCCAAAACAACAGATGCTTGATGTTTGCTTATGCTACGGGTTGCTTTAGTTTGTCAGAGGAGAGATGCTCGGAGAAACGCAGAGGAGAATACTGGCTCCTACTGCGACTCCTCCCTCGTGTCGAAATCGAGGAATAACGCAATAAGACGTATGGCCTATGTGTATTTAATTGAAATAACTTGTGCCTCCTTCACTCTGTTTAATTTCTTTTCTCTTTTTCCTTTTACCAATATACTTAATTTTCTTTCAAACGACAGCACTTTTATTGCAGTAACGGGGGTTCAACGAGATGGTATTATTACCAAACATCGATAAACGTTTTATTTCCAAACATCGAAACAATTCACTAGTTCCTGAGACGTTTTGTACCGCAATCAGTCACGCAGGAGGTAATGCAGCCCCAGGTCTTCACGGCGTCTGCAATAGAAGAGCTGGAAAAGAATTTAAAACCATCCAGCAAAAATCGAGAAGAAATCGTTTGTAATTTTCTTTCGGGGGGTCATTTGAGACGTACCGGAGAAGTTCAAGCATTTAGAGCAAATGCATTCCCTTTCGCACTGATTCTTCGATCGAAACTGGGGGGTTGGACAGAAGAATCGAGATCAAGGGTTGGCCGCCTGCAGTTGTTTAGTACGCATCTATTGTAGCAGCGGTCGTTGAGTTTTCCATGGTTATCTACACATCTTGACCAACACTTATTCTCGCATTCTCCCGCAAAGGCCACGTCCATCGACAGCATCGCTACCAAGAACCAAATCATCAAGAGCGTCGACACTAGCATCGATGTCTTGACGGCCATGTCTACGGAAGTAACTCTTCTGTATTTAGACTTTCTTTGTAAGAGTTGGGTATCTGAGTGGTGCTTGATTCATATATAACTCTTCGATAGTATGTTCACCTAATTCACCTTTTGTCCATTTTTGGGTATTTAATTAATATTAGGCAAAAAGCTAAGCTCTTTCTTTTTTTGGCTAAATTATGCAACTACCATTTATGGAAATTAAAAGTTAAATCGTCTTTCGAGTAAAGATTTCATCCTTCAATGTAAATGTAGATCCCTAAATCAGGTTACCAAATCTAAGGTAGAACAAGGGACTGGAATTTGATAAATATTTTTAAACATGATTACTCAATTTGTTTTGAATTAATCATTTTTTGTGCACTTATGCGTCAAGACACTTTATTGTATTTGTGGATAAATAATTAACAAAGGCGAGTATTTATCATTGATTATTTTACTTTCTTGCATGTAAAATTATTAATGATGAAGTCCCAGAGATTAATGAGTATAGTAATCTGAAATATTCCGTGATCGGATATATGTTTAGAGGGGACATGAACATCTAGATCATTGCTGAGTATAACTGAGGTCAAGATAGACCGAGGGATAGTATATCTAAAGTTATACTTCGAGGTACCCTGAGATTAGGGATACTGGACACGACCCGTTTAAGTGGATACCACATATTGAACATCATTGGACAATCCTCTTTATGGACGAGTGTAACTAATCTTTTGACTTCAGACCTTCAATTATTCTATGCGTGGAGTTTATGCACTTTGACGTCATTAAAAGTAATCTTTAATCGGATTGTGAGTGATACGATTGTTGGGTGTGTAACAATTTTTTCTATATTAATTTTCTTATTTTTGGTCATCTTTTAGCACTTTCCATATTTATCAACACCATCTTAATTGAAGGACAAGCCAATATAAGAATGGCTAAGGCCCATACAAAGCCCGTCATTTCTATTTAATTCATTGAGACGACGGCAACAACTAAAAGCTCCATGAACATGATCATCTTCATTTGCATAACATCATCACACATTATCAAGAAAGGAGATTTTTAACTTGGTTATAACTTCATTTAACTTGGTTTTAACATGGCTGAGACTCCCTTCTCCGTGATTTCCTTGCACGCTACCCCGTGTGGTTAACTCCGTGGCTTTCACTCTCGTGGCCGCCACACCACCTGCGTAAGATCTCCATGTCCACCCGTGTAACCAACAACCCAGATAGACTGGACAACGTAATGAATAGTCTAAAATTAGACAAGAACCATCACTCAAAGAGGTGTTTGACTCAATGAAAAGCAGTGAATGCTCTCCAGCTTTTAGACTGGTGAGTACTCAAAGTTTCTCGCGATAGTGCTCATATAATGACTCTATCTTCACGTATGGCTTCATCCTTGGCTTTAAGTCTGAGTTTTTCGAGGGAAGCTTTTCTAAAAGAATGCAACGACTAGATGTTTTCTAGTCAGGTATTCCAAGATTTGATCCTACAAATAAGGTTTCTAAAATACTTTGAAAATAATCCTTGAGCAACCGCATAGGTATTAACCGCAAACGGTCAAGGATAGTTCAACGCTTTCCATGTATGGAGTTGACTGTTGGGAAATATCCATTATATATCATTAATTGTGATCGAGACTTTTCAAAGCCTTTGCCGTTTCACAAGGCGAGAAGTCTGACCCGCATAAGGTCTTGCACCAACAATAAAGCTGTTAATATTCCGAGAATCTCGCCACAGTAAATCTGGACTGTTCCGATTATCAAGATCTTCAATACCAAAGCCTAAGTTCATAACCTTAAATCCTTTTAAAGCCTAGGTCCACAACCTTAGGCAAGGGTTTCTTGCGTCTCTCCTCTGCCCTCCACCTGGGTAATGGAGAATGTGGAGTTGAGAAGAGTCATCTCCAATCCTGTAGTAGGATAGGTGGACTGTTTGAAATCTCCTACTCCCGGATTACCCTCCGAGAAAGGTGAAAAGGCTTGAAGAAGCCACTCCTACAATGTCTCAAGTAGAGGAGCACCTGGTGGTGCATTTTCAGGAGGATGAGCGCGGCCACAACCACAGCCGCGGTGGTTGCTTCTCCCCTTTGTGTCCACGACAGTGCCAGGACGTCCAAAGGGCGAGTTCTGCTTTATGCTACGACGGAGTAATGGATATTTTGTTTTGATTGCGATCTTTATGTATACCACATTTGAATGTAATACATAGACCGACAACCAATGTAATGGATTATTCGTTTTCAGTCGATCCTACCAACTATGAACACAACTCAGGACATTTAACTTGTATTTCCCTTAATTGTGCCTGCCACAGCATGGGTCGATATTTCTTGAGATATTTTCCATTAACCTTTAAAGCGTGACGTTCACCATCCAAGTTCAACAAATGATATGCATTCTTCGAATACATTTCATTGACTCGAAATGGACCTTCTCAGTTAGGTGACCATTTCCCAAAGAAATAATCTTTCTTTCCAATTGGGAGAATCATTTTTCAAACTAGATCACATTGGATGAACGTCTTTACAGTAACTCGTTTGTTGTAACTTCGAGCGATTCGTTCTTTCTGAACTCGGATTCGATTCAGGGCCTTGAACCATCTCGACTCTAATTCTTCGATCTCCAAATACATGGCTTCATCATAATCACGAAGATCTTTGTTTTCATGCATTTGAACTCGAATCGATTTATATCGAGTCTCAATAGGAAGTATCGCGTCGTGTCCATACACTAGACTATAAGGGGAATGTCCAATACTCTGACGTTTTGTAACCCTTAAAGCCCACGGCGTATCGAGAAGCAAAGTGTGTCATTATCGAGGATTGCTGTCGATCATCTTCTGACTATTTTTCTTTATGATCTTATTAGTCGATTCAGCTTACCCATTTGACTGTGCATAGTAAGGAGAAGAGTTCATTATGATAAACCAAAATTCCTTAGCAAAGTCTCTAATCACAGCGCCATTGAAAACAATTGCATTATCAATGACAATGTTTTGGGGAATGCCAAATCGATATATGATATCTTTTTTCAAAAAATCGACCACCTCTGCCTGGGTAACATTTTTATATGCCTTAGCCTCGACCCACTTGCTGAAATAGTCTGTCACGACTAATATATAAGCATCCCCTTTGTCGAACTTGGCCGTATTTCTCCAATCATATCCATAGCCCAAGGTCTAAAACGTCATGGTTTTATAACTGGATGTAAGAGTGCGGCAGCATGATGGGAAATAGGCCCACGCCTTTGACATTTCCGGCATCCTCGAGCCATCTTAATGCAGTCTTTCATCATCGACGGCCAGAAAAAACCATGTCTTTTGACGGATCAACACATGTTTGACCCTGATAGGTGTAGGCCGCACAATCCCTCATGTGTTTCCAACATTATGGGGATTGCTTCTTCCATATTGATGCATCAACAAAATGCCATCGTTCTGTTTCCGGTACAGAATGCCATCGATCAAGATGTAAAACCTTGCCGACAACTTTAGTTGGCGGGTGGCCGCTTGTCAGGATTGGAGAGGAAGTCGATGAAGGACGTTCTCCAATCATGTTTAGAGGTAAAGACACTAACGGCATAAATTTTTTCGACAGCATTGTCTAGCGCCGAAGAAATGTGTTGAATATCGCCACCTAACTGTTGGAATAATTGCTTATTAGGCTGAAAGTCGGACGGATGCTGAGCCAACTCATTGGCTTTAGGTTGTCTTTTCGAGATATATGACTGAATCGAATCGCTTTAAATAGCGGGATTAACTTGTGCACTTTATCCAGATATAATTGCAAATGATCAAAAGTGCACATATTAATATGGTTCACATGATTTATCACTAATTGTGGGTCCCCGTAGATAATGCAACATTGAACTTTAAGATCAACCAGAGTACGTAAAGCTAAAATGAGAGCCTCATACTTGATCGAATTATTTGTGAACTCGCCATCCACCTTATAGACTAGTTTATGGCAAACTTGCAGAGGGGACATCAAACCCTGTTTTCCAATACTCGTCTTCTTTTGGTGGAGAATGTAAACTCTCCCTGTAATTGGCAAGAAAATCTGCCAATACTTGTCCTTTAACTTCTGTTTGAGGTCTGTATTGTAAGTCAAAAGGAGAAAGAATGAGACTCCATTTGCTTAATTGACCAGTAAGCAAAGGACTATCAAGAACGTTTTTAGCACCGGGGTATTGGAGACTATATAGGCAGTGCTATTTCCAATGTAATGTCGTATTTTCATTACAGAGTAGTATACCGAAAGGCATAGCTACTCATTATTCGAGCAACTGACTTCGATCGGAGTCAAGATACGAGATAAGTAACATACGACACGTTCTGTTTTAGTTTCATCCTCCTGGGCTAACAATACTCTAATGAGTCGTTCTCCGGCGACAACGTACAAAATAAAAGGTTGCCCAACCTTTGGGGAGACTAATATCGGAGGGTTAGTAAGGTAACGATAGACTCCTAAGGGAAGGAACTTATGGACCATGAGAAAGGAGTGAACGAGGCAGGCGTTGATGTGTTGCAACGGCAAGCCTACAAGGAAAGCCGTCGTTGTTGTTGTGCGCAATATATGTCTATGTTTTCAATAAAGCCGGAATCGACTAGTGAGTCTTGACCGTGTAATAAATCAATTACTTCTAGCTCAGGAGCAAGTGAGGTCCGAGAATCCTTAATGATGCCTTGTGTTCCATTGACTAGTGTCAATTTGAGAAGTGTTACTTCTCCAAGGTTTATTTTTATTAGTTCATCAGTTAATAAAGATCTATTTGACGTGATTAGAAAAGCGCTGAAGCAAGAACCAGCCCGAGGGTCAAAACTTCGCCACAGGAATCAGTGATCTTGGCTATACCCGGGGGACCAGCGCGGTGGTGGTGCCATTGGAAATCAGCATAGTCTGACATGGTGTAGTAATGGTTTTTTCAGGAGCAAGGAGAAGGAGGGTAATTTCTAAATTACGAAAGAGTAATAGCAAGCAAATGTATTCCAAAAACCATAAAATAATGCCAGATATTCTTTAATTCCATTGAGCTGTGTTTGGCATGATTTGATGGAGTGGGATGTTAGTGTGTGCACTTTTGTCCCAAGACAGTTTATCATATTTGTAGATAAATAATTAATAAAGGTGAGTATTTTTCATTGATTATTTTACTTTTCTACGTGTAAAATTATTAATGATGAAGTCCCATAGATTAATGAATATATTACTGAAATGGTGCGTGATCTAGATGTTCAGAGGAGACATGGACATTTAGATCATCACTGAATATAACTGATGTCAAGAAAGACCAAGGGGTAATATATCCAAGTTATACTTAGAGGTACTCTGATATTAGGGTTACTGGATACGACTCGTTTAAGAAAATACCACATATTTAATGTCATTTTTCAATCCTCTTTTTGAACGAGTGTAACTGATCTTTTAACTTGAGATCTTCATTTATTCTATATCTGGAGTTCACGCGCTTTGACTTCGTTAAAAGCAATCTTTAACCGGATTATGAGTAATGCAATTGTTGGGTGTGTGACAAGACGTAAAGATAAAATATTGAATCAATATAGGATTCATCGTTCTTTTGGATTAGAGAGTTAACATCTCGGCCACTTGATAGAGGTATTAGTGACTCTAAAATCCATGGTCATGGTTTACATTCAAATGAGTCTATTATATCTTAGTAATAAAGTAAAACAATTAATTCAGTGATGTATTTTGCGTCGAATTAATTGGGATGTCGGTTAGATGAAGAGATTTAATTAAACAGTAATCGGTTCATAGTGGTATATGATTTATGATCATTATCCTATCATGTTGAATGACTAAAAACTATTGCTAGACGGTTTCCTTAATTTGTGCATGAATTTACACTGCCATCGTATTTAGGACCTAGAGGGTCGCACACATAGCACGTCGATACGAACATTTCTTATTTAGTACTAAATATTATTTCAGAATTATAATTAATTGGATAATTAATTTATTCTAAAATATCGAAAGCAAATATATACCAAGATCCAATAGGGATTTATTTGAGCCCATTCATGTTTACCTTGAAATGAAAGGACAATTAATTTTATGATAAGTGATTATTTTGATATTAAGTTGAAATATCCAAGATATTTATTTAAATAAAAATGTTAATTGAATTTTTCAATTGAAGATGAATTTCAAAATTTCGAGATTAATTGCCCGATGGGATTGATTGGGTTTAAGTATTATTTATAATATAATATACTTATTTTTATTTGATTTTTGTTAAGATTCAAATATGTTAGATTTGATTTATAATTTGTTAGATTTAATTACAATGGGGAACAATCTTATCAAAAGAAATAAAAACCGAAACGAAAGAGTCTTTTATTGAGAAAAATTATGTTTTCAAAATAAGAGGGAAATATTTTTTCGAGAGTTTCTCGTCGATCGAAGAGTCTAACACCTACCGGATCGTTAAGTGTTCATGATCTATGCATGTATACTGCTAGAAGAGGTTTCCTTTAAAATCCGTAAAGTAAAGGTAAATGTGATACCGGAATTGAATACAACAGTATCAAATTTATAGTGTTTTGTATTGTCATCGTAAAGTAAACGAATGCAAGCAGAAAGATAAACACAACAATGGAATTGAATACGACAGTATCAAATTTACAGCGTAACACTTACAGAACTTAAGTGGAAAAACAACAAAAAAGACTTGGGAGCGCTTCACGTCAGTCGGTTGCGGATGGACGGCGGGTACGACAGATCCTTTTAGTAGAATCTACTTTGGTAAATGGGCGGTCGGATGTCAACAATACCGGAATTGAATCGACGGTACTGAGGGTGGAAGGTGGCTACGAGGGGGAAGTGAATCAACAATATTGGAATTAAATCGACGGCACTGAGGATGTAAGGTGGTCTCGGTACTGGAATTTAATCAAATAGTACTAACATTTTCAAGATACTAAAAAGGAAAGATAAAATTAGAGTAAATTTGTGTTTGAGTTGTTGTTCGTGTTGTTCTGTAGATAATCCAATTGGGATTTTATAGACGTCTTCAATCGGCAGGTAGATACACGTTCTCCTCGGCGGTTGTTGATCTTCAAGCACATTTTTCACTTTATCTGATTGTTTGAGCAATTGTGAACAACTAATTAACCACGTTCTTTAATTTGCGGAAAAAATTCTTTCTCGAGACGTGTTCTCGAGAGTCTATAATCAAATATTCTTTCTCGAAATACTAGTCAAAAATATTTCTGGAGAGTGATACGCACTTTTCGAGAAAGACCAAAATATTCATATGTATTATTCGAATAAATGCTATCAGGTAAAATTTCAAGTAATAATACTTAAAACCGACAAACAAAAGTAAAAGATGAAAATGATACTTCTACATAAATAATATCTTTGCCATCAAACTAAAACAAACCCGATTCTACGTCGGAAAAGGATAAAAGTTATGTCTAGTAGATATAGCCTAGCGGTATACTCTCTATAAAACCAATTAATTTTAGAATGGAATATCATTCCGCTGGACTCAACATATGGGTCGATCCGATTTTGTAATATAAGACCATTGACCTAATAATATATATAGCCTGCTGGGCTACCATTTGCTTAATCTATAAGTGGGAATCACGTTGCGGTTGGATTAAGTCTTCATCAAAGCGTACGTAAGGTGAAAATTAATTTAAAAGGAGAAACCCCAAAAAAAAAAATCATCCCTGAAGACGTCACTCCAACTTGTACCGATTGCCTCTTCGTTATTAAATGTTTCAAAAAAGTAAAGTTTGTCCTCATCTCCAACCCCCCCATGACGTTTTCGTTTTCGTGTTTGATTCTCCCAACACTGAATATGGATTAGATATCTACCACAAACTCTAAGTAGACATTTGATTTGCGGACCTCATTTAAGGTTAACTAAATATAATAATAAATGGAATGAAACGAAACATTACATTCAATTTAAAAGAAATGATCATTCTTTTGACAATAAAAGCGAACGATTCCCATAAATTCTTTACAAACCCATTAGTTCTTCTTACTTCCCATTTAAGTTCTCATGATTTAAAACAAAAACCCATGTGAGGAGGAGGCATCTTTGACCCAAATAAGGGATTTGTCCATTAATTATTGTTTTAAATAAATATATATATGCACACTTCCCTATGCACAGAAAAATAAAAAGCAATAGATTTATTGGCGATGTGGATTCGTGGTCCATCTTTCTCCGTTATCCCCTTCCACACACACGCACACTCGTCCCGCCAACTCGCCAAAAAATCCCCAACCTCTCAATATCTCCCCCTCTCCTTCATTAATCATGTTTATCGTATCCCCTAACGACTCCTCGTCCGTCCACAAACACTTGTGTTTTCTTCTACTTCAAAGTTTCAAACGCTTGTTTCGGTGAAAATCTTCAGTATAAACAAAGTGCACTTGTTTACGACTACCAGTGACGAAAAAGTTTAGAATTTCAAATACCAAATCGAAATTTCGACATTTCTATATTTGAAATTCTTTATTCGGTGTTTGGATCGATTTGAAGTTTATAAAACTATTCGATATTCGCTTTGATTTCGATTTAAAAAAAAAAAATCGACATTTCAAATAAACAAAAATTTATTGAGCTCGGGTCTTTTTGGGGCTTTTGGCCCATGCCCCATTTTACAGCGCAAGAAAGCTGCATATTTCCTAACATCCTAAAGTGCCTAGTAGTAGTTTCAAGCTTCTTAGCCACTTGCGCCATAAACCCCTGAATCCTATCGTCATTCAAAAAACCCTCGCCTCACCTCATCACCTCACCCACTAATGAAATCAAAAGCATCAAACTCGAATCAAATCCCATTTAGCAACAAGAATTTTGGGCCATAGATCTCGACGTTGTCTTTGGATCAACAATCCAGAATCCGACCCTAAAATACGTAAGGCTTTCTGGGGAGATAGCTATGGAAACACACTAAACGAAAGCTTGCGGGCGAAACATCTACTAGGTGATGGAGGCTGCCAGACGACGAGAGTTACTAGACGATACAAGAGAATCAAGCACCAGTCAGCTGGACGAACGAGAAAACTCTACAACGAAGGCTAGTGGGCGATACAGTCGATCAGTAGCCGTCACAGTAAGATTAAGACGACCTCGACATGGAAGGAAATAGTTACCAAAATCACTCAGATGGAAATGAGATATTCCATGAAGACTGGCAACAAGGCTACTAGACATATGTACAATATTTTATTTTCGTATTCACGTATGACTAGTATATTATAAATAGGGTCTTTACTTAGGCATTAAGTACAACCTATCTACAGACGGACAAATACAGTATTTTATCTTTCAACATTCAAGCATCCCGGCGTTCTAGCTTTCTGAGATCCTGTTTACATCGGAGGCATTGTCAATGGCATCCGTAAGTGCTCTTGCTTAGGTGTCGTTCCTCTGGCTTCCTCTTTCATTCAAACAGCGACCATACATATTCAACGAACCTCCGAGCACCAGTTACTCATAATGTAAAAAATTTTCGACATACTTGAATCCTACTTGTTCGGCACTCACTTCCGGAGCGTACACTAGGAGACAAAATCAATCTAACACAAAACTACAACATCCTGAGCATCGTCGCCAGGGGAAGGAGCAAAAGGATAAGAAGAAGAAACCGCGGAAGAAGAAACGACCACCTTAGAGAGTAGCCTTCTAGAGCTTCGCCGGCTAAGGGATTATATGCCGCCGAGGTCATTCCATGGACTGCGTTTGGGGAGGGAGGAGTTTAGGGCGGACAATGGGAGAACTCCACCGAGGGGCCGTCAGAGGACGGAGACGAAGATGAGAGTTAGTTGCAGTGCCGCCGATAACGCAAGCGCTTGCTTGACGTGTCGTCAGCGAATGTATAGGGAATTATACGAGGAGCTACGCTCTCATCAAAACAAAAAACTACCTCTCTTTACCAAACCATCTTATGAGGGGCCGCTTTGGCCCATCAGACTTACCAAAGTATAAGGCCCAAGTCAAAGTTTGGAACTTTCAAATGCCAAACCGAAATACCGAAATTATTTCGATATTTTGATATTTGGGAGTTCGGAATTCGGTTCGGTATTTGGATGATGAAATTCTGAAAGTTTGCTATTCGATATTTCAGTATTCGGTTCGGTTTGGATTCGAAATACAGAATGCTCATTCCTATTAACACAGTTTTCGGATCTGGTTTCAAAGCCGAATAGGAGTAAAAGCTTCACGACGTAAGTTTTGTCTGTGATACTCGGAGGTTTGTATGAAATTATCATTAGTTGGCAAAATGATTTACAAAATATGGTTCAGTTTCAAAAATTCTCTAATATTGCTCATAACTCGTGGCTGCGACGTTCATTTTACAGAGAAGTCACCGTTTTAAATCGCAGGTTACTTGGAAAAATGCCGTCGAGTGTGAGAATTCTCTGATGTCATGTGAAAGTTTCACAAATAAGTCATTATGGCAAACTACGAACAAGCATACCGAGTAAAAAACTTGCAAATTGAGCATACTCGGTAAAAACCTACAAATTAAATACCCACTCTAATTTTTATAAAGTTCGTGATTTAAAACCGCAACTTCCACAAATTTTACTCCCGTCTAACTTCACAAATATTTTCTCATTAATTCTCACGGCTCGTGATACTCGTACTTAAAAACCCACTCTCGAGGGAAAAAAATGATAACACGGTGTACCGTTCAATCACAGCCTTCCGTGTTATTATTTAAAATTTTATCTTATATTTATGTTAGGTATAATGAACGGCGGAGATGGTGCTCAGGTCCCAGACATTGCATATGGTTTTTTAAGTTCCGACAACGCCACTAAACGACAACGTTTCACTTTCTCCAACTTGACATCTTCTTCTTGCCTAACCCTCACCCTTTCCCTTTATTAAAACACCAAAAAGTTGTTTGCTCACATCTGACCGACCGACCCACAAACTCCTCATTATTCAAACTCAACTGTCCCATTCATTTATTTCAAATTCATAGAGAAATAATTATAATAATTAGATAAATGGTTGCATTAAAAAGGGATGGCCGGCCTTTTGACAGACTCAAATAATATTTATTTGCGGGTCTATTAATTATCAAGTAAATGTATTAATTTTCAACGGCGTCCCCGTTGACCATCCTCGGCAGTACATGGACGCCCACGGCCTGCAGCCCAGGAGGCGGCTCGACCACCCACACCTTCCGTGACGACGACGACGAAGGACCATCATACGCCATGTCGAGCACGGCTATCTCCCCTCCCTTGCATACGGCACACACCCTTCCCCTGGCCGCGGCCATCTGCTGCGCCCCGATCAGCAGCTCACTCTCCGTCACTGAGGCCCACGAGTCAGATGCCTCGTCGTAACTCCTGAGGACGCCCTTCCTCTCGTCGATGCAGTACATGGTCTCCTCGTCCATGGCGGCCACCGGACCCCTCCATCCCTTCAGCATCCCTTCCGGCATCTCGCTCCATGTATCAGCCTGGATGTTGTAGACCACTCCTTGCTTGTAGGCGTCCCCCCTGACGTTGACCATGCAGAGCCTAGCCTTCCAGCCGATGGCCTCGATCGCGTCTCGGCAAAACCTCCCGTCCTTAAGCCCGTTAAGCTGGTTCCATCCCTGGGTCCTTGAGCAGCTTCCTTCGCCCTGAACGTCCAGGTCCCATCGCTCAAGGGACCGGGCTACATCCACTGAGAACTGTGAGCTGATCCCGCTTGCGACGTAGATGGAGCCACTGAAGGACCCAGCGGCACACCACCGGCGAGGAGCGGAGAAGGCAGGACCAAAGGACCATGCGCGGATTGCAGGGTCGAAGATGAGCGGCTGAGGGATGGCAGGTAAGAGGTCGGGGGTGGAGGCAGCGAGGAGGACGAGGCAGGAGGCAGTGGAGACCGATTGGATCGGGAACCGGCGGGAGAGAAATGATGGGTGGCAGAGAAGCAGCCGGAGGTTTGAAGGAGGGGGAGGCAGCGATTGCCAAGTGGATGAAACAGGGTCGTAACTCGAGAACCGGACGTTGGCGTTGCCAGGGGGGTCAAGGACAGGAGAGTGGCCGTCAGGGGCGCGAGGGACAAGCAGCGTGTAGAGAGAATGGTAGGGAGGGTAGAGAGGGGAGGAGATGACTTGTCGCCAAGAGCGGTTAACGGAGAAGAGTGTGGAAGGGCGGAGGTGGGACAGGCAGAGGTGGGCTAAATGGTCGGGGAGGCCTGGGATTAAGGGGGAGGTCGAAGATTCGCTGGGTTCGCGGTCATCGCCACGGTCGAGGTTTGCCACTTTTCTGTGCTTAGCCGGCGGGCCGGAGGTGTCGTCGGTGACTGAGGAGGGAGATAGATCAGTGACCGCTTTGGCCATAAAAAAGATTTTGGTGAGAAAATTTGGGTATAAATACTTGCATATTGATTTTGGGTTTCCAATTTATATATATATAATTTTTCTACAAAAATTAATTCTTTTCTCAAAAAAGCAAAAAATTATTAGGACAAAAAGGTAATTTCCGGTCGATGTTCTTCCCATGGCTTTGTGAGGAGGAAGTGGTAATTGACCTTTCAATTGATCGAACTTTCATTTTGGGCTCCCTTGAAATCTCTTGGTTATTATATATAAAAGTTATTATGAACTAATTTCTAAATGTCATGTTGATATTCGTATATATTAATATTTTAATGTGGTATCATTCTATACTTAGGTAGTTTATTTCTCAAGAAAATCGATTTTATAACTCTTTTCTGATAAGATAAATAATAATATACCGTTAAACTATATCAAGATATTTTGTGAAAATGACTAAGATTCGTAAAATGATAATCGTGCCGCTTTATTTTCTTTTGATTGATTATAAAATAATATAGATTGAGAGATTAATATTGTATGTTAGTATCTTCTGTATAAAAACAAAAACGATTTCTTAATTTAAATTAAGGAAAAACTAATTATAGATGAAAAATAATATTTTATTTCTATATGGTAAACATGAGAAAAATTTCTAATGTGAAATTATGATTTTATTTTATTAGAAAAATTATCCAATACAAAATACACCGAAATATGGTCCTTTATTTTTTTTCTTTTTGCTATCCAAATATATCATAAGAATGCTTATCAAACCATTTTAAAATAAGAAAAAACATTATAGATAATAAATTAAATTACAAAAAAAAATATAATTTTAGACCGACTTAAAACACTGATTAACTATACTTTAGATACGAATTTAACATATTTGTCTAATGATGTATCTCATGTTTTCATCAAGGGATGCATTAGAATTTTTTTAAAAATGTATTTAATTATTTCTAGATTTTCATTTTACTACTTTTTAGAAGCTCGTCCAATAAATAAAACCCATTTTCCTAAATTAAGTTGCTTTTTTTTTTTCCAATATTCTTTTGTATTTTTTATATGGTTATTATTAGGTCTAAAATCTTGATGAATGAAATTACTAATAATCATGGGTCAAACCAATACTTCCGATGGAATTGCACGTGATGGAGCAGGTGAAAAGTAAAGGAAATGTGTGAAAAAGACTGAAAGAAAGAAAATATCAGACAATGGCATTAAAAACAACTTCTACCAACCGGTTTCTTCTATGAACCTTTGAAACATTCAAGAATAAGAAAAACATAATTATTAACACTTTTAAATGTAATTTTATAATTTCAATGTATTCTAAAATAAGAAAAAACACGACTTATAAAGCATATTAAATGTAAAAACACAACATATGAAATGCATTAAATGTTAAATTACTAAATTTAAAGCACGTTTATGCTCACTTAACAAAATTCTTAATATAATCTTAACCTTGTATAATAGAGACAAAGAATCAATGGTAGAATCTATAACCGGCCTCATTTGTCTCTACTATGTATATATATATATAATTCATTGCTTATTTTGTCGTGAAATTATTTACAAATAAAACACATCAAAAATATTTGGCTATGAATAAAAGTTTGCTTGTGATATATTAATGTGATTATATCTTCAATAAAGTAAGCACCGGACAATTCATATCCTCAAGAAATCATAATGGGATTATTGTGTCCTCTACATTGTGCATAGGGTTTGCATATATATTAAGAACTGCCAAGGAAGTGTCTCCGGTAATGGGTCATTGTTCAGCAGCCTCAGTGGAGTAAGTGTCTGATTGTTTGTTTGTCTACAGCTTTCACCGTATCCTCGTTGCAGTCGCTCGTTCTCGCTCGATATCTGCTCATGTTGACTTAGTGATTCTTCGTCTCGACTTATTCTTCTCAACATAATTAGCACGACAATCCCTTGTCTTTGCTTGACTCGAGACTCTGATCATTAGCTCTCTCGCGAGAACTTTTCTTGTCAATGGCTCTCACCACGATCTCTCTATGTTCATGCCAACAAGAATGTTTTAGATCTATCAAACTAAGTTAATTGATTTCCTAAACTATGTTGTTACAATTTATGGTTCCTAAAATGGTGTTAGCATACCCAATAACAAAGAAAAGCTCCCTATAAACTGTTTAAAAAAGAAAGCACTATCAATGCACCCATCTTACACCTTTTCGTTTCTGTTTTTTAATCAATCAATTGGTTTGTTGGTGCTCCTTTCGGCAACTAGTGGATTTGGTTTTCTTGCTAAGCTTTTTGGATTTATACTACCTCCACCCCCAACAACTCTCCCTCCACCCTCCTAAAACAAAATATGGCTAAATATTTTTGATTAAATTTTTTCTTATTTTTTTAACAAAAAATAGCTTATCAGAAAAACCCAAAACTTAAATATATGAAATAAATACTATTATTGATTTCAACTTGCAATTAAGCATAAAAATTAGGTTTTTGTCTCCTTGAAAACAAACAAAAAGGTATGACCATGCTCATACTTTTTCTCCTTTTTGTTTCTCATAATTTGTCCTTCACTTTTAGCAAGCTGCTCATCTTTTTCCTCCTCCTTTCTGACTCATCAGTGTCTTTTTCTTCTTTTTCCTATAATTTACTTTTTGCAGTGTTTGCTTTGTGAGAACACTACCAAAGTAGTCTTCAAAAGGAAGCAACAAAAGTTGGATGACCCCTTTAGTATGAGAAAAGCTCCAATCATTTCTTTTGTAAGCTATGTTCATTGCACAAACTTGACCCACCTAAAATTTGGAAGAAAAAAGGTATATTATATGAGCGCGTAGCGAAGTAAATCGAGTCATGGTTGTACAACTTTCCTGGTTTTAAGCACTTATTTAAGTATGTTATCTCATGATAATGAATCGAGATTTATCAAATATGGGGTTATGTAAGATGATGTCGTACGCCCACGAGTAAAAAGTCGTGCACTGTGAATTCTTTATAGTAAACCCTAAACCCGAAAAGGCCATCGATTCTTGAACCATGCAGTTCATTGATTCAGATGCTTTTCTTGTTTCGGCCCCCTGAAGCAAGTGTCGAGCTTTAAGTAATATGAACAATTTCACCTTCTTCTAGGCTCATATACTCAAGTAGGACCCGTCAAACTACAAGGATGTAAGGGTTCCTCTGAAAATTTGTGAAAGAAAAATAAAAGTTTGGAAGTAATAATTGTGGTCTGCAAAACACATCAGGAATATTTGGTAAAAGAATGTGAGTTCAGAATTTGTTCGAGGCGTGCCCGTCGTGTTTAAAAATGTAAAAAGACAATGATTAATTAGAGGTAATACTTACAAAAGCCATGATAACGCTTGCAGAGTTTACTTAGATAAAACACAAAAGCAAAAGCAACTGACGCAACGCGAAGCATTACGAACAACATAAACTAATAGCAACAATCGGATTCCATGATAAACAATTGCAAATCTAGCAATCCTCGGAGGAAATCCCCTCAAAAGTATTTTCAATGTCTAAAAGATAGTATGCTAGAGAAAACCAGGAACAATTATTTATAGTATCTAGGAAATATGATAATAAAAGATAATAAATCGCAATATTTAATTAATCCCACGGTTGCATCCTTGAAAGGGACGGTGTTGACACTATAGAAAATCTTGCGCCTAGTTCTGACAAAGCCCACAAAAGCTCACAGCCGAGACAAACATATCAGGCTTGTGCCTACAGGAGGAAGTCTACAGAGGCAGAATAGTAACCTTTTAATCAAGGGCCTGCGCTTGGGACACGAAGTCTACAGGCTTGCGCCTATAGAGGATTGTTAAGACTATAGGCCTGCACCTGCAAGGGACATTGCTTAAAGGAAAAAGGTTCCACGGCCCCGAGATAATTGGGACTTGTTACCCACGCATAACACTAGCACACGTCTTAAAGATAATCAATTAAACCCGAAGTCAGAGGAGCTGATTCACGATCAAATAAGTGAGAATCAGTTAATTCCGAGATTCTTGGGGTAAGTTGAGTCTGGAAAATCTTCAGAAGGTTGTAACAGACTGAGTATAAAAGGAGGAGATCTTCCCTAGAGAAAATCACGATCAAAACGGCCAACAGAAGCTTATTTTGCTCGTCACCCCTTAGCGTAGTTATTAGGACTCCCCGACCTGGGCGAGACCCTTAAGGTTTCATTGGTCTTCACTTCCACCATCAGAGTGAGCAACCGTAGCCCTGATAACAAACCTTCCGCCTTCACCTCCACCTTCAGAGTGAGCAACCGTAGCCCTGATAACAAACCTTCCGCCTTCACCTCCACCATCAGAGTGAGCAACCGTCGCCCTGATAACAAACCTTCCGCCTTCACCCCCACCATCAGAGTGAGCAACCGTAGCTCTGATAACAACCCTCCGCCTTCACTTCCACCATCAGAGTGAGCAACCGTAGCTCTGGTAACAGCCCTCCGCCTTCGACACTTCCACCAGGGCAGATCACCACAGCCTTGACACCCACGTCCGTCCCAGCACTAGACCGTACTCAGTCCACCAAGCCCAGCAGTCAAGTTCTGCCACTCGAGGAGCGCAAGCCTGCAACGTTCCACCATCAAGTTTACTACAACGCTCCAAGTCTGTGGAGCACTGTAGCTAGTCTACGTCTTTACCACCATCCTTGTTTTACTTTTATGGCTGTAAGCACTCTTTACTTCTTGTAAAAACTGTTTGCATTCAATCAAATTCTTCAATTACTTACTGGCGACCACATCTATAAAATCCTTGTGAGTCCTATTGCCAAATATTTTCGACGTGATCCGTTTCCTAGGCGAACAGACGGATGCATCCTTAAGCTGTCGGATCCCACGAACACATCCGTCTGCTGTCAGATGTCATGAACGCATACGTCTGAAGGGACGGATGCATCCATCTCTTGTCAAACCTTCGAGTCATTCTTTTCGTCCATGCTTCGTATCGTCCATGCTTTCTCTTTGCTGCTTTCTGTGCATCCCACTTGTCCATGTAACTTATGGCAATATCATCTGCATCATTCTCTACCACCTGCGAAGAACTCAACACCGAGTTCTCCTCTGACGCAATGCGGAAACATTACGAATAACAGGAACTGATAGCAACAATTAGATTTGAAGATAAACAATTGCAAACCCAACAATCCACAGAGGAAGTCCCCTCAAAAGTTTTTTCAATATCTAAACAATAGTCTGCTAGAGAAAGTCCTAGGAACAATTATTTATTGTATCTAGGAAATATGATAATAAAAGATAATAAATCACAATATTCAATATATCCCACGGACGCATCCTTGAAAGGGACGGATGCATTCTTCGACTGTCGGATCCCACGAACGCATTCGTCTGGAATGCATTCATCTGGAGTGATGGACGCATCCGTCTGAAAAGACTGACGCCTCCATCTCTTGTCAAACCTTCGAGTCCTTCTTCTCGTCCATGCTTTGTCTTTGCTGCTTTCCGTGCATCCCACTTGTCCATGTAACTCATGTCAATCTCATCTGCATCATTCTCTACCACCTGCGAAGAACTTGACCTCAAGTTCTCATTAGGATAAAGAGGCGTATCATCGGGGTAGAATGATACAAGTCTGCCACATTGAAAGTCTGATCCCCTACTTCAAAGAGTTGTGTTTTTCGTTCCCGATCAGCAACCTCCTTGTACTTGTCATTAGCTTTGTCGACCTTTACCATGACCTCCTCGGAAGTATGTTGCCATTGCTCTGCCATGTGTTTATCCAGTATGTCACATGGGTTCAGGTTGTCCCCGATGAACTCTTTGTCTAACAATTCTTGAATCATTTCTTGAAGGACTTTCATTTCCTTGGGGCCCATCATGTCAAGGCGGTGAGTCATGAAGATGTACCCCAGACACTAAGTTAATCTGGTGTTGTGTGTCTACCAAAGGAGGAGGCTCCTTAGGTAAATCGTCTGGGATAACCTTTTTGAACTCCTCTAACACTCCCTTCACAATTACAGGAACTCCCTCAACGCCTTCTTTCACTACCTCAGGAACTCCACCAACACCAACCTCCTCTACCTTCAATGATTCATCTATCACTAAGGCATGCATCACCTTAGTTTCTTTCGCTGTCTCCTTTATCCCCCTCAAAACATGGCACTCCTCTATTTGTGTAAGATCAACAATATTATCGTGAGGTATTTGTAGCCCTTGATAATACTGTCGAAACTGTGGGACATGTATTTGTCCATAGTCAGGAGGAAAAAACTCGTCCTTCATTAGTTGCTTAATGCAATTCCATGTTTATATGGGTTGTCTCTCTTCTCTCAATTGTCTACTTTGCAATTTCTCTCACCAAACGGAAGCAACATCTTTCAGTCTACACGCCACAATTTTTACTTTACGTTCTCTTGGTACATCGTTTTCAACAAAGCACATCTCCACATATAATAGCCAATCAAGAAATTCGTCCCTATTAAGCATACCGTCAAAATAACGAAAATCTACCTTTAGGTGATAACCCCATCTGTCAGATTGACGTCGGTCGTCATAGTCGTGGTATCTCCATCGGTTCCTTCTCCCATCATAATCATTCCTCAAAGGTGTTTGTCTCCTTTCAAACCTTAAATCATCCCCCCTAAATTTTCATCATAGATCGATATCCTTCGATTTGCTAGAGAATTATACCCTCGTCGTGCTATGAATCGCTTTCCTTCTTTCATCTGTATCATGTTGATATCGACCCCCATATTGTCAAACCACTCAATCAAATTTTCGGGAAGCGGCTCTACACACCTCAATCTTCGATAGTTAACACCCATCTCAATCCTTAGGACCGGTTCCCCAGCCCTTTGGACACCCATCTATGTCCTTAGGACCGAGTCCTCCGCCCTTTGGACTCCCGCACCACGATCACTGTCGTGAATACGACCGCCATCAACGTCACGACCAGAAGACATCTCGTAGGAACTCACCTTGCATTGAGTCCACTCTGACGTAGTGCGGAAGCGTTACGAACAACATGAACCGATAACAACGGTCGGATTCCAAGAGAAACGATTGCAAATCTAGCAATCCACAGTGGAAATCCCCTCAAAAATATTTTCAATGTCTAAAAGATGGTCTGCTAGAGAAAACCATAGGAACAATTATTTATAGTATCTAGGAAATATAGTAATAAAAGATAATAAATCGCAATATTTTTAGTTAATCCCACCGACACATCCTCGAAAGGGACGGATGAATCCTTCGGCTGTCGGATCCAACGGACGCATCTGTCTGGAGTGACAAACGCATCCGTCTGCTATCATATGCCACGGACGCATCTGTCTAGAGTAACGAACTCATCCGTCTGAAGGGACGGACGCATCCCTCTCTTGTCAAACCTTCGAGTCCTTCTTCTCGTCCATGCTTTGTATTTGTTGCTTTCCCTGCATCCCACTCGTCCATGTAACTCATGGTAATCTCATCTGCATCAGTAACAAAGCGCCTAAACGCTAAGTTTAAAGTAGCAACTCAATTATGCTTACTAGGATATCGAGCGTTCGTCGTGCCGAGTCGCCTCCATTCACCATCATCACATCACCTCTAGTACCCACGTCCTTCGTTTGGATGTGTTGGAACCACCCACTACTCTCTTCTAAAATGAATGATATGGGTTTGGATGATATTCAAAATCAAACAAACTATGAAAATAGGTTGTGATTTTAATTAAGCCAATGTTAGAACCTCCTACCTTGTGGGTAAAAGATTGTGTACGAGTGATACTCAAAATCTTGCAAAACGATGGCAACGAGATGTGGTCTTAATAAGGTGAAGATTGGAACCCGCTACTTTACAAGTGACTCGATGGAGTCCGAACAATACTCAAAACCAAAATAGCAATGGAAACTGATCGTGATCTTAATCAAGCGAAGATTGGTATCTTCGTGTACCGTGCCTGAGTCTATCAACATGCTCATTTTTTTTTCTGGGGAACCTATGACCTAAGTTCTTTTCACATCGAAACGATAGCGATCATGTGGTCTTCTCTTCTTGTGGCGGAAACCGGACCCTCGAGATGAAGTTACTTAGGTTCGAACATCTTCGCGTGCAATATGGATAGATGGTCATTTTAAATCGATGGAGTGAGTGATACGCCATTCGGAAGCACCACATCATTCGGAAAGAGACCTTCCGTGCCATGGAGGGAAAAATTCCGGATCTCATCTTTTTCTTTTTCGGGCACATCAATACCATAAATGTGGTACGAAGATGCCGGCCATCCTCTTCATTTTCGAGGTTGCTTTTTCTAAACTAGTGAGAGAATGATATATCTTATTTATATTAAGTGTTTTGTTAACGGGTGTCTTAGAGCAATTAAGTGATATATAATTAAATGTAGTTTTATAATTTTAGGATATTGTAAAATATGAAAAACATAATTTACGAAGCATATTAAATCCAAAAACCACAACTCATCAAACATATTAAATGTTAAATTATTAAATTTAAAGCATATTAACTGCTTTAATGCCTAAGAGCACTCGTTAAGAAAAGCCTTATATTAATTACTCCGAAAGTATACTTGTAATAATATTATATTGACCCAAATCCATTGACATGATCTCGTTTTCTTTAAAAAAATATATTTCGTCGAGCGTGACCCCTGTGATATAATCCTTAGTAGAAAATGATGCTTTAGAAAAGGCTTCATTTATTTTTTTACTTACTAGATGATGAGGCGAGAACAATTACATAAAAAAAAAATGATAAATTATGGTGTCCAGGGGGTGGCCCCACGGTTTTCTTAAAAAAATAAATAAATAAATTAGGTTTAAATTTTTAATTTTTTTATTAATTTAATATAAAAATATAAAATAATTTAATTTAACCCCTCGATCTCTTCGATTATTTTTTCTGGCTTCGTAACGTGTCGGATTTTGATTGGTACTAACTTCAATTTATATTATGTGAAAACCGTAGTTATTTAACTCTTAAATTTGCACAGATTCAATCGACTTGAAACTTAACTAAACTGTACACGTCTCAAGCGATAAATTTCGATGATTTACATCTGAAATTCAAACTTGATCTGGGTCGACCTCTGAGTACTCGAATTATCATCGTGTCTATAGCTTTTGAGCACCAAATAAACAAAGATGAAGTGGTTCGTGGTGGGGTGCATCGTGTCTATAGCTTTTGAGCACCAAATAAACAAAGATGAAGTGGTTCGTGGTGGGGTGTTTGCGTGGGCGGGTGAAAAAGCCAAATTTGTCGTGGCCCTTTGTGAAATCAAACGGGCAAACCTTTTAATGAGGAGGAAAAGTCGTGAGGTGTCTTTTCGGAGACAGACTGCGGGTTTTGTGTTCTTTGTGCCCGCCTCTTCCTTTTTATTATTTCAATATGCAGAACATTTAAAGTCGGTTTGTTTTTTTTTTTGAAAAAGAAATAATAATAAAAGAAAAAAGAAAGAAAAGAAAACGTGTTGAGAAACTTGGGTTTGGGAAAAATAAATGGCCAGAAGAAGATGGACATTTGGTTCTTTGCCGGTGTGTCTTCAAACCCATTTGGCATTGAAATGCTGCCCATGACGCACACTATCATTTTCCTAAAGAGAATATCATATATCTTATACATACTGTATACACAAACTGTCGTGTTCTTCACTTGTTATATCTACAATTCCCATAGTTATTGACATGGGATATGTTTATTTTTGCAAAAAACGTATGTTAAGAAGAAAAGGAATCAATTATCCAAGAAAAATTACAAGAGGATATGCCTAACTTTCAAATATATTACGAAGCGGAAAGAAACGAATGGAATGTTCGTTCCATTTCATAAGAATTTATGTCAATCAAACGAAAGAATGCTTGAAATGGAATGAGATCCACTCCATCGTATTTATTTCGTATGAAAAGGTCATTTTCTAGAAAAGGTAATAATATCCCTTTCCCATTTCATTTTCCCACTCATTACGTTTTAATCCCATTTCGATTCTCAGTAGGCTCGTGATGAGAGGAGGTCCTTCTTTTAAAAACTTCTTTACTAATAAATAAGAGACATATTTTTTTCTTTTTTAAGCATACAATCATTGAAAATAAATATAAATTAAAGTATTTTATCTAACACTTTCGATTTTTAATACTAGCTTTCTGTAGAACAATTACGATAAAAATAGTAATAAAAATGGAGGCAATGAGAGAAATAAGGGGAGGGGTGACGTGTGAGGGGGGTATGGACAAGTTGTTGCTTTACGCATTTAATTCACTTCCTTTCTTTCCTTTCCTCGTTTTCATCGATGAAATTAAATGCGTAGGCCTCGCCTCTCGTTTTCAACAATCCCAAGAGCCACCGCCATGACAATAAATTATACATCCTTTCGGGATATATTTACTCTGGAAATGTATCAAAACCGTTTAAGTGAAATTAAAATTAAAATTTATTAAATTTCATATTAACGTGTAGACAGTTTCTTAATTCCAAACGTCAACAAATACAGTACAAAGATCCCTATTATTTTTTTTAAAAAAATAATAAACAACATAATTATAAATGTCAATAATGTTGTGTTTGAAAACACCGGGTAAGAAAACAAAATGAAAGAAAAGTTTGAATTTTAGGAGGGAAGAATTTATTGGGATGTGTGTGTTTTCTTTCCTTATTTCCTCGCTTTCTTATGCTCCCAAATTAGGGGTGAGCAAAAACTTTGGAATTCCAATTACCGAACCGAAATTTTGGTATTTCGGTATTTGGAGTTCGATATTCGGTATTTGGTATTTGGTTCGGTTTGATGTTTATAAACTTATTTGGTATTCGGTTCGGTTTCGGTTTTTCCTAAAAAACAATTGGCATTCCAAACAAACCGAACTTTTACAAGGCTGGAAATATTTTTGGGTTTTAGCTCATTTATCTATCTTTCTCAACTTCTTCCAGCCCTATCCTCTTTAACAAAACCACAATCAGACCTAACGAAACCAAAAAACCAAAATCGCCGTCTTCCGCCGATTCTGCCTCCTCGCCCCCGTTGTCTCCTTTGTCCTCGTCCGCGTCGACCGCGTCATCTACAACGACAACCCGGATCCCTCCTCTTCCACCTCCTTCGTAGTTGTCATCTCCTTATTGAACGCCACCAACAAGCCTTCCATCTTCTTCGTCCGTTCCCTTTCTTCTCCTCCCTTCTCCGATCCTTTGTCTCCCACATCGTCCTCAAACCCCTCCAGTACCTTGGCTTCCTCTCTTCCCTTCCCCGCCGAATACCCAGTTTTCCCTCCCTCTCTACGAACTCTGATTCCTCGGCCGCGCCCTTTTCTGTCACTCATCACTCCCCCAACCTTCAGTCCTTCCACATCGACCTGCCCTCTGACATGACCGCGGTTGCACTAGTCGGGATTGTGACTGTATGCCTCTACTGAAAGAGGAAGGATGGGGATGGTGGCGATACAGCTGTACGGGCAACGCAAAACTTGGGGAACAGCCACAGAAAAGGGTGTCATGCCCTCTTCCTTTGTGGGCTCTTGAACATAATGGCATGGGTTTCTTTTATAGACTTGGGCTTATAATTGGCCCAGTTCAAGATTTGGAATTACCAAATACCGAACCGAAATACCGAAATTACTTCGGTATTTCGGTATTTGGAAGTTCATAATTTGGTTCGGTATTTGGAGGATAAAATTTTGAAAATTCGGTATTCGGTATTTCGGTATTCGGTTCAGTTTGGATTTGGAACACCGAATGCACACCCCTATCCCAAATACGGTATAAATATAGTTTTATAATTTTAATATATTTTAAAGGAAGAAAAGACACAACTCGGGAAATATATTAAACGTAAAAAACTCAACTTACGAAGTATATAATAAACGTGGATTCATAAATGGAAGTGTCGCTAGAACGTCGATTTTCTATCTGTCGTTGGGAGGATACAACCAGCGAATCATAAACTTTTCGTTCTAAATGCTTTCGTTGAAGATGAAGAAAAGAAAGACATACGACCATGGAAAAAAAGCTCGGATAAGAAGACGTCTCTGTTTGCGGGCGAAACACGTCGCGATATATCGGGGACTAATTGTTGAATGTGGTCGCCAATAAAATGAAGTAAAGAACAAAAAGTAATCAAGAATTCATTCATTCAAATGAATAAAACTTACAGCCATCTTGTAACAACACTTAAGACGATTGCGTACAATCAAGTTGACAATCAAGCAACCCTTCGGGGTTATAGAATGATTGTCTTGTGTTTACAATTGACCAGGGCTGAATTATTTATAGACATTAATTAATAACTGCCGATCGACACACATTTAACACATGCTAATAGTCTTAAAACTATAAAATTACTAGCTGCAAAAACGACTTCACCATCGATCCTCACGGGCATCGACTCCGAGCTTCGACAAACATCATCGATGTTGAGGACCTTCGATGAGAACCCATCTTCGATCGCCTTCATCATCTGAACTCATATCTTCAATTGTCGCTTTAATGATTTCCTTTGACGATGCATCGATGATCGAACACTTCTCTAAACAACCTCGATCTTGGTCTCCTCGAAGGCCCATCGATGATCGAACACTTCTGGGACAATTACTCGATAAGTTCACCTCCTTTTTCCATTTTTACTTCTAGTGCGTTAATATAAATTTGCTTTGCTGCTTCTCCCTGGATGATGCATTGTTATCTGGCCAACAATTTCATTGCTTTCATTTCATAGCCTCCGATTCTTTGATTAGCTAATGGGACTGTTTCTTTGTATGGCAGGTACAACACGGGGGTGATTCCAACCAAGAAAAGTTTGGCATTGTGCGATAAGTTATCTGTTTCGTCCTTTATCAGGTGTGGTTTTAACATAACATACTGCTATTATATCTGCCTCACGCCTATAACGTTGTGAATTTGGCCTGAATGTGACATTGGTATGGGGAAGTACCTATTTTCTGCGGCCACGGCTTTCTAAGCCTCCCTGCTTTGTCCTTTATAGGCGTAGACTGTCGACGGTGCTGGTGCAGTTGAAATTCGCAGAGCATTTGAAGGAAGCGGTGACGTACATCGAGCAGGGTCACATCCGAGTAGGTCCAGAAACAGTCACCGACCCCGCGTTCCTCATCACTCGGAACATGGAAGATTTCGTCACCTGGGTGGATTCCTCGAAGATCAAGAGGAAGGTTCTTCAATACAATGACAAGCTGGACGATTATGACATGATGCAGTAATGCTTCAGTTGGTTCTCATCATTAGTAGTAACTCATGCTTGTGCTGCTCTCATGTTACATCAAGCATTTTTCATGAGAATGATTAAAGTGTCAGAAATTAGAAACTCTAAGGAATTGTTTGACCCGTGAACTGATATTGAAAAAGTTACATGAAATATTCATTCTTGCATCGCTGTTCAAACAAAGAAGTTAATAAAAAGGCGGTGGATCGAACGTCGACCTTCAGCTCATAAGACCAATGCTAAAAGGGACCCTCCTAGAATGATTTTCCAAAACAATGTCTATATCGGTAAACAGAGGTTATTACAAAAGTAGAAGCAGAAACACATAATACCCAAGATAAAACTATATGCATCTTACTCAATAGAAACTATTGGGATAAGTCGGAGGTGGGAATGCCAATATTCTCCTTTCCCCTTCCTGCATTTCTCCACCAACTCCTCCGTACATCCCCAAATAAGGAGAGATTCCAGGGAGTCAGGGAGTCCGTCGTCTGGTAAACACCTCAGCCTTAGACAGTCAGAAATGACCAAATTTCGAAGGGAGGTGAGGTGGTGTCTGAGTCCCCCGCCCACCCTCTCCAACTTCTTCATACCATCAATAGACAAATGGAGGAGAGATGAAGGGAGAAAGCGACTCCAGGCTTCATCATCATTACCACAAGGCGGAAAACACTCCATCTCATCCACGCATTCCATCTCAACCAAGATGTGCAATTGTCGTAAGGCCGTGAGACCCCTCAACCCCAACTCCTCAATTCGTTGATTCAGATTTCGAAGTCTAATAGAAAGAAATTCCAGGTTGGGAGGCAGACCTCTCGTGATGCCTTGCCAGTTACAAATAGATAGTGTTTTGAGGGATGTGAGGTGGTACATGTTATAAGGCAAAAGCTTCACCTTTGGACATCTGGCAAGGTCAAACCTGGACAGGTTGCAGGGGAGTGAAGGGAATATCTCCATCTCTAATGCTGGGCAATTCGTGAGATTAAGATCAGAGAGTGAGGACAGGTGTTGCAAGCTGTCCGTCAAAGTCGCGAGGCTTCCGCAATACCGAATTTCCAATTTCCGCAAAGACCGAGAGAGGGGACAACCAACACCAACTAATTCCGTAATCGACACGAGTCCCTCCAGATTCGATAGAGTAAGCTCCTCGAGATAATCCAGAAGCCTGATGCTAATCAGTTGGGACTGCGGCAGAAGTGGGCAGCCATGAATGTTCAATATTCTTAACGAAGAAGGCAATCCCCCACTAGGAAAGGAACGCATCTTCATACAAGAACCAACACTCATCTCACTAAGAGATGTAAGCCCACATAAATCATATGGCAGCTTCTCTAACTCTCCACAACCTTCAATTTTAAGAACCTTTAGATTAGGTGGAACTTGTTTCCCTCCATCCCCTTTCACGAAGTACTTAAATTGAGGACACCGTACAATCTTCATCTCTTCCAGCGAGACCCAAGAGGTTGCCAAACTCCCCTCAAAGTGAACCACCTCCGGGATATGGCTAGTTTTCATCTTGGTCATCGACGTAAGGCTTGCTAGACATGTGAACAATCCGCCATCGGAACCATCAATATTAATTTCGACGAGGGACGGAAGACTAAGAGCGCACCCTCCTTTCAGTTTGGGACACTTCTTCACGATTAGCTGGCGGAGGCAGGGGAATGGCTGGCCATTCTCATCCCCTCCGTTGTACAACCACTTCTCCCAGGCACCCATGTTCTCAAAGCACAACTTCTTCAATGACTGAAAAAATGGCCCAATAAACCCGTAAAACTCGGGACCTATGGAAGATATCCCTTCAAGACCGCTCATTTCCAACCTTTCCAGCAAGGGAAGTTGTCCAAATGGTGGCAATGAATCTACATTTCCACAACCTCTCAGGGTTATGCTTATGACATAATTCAAATTGTATTGATTATCAAACCATTTTGGAAATCTTTTGGCCCCATAGTGACATATTTCAAGTGATTCAATCTTCCTCGGAGGTTGCAAATGATCGAGGAGCTTGAATTGATGGTCATCCTCACGTGAAATTATAGAACGCCCTCCCCAATCCAAGATTAATTTGAGAACCGCTTCCTTTCCGGATAGATTAGCAATCCTCGCGTCTTCGACGTCATCTGAATTCAACAAATTACGAATGTGCAACTCTCGTTGAAGGTGTACGAGTGGTCCCAGTTGCTTCAACTCCTGACCGACTTCTTTTCCCACGATAAAGTCTGAGAGTATCTCGAGATTTTTTAGATCGCCGATACGTGGCGGCATCTCCTGCAAGTCTTTTGTGCCGGTTATGTCGAGGTGGAGAAGATTGGCCAGCTTGTGAATATTTCTCGGCAACATTTGAAGCTTCTCACACCCTCGGAGCAGTAGAGATTGCAACTCCACTAGGTCACAAATGGATTCCGGCAGTACTTGGATATCTGTAAGAGAAAAATCTACGGAACGTAACAGTTTCAACTCTCCAATTCGGTCTGGCACCTGCTTAATTTTAAACAAGCGTAACGACAACATTCTCATATTCTTCATATCCACGATCAAGTCTTGTATCACATCCTCGGAGACAAAGGCACTTCGCGTTCGCCCTTCTGAGATTTGAAATGGCATAAATGTTCGCAACTTCTTCATTGAGTGAAACGCCTCAAATCTCTTCGAGCGACAACATTCATAATATTGAGTGACCACTGCTGCATGACGAACTTTGTCAAGGAACAACACTTCACAAGAGGTGGAGCCTTCTTTAAACTCATCAGAGCTGAAATATGAGCGGGCATCGACTGATTTCGCGAGGTCATTCATAAGATCATGCATTGAATAGAAATTCTTTTCATCCCTTGTTCTCTGAAGGAATGACAAGGCCTCCAACCGACGGAGATTCTCCATCCCCGCCTCTCGGAGAGTTCGAGCAGTCCCTTTTTGCAGGAAACCCTGTATGATCCACATTCGAATTAACTCGTCTTGGTCGAATACGTAATCCTTCGGGAATAATGCACAAGCTGCGAAACATCTCTTCAAGTGAATGGGAAGATGAACGTAGCTCAACTTCAAAGCTGGAGGGATCTTTCCCCCCTCTCTATCCCAAGAACCATGAGTTAACACTTTCTCCCACTGTTCATCGTCAGTTTCGAAATGCAACATACCCCCTATCGCCTTAATAGAAAGAGGCAGACCCTTACACTTTCTCGCCAGTTGAACAGAAATCTCCTGCAGGTGTGGGTGGCCTTCAAAGTTTTGCTCACCTATGGAGTGATAGGCAAGCAGAGACAAGGACTCCTCCAACGACATTAATTCCAACGGCTTCGGATCACGATCACCCATCACTCTGGCGACCTCAAAGTTTCTTGTTGTGAGTAGAATCCTGCTTCCTTTACTCCCGGAATACAAGGGCTTCAGCAGGGACTTGAGCTCTTCATACTTATCGTTCCAGACATCGTCCAACACAAGGAGGAACTTCTTTCCTGATAACTTCTCTCTCAGAGAACTCTGAAGCCTATCCAGATCCTTCTCTACACTGGATGAAGACGGGGCTACCTTGTCCAGGATGCACTTGGTGATGGCGGCCATGTCAAAGACTTCGGAGACACAGACCCAGGCTTTGACTGCGAAGTCCGCAGTTTTCAAGGACTCGTGATTATACAACTCTTGTGCGAGGGTAGTTTTACCGAGTCCTCCCATCCCCACGATAGAAACGACTGTAAAGGGTCGGACATAGTTGCCAGTTGCTGCTTCGGATCCGGTCAATCGAGCGAGCAGCTCCTCCATTTGCTTCTCCCTGCCCACGAACATTGGCTCGGACAGGGACGTGGTTTCGAAACGGGGCTGGTAGCTGCAACGCTCGCTCCTCGAGTTCCGGACTAATTGGAGAGAGGGAATTCTTTCATAGACATCCTTTAATCTTCGGTCGATGTCATCGATCTCATTGGCCATATGATGGCCAGAGATCAGGGTGCGCGGGTGGAAAGGAGAGCAGCAAGCGATGAGGCAGTGAGGGAGTTTGGACGACCGTGACAGGGCCTGCAACTTGGGTGCCTCCCGTTTCGCCTCGACAGAGAAGTGGTCGAGCAGGTCCTCCATGTCGTAGGCGACGTCCCTGAGGTCAGCGAGCCACAGGACAGTAGCAGAGTCATTGTCGTACATCTGCTTTTCCTCGGCAGAATCCAGAAAGGCTTGGATCCAGGGCAGCTTCTCACCCCATGAGTTGAGCTTGTCGGAGATGCCGTGAATCCGGGCATACTCGGCGATGAGTTGAGAGCCGACCAGTTTGAGGACGGGGGAGATGAAATCCATATTCTCTCTCTCTCTTTTGGAATGGCTTGTCTTCCTTCACAGAGGCATATTATTATTAAACCAACTGACCCAAAGACTTTTCCCCATTCCCACGAGTCTTGATGATGACATGATGACATTTGCTTTCATTAGTTATTACAAATATATTTTTCATCTTTTGGTTGGAATCAATGTGACGTGTTCACATGGCCGACCACTTTCTTAATATTATTTATAATAATTAAACAAACAAAATTAGAATCGAGTCTGTTGCTTAAAACAACGAACAAAAATAGGTGGGTTTCTAGCGGAGCGGAACTTGCAGAAGCTTGGGACCTCGGCCGAGTATGAAACAGTGGTTTATTGCTCACCTCGCCTAAAGGAAGCCTCTAGGAGACGTTCGTCCGAGTCCATCTCAATCCTCCATAGTAGGACTGTATGGTAGCCTCCGACTCTGCTCATGAAACTTTTCTTTTAACATTGCAAATTATGTAAGAAAATCAATCCAATCCAGGATCATCGTAATCGAATTTAGGACACGAAACGTACGGAAAACAAGTTACGTACCTGGCGTTAACATACCTCTATAATAACTCGATTATCAAGCCTTTAACGCAATCTCTAGCGTTGTCCGACGAAATCTGCAAAACACAGGGTAAAACCGGTGATCTGGGTCTTCATCTCCCTGACTTGCCGACGGCCGATGGAGCACCACTGTTAGGATTAGGGCAAGTGTAAGAGGGGACCTAGCACCTGTTAATATAAGGTGTGACGGGCCCTTCCATCACGAGCTTACGTCAACACACTAGGCCTACACCGAATATCGTCCAACCCACATCAAAAACAAACCGAGATGCCACAAAAGCTCAAATAAAAGATCACCCAAACTGAACGAGCTATCATGCATTGTCTCGTATATCGTAACACAGCCCGACTTTCGAAAACTTAAATCATTAATTGATTATAGCCCAACAGAATTTTTATAAAACAAAATAAATGTGGAACAACCATGATCACAAGCGCTAGCAACACTAACGTCAATAGGTCAATGTGATGGTGTAGACGAAAATAACATCCCTGAATGTGATCTGAATGATGTTATTTTCGGTCGGTCCTCATCTTTCTGTAACCTTATGCCCATAATGAGCCAGAAAGAAAATAGAGCATAACCGCTATGTAATATGTCTCATAAACCTGAATGCGCGCAAACTGCATTGTGCTTTATAAGAGACAAACTATATTGATAAAATCGTCATACTCAAGACCAAGCACCAAGTCTCAAGATTTTCTTTAAAAAATCAAATATCTATGTAACCTTTACATTTATCTGAAGTCGGAGTGCACAATCCGTAACCTTTCTACTTCAGAGAAATCAGAGTACACGTTTGTAACCTTAATGCTTTAGAAAAGCCAGATGAAATCATCTTCCTCCGTAACCTTAATGTTTCACAAAGTCAGAGAAAACCATCTCTGTAACATGAATACTTAGTGAAACCGGAGTAGTCATCCGTAACCCGGATGCAACCAAATATATGTCATCTTCATATTGAACCAAGGTCAGAGAAAACCCTTTGTAACCTGTATACCTCGGTGAAACCAGGATAATCATCCGTAAACTTTATGCCTCAAAGAAGCCGGATAAAATAAACCGAGTACTACTGCTCTATATGTCTCAAAATATAAGTATCTCAAGAAAACATTTATGGTGTCATACGAGACGTACAAACTTGATATAACCGTTATGCTCAAGATAGGTACCATATCTTAAGACTTTTAACAATGTGGGAAGAATAAACCAGATAATCAATGATCATCAAATCTGATATTCCACAGGTACAAAGCATGTGTCAAATACGACAGTCAAATAATCATGTCTATCATATAAGATAGTAATGTGATGCTCCCACTAACCAAATAAATCAAAATAATGAACACCGTACAATAATTATAAAATCCAATTGGACTTCAAGTGGCACTCTCCTTGGTTAGAAATCAGTCGATACCGCACTAATATCATAGTAATTAGCATAATTATTCAAATTTTATCATCGACTGCGGTAGTTTCAAAACAACACCACTCAACCCTTTAAAAAGAATAATTCAATTAACGAGAGTGGTGTATGTAAGAAGCCTCAACATCCAACACAATTTCCAGAAAATATAATGTTGGATAATGCTCTAATGAGCGTCAACAATAACTCCCACTAATAAAAACATGATTATTCAAGGCTTTCAATCTTTGGTTGTGTTACCATCAAGCTCTAAGCAGATGTTATAAACTCCACAAGACGTATCACATAAGCTACTCAACGGATCTCAACAAGCGTGTCGCTTTGGCGACCAAAATACCTGTATCATCATGAAATCTCCCAATCCCAGGATGCTTATCAAACCTTCCCTCCCAACTCGACAATCGAGTTGAATACTAGAAAAATAAATTATGCAAATTCATAATTAATGTATTATATTATCACACAAGCAGAGTTCACGGATCTCAACGAGCGAGTCGCTTTGGCAACCAAGCACCCGTATCACCATGTGACATCTTCCAATTCCAGGATGCTTGTAAAACCTTGTTTAGCCCACAAGCGAAAAAAGTGACATACTCAAGACATTCACGTTGATACGTAAGTGCACATTAAGATTTAGCCTCAAGTCAATTCAAGACCTCTAAATATTTATTATTTTAAGCAAACAAAAATAAAAGCTATTTATACATGAACCAGTGAGCAACCGATAGCATAACGACTATTAAATAGAGACCAACACAAATAATCTCTTCAGAAATACTCGAAATGCGTGGAAGAGGGATGGTTATGCAGGAGGCGATGGCTCCACCTGGTCTCATGCCCGAAATATGGGATTACTTGGCCCGACTAGTTGAGCAAGCGATTCCTGGAGCAAACGATATGAACGGGTTAAACTCTATTGAGCTTCTTACCATGACAATATCGACCGGGACTATCCTTTTCTAAGGGGATATCGTGTGCCTGAATTTGTCCGTTTCTAGGGTGAAGAAGGCATTTCGCCCGCGGAACATATCCCCTGCTTCTCTCACCAGGCTGGAGAAGCCGCCACTAATGGGTTATAGAAACTTTGCCTGTTTCCGAACTCTCACGACCTTTACGTGGTATGTGAATCTTTTCCCGAATTCGGTGTGAATCTTTTCCCGAATTGAGGAATTCAGCCTTTACATGGTATGTGAATCCATAAGTGCTTCCTCTTAAGGGTGTATGTCCGCTGCCTTCTCCTCTCTTTTTCTTCACTCATACGGCGACCATACAACGAACATGCGAACACTAGTTGCTCGAGATTTCCGACGTGTTTGGATCCGACTTGTCTGGCGGTTACTTCCGGAGCGAACAATCATTATTTCTTTTGTACTTTCACTGTATTTACAGCGTGTGAAGTATGCTGCGTAATTGACCTTGCTTTCGGCCTCCAAAATTTAGCTACGCCGAGCGGCAAAGCCAGAAAATTTTCTTGAGGGGGGCCGAATTGAACTATCCAATGTTTTGGAGGGTCAAATTCAATTATCTCTAAAAGCTACGGGGCCATGTTCATCGGTCACGGCTAAAATCCCGTGTCCGAGACACCCATAAGTTCGGACAAGTAACCGCCGATATTGGCAATTGTTGAGACATGTCGACGATTCTGTTTAGACACGTGCGCGCTTTTTTCTACATGTGTTTTATTGTTCAGACATGTGTACATGCTTTCATACTATGTCTGAACTCACGGGATTTATAGAGAAGGGATTTTAGCGTTGACCCATGTTTACCTCCGGTCCCCATGGGTCCACCACCACTGGTTATGCTCTTCTTCATGTCAACCGATTTAAGAATTTATAATTTAAGAATTTTTATAAAACAAAATAAAATAATAAAAAGCTAAAATAAAATTCTAACATTCTCCCACTTGGGCTATGATCAATTACAAAGCTTTTAAAAACATTTTAGTTTTGAAAATAACTCTCAGGATGTATACAATATAACCATAGCAAAAAACACAATATACGAGACAACATCTCAAAACAACCCCGACCATCCATCCTACTAACACTAAACCGTAGCCGTCGTTACACCATTTAACGGTGTTGAACAACCATGATCACAAGCGCCAGCATCACTAACGTCAATAGGTCAATGTGGTGGTGTAGCCGAATATAACATCCCTGAATGTGATCTGAAATGATGTTATTTTCGGTTGGTTCTCATCTTTCTATAACCTTATGCCCATAATGGGCCAGAAAGACAATAGAGCATAACCGCTCTGTAATATGTCTCATAAACCTTAATGCACTCAAATTGCATTGTGCTTTATAAGAGACAAACTACATTGACAAAACCGTCATACTGAAGACCAAGCACCAAGTCTCAAGATTTTCTTTAAAAAATCAAATAACACTGTCACCTTCACATTTCTCCGAAGTCAGAGTGCAAAATCCGTAACCTTTATACTTTAGAGAAATTAGAGTACACATTTGTAACGTTAATGCTTCAGAAAAGCCAAATGAAATCATCTACTTCCGTAACCTTAATGTTTCACAAAGTCAGAGAAAACCATCTCTGTAACATGAATACTTAGTGAAACCGGAATAGTCATCCGTAACCCGGATGCAACCAAATATATCGGTCATCTTTATATTGAACCAAGGTCAGAGAATACCCTCTGTAACCTATATACCTTGGGGAAACCAGGGTAATCATCCGTAAACTTTACGCCTCAAAGGAGCCGAATGAAATAAACCGAGCACTACTGCTCTATATGTCTCAAAACATAAATATCTCAAGAAAACATTTATGGTGTCATACGAGACGTACAAACTTGACATAACCGTCATGCTCAAGATAGACACCATATCTTAAGACTTTTAACAATGTGCGCAGAATAAACCAGATAATCAACGATTATCAAATCTGATATTCCACACGTACAAAGCATGTGTCAAATACGACAGTCAAATGCCCAATTAGGCATGGGCCTAAATTTTGGACTAACATTGGGCCTTAATAATAGAGTCAATGTTAAATTATCATATCCTGACATTTTATTAATTAAGGTGACTATTGACATCCTACGTGACATTCGGTTGGCAACTAACGCCGTCTAAAAGAAATCTGACCTAATTTCAACCCATCCAGATAATCTATTATGTCATATACTTTGGCTAATTTTCCGATACATCCCGACATTTTAGAAATATCTTCCTAATGTTCAGAACGCATGCATATGTTCATATCTCCACAATCTTAGAAAATAGATAATATCTTGTCTTAGTTCATACAACTAGCTAGTAATAATATTTTTTACATGATGTTGCATCCGGGAAATGACACCGTAATATCTTTCTCGTGTTCTTGTACACGTGATTTAATCAAGACAATCCCTAAATATTTACTCATTATAGCTATCAACAACTAATATGATGTGAAGTAGCAGCTCGAGAGTGGTAAGATAGTGAAAGGTGTTATGATTTTATTCTTATATGATTTATTTTGTAGCCAAAGCAAATGAGGCAGTGTCCGAACTCAACAGAGCTGATCCGAGTTGCCATAAAGAAAGACGTGGTGGCGGAGATGGTGTGGTCGAGATTGACCATCACATAATGTTGGGATTATGATATTTTAATTGTTATGTTTAGTTTAGATTTTATGTTTAGAATAATATTTTTAAAGATATTTAACAGATATTAGTCTTATCTTTTTTATGTTATAAATATATTTCTTCGAAGAGGATAATGTAAGCCATTTGTCAGAAATAAAATTACAGGATTTTCGCTTCCGTATATTTATACAAAAAAACTCAACATGTATGGCTGAAATTGACAATCACGGAGGAGGAGTTGTACCGTCGCAAAGGTTGTCTAGATAGCCAGGACCATCTCCCCATGGTGACAACAACACAAAAAAAGATAAATAAATAATAATGGTAAGTAAGCTCTCTTTTTATTTTTGTGATTGTTGGTAAAAAATTATAATATATAAAATAATAAAAGCTTACGAATAAAGCAGTGAAATCACAGAAAATGGGGTAAAATTTATTTTATTTCATCGACCATTTGGAAGAGAAGGACACGTAGGAAGTTTTTTTTGTTTGATTTGATATAGTGAAATGCTAATCCTAACTTGTAATTCCATATACAATCTAATCACATTTTCATATGATCCTTCAACATAACAAAAAATGAATGAAATCCTCATTTCCACTGTATGTTAAAAATAACATATAGTTTGTAATTACTTATCTGTAATCAGATTTGGAATCTATTGATAAAACTTGAAATTTTGAAGTACTTTTTATTATTTTTAATTCCTTATTCAATATAATTTTTACTTATATAATATCGATCATGACGTCATTATAACAAGAAAACCGAAAAATTACAAATTGGACCCTTATTTTCATTTTTAATAGCTCGAACAGTGTGTGACATATTTTATTTTCTATTTTTTAGCAAGTAAAATTAGAAAAAAAAACCTAGAAAATGGAAAACTTTGTAAAACCCCAAAGCATCCCGAGTTTTCCTTTGCTCGAGAGTCAAGTACGGGAATTGCTTCGATTCTTCTTCGAAGAAACAAATGACGGTGAAATTGTTGGGGGTCATGTGCGAAAGGTTTAGATAGAAAGGGAAAAGGTGCTAGTAGAGCGTTGACTCTGTACTGCCGACGAAGGATAGTGAAAACTTTCTGTAGATCTACTGCTCCTACGAGGGATGAATATTTGGTAGAATTCAAGTGTTTAGGCTATAAACTATTTTCTTCTTCATTTCTTTCAAATGATTACACGCTCAATTATATATAAAGAAGAGTAGAGATGTTATTCTTAGATACAAAAGCTGTCCAAATACATTGAACCTATTTAATATCTCACTTAATGCTTCATTTAAATACTCAACTTAATGACAATTCAGTTACTAATATTGCATTTAATTGGATCAGAAATTACCTTCAACAAAAGCCGCGAGACCGCTCAGGAAACCATACTATTTACTTGCAGCACGAAATACCACCCGTGTATTTTTGTTCTTTTCTCCACAAAAAATTCTTATAGTTTTTTTAATAAAGATTGGTCGTATTAGATGACTTTTTGGAATTATGTGGCAAGTTTTTATTGAAAGACAAAGCATACTTTTCTCTCGTGACGTTTTTGAAATGCTACGAGATTGTCATGTTGAAAATAACAACACCTCTCCATCTCTCTCTCAACAATTCTAGAAATGTCTAAGATTGATTGTAGGAGTAAGTTATGGCTAAGAATTTGTCACGATTAAAATATCGTAACTGGGACTGCAGTGAGTTCGGATATATAACCGCCGACATTGGCATCTCTTCAGATATGTCGGCGATTTATTTAGACATGTGCGCATTTTTTTTCTACATGTCTATTCATACATGTGTACTTGCTTTTATACTATGTCCGAACTCACGGGAATCCCGGAATCAGTGATTTTAGCCTTGACCTTTATCATAGGAATAAGTAGGATTGTCTCTATAAGAATCTAGAGGAGTGATATGGAATATCCCTATCCACAAGGATGAGGATCGGCACTCAATAAATAGGGACATGGTGCCCCGTCTGTAATCAATTTCAGTAAGTAAAGAAAGTTAGATAAAGCCGATGATGCAACCGAGAAAACCTCACAATCTACATTTAACGTGGTGGGGACTGCATTATGTACTACCAAGCCTTTGTTTAATGTGGTGGAAGACTATGCAACGGGAGAAACTTCAGATAAAGTCAATCGGTAATCATCTCGAAAACCTACTAACTTTCACAACTCTTTCTCATATGGAAAACATGTTAGTATGTGCACTTATGTGCCAAGACACTTTATTGTATTTGTGGATAAATAATTAATAAAGGCGAGTATTTGTCATTGATTATTTTACTTTTCTGCACGTAAAATTATTAATGATAAAGTCCCACAGATTATTGAGTATATTAATCTGAAATAGTCCGTGATCGGATAGATGTTTAGAGGGGACATGGACATCTAGATCATCGCTAAGTATAGCTGAGGTCAAGATAGACCAAGTGATAGTATATCTAAGTTATACTTAGGGGTACCCTAAGATTAGGGTTACTGGACACGACCCGTTTAAGAGGATACCACATATTAAACATCATTGGTCAATCCTCTTTATGGACGAGTGTAACTGATCTTTTGACTTGAGACCTTCATTTATTCTATGCGTGGAGTTGGCGCACTTTGACGTCGTTAAAAGCAGTCTTTAACCGGATTGTGAGTAATACGATTGTTGGGTGTGTGACAAAGCGTAGAGAGAATAGTGTTGAGTCAATATAGGATTCATCGCTCTCTTGGATTAGAGAGTTGACATCTAGGCCACTTGATAGAGATATTAGTGACTCTAAAATCCATGGCCATGGGAGGAATGTTTTACATTCAAGTGAGTATATTATATCTTGGTAATCAAGTAAAACAATTAATTCGGTGATGATGTATTTTGCGCCGAATTAATTGGGATGTCAGTTAGATGAAGAGATTGAATTACACAGTAATCGGTTCATAGTGGTTTATGATTTATAATCATTATCCTAACACGTTGGGTGACTAAAAACTGTTGCTAGACGGTTACCTTAGTTTGTGTATGGATATACACTGCCTTCGTGTATAGGACCTAGAGGGTCGCACGCATAGCACGTCGACACGAACATTGTATTTTGATTATTTAGTGGATACTAAATTAATCATTTTATTATTTCAGAATTAGAATTAATTGGATTATTAATTTATTCTGAAATATCGGAAGTAAATAAATTGGCCAATATTGAATATGGATTTATTCAGGTCAAATTTTATTTGTAAGTATAGATTTATTTACATTAAATCTTTAAACATAAAATCCATTTGCATAGTATTTTATTAAAAGCGTTGATGATATTATTTTAAAAGTTAAAAGTAATTAATTTTTTAAATATTTTATTATAATATGTAACGTACCCTTTTTCAATCAAAGATTTTTTCTACGTTACAAGATTTGATTTGTTTTTATTAATGGCAATACGGTGCCAAACAAAAAGATCTCGATCTAAGGAAATCAGTGGGGGAGAAAAAAAATACGAGAGCTTAGGATTTTGAGGGACTTCCGATTTAGAGACTAGACGGATCCAAGAGGCTAGCACCTGCCGGATCGTCGAGTGTTCGTGATCGTGTGAGCATGGATATCGCTAGAGGAGTCACACGTGGGGCTCTTACTTATTCGCGACTTTGTTCTAATTTACCGGAAATTTCGAGGTACGATTTCCGGGTAAGTTTTTCTGGTTGCTGTATCTCAAATATATTATACGTACCATGATGATCTTGTGATTTGGGGCTGAAAAATCTAATTTTACTGCTTCCGCTGTGCCCGAATTCTAACAAGTGGTATCAGAGCTCGTTCATGGTTGAATCGTATATTTTATTGGATATACATATGAAAATTTCAATATGGAATTGAATTTTAAAATTTAAAATTATGAGATTTTAATTTTATACGTGGTTTCATTTGTTGAAGACGATGATTATTTGTCCTATGTAATAATTAAATTGGACAAAATCTACATCAGAATCGCAAAGTTGCGATTTTTAGATTTTCTATTTGTAAAATATTTTAAGTTTTTGTCCTAAGTATATTTTAAGTTGGACAAATTTACGTAAGAATCTTGAAATCGTGAAAGAATAATTTTCTTAGATTCTCAATTTAAATAATATTATATGAAGATCTTCAATAATATTAAATTTAATGATTTAAAAGATTATCTACAATTGGCCGTACCATGGGATAAGAATTGATTAATTTAATTTTAAAATCCTAAATATATTGAATGGACAATATTTTAGATGTCCAAGATTCGGTTTATATATATATATATATAAATCAGGATTTTAGAATTAATCGATCAATTTGGTCGAACAATATATAAACCATATATATTTTATTAGATTCTCTAACGGCCGACTAAGAAATCAAAGATAATGATTTCTTTTAGAAAATTAAAAATAAGAACAATCTTTTACTCTTCTATGAAGAGGAGTCGGTTGACATGGAAATATGTCACAGAAAAATTTTGTGGTGAAACAATAATGATAAATAAAATCCCCTAAATATTAAGTCAATATTTTATAAAATAAAGGCCCTCCATTAATATTTATTATAATAGTCGGATTTTTCCCATTAGTCAGTACAGCTTAGCTGTGGGCTTCTGGTAGAACATCTGTAATTTATTCTAAATGATTAATGGGTCGACTTAACTCAATTTAGTTGACTTGTTTAGCTCAACTAAGGTCAGCTTTTTGAGGGGCAAGTGTTGAGTTTAAGAGTTATTAGACTCAACGTGAAAATACCGAAAGTCACACAGATTAATTGTGATTGGCGAGTTAAGGCCTACTTGTTTCGTGTGGTGTGTAGGTACAGCTCAGCTGTGTGCATACTTCATGTTTCGAGATTTCGATCCCACTAGGAATTATTAACCAACAAATTCCCGATTTCAACAGAGGGGGCTGTTGTTTTCGAATAAAATAGTGGGAGCTATATTAAAGTCATTTATTAATTAATATTCCACAAATACTAAAACTCTGCTTTAAATTATTTTGTAGATGGCAAACACAAACACCCTTTCGCTGCGAAGCATTCTCGAGAAAGAGAATATCCTCATCGGTTCCAACTACCTGGATTGGTATAGAAAACTGAAAATTGTCCTAAGGCACGAGAGAAAGAGTTATGTGCTGGAGGATGAACCACTTAAAAAACCTGCACCTGATACTTCTGAGGATGATCAGTCTTACTACAGTCAATACTTGGAGGATGCGCTAGATGTTCAGTGCATCATGTTGTCTTCTATGTCTCCCGAGTTACAGAGGCAGCATGAGAACATGAGTGCAAGGGAGATTGATCAGCACTTACGTGAGCTCTTCCAAGAGAGTGCCAGAGTTGAGAGGTATGAGACCTCTCGGGCACTATTTCGAACAATGCTGGTGGAGGGAAACCCAATTGGGCCACATGTACTCAAGATGATAGGGTACATTGAGAGGCTCGAGAGCTTGGGTTCCAAGCTGGACCAGGACTTAGCAGTTGACCTGGTTTTGTCCTCACTCCCACCATCATTTTCTCAGTTTGTGTTGAACTTCAACATGAACAGTATGGAGAAGAGTTTGACTGATCTGATGGCAATGCTGAAGACTGCTGAGAAGGACATGAAGGTGAATCCTTCACCACGAGCAATGATGGTCAGAAAGACCTACAAGCGTCCTGGCACCGGGAAATTCAATCCCAAGGCTAAAGCAGTTAAGAGCACTGAACCTCCAGCTCAAAAGAAGCTTAAGAAAGGGCAACAGGTGCCCCAGTCTGATGAGAAGGAAGCTATATGCTTTCATTGTGGCAAGAAAGGCCATTGGAAGAAGAATTGCTTCCAACTCATGAAGAAGAATGCCAGTGGAGCGGATGCTTCAGGTATCTTTGTGATTGAATGCAATCTTTCTGTTTCTTCATCATGGGTCATAGACTCCGGAAGTAGTTCTCACATTTGTGCGAACTTGCAGGGTCTAAGTGACTGCAGACGGCTGTCCAAGGGCGAGATGGACCTACGAGTGGCGAATGGAGCTAGAGTTGCTGCATTAGCTGTAGGGACGTATGTAATAAAGTTGCCCAGTGGATTTGATCTAAATTTGGAGAACTGTTATTTTGTTCCTAGTTTTTCCAAGAACATCATTTCGGTGTCGTGTTTAGACACCAAGGGATTTGAATTTAAATTCAAGGACAAGTTGTGTTCCTTTTATTTAGATGGGATGTTCTATGGAAATGGTTCATTGAACAATGGTTTGTACGTTCTGAATTTGGATGAGCCGATTTATTGTGTTGAAGGGAAGAAACAGAAAACGCGTGACTCAAACTTAACATATCTCTGGCATTGTAGACTTGGTCATGTAAATGAGAAACGCATCGCAAGGTTACTGAGTAACGGGTATTTGGACTCTTTTGAGTTAGAGCCCATAGATACATGTGAAGCGTGTTTACAAGGAAAAATGACCAAGAAGCCTTTTACCAAGACAGGTGAAAGGGCCAAGGAACTACTAGAACTCATACATAGTGATGTGTGTGGACCATTACCGGTTCAGGCTAGAGGAGCGTATTCCTACTTCGTGACTTTCACCGACGATTTAAGTAGATATGGATATGTCTACTTAATGAGGCACAAGTCTGAAACTCTGGAAAAGTTTAAAGAGTTCAAGAACGAGGTAGAGAATCAACGAGGCCAGAAGATAAAAGCCCTTCGGAGTGATCGAGGCGGCGAGTATCTTAGCCAAGAGTTCCTTGATTACCTTAAAGAGTGTGGGATCGTTTCACAACTCACACTTCCTAGAACACCGGAGTGGAATGGTGTTTCAGAAAGGAGGAACCGCACACTCATGGACATGGTTAGATCAATGATGAGTCATGCAAGTCTTCCGTTGTCATTTTGGGGTTGTGCCTTAGAAACAGCAGCATACATGCTTAACCGAGTTCCAACCAAGTCAGTAGATAAGACACCTTATGAATTATGGTTTGAGAAGAAACCGAACTTGTCTTATCTTAAAGTATGGGGCTGTGATGCTTATGTGAAGAATGAGAATTCTGATAAGCTTGCGGCAAGATCCACTAAGTGTATGTTTGTAGGTTATCCCAAGGAAACAAAGGGATACTACTTTTATCTCCCAAGCGAGCACAAAGTTATAGTTGCTCGATATGCTACTTTCTTGGAAAGAGAATTCATTTCTAAAGAGAGTAGTGGGAGTAAAGTAAGTCTTGAAGAAACTTCGGACTCTACAAACAGGTTGGAAACTGAACATTTAGATAAGGAATCGGTACCACTAGTACAAGCGATTCCAACTTCTAAAAATGTTCAAGGAACGCAAGATCAACGTAAGTCGACAAGAGTACACCGAGAGCCTGACAGATATGGTTGGCTAGTAACCCAACATGGGGAAGTACTACTCGTCGAGGATGATGAACCGTCGACTTATGAGGAAGCAATAGCTTCAAATGATTCCGAGAAATGGCTAGAAGCCATGAAATCAGAGATGGACTCCATGTATACTAACCAAGTTTGGGAGTTGGTTGATGCGCCAGTTGGGGTAAAACCCATAGGGTGCAAGTAGATCTTCAAGAAGAAGATTGACATGGAAGGGAATATAAGTACCTATAAAGCAAGACTTGTGGCCAAGGGTTTCACTCAACGTCAAGGAATTGACTATGATGAAACATTTTCACCGGTTGCAATGCTCAAGTCCATTAGAATTCTGCTTGCGATAGCAGCTTACAAGGATGATGAGATCTGGCAGATGGATGTAAAAACCGCTTTCCTGAATGGAAAGTTACAGGAGGAAGTGTTTATGGTACAACCTCCCGGTTTCATTGCATCCAAGAATGCAGATAAAGTATGTAAGCTCAAGAGGTCCATTTATGGGCTAAAGCAAGCATCTCGGAGTTGGAATCTGCGATTTGACGAAGCAGTCAAAGAATTTGGCTATGTCAAGAATCCAGAAGAACCTTGCGTTTACAAGAAGGTTAGTGGGAGCAAGATTTCGTTCCTAGTGCTGTATGTTGATGATATACTTCTGATAGGCAATGATATTCCTAGCCTAGAGTCTACCAAGACTTGGCTGGGAGAGTGTTTCTCTATGAAAGATCTTGGGGAAGCGACTTATGTCTTAGGTATTAGATTATACCGAGATAGACAAAATAGGTTGCTGGGTTTGAGTCAAAGTATGTATATTGACAAGGTGCTGAATAGATTCAGCATGCAAGATTCCAAGAGAGGATTCTTGCCAATGTCACATGGTGTACATCTTTCCAAGTCTATGTGTCCAAAGACACATGAGGAGAGAGGAAGGATGGACAAGATACCTTATGCATCAGCTGTAGGGTCCATTATGTATGCCATGATTTGCACTCGACCCGATGTCTCGTATGCTTTGAGCATGACAAGTAGATATCAGTCAGATCCTGGAGAGGGTCATTGGACTGCAGTAAAGACTATCCTTAAGTATCTTAGAAGAACAAAGGACATGTTCTTAATTTATGGAGGAGATGAGGAGTTAGTTGTCAGAGGATATACTGACGCTAGATTTCAGACAGATCGGGATGATATGAAATCGCAGCAGGGTTATGCATTTTGCTTGAATGGTGCAGCTGTATGTTGGAGGAGTTCCAAGCAGGAGACAGTTGCAGATTCTACAGCTGAGTCCGAGTACATTGCAGCTTCCGAAGCGGCAAAGGAAGCTGTGTGGATCAAGAACTTCAAAGCGGAGCTTGAAGTGGTTCCGAGCATTATTGACCCAGTGACATTATACTGTGACAACAATGCGGCCATAGCGCAGGCCAAGGAGCCGAGGTCTCACCAACGATCCAAGCACGTACTACGGAAATATCACATCCTCCGAGAGATTGTTCAGAGGGATGACGTGTTGGTTAGCAGAGTTGATACGAGCGAGAATATCGCGGACCCACTCACAAAGGCCTCACCTCTGCAGAAACATGAGACCCATGTGAGGAGCCTAGGACTTCGAGTCCGTAGTGCTTGGCAATAATGCAAGTGGGAGATTGTTAGTATGTGCACTTATGTGCCAAGACACTTTATTGTATTTGTGGATAAATAATTAATAAAGGCGAGTATTTGTCATTGATTATTTTACTTTTCTGCACGTAAAATTATTAATGATAAAGTCCCACAGATTATTGAGTATATTAATCTGAAATAGTCCGTGATCGGATAGATGTTTAGAGGGGACATGGACATCTAGATCATCGCTAAGTATAGCTGAGGTCAAGATAGACCAAGTGATAGTATATCTAAGTTATACTTAGGGGTACCCTAAGATTAGGGTTACTGGACACGACCCGTTTAAGAGGATACCACATATTAAACATCATTGGTCAATCCTCTTTATGGACGAGTGTAACTGATCTTTTGACTTGAGACCTTCATTTATTCTATGCGTGGAGTTGGCGCACTTTGACGTCGTTAAAAGCAGTCTTTAACCGGATTGTGAGTAATACGATTGTTGGGTGTGTGACAAAGCGTAGAGAGAATAGTGTTGAGTCAATATAGGATTCATCGCTCTCTTGGATTAGAGAGTTGACATCTAGGCCACTTGATAGAGATATTAGTGACTCTAAAATCCATGGCCATGGGAGGAATGTTTTACATTCAAGTGAGTATATTATATCTTGGTAATCAAGTAAAACAATTAATTCGGTGATGATGTATTTTGCGCCGAACTAATTGGGATGTCAGTTAGATGAAGAGATTGAATTACACAGTAATCGGTTCATAGTGGTTTATGATTTATAATCATTATCCTAACACGTTGGGTGACTAAAAACTGTTGCTAGACGGTTACCTTAGTTTGTGTATGGATATACACTGCCTTCGTGTATAGGACCTAGAGGGTCGCACGCATAGCACGTCGACACGAACATTGTATTTTGATTATTTAGTGGATACTAAATTAATCATTTTATTATTTCAGAATTAGAATTAATTGGATTATTAATTTATTCTGAAATATCGGAAGTAAATAAATTGGCCAATATTGAATATGGATTTATTCAGGTCAAATTTCATTTGTAAGTATAGATTTATTTACATTAAATCTTTAAACATAAAATCCATTTGCATAGTATTTTATTAAAAGCGTTGATGATATTATTTTAAAAGTTAAAAGTAATTAATTTTTTAAATATTTTATTATAATATGTAACGTACCCTTTTTCAATCAAAGATTTTTTCTACGTTACAAGATTTGATTTGTTTTTATTAATGGCAATACGGTGCCAAACAAAAAGATCTCGATCTAAGGAAATCAGTGGGGGAGAAAAAAAATACGAGAGCTTAGGATTTTGAGGGACTTCCGATTTAGAGACTAGACGGATCCAAGAGGCTAGCACCTGCCGGATCGTCGAGTGTTCGTGATCGTGTGAGCGTGGATATCGCTAGAGGAGTCACACGTGGGGCTCTTACTTATTCGCGACTTTGTTCTAATTTACCGGAAATTTCGAGGTACGATTTCCGGGTAAGTTTTTCTGGTTGCTGTATCTCAAATATATTATACGTACCATGATGATCTTGTGATTTGGGGCTGAAAAATCTAATTTTACTGCTTCCGCTGTGCCCGAATTCTAACAAAACATACTAGCTTCATAAACACGGCTTCATTCATGTGCTTATTCGTCATGCGTCGTGAAGGAGGAATCACACACACCAATCTGTATTGTGTGTATGCATTTATGGCCTTTACTGCTCACATAAAACAAATTCTGTTATAAGCATTTGGGCTAACATGATCTTAAGACCATTATGGCTCACAATCCAGTGGACGGGGCTTGCGCCATGGTCTTTGCCTTCCTGTCCAACAGCAACAAATGGATCATCTTCGTCCAATCTTCCCTTGCCCAAGTACTTCAAGAAGACAATTTTTCATTATGTCTGTCGTGGGTTCAAGAAATTCGGCCCCATTTGGCATCGTAGTTAGAAGTTATAATCTTCAAGGGATGAAGCTGTCCAGCCCCTATCGCCTCTCCAAACGCATCTCAAAACTCTGGACAGGGGCGTCCGAGTCTAAGATGCCAAATAGTCTTGTCTATAGATGGAGTTTTTGTAGTAGAAAGAGCACATGGCTGGAAATAGTCAGACTCTGCAACTGGTGGACTGGTGTATGACTTGGTAGGATAGGAAGAGACCCTATTGTGTTTAAGGATGATCCTGGAGGTGAGGCTGCACACACCCTAGGCCATCTGTCCCTGAAGGAGGATTTGGTTGGTGAACTTATCCTTAACAAAGAAAGAATCAGTGGTGAATTCAACAATCATGGGATTATCTTGACATAATTTTGAGACACTAAGTAACCGTTGGGACAAGGCAGGCGTATGAAGGATGTTGTGCAGAAATAGACAACTCGATTCAATTGGCAGAGGTTTATTCCTAATGTGAGAGATGTTGACATGAGTGACATTCTCTATCAATACAGATGATTTACCTAGAAAGGTGTTAGGTGCTGAAGAGGTTTATTCCTAATGAGAGAGATGTTGACATGAGTGACATTCTCTATCAATACAGATGATTTACCTTGATAAGGGGTTAGGTGCTGAAGCCCTGCAGTAGAGGGTGAGACATGATGAGATGCGCCAGAATCAAGTAACCAGGTATCATTTCCTGAGTCATTTGGCAGAACAGCATATGGATTGGGAAGAGAATGTGAGAAGGGAATGTGGGGAAGAGGGGATGTATGGTGGGTAGGTGGAGACTGGAGATTGGTATAAAAAGTCTTTGGTTGAGGTTGATAGGTAGTGGACATTCGGTGATAACAATTTAGAGCTGTGTGACCCAGCTTGAAATAAATTTGACATCTTGGTTTTGGTTTGAACTGGTTTCTGGGGTAGTAAGATGGTCTGGGCACAAACGAATTATAGGAAGTGGGTCTCAGAGGAGGTCTGCTCAAAAGACCAGGTTGAGAAGGTGTATTTTCAAACTGGAACCGTTGTTGGACTAGAGCAGGAGGATGTGGAACTAGGCGATAGGTAGGAGAGGTTGGTTTCGGTAACCTTGGTTGAGGCCTCACACCACCTGCATGAACAGAGGAAAGTTGTACCTGAGGGATGTAAAAGGCAACACCCGACTTCTCTCCATTTCTCTAGACTCTTCTTGATTCCTCGGGCAGGTAGCATTTGTGGTCAAAATAGAATTAACGTACCTAGTCAATTGTGTGGCAGAATTAGGAGGTGACGTGGTAAACTGAAATGGTAAGCTGGAGCCGAACTCCAACTATAAATAGGGGAGCATCCCCTGGTCTGAAGCATTGATGCAAATTAAGAAATCAATCTTCTCTCCCCAATCTTCTCCCTCCTTGATTCTAATTTTTCATTGTGTTTGTCGTGGGTTCAAGAAATTCGGCATTTGGCATCATTTGGCATCATAGTTAGAAGTTACAATCTTCATTTGGCATCGAAGTCGGGTTGTCGGGATTGAGGTGCTGAAGTCCAGCGGAGATTCTACCGAAGTCCAGCGGAGGTTCTGCCGAAGTCCAGCGGAGGTTCTGCCGAAGTCCAACGGAGGTTCTGCCGAAGTCCAACGGAGGTTCTGTGGAAGTCCAACAGAGGTTTTGTAGATGTACAGCGGAGGCTCTACTGAAATACTGTCGAAGTTCTACCAAGAAAGTTGCAATCCGGGATTGCGTTGGGCATAGGTCGGAAACCAGGCTACGCTTCCAGAAGTCTAGTTCGGTATGGCGGAATTTAATACTGTCGGCATGTTTAAGAAATTAAATAACCAAAATTGTAGCACGTAGAAGACGTGCATGGAGTCCTATTTCCAAGGCCAAGATCTCTGGGAGATTATTGACGGAAGTGAGACAACCGCATCGAAGGAGGATGATGCCGCATTACGGAAATGGCGGATAAAGGCAGGGAAGGCCATGTTCGTCATAAAAACTACCATATAGGAGGAGATGCTGGAGCATATAAGGTACGCCACTACTCCGAAGGATGCATGAAACATTTTAGCAACTAGGTTCTCAAAGAAAAATAATATGAGGCTTCAGTTGCTAGAAAATGATCTACCAGCGGTTAGGTAAGGAGACTTAGGAATAAATCAGTTTTTCACTAAAGTAAAGTCAATATGCCGAAAGATATCAGAGTTAGACCAGGATCCAGGATTAGTGATGATAGGATGAGGAGGATAGTCATTCATGGGTTGCGGCCAGAGTATAGAGGATTTATTTCGGCGCTGCAAGGATGGCCAATGTCACCGTCGTTAGAAGATTTAGAAAATTTGCTAGCTAACCAGGAGACGCTGACAAAACAGTTGGTGGGTGTGACTTTGAAAAATAAAGAAGAAGCCTTATACAGTAAAAAGAGAAGAAGTTATGTGAAAAATAAGAGGTCTGAGAAGAAAAAATTCGCACAAGGCGGTAGAGACTGTCGGCGAGATTATCTGCCCGACCGACGACAACAACAAAAGAGACTAGATAAGCCAACCTAACAGAAGAATGGAAATTGTTTTAACTGTGGCAAGAAGGGACACAATGCAAGAGACGGTTAGTCCAGGAAGAAGAACGTGGAAGGAAATGATGCCTCGTTAACCACTCAAGACAGTGACAAATACGAAGAAGAGTGGAACCTTGAAGCATCCCTCGTCGTGTTTGAAGAAGAGCAACTGTTGGAAGACCATGCTCTTGCAGTGGTTCACAGTAATTCCGTGGACGTCCTTCCGAGGACATCCAAGTGGTGCAAGGTGGGTGATGGGTGTTTGAAACCTTGTCATGATTCCTGGTTCGAACCCCACCATGCACACTCCATTTGGATTTACGATTGGTCTCTTGGGTGATGGCTAATAAAGCCTAAGAGCTACCCACCTACTGGGCCTTTGGGCCTAAGCTGAAATTGGACCGACGGGAGAGCAGGCTTCATCGAGCCCAGAAGGGATGTAATGGGGCCGGGCCTGAGGCTCACGGGCTTGTCAAAGAGCCTCCGAGCCTCGTGAGAGGGTTCGCAAAAAGTAAGTCCGCCTCGTGAGCTGTCAAAAGGTGATGACAGAGCAAGGTGATGACAGGACCCGGAACTAGTCAATTCTGTGGTAGAATTAGGAGGTGACGTGGTAAAATGTAAATGGTAAGTTGGAGCCAAACTCCAACTATAAATAAGGGAGCATCCCCTGGTCTGAAGCATTGAAGCAAATTAAGAAATCAATCTTCTCTCTCCCCTCTTCTCCCTCAATTCCAAAGTTTCGTTGTGTCTGCCATGGGTTCAAGAAATTCAGTCCCATTTGGCATCGTAGTTAGAAGTTACAATCTTCAAGGGAAGAAGCTGTCGAACCCCTGTCGCCTATCCAAACATATCTCAAACCTCAGCAATAGGTTTTTCACTTCTTTTAGAGAAATTTGGTCCGATCGGCTGTAACTGTAACATCATACTCGGTTGGGAGGCCTTCCAACATGTACTATATGTAGTCCCGATATTTCCCTGACTCTCCTACAGCTGCCAATTGATCGGTCAGTGACTTTAGAGTAATAAGGTACTGCTGCAGACTTACCCTCCTTTCGTAATTGCTGCATCTGACCCCTTTTTTCGGAATTTGACGTCTTTACTTGATGCACAGTTATAGGAGAGTCCAAAGATGCGGGACGAAGAGACTCGACTATGAGGAGATCCTCGGCTTCACCAACACTATTGTTACGGATCACCATCACCTCTATCACGACACTGGCAGAAAGACGAGCTTCCCTTCGCTAACTCGAAGGGGCCAACCCTGCCCCTTGGAAGGGGTACTCAATCGAGTTCGAGTTCGACCGGATGCTCGACTTCCTGTTAAAGAACAACACCTCTCCTTTCTTGATTTCTCTAGAAAAATCTTGGGCAGGTAAAAATGTTGATAGAGGTAAGATTCTTCGTATCAAGTGGTAAATTAGCGTGTGATGTATAGTCTAAAAACAAATTGTGGTTAGAATAGTTAGATTGTGGCAGGTTATGGTCAAATCTACAAAAGAAAATGTATGGTCAAAAGTTAGAATAGGTGGTCACAGTTTTTTCATCTCAACTTATAAATCCTCTAGTCATCTTTTCTACCCCATCCTCCGAATATTTTGGACAAAGGTTATTCTTCCAAAGGGAAGATTCCACCCCAGAACGAAACCTCATCGAAGTTTCGTACTTTTTTTACGAAATATCTTCGTATAGAAGTACGAAACTCGTTTGAGTTGACGCGCTCTTTGCGAAATAAAAGTTGACATCTGATTTGATTATGGAAATAGACACAAATAAAAATTTCCATTTTGTGTGGCTTCGGTAAATATAATAAGAAAATTAAATATGTGCGACATTACTGATTACAAACTTTACATAAATACCAACAATTGTATTGTGAAACAAAGAAGGACAAAACACAGATTGAGAGGCAAAACGATGGAGAGAGAAATGGGGAAAGATTTCATTACAAATGAATTACAAAGAGCTCTAGATACATATTTTTAACTTGTAGTTGTTAATTATTAATTTTTCTAAGATATATAAAAGCACTTCACTGTGAGAAAATACTAATATCAATATTTACAAAATTGCTTTCTACAAATTTTTAAAAATTAAAAAAAAAAATAGTATATGAACCATAAGAGATTATGTGTAGTCTAATGAGAGGTATGTTTATAATATGAAAGTAATTTAAATTGATAAGTAACGTTATAATTTCACTCGATAAAAAAATAGAAATAATTTAATTTTGTCTAAGTAATCTATTTTAAATAAATTATAATAAAACATCTTGAATATGTAATGAAAAATAAAAATAAATAAAATTGGATTATTCTAGAATTTTTTTATAGGATTGTATTTTTAAAGTTGAAAATTAAATGGTAAAGCATAATATAAAATTATTTTCAATTAAATTTAAAATGATTTTCAATTATATTAATTTATTTTCCAAAATAGAACACGAATTTAAAATCTACTTACAATGCGTTTGCTTTGTGTGGAATTCAGAGGAAAGAATGGTAAATAGAAGAAAACAAAACACTCTAGTAAAATCGTCTCACATCAATTAAAAAATTTCTGTATTTGAGAGAAAATTAAGGAAAACAAGATTGTGTAAAAACTTTCCCCTCCCACATTTAAAAGAGCGTCAAAAGCTCCAAGAGTCTTCAAAATAGAATACTAATTCAAAATCCAAGAGTCTATTTTTTTTTTTTCAAAATAGAATGCTAATTCAAAATCCACTTACAATTGTTTAAGTCAGGTTTAGCATATACTAAGAACAAAATGGTTTGAGTGTACCAATATCTCAAAAAATTTGAGACTCCATCCGGCAAAAAGACAGCAGAAGTAACGATGGGGAGGTCTTCTCTTCTGACCACCACCAGAAACTTCTTTTTGCCAGAATGAAGCCCCTTCCTCCTCTTTCTCTTTGGTACACACAATCTTCTGGCAAATTTCAACAAACAAAAATACATCAAACTTCAATCATTTGATCCACCACAGAGACATAGTTAAACCTAGACAAACAAGATCAGTTCATTATTCAAATTACCAGTTGTGCCTTTTCACATAGGAAGAACAGTTCGAATTTTCAACCTGCAACGCCGCGTACCAACCGAAGATGACTGACTAGACAACCAGAGGATATATAGGATATCACAAAGGTTCCTCCGAAAAACCACTGTCTTAAGGACATACGATCCAGAATCTATATTACCCACAACTTTCATTTGTTTTTTCAATGGTAACCGATTGGTGCGGGTGCTTCTTTCAGCTCGCGGCCTTGGTAGTGAATGTCCTGCGCAGAAGGAAATGCTCGGTTAATACAAACAATCCCCTTCTCCAGCAGAGGGTAGAAAAATGAGAGTTGTTTACCGAGGCAAAGTGATTCACATCCCGATGGTGCGCCTCGTCTGCCCTCACGACCATCACGACATCACGCAGGGTGGACCCCTTAGGCAGCTGCCAGTAGTCGATGGCGATTGCAGGGGCAGGGACGTTCTCGATGTTGCCGTTATCGAGCTCCTTGAGGAACTCGGTGTAGGAGTGGATGGCCTCCTCCTCGAGGTACCCCACGACACGATGGGCAAACTTTGGGGAGATCAGGTACCCCAGGAAGTAGGCGTTGAAGAAGACCCCCTGGACGGCGAACACGAGGGCGCGCTCGTACCACCTGGGCTTGGCGACCTCCATGAAAGTCATGAGGTGCATCCTCTCGTTCTCGGCTTCTTCCAGCAGGGCCTTGATCCAGCCGCCACTATGCTCAAATCGCCTGAGGGACTTGCAGTGGAGAAGCATCCCGCCGACCATCCCAGGCACAGCGGCCACAGTCTCAAGCATCATCGCCCTGCATCCATACCTCCTCTGTTTCATCCAAACAAACAACAGATCAGCACAAATCACGACTCCATTGAGGCGACTTCCGTTATTCCGGAATCAAAGGTTGTGCCTTTTCTCCGCTTCGAATACCTGAAAGAAGATGTCGGTCGGAAATCTCATCGACTTGACGGTCCAGAAGGCCAACTTGTCAAGAGCGGTCAATGGAGCGTGGTGCTTCTTCAGATCAATGCTCAGATCAGCCTTGTACGTCTCCCATGGCTGCAATTCCCAAATCACACCGAGTCAAATAAATCCATCCAAAATCTATATTCAACCCTAAATCCGCAAAATTACCGGAGACAGCAAGACATCCATCCGCGTTTGACCTAAAAGTGAACAAGACCATGTTCATATAGATCGGACGAAAACGGAATCACGTTACCCTGAAGCAACTCCAATTCCAAGCGGTGCCATCATCCTTGGTGACCTTCGACGGCGGCACCCCCCAGTAACTCACGTTCTCCTTCTGCCCCTTGGCATGCCTTTCGGCCACTTCTTCCCGTTCCTGTGGAAGTCGCGTCGCCTCTTTCTCGCCGAGCGCCACAGTACTGCCACCCCGCGCTCCCAACGCCGCCACGGCCCCTGAACTCCCACCTGCCGCGGTGGAGAAACCCCGAAGCGGCACGGCATAGACGCCCGTAGCGACCAGCCTGGTGATTCCGTTACGGCTCAACAGCATCGTCGCCGTCATCTCTCGAATGTCGGTTGGTTGGTTGGTTGGTTTCGGAAATTCGGTTTTGTTTTTCTCTGCGTTGTTTCGCCTTCGGATGGTTGTTTTCAATTTATAGTCGGTTTGATGGCGAGGGGGGGGAGGAAGGATAAAAGATTGCGTCGATATTAAATTATTTTTGGTAAAAAAAAAAAGGAAGACAGCGCGTGTCGTGTCGGTTGACAGCCCAAAGGACGGTGGCTTGGTCATGAGCTGTGCCTTGGGGAGCACGGCAAGACAGTTTTCCCCCGTTATCTCTGGAAAAATGTTTTTGTGTTTTTTACTAAAATGCCCCTCCCCTTTACCCGCTTACTAATAATATCTCCTCCCCGGTCATCATTTTCATTCAATGAGTTTCCTTAGATAAATCTATATTCTATATATTAGAATATTAATTTCAATAGTACTAATTCTAATTTTCGTGATTAATCCATCATAATGTGTAGAATCCATTTTACATGCTAGTCGGAGGAAAATCTTAATAGCTGTAAAAATGATAAAGAGTTGGAAGTGAATTGAGATGAAGGACCATGAAGCCTATCTTCGTCTAGAGTTTTATTTGAGAGCGTAATTGGGAATATATTAAAAAAATTAAAGAAGTAAGTTACTTATACAAATAATTACAAAAATTAATTATATTATGTTAGTTTTTAGCTTCTCAAGATTAGTTTTGATGTGAGAATCTAAAGCCATATTTGATAACGGTTATAAAAATTTAAAACTTAAAACATACGCGATCTATTCAAGATCGTATTTATGTAATGATCTTATGGTATTGGTCACGACCGTTTCATCTAACTCAGACATGAATTATTTATATATAATTTTGAAGTGTTACTGGATCAGATCGGGACCCAAGAGCAGTGCCAGTGTCTCACTGTTAATTTTATATTTTTAAGCTGTTCGCATCCAATTCCAATCCAACTACATTAAAAAAAAAAAACAAAATTTGGACAAGACACGTCTTCTTTTAAGAAAACAATAAGTAAATGTATATATGGTGCTGACATTTTCCTCCAATGTGACTATTTTTTTATTGTAAGAAAGGACAACGAAGATATTTGTCATGGAGGAGGATACGATGTTTCCTTTGATAGTACATATAAATTATGAAGACCCAACTATAATATTCTTTAATTTGTACTACAAATTTGTACACTTTGTATTATTCTTTCTCATCATTTTCTAATGCAGACAAAACACGACGCAATGATTTTCGCCGGTTGTGGCAATCAAAATGGCAACATATTTTAAAAAAAATAAAATATTATGAATATTCCTTGTATTACTTCAATTTAACAAAATGCAATGTATTGATAAAGGGACATACTACGTGATTTAAACATGAGTCCAACGTAGTCTTATATTTTAAAATTTTAATAAAAAGGCAAAATTTCGGTGAATTTTCTATTTTAGTCATAATTTAATTTGTTATATAATTTTATCACCAAAATTTTGTTTTTATATTGATTTTGATCAATATGTGATTTAACCGTGTGGACGTTAGACAAGGCCTTAATAAAAAAAAAGTATTGGAAAAAATGAGAAATAATATCAAACCTCATCATATGATTTTGTTTTAGGATTTTGATGGTGGTTGGAAGTGGAAGTTGACTATAGTCTTTTATGCTACCGAGAATGCGTAAAATCGATAAAGGCGGATGATGGGTATATTATGTGGCTGTTAAGTGGATGATAAGATGGTTGAAGGTGCACTGTTATAAGACATGGATAAGACTTTATTAAAGATTATTTAGCTTTTCCATAATTAAATCAAAATCAATATAAAAACAAAAGTATGTGACAAGATAAATAGACTAAATTAGCGCAAGTGGGCCCATAAATTTATATTTCGCCTAAATAAAATTGATGACATAGAAAATCTTATGGAAAATGTATTTAAATCTAGGTACTACCATTTATAAATTGCTCTCGATTGATTGAATTAACGAAATCTTTAATCGGAGAGGTACGTGGTTCAAGAAGATCATCTACATTTAAGAGAATCGGATTGTTTGAAATTAATGATAAATAAGAGTGGCGAGGGAAATAAAAAACACCCGCTCCACCCGCAAAAAAGATTTAAGGACGAAGTTAAAGGATATCAACGTAGGATAATAATGGCTTAATTGTCGGGGATTATGTGTGAAAAGATTGTATCGAAAGTACGTGTGAAAAGATTGGATAAGAAAAGAAAATGTGCTAAAAGAACATAACTTTTGTATAGTGGAAACCTTCTATGCTCCTACAAGGGATGAATATTTTGGTGGAGTTCAAGTGTTTAAGATGTAAATTTTTAGTTTGTTATGGTGCTATAAAAATGTTAAGACTTGAGTTAACTACCGCTTTCTCCCTTATTTCTCCTTTTTTCTCTTATAAACACTATATGTCGCATTCTAGGCGGTCAAACTTTGGTTCGTGTTTGTTTCAAGTTTAGTTGATTTTGTTTCCAATCTTTTATTAGCATTCATTGAATACAATTTAGCGATTCAGAATCAGAAATCAAACCCTTATTTTTTTTTCAAATATTTTAATTAGTGAACAGTTAGTTGTCCTTCTCTTTATTTCTTTTATCATTCTCAATTCCCCTTCATCTTATTCTTTTATTTATTTATTTATTTATTGGGTTTTAGTTTCTCTGTTCAAGTAAAGTTGAAAAACATCAAAGTAGCATTTTCTAGAATGTAAGCGTGTTTTCTTTTTTCTCTCAAACTTTCTAGTTTTCCAAGTCGAGGCTTTGAAAAAAAAAAGTATTGTTTCAAACTAAAATTAGTCAGCATATGTAATATTTGCGATGACAGTAGAGGAACAAGTCGTCCATATGGTAAGGCCTAGAATCAACTTATTGGAACGGTCACGACGAACATGTTATGCCACCGAGGAAGGATTAGAATTAATGGAACTGGATGACGAATGCTCAGTTGAACATGATGGTTCCCAAGTCAACACCACTGTTTGGCGAACGACTCGTCAAGAACCCGGCTACCGGCCTCGTCTTGGCTGTGAGCTCGTTTGTCTAGCCAGAGTATTTAGTCCAGGTGCGTGCAAGCTGACCACTGCTTTTATGAAAGCTTATAAAAAAAAGCTGCATACCGTGCAATTAAGGATCTAGCGAGCACATTGCACGTCCAAGCTGAAAGCCAAGAAGCTCTACAGGCCTAGGACCCTGGACCAAGAGCTAAATAGATGTCAATCCGGTTCGATTTAATGGTACGTGTTAAAATATATAATATAAATCAAGCATAACCCAGGAGCTTAAATTTTTATGTAAAATAATATGGTATGGTATTAATATTTGGGGGATCAGATTCATTAGAAAATCCTAGGGTATTTTAGGGCATTTACAAATTCTCTTTCTTTTTCATTTCTAGACAAGCCAAACATAAATACGCCTTTAATCAATCCAGCCTCCTAGAAAAAAAATTTTAATTATAAAAAATGGCGTCTTTATTTTTTTAAGTTATTATAAATAGATATTCCTTTAATGTATATACAAACATAAATATAAGAATTTGCTTTCCATTTGGTAACAGAAAACAGGATCCAGCCTTCGTTCTCAAAAATAAAAATACAAAATAAATAGAAATGAATGTTTGGTGAAAGGGAATGTTTTATTTTCTACATCAAAAGTGCATTTACTTTAAAAACTGAACAGCCAAAAAAAAATCATTTTATTGCTTTTTAGCTCTAATAATAGTAATAATTTTAGAAACATTGACAACAGTGTTTATAGGGTCAATATAAAATTTGGAAAGCTGTCTTTAGCTTGAAGCAAAATGAAACTGGACCATGTTTTTTTTTTTACCAAACAAGGCGTTAGGTTTTTGCGCTTTGTCCACAAAATAATTTGCCTTTTAAGGCAATAAGTTTCAAAATTTTGCGAATTAGGGTTGAGAACTCGCTGTGCGGCGAGTCCCAAAAGTTAAAAAGGTTTAGAAAAATTTGTGACGGTAGGTATAAGAATGGAGAGCGTTGTTTTAACTTTCCGAAACTCATTATTTCTAACAACGAGTTTTTCAAAATATTAAGCTACTCGCTTTTAGAAATAGCGAGTATCAAACTTTTTTACCGGATTCGCGATTACAAACAATGAATTCTTGACCCGAATTCATAATTTTGAAACTTTGTGCCCTAAATGACAAATTATTTTACGGATTAATGTTACTTAAAGAACAAACCCCTTGCGTTTCCATTTTTCCCAAAGAGTGCCATGTATGACACGCACCTTTTGCTTACTTTAGGGCAATTAGTCATAATCTTTTATTGTTTCTGCAACTAGGAATTTTCTAATAAACATTGGAAACTTCTCGTGATGGATCAATTCTTACAAATAGCTTTATGATATTTGTTTTAGGGTATGAACTGCCAAAAGATGCCTTCCAGATGCTGAAAGAACATGAACATTCGTTATTATTTTATGTCATCTCTTTGGAGGAACCATGAAATCAAAGTCAAACTCGTCCACTTTTAGAGGGTTAGTATAGAGAAGGAACAACAATCCTAGTTTCCTTTCTTTCCTTGGGGGAACTTCTCGTGAAATTTAATAATATAATCATGTCTGGTGGGTGAGGGAGAAAAGCTCCAAAGGTTTTATGTTTTCTTCTAATTGTAAGAAGATGAAGAACCATTTGACTACGGCACCATCTCACATCAGCCTCTGTCTGTAATAATACTTTTGTGAGCAAAGTCTTAACATTATGAAAAAATTAATGTTGCGCGGACATGATGCCTTTAATGTGGTTATATTTTTCGATTTAAGACGGCCTACCTCAATACCCCGACGACAAATCGGAGAAGTTTACCCGATGCGTTTGACACGAAATGGTGCGTCATCGTTAGACCAGTAAACGGCAAACGGCATCAAAATTTACCAAATAAAATTGTTATACGTCAATTCGTATCGGTTTGTTTCGACCTACGATTTTCGTTCCGGGTTGCGAAACCCTTAAGTGAAATACGCGAAACGGAAGTTCCTCCCTAGGAAAGCATGTCATCTAGAAAGGTATGAGAATTTTGTCATGGTCGACAAGGGAACGTGGGGTTGCGTGTGTGGGACATGAAGATGTAAGAGAGAGACGCCAATTCAAGGTCAATGTAAAAGTTCAAGGTCAGGATCACGCCACCATCGACGCACATAGACCACAACTTTTTACATGCTCGTATTTATTTATTTCATCCTCGTGTACAGATTAAGTCGTGCGTACTTTTGGTTTTCTTCTTAATAACTCCCAGGTTTCGAGTCGAGCTCAAGCACAACATATTTGAAATTACTGTTGAGTTAAAAAAATAATACTTTAAAAAAATAAATAAATAAATAATACCAAAAGTAATTTTGGATTCATTATTTTTTAAATAAAGCCTCATAAAATTACATAAGTACCCTTAGGGGTGTTTTGTAGGCAGGAGATGATTTGGTAATTCGAGGGTATTTAGGTAATTTAAAGATGATTTTTACTCTTTTTTTTTTTCCTTTTCCGGCGTTTCTTACGATTTCAAACACAAATTTTCCAACGAGAGATTTTGAGTTCGTGGTTCTCTCGTTAATCGTGACCTTGAAAAGTCGAATTTGGTTCATATTCACACTGGGTCTTAAATTAAAGGGTCAAAGAAGAAATTCTAACCCAAATGCCAGGAGAAGGCTAAGGTCGGAATCCCGCCCATCAACGACTTACTTAAATCATTACTTTTTACATTAAGATATATTGAACCAATGCATTTTTGTTGTCAGTAACTTTAATTTGCATTTATACGTTTGAGAGATTAATTGACCGAATGTTAGGTTTACTTATTTTATTGAAATTGAATCAACGAAGAGCAGGACTTATAGGGACTCCGAATATTAGTGCAAGGGTCTATCGGCATTCCGATTTCATCCGGATTACCACTTTTCGAAGAAATCCGTGATCGTATATTTTATCTTAAAGGTTAAAAAGTATGAAAAAATAATATATTATTTAATTAACGGTGTTAAATTTCCATGTAACGGGGTTAGTTTTCCGTTTCATTAAGACTATAAAAGAATAGAAGTTTTGAAAGACCTAAAGTTTGGGCCATGTATATTTTACCTAATTATTTTGGATACAAATAATTAGCTTACATAAACAAAATACAACAACACAAGCGAAAAAACAAGCACACGAAATATATGGGATCAGTGAAATCTCGAAAAATTATACATAAATTTAGGTGTACATACAAAATAATTGTGTTATCATTAACAAATGCCTTTCTTTATGAATAAATTGCAAAATTTTAAACTCTCAAACATTGGTACAAACATTTCGAAGATAGAGAAGTTTTGCTATATACGAAATATTTGTCAAAAGAAAATTCAAATACGAAATTGTTAGTCAAAAAGAGATTTAATTGTTTTTATGTACGAAAAATTACTGAAAGCAAAAAATATGAACAAAAAACTTTCGAAACAACAAAATAATATTATGCAAATTTTTCCTTTACTTGTTTCGTTGTTTCAAATAATTAATTTGTAAAGTGTCTGCATAATTTTCCGTAACAAAATTTTCCAAGTTCTAAATATTAATAGTGGTCCTTTTGTTTTCAAAAATATATATTTCTTGTGATACATAATTTTTTATAAATAATAATAACAAAAAAGGCAATCGAAACTCTATCCTGGAAATGTGAATTATTTGATTATATTTACGTAGAAATTAAACTAAAAACGGAAATAATTTTACACTATACAATTAAATTGCTGTTTTACTATTCCTTAAACTTTTCGCATTATACGAATTATTTGCATATCGTTTTGAAATTTCTACCGTAAAAAGAGTTGAAAGTTTCCCCGGCCGACGTTCCACCTGCGCAGTCTCGTGGCCGCTTTGGTGATTCTTCGTGAACTGGGAAGAAATTTGGGAAATGGATGGGATGTTTTTTCGGTTTTTTTTTTTTAGGATTTTAATGATATTAGGTTTTAAGTAGTGTGTGTTTAAATTCACTCAAATAGCGGGTCTGTCGGTCCAATTGGGGGACCGAACCCATGAGCAAGTTTATTTTAACGGGCAAAGTTTAACTTATTTTTGGGCCACTCTCAGCTTATTTTAATTGTTTTTTTTTTTGGCAATTTTAACAACCATCAAGTCAGGTAAAATTAATAGATCAATATTTTTTTAATATTGAGGCGGATCATATCACAAATAGTTTGTTGGTCTCATGTTGTTCGCGTCGGAAACAGAACACGTCGAAATTATTAGGCACGAACACAGGGGTTCATATGTGGTCGCCAGTAACGAAAACAAATGAATCCTATTAACAAATTATGACAAATGATATCTCACAATCAAAGGAAAAAGCTTACAACCAAGAAAACGTTAAAGAATTGAAAACTAGAATGTTGAAGACGCCGTAGACTTGCTGCTGACACATTGGACTCGCGAGCTGGAACGGTGGAATCTGATCTCCGTCGGTGTAGTGAATGTGTTTAAATTCACTCAAATAACGGGTCGGTCGGGCCAATTGGGGATCCGAACCCATGAGCAGGTCTATTTTAACCTGCAAAATTTAACTTATTTTTGGGCCACTCTCAGCTTATTTTAATTGTTGTTTTGGCAATTTTAATAACAATCAAGTCAGATAAAATTAATAGATCAATATTCCTCAATATTGAGGTGGACCATATCACAAATAATTTGTTGGTCTCATGTCTGACTTTCTTATTCCATAATTGTGGTGCTAATCACGTACACGACGAAATTTCTGAAGAAATTTCCCCGCGGTCCAACATGTTACACGAAGTTTATACTTTTTGGCTAAGACTTTAATGTTTAGACCAGGTAAAGAAAAGATTTTGGCCACTATTAATCCTAAGGAAAAACAACCAAAAAAAACTTTGAAAATATTTTCGGTTGATCCTACTTTATATCGAAGGTGTTCGGGCTTATAGACGGATTTTCCTAAAGCTCGAATCCAGTTACAGATATTATCTTGTATAAGCGAGTTCGATCGATTTAAACCGTGTTGTGTCGTGTATGTGTTTTAAAATTGTCCAGCCCTGGAATATGCCATGGACCGCGAGGTAAATTTTAAGCTTAAGGTTGGGGAAGAAATAAAGTGGGATGTCATCGCAAAACGAATGGAGGCGATATGGAGGATATGAAGAAGATGATTATGGAGTAACCTAACACTATCTTTTAGGTTGATTACATTGAGGCTTTTATTAATTTGTTAGTAATCAATCACTTTGAGTCCAATCACTTTGTACCATCGGGCCTAACGTATTTGGGCCTTGGGCCGAAAGAATCCTCGTGTTCCATGGGCCCAATATAAAAAGCAAAATTATTAGGATTAATTAGCCTAAAGATATTATAATTTGTACCATAAAGCTAGCAAAAAATATATAAAAAAAAAAGAATATAATTTATGTGTCTCTTTTTCTTCGATGAACTCTTTTTAAAAAAGATTGAGCCTTCAATAAAATACAGTGTTACATCAAGTCCACTATTATGATCCATTGTCAGGCACAAACAAAGAGAAAAGTGATTTACACATTCAAAGGATTACTACACATTCAAGTAAGAAAAACACTTCTACGACAGACAATGTATAAGACATCCCCATCATTTACTTCTCCAAGCCTCTTGGTTAATAGCTTCTTCAAGCGCGACACCGATTTCTAGTTTCCAGTACTATTTTATGGTTATATGCTTATTCAAGTTCAATTTACAGTCCTATTTAGAGTTAAGTACTTATTCAAGCGACTCACCAGTTTCTACTTTTCAGTCATCATATTGGTTAAGCGCTTATTCAAGCACGTACCCCATACAAGGTTAACGAGTGAAGTAGTAAGATCGGCAGGTCTACATGCGGCTCATCGAGACACCGAGAAGATAGCCTCGTCCAATATCAACACCGAAGGCTTGTTAGGTTCGTTATCATCCTAAAACAACACTCAGTATAAAAAGGGTAACGGTGGCTTACACGATAAGAAACCCGGATCTCTTGTGTATTTCTTTTCGACTTAAACTCATTAAGGGCACCAGGGTTTGGTTTGTATATTTGCCAGAAATACTTTTTCTTTGAAAAATACATTATTTCAAAACCACAACCAGATCTTTCGAAACACATGTTTTTTATTGTCCCCTTTTTAAAAAAAATGTTTGGTTTGTGCAATTTAGTAATTCATAATTCTTGAATGAAACGGTTGTTTTCCTAACTTAAAACTAAAAAAAAAATTGGTTAGTGATTATTATGAGTTGCTTGATTTTGAAGATAACATACATAGAAATACTCTTTGCATATCCGAAGTTATCAAAATCAAGATTATTTTCTTGGTATTCAATGAGCATCTTGTATTTCAAAAAAATTCGGGGCAATATAATCCTTACGTAAGGGCCATCCTATCCAACTTTCGGGCATTAAGATACGTTTCGTGGATGAGTATCATGGATCCTAATATATCATTATATTCCCGTTCTTGAAAATCCGCAATTTTCCAAATTGTCAGTTGTTTATCGTGATTTTACTGTCGATATTCTCTAAAGACTTCGAGAAACAAATCCTAATAAGACATCCGCCTAGTAATCTTCCAACTTAAAAATAAACAAATTGAATAGAATTTTAACCAAAACATGATAATTAAATTCTTAATTGTATATGCCATAATAAATCTTAAAACAAAATGTGTACTAGTTAGTTCTTCCTACTTCCTGTTATGCTTTTCGCGGATGGCATTTCCATCGAGATCGTTACGAGACCTTCTAACCCATTGCATTAACAATACTGAATTGATGTAAATGTCTAAATAAACGATTAGATGAAGTAAACAACATTTTGAAATATTATAAATTATTTGAATTAAATAATTTTTGGTAAAATTTCTTACTACAGTTTGATGGGAAAAAAAGGAATTGTTGAACACTAGATATTAGCAGCCTAAACAAATGATCTTGCAAACATTAACTAGATATTATTATGTATTTTCTTATATATGTCGACACATGTTTTTCCTATATATAAAGGAGTTATTCACAACAATGGAAATAAACTAAAAGAAAAGAATTACAAAAATGAAAATGAAAATTCCAAATAAAAATGAAAAAGAAAGATTATTTTAAACATTGATGGAAAAATTGGAAAATCGATGTTTGAAACACTGATTTAAACCTCTCAGAGGGAAATCGGCGTTTCTCAATTTTTTAAGGCGAAGTCGATGTTTGATACACTTATTTTCTTAATGAACGAAATATGTGTTTCAAACATCGATTTAAGGGTATCAATCAAGGAATTTTGAAACTAAGAACCTTATTTCACAAAATAATATGTGGTCCAACGTTATTAAGTAACATACCTCTGTATATTTTGGACATGGGATGTTTCTCCTTAAGAGATCCGAAAGGACAAGCATGAAAAAAATGTAAACGATGACTTTTTTTGTTTTGTTTATAAACAACTAGTTAAAGTTAATTTTATACATTTGATCTTTTTGTTGACTATCTTTCCATTCAATCAAAATGCATTAAAAAGCGTGGACCTAAACTATACATGTTATCTCTTTCTCCCTAATTGCAATACTTAATAACTTAATAGCGATATGAAATCAACATGGTTATATAATCGATAGCGATATCATCATTCCTATTTGTGCATAACTTTTGCAAGTATTCCCCGATGTTCTGACTTTTGAGATTAAGACATGTACTCCTTTCGGCATATTACGTTTCGGCTGTGTCCAATGATGGATATAGCAAGAATATCCTCGATAACGATATCAGCTTCTCCATACGTGCGTACTTCCATAAATACCTGCCGAAGTTTGAATTTGCGATAAAGACAGGTGAGAATGTTCGCCCACATAAGTTGGTTAGTTCTATGAACGTCTGCATATACATTGATATATATATATTTTTAACCAGTTGATATATTGAGCGAGGAATCGTGTCCATACGAATCTTTCTCCCATGTACCTACAGAAGCTTGTTGGGGGTCTCTATATGTTTTTTAAATAATACCTAAGTACATGCCCCACGACGATCGGGTTAGTCAGATACACCAAAGCTAGGGTGTGGAAGATATTTTTGCCGCAACTGCTGAGATTCGAACCTGAAATCTCCAAGTGAATCTTTTTGGGTGTGCCAACGATTTGGATATGTTTTATTTAGAAAATGGATTTCATTAGATTTATAAACACCAATCATGCTTTCCTTCTTTTTATTTAAACTGAAAAGTTTATAATGAAAATTTTCTTGAACTAAAACGCGCCCTTAATTTTGTTTCATTTTTTGGTGCGATATGCAAATGAATAATTCTAGTATGAACTTGTCGATAGCATAACACAGTCATGAAGATCCAAAAGATAGGGCCTAGTTGTGGAGATCTCGAAGATGACTGCCTGGGTTCACGTGGCGACGCCGAAGACAGTTCCTAGAAAGCAAGAGAGCCTCGGAGGAGCCATCGACGCCCTAGTTAACTCCACGGGAGCTCCCAAAAAGCTTGGATTACATCTGAAAAAGTTGTCACGCGATAAATACATTTCTTAAGTTAAACCAAGCACTAGCGTGAGTTGAAATCGATGCATTTTCGTTATGTTGTAACGAGTTTTTTCTATTTATATGTATTATCAGAGCCTAAACAAGAACTAAATTCATGTTATGACCCGAATTGAATGAATAAAATATTTTATATTAAGGGAATGACCCCTTTGTATGTGCAAAGGTTGGGGATCCCAATAATGGACCGATGGGCCAGTTTCTAACAATAAAATACATATTATCTTTTTGGAGTTTTGTACGAATATGCGGTTGGTTTAAAAAAAAATTGTGAAATACGGTCGAAGTTTCAAAAATATCCGATTTACCGTCCTCAAGGCGCGGTTTGAAAACCCGTCCTCCAATTTACAAAGAAGACGCGCTTTCAAAACCCACCTCCCTCCCTATTATTTCAATGGCGGGTTTTGAAAACCCGTCTTCTTTGTAAATTAGAAGACGGGTTTTCAAAACGCGCCCTAGGAACGATAAATCGGGTATTTTTGAAACTTCGACCGTATTTCGCAAATCTTTTTAAAACCAACCGTATATCCGCCGTACAAAGCTCTTATCTTTTTTTATCGTCGCGTAAAGTTAACAAAATTTGGAGGTTTCGATGACTGATTAAATTTGTTCATCATATTATGTCATTGGTAGTGTTTTTATCTTCTTTACACGTGCATACATTTTTTTTTTTTTAATTTGAAACATCCACTAAAAGTGTTTGACCTAATGATAAGGAGAGGGTGAGTATCTTCTTTACCCATTTGCATATTCATTACATATAATAATGAACAGAGAAAAGTATACTCTTTGACGACTATATGAAAATATTTTATATTTTGACCACTTGGCCAAAAGTATGAGAAGAATAAATCAATTTTCTATTTGTGTTTTGACATTGTTGGGTGCCTATGTTTCACATCAAATTGATAACAAAGTCTTATAGAATTTTATTCCTAAAAATTTTATTTGATTGGCTTTCTTTTAAAATGCAAGTGCAATTTATTAGTCATTTTGTAGAATACTAAAGTAAGTGTATTTCCTTATCATTTCCCATTCATTATACAATGTCGATAAATTCTTATATATATATTGCATAAATAATTTTCTCCAATTTTACATGTTTTGTCAAAGCACTCAAAGCCTAGTTATCTACCAAAGCTATTTGACTTGAATAAATAAAATTAATATATTAATTAAAACAAAATAGGTAAATGCTATTTAGACACCCTAAATCACTTCTTACCCACCCTTAATTTTTTTAATAACAATTTCTTTAACTATTAAGAAGAAACTTATCCCTTTTTTTCATTCCCATTTTGATAAAGAAAAAATTTGCAGATAAATGTGCTTTTTCTTAAGGTAAATATAATACCAAAAGAAATTAATAGACGAACAGGACAGTGAACCAGCTATAGGATAAACATACATCTATCAAATAATTATAGAAATCGTCAAACGGGTAGTAAAATTGTAGAAAATTTATAAATATATATAAATATAATAGAGAGAAAAGAGATTATTATTTCTTAACTTATAAGGTTACAATGATCTTTCTATTCAATAAAGGGATATTACTAGCAGGGTAGCTAGGGGACCAGGGTGGCCATGGTCCCCTCGCTTTTTAAAAGTTTACAAATTACCTTCAAAATGTTTTTAATTTTATTTTTTAAATTTGTATGATTTTTTAAATTGACCCCCTCAAAACTTTTAGAAAGTTCAATTTGGACCCCCAAGCCAAATTTTCAGTCTTCTGCCACTAATTAGTAATAATATTGTTGAAAAAGAAAATATATAAAAAATATATATCGTATGTCATGCTTTCATTTACAAGTTCGAGCTTTTATGACACGTTGACTGTTGTACAGTAAATATAAGGTGGGTAAATAGCACTCCACTAAAAAATAAGTACTTATCTCTCTTAACATTACGAAAGCAAAAATGAATCTTGGAAATTCTCAATAGATAATAGTACTAAAAGCCACACCATAATCCATAAATTTTTCCTCAAAATTATCTGGAAATTAAGTAGACTATGATGCCCGTGGACACGGGGGTATGACATGGCCGACGTATAAAAATCATATATGCAAAAAAATTATAAATTTATTGTAATTTCACATAAAAAATAATATATATATATTTTTAGTTTGGCTTGATTGCCTTTGAAATTACAATAACGAAATCGAATAACATGTTTCAATTTGGGTTTGGATTCAAGTCATACACTTACCCGAACTAAACTGAAAGTGGAATTATACAAAATACTAAGTGGCATAATTTCTTTGGGTTAATTTTTGCATTTAATTGTAGAAATATAAAAAACTGAAAATTATTTTATCTCTAATCCTTATTTAAATAACATTATATAACTCTTTCATTTCATTTTATTTTTATGAAATTAATTTCAGTGCATTCTTTTTCAACACTTCTGGTTTTCATTTAAACTATTTTTTTGCTTTTAACCAAGCTGGTTGAAATATGACATGTTTACATCACTCATGACACGTACTTTCGTCCTAGTAAATATCTATTGTATAAGGGAAATCAATCGCACAAATCAAAATAAATAACGAAACTAGAAATTCCTCGATATAATATTTCTAAAAATTACACGTACAGAAAGCAAATATTCTGATGAATTGTTTATTTGAGATATTCCTTTAGCACATGGGAATAATTTTTTTTATATGTTTTTGTGGCAGACTTACTTTTTGCGAGCCCTCTCGCGAAGTTCGGAAGCTTTTTAACAAACCCGTGAGCCTCATGCCCGATCCCACTATGTTTCCTCCAGGCCGACTTGAAGCTTTCTCGTTGCGGGTATTTTGGAAATATGGCAAATGAAATAGGATTCGTCACTTAAAAGAAATGTTTCCTCTGACCGAGGTAGATTCAAATTCAAACTCAATTATTGGAGATTCCCCCGGGTCACCATCAAATCAAATAACCCTTCATTTCAAACTAACTTATGATTCAATGAATCTGTGGGTTTTAGCATACTAAAATGTCAATGCATAATTCCATAAAAGAATTTTTTTAAAAAAATTATTAAATTATTAAGGAATAAGAACTCATTAATGTAATACGGCTTAATACTTCCAAAAGAAGCCCTCGGTATACACACAAGTTGGGTGTGGGGGAGGGGATGATGACGTTGATTGGTGATTTGTTTCTTTTTAAGTTTAGGTAATATTTCGAGAAATAAGTCGATTAAATTCATATTTCTTTGATTAATAGTGATTCATTTGAACAAAATTAGAAAATTCTAAAGTAATACTCGATGGTGATTGGATTTTAGGAGAGGATGGATAGCTTTGTAAAGTCCAGAAGAGCTGGACAATTATAAGAAGGGAAGCAAACGGACAAATACAGGGAAGGACTTTTTAAAGAGTGGATTTTTCTTCTTCTATAGAGAGTGGAGGAGGACGATGTCTTCTTGTCCTCCCTTGGGATTCGGCGGCAAGTACTACGCCCTCTCCCCCAATGGAGGCGCCTGCGTCCGCCAGACCAGCTTCTTCGGCGGCAAGGCCGTGCTTAATCAGGGTGTCGGCTACTCTGTCATCCTCGGCTTCGGGGCCTTCTTCGCCCTCTTCACCTCTTTCCTGGTCAAGATACAACCATTGTTTTCCCTTGCCGTTGTTGGGTTGGAATTTTTTATTGCTTCGTGTGAATCGATTGATTAGTCGGAATCTGTTTTGATCACAGGTGTGGCTGGAGAAGCGATACGTCGGGTCACGCCACACGTCGGAGTGGTTCAACACTGCAGGAAGGAACGTCAAGACGGGATTGATAGCCAGCGTCATCGTATCGCAAGTAGGTTGAGTTTATTGTTGCCGAGATCAATCGATTACCCTTCTGCTACTGCCTGAACTTACCTTGTTTTGGACTCGTGAAGTGGACGTGGGCCGCAACCATCTTGCAGAGCTCGAACGTCGCTTGGGAATATGGAGTCAGCGGTCCTTTCTGGTACGCGAGTGGAGCCACTATCCAGGTTGTTTCCTTATCCGTGGGTTACCAGTTAAGGGTTGTTCTGTAACCGGCGAAGTTTGCAAAAATATAGTTTGATTCTTTCAGGTGCTTTTGTTCGGCGTGATGGCAATAGAGATCAAAAGGAAGGCACCTCACGCTCACACGATCTGCGAAATCGTCCGAGCTCGGTAGCTGAAGCTTTACCCCTTATTTCGAATCAATAATCCAGCGTATATAATAATCAAGCTGACGGAAAGAACATCGTCTCTCTCCTTTAAGGTGGGGGACAGCCGCACACATTGTGTTTCTCATCTTCTGCTTCATGACGAACATCATAGTGACTGCCATGCTCCTCCTCGGCGGTTCGGCTGTCGTCAATGCGCTGACCGGAGTGAACATCTATGCCGCCAGCTTCTTGATCCCGCTCGGAGTCATTGTCTATACTTTAGCAGGAGGCCTGAAAGCCACGTTTTTAGCGAGTTACATCCATTCAGTCATAGGTAATTATCCTTTCCGGGGATCTCTAACACAATCTTGTACTCGTAAGACCGCTAATACTGATTGTCCATCTTTGCGATGACAGTGCACGTGGTACTAGTCGTCTTCATCTACTTAGTGTACACAGCCAGTAGCGAGCTTGGTAGCCCGGGGGTCGTGTACCGACATCTTCAGAAGGTAGTGAGTAAAACGAGGACCTGTCAAGAGCCAATAAATCACAACGGACAGTCCTGTGGACCTGTCAGTGGGAACTACAATGGATCTTACCTTACGATGTTAAGTTCCGGAGGCCTGGTCTTTGGTATTATTAACATCGTGGGCAATTTCGGCACTGTTTTCGTAGACAACGTAAGTTTCTGTAACTGAAAGATTAGAAGTTTCGGATTTCCTGTTCTTAAATTTGATGCAGAGTGACATTTTAGGGGTACTGGGTGAGTGCGATTGCTGCACGTCCTTCATCGACACACAAGGGCTATCTGTTGGGCGGGCTCGTTTGGTTCGCTGTGCCATTCTCCCTGGCGACCTCCCTTGGTCTTGGAGCACTCGCGCTTGATTTACCAATCACTGAGAGCGAGGCAAGCCACGGTCTTGTCCCTGCAGCAACGGCTATTGCTTTGATGGGGAAAACGGGTTCCGTTCTCCTTCTAACCATGCTTTTTATGTAAGTAACTCGGGTTCTGTTCTCCTTCTAACCATGCTTTTTATGTAAGTAACCTCAAAGATCGATACTTCCTCGATCCTTCTCAGTGTACTAACTTCTACATTTTCGGTCAATACAGGGCCGTGACATCTGCTGGTTCAGCTGAACTTATAGCAGTATCTTCTCTCTGCACTTACGACATCTACCGCACTTACATCAATCCCAGAGCTACCGGGAAGCAAATCCTCCGAGTCTCCCGAACAGTCATCCTTGGTTTTGGATGTTTCATGGGGTTGCTCGCCGTGATCCTTAACAAGGCTGGCGTGTCGCTTGGGTGGATGTACCTCGCAATGGGAGTGATCATAGGGTCTGCGGTTATCCCCATTGCATTCATGCTTCTCTGGAGGAAAGCAAACTCCTTTGGCGCGATCCTCGGGGCGACCTCTGGCTGTGTTCTTGGAATTGTGACATGGCTATCTGTCGCGAAGATTGAGTACGGCCGGGTGGACCTCGACTCAACGAATCGCAACGCGCCGATGCTGGCAGGGAACCTCGTGTCGATACTCTCTGGGGGAGCCATCCATGCCGTGTGTAGCATAATATGGCCACAGAACTATGACTGGGAGACAACCAAGGAGATCACGGCAGTTGAGAAGGACAAGTCTGACTTGCCACCAGAGGAGTTCAAGGAAGAGAAGCTGATGAGGGCGAAATCATGGATAATAAAGTGGGGTGTCGGATTCACCATAGTCATTGTAATCATATGGCCACTCCTATCACTTCCACCAAGTAAGTCACGCAAAGCTCCAATTCCTTCAAGCCTCGATCACTATGGCATCCCTCAAAACCGTAGGAATACGATTTCACCTTTTCGTGTTCTGGGTTTTGTTTGACAGAGGAGTTCAGCAAAGGGTATTTCACATTCTGGGCAGTGATCGCCATAGCCTGGGGAACCATCGGATCCATCGTTATAGTCGCTCTGCCTTTGATCGAGAGCTGGGGAACAATTAGGAGCGTCTGTGCTGGCATGTTCACAAATGACACACTCATGGAGAAGCTCGAGGAGATCAACATCAAGTTGACCTCGATAGTTTCAGCAATTCCCGAGGCGGAAAGAATTTATCTGCTGGAGTTGGAGAGGAACAAGAAGGCGGAATCGACTCCACAGCAGCAAGTCCTTCCTTCTGCATAAAGTTACTTAGACATGTCAAATGGTAATTTACACAAGGAGTCCATTACGTATGATGAAACAAAGATAGATTGTCGAATAATACTTATTTTCAAGCGTCATGTACCAACATCAATGTTACGGCTATCCTCAGAAGAAACACGAGGAATGATCTTGCCAGGGGAAGTAATTTACTTTTACTATCACATGAACATGGATCAAGAAAACAAAATAAGTCGAACGCGAGATCAGCACCAAGAACACAGAAAGAAGAAACGGCGAGTCATGATGCCCGGATGGTCTGTCCTAATATACCTGAGCAACGTCCAGGAATGCTGGGGGAAACCTGGGTTTCTGATTACCAAAGTGCATTAAGCCTTTGCCCATCTGACTCTTTTCCTGGCAATGATGTAGGAACTCCCGGCAATTGCAAGACCAAACAAAGGGCGGAAAACATCTGGTCTGAACCTTTGATGGCCTTCGAAACATCCCATTTTTTTTATGGCCTTTGACATTGAAGTTCCCTGGCAACCTGCAAGTAAAATCCCAGGAACAAGGACAGTTTCAAAATGCAGTGAGCTTCCATTTCCATCGCCACAATCTCCTCCCATACACACTAATTTGATTGTTCCGACCGTTTCTTGGTTGTAGGGCTCATAGAGGATGAGCTAGCTGTTGTCCGTGGCGTTCTCCGGTAAAGCCTCATGCAGATGCCAAACTACCGAACGATATTCCACCAGTGGCTAAAATCCTCGTCACTTTTCATTACCAGCCCCCCTTCTGTAATGAATCTGGCTGCACACGTATCACAGAATCGTCCCATGGACACGGAATTACACTCCAATTTATATATTTCCTATGCTGGATATTGTACTAACCGGATGGTTCGAATCACCTACACTATTTCTGTTCATTTTTTTTTTTTTTGTTAAGACAACAAATATCCAGTCATCTTGCCTTTTGACAATAAAGACACAATATCTCTGCGAGGATCAACGAGAACGCCTTGACAAGAAAAGCTAAAACTACAGCCTTGACTCCTCGGCCTTACATGATAACATCTTCATTGGGAGCATCAGTGGTTTCCCCTTCAGACGACACCGTGGGGATGGTGTTCTACACGTGACCGAATTGGTGCATTCGACAAACATCCCGTGACAACTCTGTTGTTTCCCTTTTTATCCATCATTTTGATCGTGGCTTGCATCGGGCACCCATATTCTTTTGATTGTCCTTACAATCATCCATGAGAAATCTCTTCTTTGTCTTTCTTTTTAGACATGTAGAAGCTCGTCTTGACATCTTAAGATGCTACTGACATCGTTATGAAGTTTGACACCGATCGGTGGCCAACTCCTCTGTTCTTCTCCATGGCCGCATCATTATCTGGACCTCCCTGTTACTTTTTCTTCCCTCCATATGTTTTTAGGTTCAACTTCCTTCTCAAGTGAAAGTGAAACCATTCTCGACCGCTTCATTATCTGTTTGGCCGAAGTAATCCAAGGAGGAAGAGATGACTGTTGTGATCTTGCCAAACTGATTCTCCCTTGGCGAAGCAAGCTTCTAAACTTCATCGCCAAATCTTCCCTTCGGCCAAAGCAGCCATCATGTGGAGAAGCGTGTCATGACCTTCTGCCTCCTTTTCATTGTTTTTCGATAGTCAGCTCGTATTTCAGTGCTCTGATGGCAAAATTGCCCAAGCTTCCACATATTTCCCAGCAGCTCGTTCTTGTTGTGTTCCAGTTTTCCACATCATTGGAATCGGCCCTTGACACAGAATCCCTGGTCTTCGACGTAGGCTTGTCGAGGATGATACTGGTCAGCTTGAATATTTCATATTCCGTGGATGATCATTTTTATGAGTAGCTCTTCATACTTCATAGAAAATAAAAGGCTTTGTATAATAAATATATTAGTCCAAATTATAAACTAATAGTAAACCGAAACTATCACTAATTCCTCTTTGAACTAAACAGAAGTGTCGTAATGAATTTTAAAAATATTAATTGTTGATTAATAATAACATAGGAAACTTTTATAAGTAGTCACAAAATTTTAACGCGACGTGAATATCACGATTACAACTGACGCAGTACCGGAATTTAACGAGGGCGAATGCCATCACAATCAAACATAGAAATATCACCGATTACGTGATATCTCGAATAATTCAGGTCACACTTGGAATCCTAATAAGAGAAATAGCGCGAAAAACTCCAAAAAGATTTTTCTAAGAAAACAATTTCTTTTAATTTTTTTAAACTCTAACCCTTAGCACCCTAAAAATTAAACGCTAATCCATAAAATGAGTATGAGGCTGCATTGTATTAAATTAAAATGTATTTGAGCTCATTGACGGATTGGGCTTTGTTTGATCCATCTCGCATCATGTCTTATAACAAGAACTCGGTATCGTAAATTGCGAATGAAATTCATTCGGCTCATTGTCAATATGCCCCCTTTGAAACTATAACGCCCAAGTCAATTAATTCGCTAGCTAGGGGCATTCCATGCACATGATGCTATATTTTCGTGCACCTTTTGTGATGTATTCGTGTAACTTTTGTGCAGTATACGTGCAAAGTCGTATATTGTAACTTTTTTAGATTGTGAGTTGTAAAGGCAGAATATTAATGTAATGGCGTGTAACAATTTAAAAAAAAAGTCCAAAGTTTCGCAATATACACCTTTTTCATACTTCTATCATAGTACAAAAGCTCTTTAGGTAGACTTGCCGGTTATTGTTTCTTAAATTTCGTCTCTTTTTATGTCATACATCGTCTTCACATTCGTAATTATCAATGGAGGCTTAGTCAGTCGACTGTTCCTCTTCGACGAAGCAACCACCTCGTATCACTTGCAATTCTCAGCGAACTGGATGAACGATTTGTTTTTTATCACTTGGTTACCCTCATCAGAATTTAGTTCTTTCTCAAATTACAGATGCAAATTTCTTTTATTGAAGTAGTGTTCTTTTGTTTTTTAGATCTTGAAAACGAAAGGCTCTCTCTGATTGCGTCGATTATATTGTTGTTTCATGCCAAGTCTAGGTAAGATTCTGACATGTTTACAATGAAAAATCTCGATGATGAAATTGCATGATTAATTTTGAGATAAGTTTTCCATTTCTATTTTATGATATTTGGATATTTATTTCAAATGTATTCGAAGTAACCTTCATTTGGAAAAAAAAAATATAAAACAAAAATATTTTATCCTTTTTTTTTTGGGAAACCATCCTTAACAAAATTTTTATTTATTTAATTGTATGTAACTTTTACTGTTAATTTGTAAAGGAAATAGAGATAAATGATTAAAATTAAGTTTGAATTTTTTTGTTATCATTGTAAAAAGCACATTTCAAATTATAAATTATTTTTTTCATTAATTGTTTTTGTGAGAAAGACCAAAACACCTCTATGAGCTCGAAATGCTCCAGTACCTCCCCTCACACTAGGGATATGAATGAGCCGAACCAAATCCGAATACTCTGGGGCTCGAGCTCGACTAGAGGCCTTAAGATTTGTCTAGGGGGCATCTAGAGCTCGATAAACTTAAAATAGTTGGGTTCAAGCTGCGAAGCTCGTTTATACTCGATTTAAAGTTATATATATAATGAAAACATTCTCTCACACATATATGTCATTAAGATACATTCCCTCACACATATATATCATTAAGATGATTATCCGTTAATGATCCAACAAAACTCACGGTGCAAATTTGAGATGCTAAGCCCGATTTCAGCTGTCAATTTAGCTTGTGATCCTTGGTGCAGAAGATTAAAGTCCAAGAGTTAAGTAAACAATGGTATTATTTTTAATAGAAACATCCAAACTAAAGTTGTCGGAATAGCTTATGCAATAGATGATAAAAATAACAACCAACTGCTAATAATTCAAAAACACCATGCCGATCAAGTAACTGAAGAAGTAAAATTCCAGCATTCGGTTTGGATTGTTCTCATTGAAAGTACCGAAACCCTGATAACAAATTCGACCAGAGAAAAGATCTCCCGAAAACAACACAACTACTACCCATCACTTCTTCTCCTCCTTCTCGGCCTCGGCAGCCCTCTTCAACCGTGCACCGACGTGGCGGGTGTTCATGCGCTCCACGCGCAACTTCGCGTAAGCGTTGAAGGACTTCATCTCCTCTGTAATCTTAACGAGCTCCACTGATGGCTGCTCCCTAACAATAGGCATGAAAGTGCCCTGGACTTGAGTCGCGTTAGCGAGTTCCTCCGGAGCAGAATCACCAGCCTGCAAGAACATTTTAGTCAAATATTGGAATAAAACAAAGAACGTATTGAGAGGTAATCCTTTCCAAAGGAAAAAAGCTCTTGATCCCCCACCTTGGATTTCTTAGCACGTCTTGGGAAGACAACCAACTTCGCCTTGTATGTCTTCAGCCTCTGCACATTCACTTGAAGACCTTCAAGGGACCGATTCTTGCGGCGGTGATCAACTGCAATGCCAATAGTTGGGGCCAGCTTCTTTGGGATACCAGCTGCCTGGAGCACAAAAAATGGCATGAATTAAGAACAAGTTCCATGCGTATCCAGCAGGAGACCAAAGTGTGCAGGTGGCAATGGACAAGTCAGAATAGATGCTCCAAACCCTTTCAATGGCACAACTCTCATAATAACCCATCATAATAAACTTTGCCACATTATAATGGCCATTATCGTTACATTCAACACCCAAAAATTGAAAGGATATCGGACGCGGAAAAAGAAATGTCACTCAACTCCAACTAAACTTAGGCAACAATTACCCAGAAGTCCAAACATAATATTTCATCATGAGACGAGATTGTACAATACCTTCAGTTCTTCGAGAGAAAATCCCCTCCCAGCCCTGAGCTTCATGTTATACTTGAGGGTCTGACCATGAACAACCGGCCTCAGTGGCCCAGCAGTTGGCCTGGGAAAAATCTTCACGGCCTTCTTTTGCCTCACTGCAATCAGAAATATTTCAAAGAGTCATTACAAAAGGGCCAAAAAATCATCATCGGTTAGATCCATTGGCTTATAAAACATCCAGTAATTACCCAAGCGTCTGCGAGTCTTCCTAGCAGGCTGGTTAAACCATGTCCTGACATAGTTCTGCCAATGCTTCCGGAAGTGGCCGTTGGGGATGACGTTATTGTGCTTCATGACTTACCTGCACAAAAATCAAAATCTCGCTCAAAAACCTCTAATCACAAGACCCAGCAATCCCAAACAATCAAGAACAAAAACCCCAGAAAAAAATAGCCCAACGTTAGCCATCAACTAGACCTAGAAATCAAGAAATAACAGGGTCCAATCCTTTATCACGATCGATTTCCCCACGAGCACTTCCATCCATTACGTGATTTTCAAACAAAATACGAAGGAAACAACCTCACGAACTACGCAACAACCGGAGACAATCAAACTCCTCTCCGTCGACTACAGCGTGAACAGGCGCCGGAAACATCTAGCGGAGGCCGAGAAGAGTGGGGGAGAAGGAAGGGAGGGAAGAGAAGCTTCCGACTAACCTGCCGGCCGGGGATGAAGCCAAGGGAGGAGTAGACGACGGCGGCGGCTCTGGGGAAGCGTTTAGGGTTTATGGCCCCCTTTGGGATTTTATAGTGATATGTGATCCCGTAGTTTGGACGGCTGAGATCTATTGATTGGATCGGGAAACCCTAAATTCTGGATGTTTAGGCAATTTGGTCCCCTTATTTCTTACCCTGTGACTTTTTATGTCCCAGACATATTTCAATGTCGAATTGCATTAAAATATCGTTGTCGTGTTTTACGCTTCTCTTTATCTTCTTATCAAAATATACTTCCTTTTATATATAAGGGGAAATTTTTTGAAATAAAACTTCAGTTAGGCCATGTACGACACGCGCCACATCAACAAAACGATACCTTTAAATTTGTTCAAAAATGAAAAAAAAAAAATTGAAATTATTGTCACGAATAAAAGATAACCAAGGTCATAAATAAATATTTGACTTATATATTTTTTTTTCCTTTTATATCTTTCTCTTTAACACGGCGAGAACCATTGTACTTAAAATTATATTTGTCACGTGTAATGAATGTCTTAGGGCTTTGTAACATTTTAACATTTGAAAAAAAAGGCAAATTATCGATATTTGGCCGAATTAATTTGTCATCTTTATGTTTAGGTATATCGTTTCAAAAGTTTTTAATTTGGCCTTATTTCAATTTTACTTTTCAATTTGACCATATTCGTAATGACGTTAATACGTGTCATTTGTTTTTCCTACGTAACAATGATAATAAAATAAATCAATGGTAAAATATCGATATTTGGCCTAATGAATTTGTCAACTTTGCGTTTTGGCCTAACGTTTTAAAAGTTTTCAATTTGGCCTTAAATCAAATTTAATTCGAGGAACAAGAACCAAAAACCCAGTAATGGAACGTCGGCGGGGAAGCAAGAAGCTTGTTGTTTGTGACCAATCACGCTAACTGAGCCTATCTCGCGCTTCGTCGTTCCGACAAGGGGAACTCTTCGTCTTAACAACCTATAAAAATGTTAAATCGATTTTCGAACCTCAACTCCATGTATGTGAAGTCCGGTCTTCGAAAACTTTCCTTGAAGCGGATTCCAACGGCATTGAAACCCAAGCGTCAAGGTGGGATCCCTTGATTGATTCCTACGCCGACTAGGGGCAAAAGGTATCCATCAAGTATTGAATGATTGATCCACGGGGTCTTATTCTACTAACGACTTGGTTTCCCTCACAGAACAAGGGAAGGTAGACTCCTGCTTTTCTGTGTTTTTGGTTCCTGTTTCTCGAATTTCTCCTCGAATTAAAATTGATTTAAGTTTAATTGAAAACTTTTAAAACGTTAGGCCAAAACGTAAAGTTAACAAATTCATTAGGCTAAATATCGATATTTTGTCCTTGATTTATTTTATTATCATTGTCACGTAGGAAAAACAAATGACACGTGTAAATGCTAACGGCGAAATCGCAAACGCCATTACGAATAGAGCCAAATTGAAAAATAAAATTGAAATAAGGTCAAATTAAAAACTTTTGAAAAATATGCCTATATGTAAAGTTGACAAATTGATTGGGCCAAATATCGATATTTTGTCAAAAAAATTAAAAATAAGATAACTATTTTCAAAATTTAAAAAATATTGCTCCAAAAACAGACTTTATAACTTAAACTTTGGATGTTGAAGGGACTTCTAAAAAAAACCTTTAAGTCGGACTTAAGTCTCACTTTCCTTTTTTATTTTTTGAAAATCGAATTTATATAAAATTGGAATATTATTTTCAAAATTTTAAAATTATTTACTAAATTATTTCGCGCCAAATACTATTTTGAAACATAATTCTAATATCTTACCCGTTTCTCCCGCAACTACTGTTGTTAGTCTATCAAAACCGTTGGATTTATATCCTTCCAAAGCAGAGTAAACCTAATTATAAATAAATAAATAAATAAAAATGGTCATTATGCCTTTATTGTTTAGGAAAAGAGAAACTTAATTGTTAGAGAGAGATGAATAATGTTCATGATACTTACTTTGTCCATAACTACACTTTAAACTGGATAGATTTATTTCCCTGTGCATCCTGGATATTCGATCGGCTATGTGAACTGGAATCCGATCTCAAGCTTATCGGGAGCCCGGAATGTGACACTCCGGCGCATCACATGGTTGTAGGATGGCCAGATGTTGGGGTCTGTTACGGTGCGCCCTGGCCAGTGCAGGGTTTTTACTGGCAATTAGGGACTAGACAAAACATACACTATCAGATATTTTCCGGAAAACATGTTCTACATCTTGCATTTCTACTTCTACTTTCGTTTTCTTCGAGTCCACTGATGATTGTTCGGCGAAGAATTATCTAGTTTGTTCTTTGATTAAGACTGGCAAGCACGAAACGATATGCTTGTTTTTTTATATCAGTCTTAGAATGAATGTCATGCAGATGGCAGGATGTCTAAGGCAACTTCCTTGAGGGACGGCATTTGTTCCTGCTGGTGCAACGTCACGTACTTGCTTCCTACCTTCCTCAGCACCTTCCACGGTCCCGGGTAGCACCTGATCCGCGAGAAAACTGTGTCGGAAACACATGGGAGGAACACGAGATGGGGGAATCGGATTCAGCAGAAATGGACATACCTGAAGAGAGTGCCTCCCCTGGATCCCTTGAAGTTGTGGATGTAGTATACTGTCTCCATCTTTGGGAACAAGGTCTTCGTCAGTGCTGCTAGCTTCGGATAGAAAAACGGCGGGTAGTCTTGAAACCCAGTGATTTAAGGAATGGTTTCATATAATGGGATGGTTGTATTTGCCTAGTGAGTTTGAGAAAATGCAGGACCAAGGCTGCTGAGAAGGATACATCCTGATCTTATCCGGTCTAGTTCACCATTGAAAATGATCAGCCGCCTGTCATTACTCTCGACTGCTTCTCTATAGAGCTCATCCACCACCAGCATCTCTGGATTCGTGACGTTAAATTCCACCACAAAAACTTACTTGAGACAACATCGATGACAGGAAGAGAAGCGCTTGGAGTTACCAGAGACATTGAAATAGGGATATGCTACGACGAACATATCATCCTCTGGCTTGACCCGGTCAGCCATTTTCACCTTGGTTGAGAATCCGAAATCTTCGAAGAATGAAGGCTTGGTGAGGTAGTCCAACTTGAAGGGAGCTCCCTCGAAGGTCGTTTTACGAGCCAATTCAACTTCATTTGCCTCAGGAAAGAACTGAAAGTTCAAAAGCCAAAACCATCACAACATGCTAAAGCGACTAAAAATGCAAGTCATATCAGTAATCTGCATCCCGACTTACAATCCTGGTACGTCTGGCGTTCTTCGGCTCAACTAATTCATTGCAGAATTCACGAATTAACTGCATACTTCCTGTCATTTCTATTCCTCCTTCGCCGTCGCCTAATAGGCCACTTAGGAAAACAATACTAGCTTTCAGGACATCCTAGATGCTAATGAAGGCGAGATAGCTGATCTGAGGAGCACCTGGGACAGAACCAAGTCCGGATGTCGGGAACTCAATCTCCTGGATAAATAACAAAATCAACCTGGTAATATCAGCTCTTCGAGTACTGCCCATGACGAATCAATATTCGGGAAATGAAATGGGAGTCACCATCAGCTTCTTATCGTCCCGCATCGCCAATTCCGTTGCCGTCTTTGCCTGCATCGGGAGTTAACAGTCAAGACTTCGAGACCATACACCAAGAAACATTTCGTCATGTTCGTGTTCTGATCACAACCCGGAAAACTAGAAAGCATCAATTCCAGCAACCAGAAGAAGGCAGACAAAACTCTGAGGATGGTCGGTCACTTCTGCACAGGCTTGTGGCTAAACAAAAGACAAAGCGGCTGCTTCTGAAGGATCGAGCAGAACATGAGCCGGTTCCTAACCGGTTGATCAAATTCAAGCATGATTCTCCATATTAACGGATACAAATCTACGTGCCTCACGAAGAATGGTCTCCGAAAATTTCGGCAACAGAATCACGCACGAGCACACTGACAAAAAACATGCAGCAGCGAAGAATTTCAGCCCTTAACTTGCTCAATCAACATGTCGTAGTCAGCAGGGAACGGAGTATCCAATCCAAAGGTCGATGCCCGATTTCCAGACACCGACCTTCCCGTGTATCTGAGCTTAGCCCTCCTGACAACCTCGCAGCCCTTTGCCGGGAAACTCGGATTGAGAATGAACTGACATAAAGAACAACCCATTAGCATCATCTGCGGCATAGCCAGATAACGAAACTCAAACTAAAGCCAATCGGGTATCTGGGAAATCAACCTTGGCAGCGGTTGGGATAAAAAGGGAACATGTAGGAGGGTGGAGGGGTGGCCCCGAGCTGAGAGTGCAGGTGGCGAATTGGGAAGCCATGGGAAAATGGAGGAAGGGAAGTCTTCGCTGTCTACATAAAGCAGGGGAAATAGAGTGAGGGGAGACGAACATGTGGAGTGTAATAATTCAATAAAATAATAATAATATTATTAATTTCTTATCATTGAAAAATAATACCTGTGGCACTTTCCGTATTAAAAGAAATCGCAATTCTTCACTAATAAACTTTCAAAATTGCACGTGTTTTACTATTTTAGGCTGGGTTTGGTTCGGGGTATATATATATATATGTATATATATATTTACGACTACAATAATCTCCGTGACGATCACAGTTGATAATAGTTGAATATCAATATCAAGCCTCGACCTTGCCTGTAGCCCACCTGGCTGTAGCGGCGATTGGTCCTTGGTGGCGAAGCTGGGAAGCTTTACGTTATAGCATAGAATCTCAGTAAGAAAACAATACCTTAATCAACCTTACCTCCGAACAAAAGTAGGAGTTTATGAATATCGTATAGAATGATGAAGGCTTTAGAACAGGATGTGAAATATAGATAACCTAAGGAAACTTAGGACATAACAACAAATAGATAGAAAGAAACTAAAGAAACTTGGAAAGAGAGATGACGCAACAAGCAATAACACGATAACTAAGAAAACTGGAGGATTTGTGTTTTCTGGGTATTCTGTATGTTTTTGGGTTTTTGTTTTTCCGAATGTTTTTTGTTTTATCAAAAGTAGAGAGGATAATGAGAGATTGAGAACTAGGTTGCCTGCTGTCGCGATTACTGCCCTTGGAGGAAACTTAGAAAGCCATGGGGGTAGAACTCAAAGTGTTTTATGAAAATACTTCTATATTTGAGACCTTGTTTCTTCATCGTTACATAAGGAAAACTAGGCTGTGGATAAGCCACGTTGCTTGTACTAAACCTTATCTCTAGGGAATATTATCGTCCTTTAAAGTAAGCTTTTCTAAAAGCAATCTTATCACAAAAACATCTTCTTGTACAACCTTATCGCAAAAGCATCTTCTTGTCCTTCAATCATGTGCGTGTTATTCTTTCTTTGGTCTCTTTCCATGTGGGTCACTGAGGTCTTGCCTCAAGTTATCTTGTTCTTCATGTCCTTGTCGCTTTTTGCTGGATGATGGTCCTAGGCTTGTGTCCTCCAAATCAATCATGTTAATGAAGTCTTGGGCTAATGTATCCCAATCGGGCTTTAATTCATATTGGTGAAGTGCACATTGCAGTTCATGAATTTGGTTTGGGTTTGTGTCCGCAACACGGGCTTGTGCTATTTCTTTAATTGTCAGATAATGAAATCCATTCTCTTTGCAAAGTCTTTGTTTTAATAGGTCTTTGCTGTGTAGTGAGTCTGTCCAATCTTCAAAACTTTCTTCTTGGCATGCGGCCACAGAATATGGAAGACAGGCAAAGTCCTCAACTGTATTTATAGCGACTAACGCTGGCATCTCGTGATCATAATGCCAGTTCCTTCGAAATAAGTAGGTTGAATATATGGTGATACCTGACCATTTTTCAAACCTGTAATAATGGTCTTCAAACCATACTTTCCAAGTAACAAGTGGCGCGAACCATGATAAAATCTCAGCAAGATAATCATGAGGTCTTTTGTATGGGGCATATGTCTGGAGGTCTCCAAGAGTATCCAAATACTTAAGTATTTCTTCAGTCGTGAACTCCAGTGCTACTGTATGTGTATGAAAAAAGTACTAGAAAAACCATTTCAAATCTCCAGAGAAAACATCTAATGGACTAATAGGGATCACATGTAAGAAAGGATATCTTGGATGCAATCCATCTGAAGGAAACATCAGCCGTCCATGCTTCTGGAAAATCTGTACTAAATATTAATGCATCATCAGATAAGGGTTACAGATCAACTGGTTTATCTGATCATAACGCTACAACTCATTGAATCTGGGTATCTCTGGTGGAAGTGAAGCACGTTCCGGATGCAGCTTTTGAGTATGGATTGTGAACATAGCCTGTAGCTTAGGATATTCCAAACTGATATCAAAAGGTCTAGATAGAAAGTCTGCTACGACATTAGAAGTACCTTTGATATGCTTTACAGTGAATGAGTACTGTGAGAACTATTCTGCTAGTCTCAGTAGTTGTGCATTAGGTACGATCTTCTTCTTGAATTTCAACATTGAATTGAATGAAGAAAGATCACTTTCAATGGTAAAATGATACCCAACCAAATGAAATTCAAACTTCTTTATGTCATACTTCCCTGCAAATGTCTCCTTAATGGTTGAGTGATAATGCTGTTCAGCCTGGTTAAACTTTCCTGATTTATATGCACAATATGTCTTTTATCTTCTCTTTCTTCTATTGGAACCCTGCCCAGTAGAGATCACCGGCATCTGTCTGTAAGATAGAGTTCCATCTAAAGGTATCTGTAGTGGTGGAAGATGTTGTAAATGTTCCTTTAAGTATCGAACAGCTTCCGTTTGGGCTTGTCCCCAGGGCTGAGCATCTTTTTTCAACTAGGCCTCTAGTGGGCTGGTATATCTGTTTATATGGGGCACAAAATCTCGTATGTAATTCACAATTCCTAAAAATTATTGAACTTGTTTTTTAGTCATCTTAGATTCAGGGATTTTGAGTAATTCATATGCTATATGAGGTCCAGGATGGTATTTTCCATCAGAAAGTTTCATTCCAAGAAATTATATTGAAGTCTCAAATAATTTCACCTTTTTCTCTGCTAGCATGATACCATGCTTCTGGAATATCTCGACAAACTGTCTTAGCAAGAGTTCATGAGACTTTTTATCAGGGCTGAATAATAATATATCATTAATATATATTAATGCAGAAACTGTATGGGCCAGGGGATATGGGTCATAGCCTTTTGAAATAATGAAGGTGTGGTTTTCAAACCAAAAGGCAACACTATCCACTAGAAATGTCCATTGGTATACAGAAACCCGTTTTCCATTTGTCTTCTGGGTGTATGCCTAATTGCCAAAATCCGCTCTTAAGGTCAAATTTAGAGAATACCTTGGCTTTGGCTAATGATGCGAATAAGGCTGTTTTGTTTGGCAAGGGGAACTTATCATCCTATAGGAAATGGTTCAGAGGTTGATAATTGATAACTAATCGTTTCTTACCTCTGGCCTGCTCTGACCTTTTATTAACGTAGAACGCTTCACATACCCATTGAGAATTTGAGTGTTCAATAAGTCCTTGCTGTAATAATGACATACATTCCTGTTTTGCTAATAGAGAGTCTTCAGGATTCATACCCGAGTGACTCGCTTTAGTAGGATTGATGTCTTCATTTTGTTTGAACGGGAGCAGGGCAAAAAATTCTGGATTTTTCCATAAGGGATTTGGGCATTTCTGCAGAAAATCAGTATGGTTATCTGCAGACGAAAGTCTGAACAATTCTCTTACTTGTTCAACTGGCTCTAAGGAGTACGTCCTTGTTTCTTGGGTAAACGATTTGAAACTTCCTTTAAACTGTACTCCTGTAGGCAAGATTCTGAGGTTAGGCATTTGTTGGAGAAGATCCCAGCCAAGGACTAAGTCTCTCCTTGGAAGGTTAGAGGCAACTAAAGCAGCTTTGACTTCACAGTTAGGGAAGATAATAACCTTTAGGGGCTTAGTCTTATAATGGGTATAAAAGAGTTCACCGGATGCAGCCAGAAAAGTTTTTTCTTCTGGGACTAAGAATTTTTCCGGCACTATATGGGGATTGATCATACTCTCAGCTGCTCCTGTATCAATGAAGGCTATAACTGGTAGAGGTCTGTGATATATTGAAAAGTATATTTGTACCTGTATATGAGGGAAAACACTCATGGCAGCTACCACTGCAATCTTTAATTCTGAAATATATGGGAATTTATCATGGGTTGCTGCAGTGCTTTGATAAGCCGTAATGGTACAAATGCTTTTGGTGTCCTCTTCTTCTGATGTGATATCAAATTCTGTATATGAGATTCCTTCAAGACAACAAATGGTTTGTGAGGATGGTTTCATCATCAATAGAGAAAACTGACTCAAGATCATCATCATGCAGGGAAATTCCAGAGATTTTTTCTATTTGACCGAAGGTTCTCCTTTGCTTCTTTGGGCAATTTTTTGCAAAGTGACCTGTCATATTGCAAAGAAAGCATTTGGAAGATTTTCTTCTTGGAATCCTTGTTCTTTTGAAACTCAAGTAACGTTTCCAACGCCTTGGAGGTCTTCTGGCTGATGATTTAATCTTGGGATTGAATCGCTGGCTCTGTTTCTTCCTAAAGAGCTTTCTTCTTGGTTTAGAACCTATATTTACTGCACAATTACACAAATCTCGCCTTGTACATTTAATGTGGGAATCCCGCAGTCTTATTCTAGCAGGACAAATCAAGCCTTTTGTCTTGTTTGAGGAATCCTTGAATGATCTCTCTTCGTTGACATAACTCATTAACAGCTGCATGAATTTCTTGTTGGATTTGTCCAATTGTGAGATCTACTATTTTCAAATTCTTACTAGTCAAAGTCTTTTCAACCATTGAAGATATTGCAGAAGGTATTGAGGATAAGAATACCGGTTTTAGAGAATTTTCTCCACCGAGGTTTATGAACAGCTGTAATAACTTCTGGTAATGTTTATCAAGATCTTTGATCTTATATGAGCAACACCTTCTCTGAAAGAATTATGTTCTGTATTTTTGTTGAAGATTAGCTGTACTTCCAATAAAATGAGTATAGAGGTTACCCATAAATTCTTGAAGAGTGAGGCTCATCATCTGCACTTACATGGCTTCTGGGAACAGATTCCACCAAATTTGGATTGTTCCTGTAAACCTAGAGGTCAAATCGGCAAGGATATCAGATGTAGAGAAAACTGTTAACCTTTTATGCAAGCACCAAGCAAAAGAGTCTTGAATCCTTTGTGGCCATTTTGAGTATGGAATGTCATCAAACGTGAATTTTAGGCCAGATGTGTCTCTTGTTCCTAGCCGAGGTCCAGGTTCTCCTGCAGGCTGTTCTGAAAAAGTTTCATCTATTGGCTCATCAATTATTGGTCCTTGACTAGCTCTATCTGCCATTAGAATCTGCGGAGAGTCCTTTGACACTTCTGATTGGCTTTGCTCATCTGTATTTTCTTATGACTCTTCCGGATGACTTTGCACCTCCTCACTAACTCTTTCTGTCATCAAAATTTGAGGAGAATTTGCAAAATATTGTCCAATAGGGTCATATTCATCTAATGAGTCATGAAGTAGATCGTCAGAAGGATCTGGTTCTATGTAATCTTCTGAGGGTGTATGATTTAAGGAATCATTAATAGATACTGAAGCTAAAGAAGATGTTACCCATTTTGGTAATGATACCTTTGGATTTTGCTGCTCTTTGATCATGAGCTGAGCAGTAGGCTGAGTCGGGCTTGGAGATCTACGAGATCTATATTGCAATGTTTCAGAGGAACCTTCTTGTTTTTTCTTACCCTCTCTAATTTCATATCGTTTACGATCTCTTTTTTGCTGTTCTAGTATTAAATCTCTGAGTTCAACAATGGCCCTTTTGTTTGGGTTTCCAAAATGATTGTGGCCTGTTACCTGTATCTGTGATGGAGGAGGACAATTGTTCTACCAAAATCTAAGAAATCTGGAACATTTGGCTTTTTTGGAATATCAACTATTTTATCCTCGATCATCTTAATTTGTCTCTTGAGTTTAACAATCTCAACCTCAGGGACAGATCTGAAGTAAGAGGGAAATTTACCTCTTTCATAATTGTCTAACCTTTTCTGGAGGGATTGCAGTACCTCTTGAGTTTTGTTGTGCTGATCTGCTAGCTTTTCATGTATACGCTTTTCTGTTCCTTCTAAACGATCATGAACAGAGTTTATCCTATAATAAATAGAATTCAATGCTGAATTATGTACCAGTGCGTTCTGGCTTTGCCAGTTGAGTGTTTCAGCAACACTGTTCCTAACTGGATGACCATTTCTGTCCACTTCTGTAGGAATGGGAATCTTAGCAGAATATCGAATATTATTCACGATATGTTCATCAACAGAAGGAAATTCAAACACAGAAGGAAATTCAAACACAGAAGGAATTTATGAGCTTCCCATCATCATGATACCGAGAACTATTACCATTGGTAATTGTTTGATCTTGCGGGCATCCTGCGAGCAAGTGGTTAGAGCTATTTTTGGCAATTGTGCTGGAGCCGTTGGCGGTACTATCGGTGCTGGAGGTGGAATCTATGCTTGCTCTCCTAATGCTGGCTCCTTCGGAAGACTTGAAATTACCTGCTCAGAGGGATTTTTCTTTTTCCATTTAAGAACATTCTTGTAACAAGGTAATACCTTTGATGGTTTTTTCAAGGTCCTCTTGGTTTTAGTCATGTCCATTAAGTACTGTCATTCATTGTAAATTTCTCTGGGAGCAGTGACTTTACCGGTAGGAGGTTGCTTTGGTTCGTCATCATCGTCATCGTCACTATCACTGTCTAATTCAGGAAGATTTCTAGGACATTTGGATGACTTCTTCTTTCTCCTTGAGGAATAGTCTTTCTCCTCTGGTTCATTGTTGCAACCACAGTTGCATACGTCCCAATAACAGTGATCTGTTTGTGGGTCTTTGAAGAAATAAACTTCCCTTCCTTGTCCATCAAAAGAATGAATAATTTTGTTAAGGGAGTCAGGTTTTCTTCGTTGTGGAACTGGTTGGACCATAAACATCGTCGGGAACATACACGGTGTGGCTGGATCCTTTTCATGGGACCTGTCAAATTTGATGGTTACCGAACCATCTTTCTCCTTGATAAATCTTGGCTCTGTTGACTGAATGGGAGACACATGTTGTTGTCGCTGTTCATAGTCTGTTACCCATTTTTCGGGTAGGAGTTGAGTAACTCATTCCTGGAAATTTGACGTGGCACATGTAGACATGTGGGAGTCATCCTGTGATAATAGTCAGCTACAATCATCAAAGCATCATTAGATTCATCAGGTACTTTCAGATCCAAAGCATGATTTTGCACTCTGTATGACATCTGATAGTGCAAAGTAGCTTCTATTGAAGTTTGTTCTTGCTTTGGTCCACAGATCTGTAATTGAACTTGTAAGGCTGTTAATATTTTGGGGTCTTGGAGGGACATGCATAAGTTAGGGTATAAAGTGAAAAAGACCGTTCCTGCATTTAGAGTAGTTTCTATAGTTCCAATAACAGCATGTTGGTACTCGACAAACCTTGTATCTAGTAAGGCCATTCGTGCCGTTACTGGCAAACCTTTTCTGCCATGATATGTTAAGGCAAGTCTGATGGCTATAAAGTAGAGGTGAGTATATCCTTTTTGAGACCATTGCCTTGGGAAATCTGTCGGCAGTTGAAGGGAAACAAACTGTTCTCGTTGGGTGGCCAATATAGGCCGGTTGTCGGATGAGTGTTCGGATGCGGCGGATTGGGCTCGACGTTGGCCCGCTAAAAGCACTGTATGGATTTAGTAGTGGGAGAGTAGTATTTGCAATCTGGCTAATATCTGAAGTCTCTTGGTGAGAGATTTCATATAAAGAGTCCAAGCGTGAGGAAATAGATTTTCGGAAAGAGGGGTTTGAGTATAAGGTAACGGGGGCGCTGAAAACTACTGGATTATCCATGGTGTGGGGTCAGGGCAATAACCTTTGGCAGGGCATCTAAGTCTCTTTCTCTCTCTCTTTGAAAAGAAGGGTAAAAAAACAAGCACACAAGCTAACTGCATGAGCTCTGATACCAGGGTACGCGATCACCAACAACTCATAGACTTATATAGGATAAAGAAACAAATATTGAACAACGAGTTGTAACTAGATCAAAAAATACAGGATCAAGCTGAAAACAAACTGCTAAGACAAAAACAGGATACTAGGCGGAAGACTTTAAGCAATATTAAGATACACAAATCTTTTAAAGTACCAACGGAGATAGGTCTTATACATACTGTAGTCTCTAAGCCTTTTCATCCCTTAACAACATGATGAGGATATGGATCCAGATACCAATTCTTCTCGGGATGTGATTCTATCTCATAATAGAAAAGAGAGACAAACTGATTAATAACAGACTTGGTGGACTTATACTCTAAATAATAATTAAACTGTCTAATACGATGGCCAATACTTCAAATAAACTTGGGACAATTCCAGACTTGGATATAATGCTCTAAGAGCTTAAACTCACTTTGGAAATGATATCATATTCTCCAATTATGAAGGGGGAAAGGAGGTTTGCGGAGTTGCCACTGTAGTCTCTAAGCTTTTTCCATCCCTTAACAACATGATGAGGATATGGATCCAGATACCAATTCTTCTCTCGATGTGATTCTATCTCATAATGGAAAAGAGAGACAAACTGATTAATAACACACTTGGTGGACTTATACTCTAACTAATAATTAAGCTGTCTAATACGATGGCGAATATTTCTAATAAACTTGGGACAATTCCAGACTTGGATAAGATGCTTTAGGAGCTTAAACTCACTCTGGAAATGATACCATATTCTCCAACTATGAAGGGGGAAAGGAGGTTTGCGGAGTTGCCTTCTCAACGGAGGTCTCATGCCTTTCCTACTTCCAATATCAAGCCTCGACCTTGCCTGTAGCCCACCTGGCTGTAGCGATGATTGGTCCTTGGTGGCGAAGCTGGAAGCTTTACGTTATAGCATAGAATCTCGGTAAGAAAACAATACCTTAATCAACCTTACCTCCGAACAAAAGTAGGAGTTTATGGATATCGTATAGAATGATGAAGGCTTTAGAACAGGATGTGAAATATAGATAACCTAAGGAAACTTAAGGACATAACAACAAATAGAGAGAAAGAAACTAAAGAAACTTGGAAAGAGAGATTACACAATAAGCAATAACACGATAACTATGAAAACAGGAGGATTTGTGTTTTCTGGGTATTCTGTATGTTTTTGGGTTTTTGTTTTTCTAAATGCTTTTGGTTTTATCGAAAGTAGAGATGATAATGAGAAATTGAGAACTAGGTTGCCTGCTGCCACGATTACTGCCCTTGGAGGAAACTTAGAAAGCTTTACGTTATAGCATAGAATCTCAGTAAGAAAACAATACCTTAATCAACCTTACCTCCGAACAAAAGTAGGAGTTTATGGATATCGTATAGAATGATGAAGGCTTTAGAACAGGATGTGAAATATAGATAACCTAAGGAAACTTAAGGACATAACAACAAATAGAGAGAAAGAAACTAAAGAAACTTGGAAAGAGAGATGACACAATAAGCAATAACACGATAACTATGAAAACTGGAGGATTTGTGTTTTCTGGGTATTCTGTATGTTTTTGGGTTTTTGTTTTTCTGAATGTTTTTGGTTTTATCGAAAGTAGAGAGGATAATGAGAAATTGAGAACTAGGTTGCCTGCTGCCACGATTACTGCCCTTGGAGGAAACTTAGAAAGCCATGAGGGTAGAACTCAAAGTGTTTTCTGAAAATTCTTCTATATTTCAGACCTTGTTTCTTCATTGGTGAAGTGCACATTGCAGTTCATGAATTTGGTTTGGGTTTGCGTCCGCAACTCGGGCTTGTGCTATTTCTTCAATTGTCAGATAATGAAATCCATTCTCGTTACAAAGTCTTTGCTTCAAGAGGTCTTTGCTGTATACTGAGTCTGTCCAATCTTCAAAACTTTCTTCTTGGCATGCGGCCACAGAATATGGAAGACAGGTAAAGTCATCAACTGTATTTATAGCGACTAACGCTGGCATCTCGTGATCATAATGCCAGTTCCTTCGAAATAAGTAGGTTGAATATATGGTGATACCTGACCATTTTTCAAACCTGTAATAATGGTCTTCAAACCATACTTTCCAAGTAACAAGTGGCGCGAACCATGATAAAATCTCAGCAAGATAATCATGAGGTCTTTTGTATGGGGCATATGTCTGGAGGTCTCCAAGAGTATCCAAATACTTAAGTATTTCTTCAGTCGTGAACTCCAGTGCTAATGTATGTGTATGAAAAAAGTACTAGAAAAACCATTTCAAATCTCCAGAGAAAACATCTAATGGACTAATAGAGATCACATGTAAGAAAGGATATCTTGGATGCAATCCATTTGAAGGAAACATCAGCCGTCCATGCTTCTGGAAAATCTGTACTAAATATTAATGCATCATCAGATAAGGGTTACAGATCAACTGGTTTATCTGATCATAACGCTGCAACTCATTGAATCTGGGTATCTCTGGTGGAAGTGAAGCACGTTCCGGATGCAGCTTTTGAGTATGGATTGTGAACATAGCCTGTAGCTTAGGATATTCCAAACTGATATCAAAAGGTCTAGATAGAAAGTCTGCTACGACATTAGAAGTACCTTTGATATGCTTTACAGTGAATGAGTACTGTGAGAACTATTTTGCTAGTCTCAGTAGTTGTGCATTAGGTACGATCTTCTTCTAGAATTTCAACATTGAATTGAATGAAGAAAGATCACTTTCAACGGTAAAATGATACCCAACCAAATGAAATTCAAACTTCTTTATGCCATACTTCCCTGCAAATGTCTCCTTAATGGTTGAGTGATAATGCTGTTCAGCCTGGGCCCTGGTTAAACTTTTCCGATTTAAATGCACAAATATGTCTTTTATCTTCTCTTTCTTCTATTAGAACCGCTGCCCAGTAGAGATCACTGGCATATGTCTGTACGAGTTCCATCTGAAGGTATCTGTAGTGGTGGCAGATGTTGTAAATGTTCCTTTAAGTATCGAACACCTTCCGTTTGGGCTTGTCCCCAGGGCTGAGCATCTTTTTTCAACTGGGCCTCTAGTGGGCTGGTATATCTACTTATATGGGGCACAAAATCTCGTAAGTAATTCACAATTCCTAAAAATTGTTGAACTTGTTTTTTAGTCATATGAGATTCAGGGAATTTGAGTAATTCCTATGCTATATGAGGTCCGGGATGGTATTTTCCATTTGAAAGTTTCAATCCAAGAAATTCTATTGAAGTCTCAAATAATTTCACCTTTTTCTCTGCTAGCATGATACCATGCTTCTGGAGTATCTCGGCAAACTGTCTCAACAAGAGTTCATGACATTTTTTATCAAGGCTGAATAATAGTATATCATCAATATATATTAATGTCGAAAACTGTATGGGCCAGAAGATATGGGTCATAGCCTTTTGAAATAATGAAGGTGCGGTTTTCAAACCCAAAGGCAACATTGTCCATTGGGTATACCGAAACCCGTTTTCCATCTGTCTTCTGGGTGTATGCCTAATTGCCAAAATCCGCTCTTGAGGTCAAATTTAGAAAATACCTTGGCTTTGTCTAATGATGAGAATAAGGCTGTTTTTTCTGGCAAGGGGAACTTATCATCATGTAGGAAATGGTTCAGAGGATGATAATTGATAACTAATCGATTCTTACCTCTGGCCTGCTGTGACCTTTTATTAACGTAGAACACTTCACATGCCCATTGTGAATTTGAGTGTTCAATAAGTCCTTGCTGTAATAATGACATACATTCCTGTTGTGCTAATAGAGAGCCTTCGGGATTCATACCCGAGTGACTCGCTTTAGTAGGATCGATGTCTTCATTTTGTTTGAACGGGAGCCGGACAAAAAATTCTGGATTTTTCCACAAGGGATTCGGGCATTTCTGCAGAAAATTAGTATGGTTATCTGCAAACGAAAGTCTGAACAATTCTATGGAGCATGGTGTACCTAAGTTTTGTTCGTTACCAACGCCAACCTTTTTGCACACACATTCGGGAACATGGGCCGTTGAAACGCTCGTCGGAGCGTGGGAATTTGAGACATAGTTGTAAAAGTAAAAAAACACAAGCAATGCCCGTAAATCACACTTTCATTCATTGGAAAATGAAGAACTCGCGGCCATTGTTGTTTGGTAACTGAATACAAATGAAAAAAAAATGGTGGAAAGCAAAAAACTAGTGGTAGACAAAAAAGTGTCTTAGTGAAGAGTTAATGTTCGTATCTTACAATGGAGAAAATGTGACCTATTTATAAACTCACAGATAAAATCGCCCGCTAAAGAAAGTGGGAAAAGCTTGAAAACCGTCGGAGATAAAGTGGATGAAAGTTATGGGTTGTTGAAAACTACTACTTGAATGCTGTGTTTGGAAATAGTGGAAAGGAAAAGAAAAGAAGAGAAAATGTGAGAAAATTTTAAATGTTGAGTGTGGGAGATTTTTTGGGATGCGGATTTTCTTACCTTTTCTTCCTTTTTCATCCAACCCAAACACAGAAGTTATCCGGGGTCTTTTTAATTTGATGGAAAGAATTTGATATTTTTCTCTTAGGGGAATCTAATATTTTTTTCCATTTGGTTCTCCTTGATTAGGGAAGAATATATTATTATTTTTATCTCTTCTATGTGTCGATTAATATTTTTATTTTATTTTAAGTTTTTGTTGATTGCTTCTCTATCCATTTCTACTCTCCAAAAAAACAACACTGACTCCAACCACGTTGAATCTCATCGAACAATGTCCAACTGTTTGATTAGAAACTCTTATGAATGACTATAACTCGTTGATCGGATCCATAGGCTACTCAACTATTTTCAAATATCAATTTTAGTTGTTCATGGATCATAACCCTAGGATCCAAGTTTTTTAGGCGTCATGAGTCTATCACTGGTCAAAAAATTTATAAGACAATCAATTTTTTGAAAGATGCTTTGGAGGGTCTCCGAAGAATTTATAAGACAAATTATGCCATCGTGGCGTTGAAATTTATCTCGTTGTCGCTCTCCCCTTGCCATATATTCCTATTAATTCCGTCCTCTGCAAGACTAAAAATAATTTCCCAACTGGGGTCAGCGATAGTTCACCAAGTACGCCCTGCCCATGCACACACGAAAAGCTTGGGACTAGACTCATCATAACATGCACTGTTGGAAAGCCATTGACGTTTCATGCGGTTTAGGACAATGAGAATCATATAAACACAATAGACGAATTAGAGACCAACCTCAGCCTTAAAATGATAACCAAGTAAACACATATCACAAGGGGCAGTACTTAAAACAATAAATAAACATACATCACCCATTAATCAAACGTCCTCCACATATCAACTCTTCTCAAGGTGTCAGGACCACCGTAGTGCGTCCCCACCCACTCCTCCGGGGGCGCCCGGGGCAACGGCAGCAGGTGCGACTGCGAGTGGCGCCACCTCCCCGTTTTCCTCAGACACACAGTCGGGAACCTTATCTCGGACACACAGTCGGAGATCTTATCTCGGCCATAAAGTAACTGCTCATTGACTTACCAATAGCATCAAGTCCAATAGTATTGAGCCGGCAGAAGATTGAATTATCTATGAAACGGATCAGGCTTATTACTCAGTGGAGTAACTCATATGCATCTGCGTATTCAGCGACAGTAAAGTATTTCAGCGTGACTGAACCCAACTGGACTGGCAACCAGCCGTTAAACGCGAAGGAGCTGGCTGAATCTCGCCACCCCAGACACCGTCACCAAGGCAAACGTAACCGGACCAGTGACAAGTTCAGTCCTCCTTCCTAAATTCGGCCAATACCGGAGCCCCAGTTCCCGGCCACCGCGACATCCATTCCCGCAGAACGCGAACTGAGTACTTCAATGCATCCCGAGTTCTTTCCGTCCACTGATCCAGCTCAACATGTGAACACTATCACAGATTATAGTCATAAACTCACGCAATTCAGAGGTGGCCAAGACGATTTCCAGTTAGAATTCCCAAAACCCACAACACACTCAGTAGAATCCAAGGCCAAGTTTAGAGCTCATGCTCACTGTATCCTCCAAGTCGAATCAATTCTCATGTGGATGTTTCTGAATGATTAATACGCACCTAAATCTTTAGGATTCTAACATTACAGTGAGGTTGCAGTTCCTCATCGGTATTTTTGCAGCCACCATCCGAAACAGCCTGGAGCAGAACTAGTTAGGACTACAGTATTTCCGGACTTCATTTTCCCTCGTTGATTTCTCAGCGAGCCAACCTCTCCACATCCGAGACGGTAAGCCTACGCTTGATTCCCGTCAACGATTGTTTCCCCACGACACCTGCCTAAGCGGAACGACACGGTAACGGGGCGTCCAACTATACGTTTTCCCGTCCGTGACGCTATCTCTCGCCCAACCTTCCCCTGAGCTTCGCTCCCCCACCCGCGGCAAATCACGCAACATAACAGCAGATCACAGAAAGACAGGGGAAGGGGGAGAGCGTACATGTTCGTTCTTTGGTGAATCGTCCTCCCTCCTCGCAGCCGACCTCACCACGGCCTCCTGCAGTTGTGGCTTGGTGTGAGGGTGCCGCCGAAGGGAAGGAGTGGGTCGTCCTGTGCGTGACGCACTCCCGTCCTCCTCCCTCCTATACACCACGTCTCGGCCTCCAGATCCGCCGGCGAGACTTCCGCGTCCTGGGTACCCTGATCGACGCCGTGCACCGGAGTCCTCCACGGCGTCCTCCCCCCGACCCTCTTTCCTTTCTCTCCTTTTCTATCCCCACGTTCCTCTCAAGCTACTTTGTCTTTTCTCTTTCCTTTTTATTTTATTGTCATTTCATCTCTTTCCTATAATTAAAGGAATCCCATCCGTGCGGAGCGTAAGTGGTCAGGGGAAAGTTTTTCGCATTTTTATCTAGTCCCTCAAGACACTAAGAAAATGATCTTAAGAAAAGCTTTGATACCAATTAATAAAAACTTAAGAAAATTTTTCTAATTGTCTTTGTCGCCGGCGTTCTGCCAACCCCAAGTACTCGTTTGAATACCTTAAACTTGTCGCAAATCCGAGATTGAATTTACCTTCAAGGAAGAATTCTTCAAATTCACTGTCCACGAGAGTCAGTTCTTCTAATTTCTTAGAATAACTTTGTACAAGCTCTGTCACCTGCGTTAATTGAGCCAATATGCTTGCCAATCGATCTATTACAGTGTTCAAAAGACCAGTAGTAGAATCCTTGCCAACCCCATGATCCAAATGGAGCAACTCTGGATTTGGACAATCGGTCATACAAATGACTCGTGCACTTGTACTTCTCTCAATTTCTTCTTTCAGATTAGAAAGAATATCATAAACAATTCAGAAGATGTTTATCATACCTTACTCAGATGGGTAGCACAGAGGGTTCACCTAAACTTCCGCACTTTGGAACTTCAAGAGTGAAGAATTCCTCAATTTTGAGAAATAGATGGAGAGGCTCTTCTGTGTCACTCCGATGCCCTTACCTTGAGGGTCTTATATAGACACTCCTCATCTAAAAGTTCCAGCCCAAAGGCTTTAATCCCTTCAAGGTTCTGATCTATTGATCTAACCTTCCGTTAGTCTTAACCAATTTTTATTAATTCTAACCACCTTACTCTTAGTTCCTTAAGGTATTCTTTCCGAACACTATCAAAGAATTTTATTCAGAAATATATGAAAAAATTCTCTATTCAGATAGCTTCCATATTTTCATTTTCAATAATAATGAGATATCTTTATTCAAATCAAATAATTACCCCTATTTTGTTCTTGTTGTCTCCGTGATGTGCGGACCCTCGAAAGCCCTCGACTCCCCCATGGAAGAAGAAACGAGAGGCCTAAAAGGGACGATGACATAAATGTTATGTACTAAGGTTTTGGCTTTTAAAGAGGTTGGCCGGCCTGAATAGTCTTGGAAGACAGGATGAGCAAGCATTGTGGCTACGCAAATGCTTTAATACCATAAGTTGGAAACGAACATGTCACGCTTTTATCGAACAGTACTTACTATATTTGCGTACACAAAACGAGCTGGTGCCTATGCACTGTTTGCCAGCTCAAAAGTAAAAGGAATCTAAACTGTTACAAAAGTTAGTGGGGTCCTAATGACCGACAAAAATGTCCTAGTCTAACTTTATACAGTTGTCTTCTCCCGTTTGCATTGGTGCATTGTCTTGGGAGATTCCTTCATTGTCGTTGTTGTTAGCGCATGATGACTTGCCAACTCCTTCTTTTTCTAAGAGTCCTGCGGAGCTTGACAAGCTTCAAGGATTTGTCGGGCTTTCTCTTCATCTTGCTCAAATCCCTGTGCTAAAGTATTGTCCGTGTAGTCAGCGATTTTACTCCAGACTTCGAAGGTGTCTGTCCGGAGGCACAACTCAGAGTTCTCTCTTCTCCAGAAACTATCTAGAAGTTTGAGAAGTCTCTGCCATCCTCGATCTCCAGCTTGTTCATCCACTAGGCTTAGATCGGATCGGAGGATCATGACGGTCGTCATCCCATCACAGAGCACATAATATAACTCCTTGCGGGGTAGTATATGCTCCAACACATCCTTAAGAAACTCAAATTTTATGGCTTTCCTTACGGTTTTGTCCTTACAATATTTCCGCCATAAATCCCTCTGATCGAGGTCCTGTCGTTGAGGTCCCACCAGACGTCTACTCTCACAAGGGTGGATATCCCATACTTGCATGTTAGGAAGAATCACCTTCCCATACTGCTCATGGTCTTCTTCCTCCCTTATAGTGCTAGTAATCAATGTCGTGGCATATTTAGGTCCATAGCCAAGGCATCCGAGTACAAACTTCACCAAATAAGGCAGCGGTTCGATCTGTTCTGGTTCTGATATGTCTATCCCCAGAATGTCTACAAACCCTGCGTATATGTATGGTAAAGCTACTCCCACCATATCTGATCTTAACTTCAGAGACGGTCACTTCTCCGATATCCAATGTAGATACGGTTGAAGTACAGTGTTTTCCTCGAGCGAGGATTCACTCATATCCACTACCACTCTTGATGGTTCAAAATTCTTAACATCCCACGGTATTATGGACATAGTTGTGGTAAAGATTTGCTACCTTTCCCTTTCAGTCTTGGACAGCTCCTCTTCATCTGAAGCTTTGTATGACAACTTTCGCTCCAGATATCTGATATACTCAATCGCCTTATTCGCGAAAAACTCAATCTGGCATTTGTCATCATGTTTGATGCCACTATGAGTCCTCCGCAAACAACAGAAGCATCCCAAGTTAGGGATTCATCTTCAAAAGAGCCTTGATCAAAATACCAGGAACCTTCCAGACCATCATGAACTATGCCATCGTGAGTTTTCTCACCAGACTCTTTAACCGAGTCTTCTACAGGAGTTGCTTCCTCAAGGTTCTCCTTTTTCTCAGGATTACCTTCAATGAGTATGTCAGCCTTTCCAAAATCTAAATACTGGTCACACTCCATTTTTGCTGTGTCATCAGGTTTAACCTTCTGTTCGAGTTCTACCTTTTGAACTATTGGCTCACCCACGAAGACTTTGAACTTTGCCTCCGCCTCAGAATACTCTGTCACCACCTGCTCTTTCTACTCCTTTTGAGTCTGTAATAGACTTTTATAGAGCTTTACAGCCTGGTTTATGGAGATTTTCTGCTCTTTGGCTAGGTGATCCCGACAGTAATTGAATTGTACCGGGGTTAACGGAAACCACCAAGGTTCTTCAACCTTTTCGTCCTTCTTAGGACCAGAAGATCTAAGCCTCTTTGCCTTCTTCTTCTTTCTGGCTTTCTCCTGAGAATCAGCCTGAGCTTCTTCTTTCAGATCTGCCACTTTCGCTTTTCCTTTGGAGCTTCCCTCCTTAGGATCAGCCATTCTCTCTTGAGAATCTTTCTTCACGTCTCCTTTGGAGTGGACATCATCCTTCTCCTTCAGATCCGTCTTCCCTTCCTGGGATCTCTTCGCTTTCACTTTAGAATTGGCTATTGCCTTTTCTTTGGGTTCAGCCACTCCCTTCTGGGAATCAACTTTTGTCTTTCCTTTAGAGTTAGCCGAAGCCTTCTCCTTAGGATCAACCATCTCCTTCTGGAGATCTTTCTTCGCTTTTCTCTTAGAGTCGGAAGTTTCCTTCTCCTTGAGATCAGCCAATCCCTTTCGGGAATCCGCAGTTTTTTGCTTCTTAGGACATTCGAAAGATCTGTGTCCCAGTTGCTTACACTGCCAGCAGAGAACTGCTGCTTTCGTTCCTGTAATGGAACCATCATCACTATGCTCACCATCTCCTTGTTAGGACATACCTTTCTGGAGTGTCCCTCCTTCTTGCATCCCCAGCATATCTCTTGCATCCCCAGCATATCTTTCTCTTTGCAGCAGGATCCATCTGCAGAGTTTCTAGAAAGAGAGAGAGAGTCAGCTATTATGTTGTGGTCCAAGAGATGTATTCGACCTCGTATTTATAATAGCTAAACCATTCCTGCAACCTTAAGAGTCTAGTTTACCTAGTTCAGACTCATAAACGTTTTCACATAGGTCTAGTCAGAGCGCATGCCAAAAAGACTTAAAAAGCTTTAATTCCATTTTTTAAAGCTAATACTTCTTTTTCGTGTATCGGGTATCGGAGTTCGTACTCCTTAAAGCTACCCGACCAATACTTACAAACGGGTTCAGGCTTTCTTCCTCTAATTTTGAGAACAGCCCCCCAAAACTCGTTTGAACCATCAATTTCCAGAACTAACTCGTCCTTATCAGAAGGTAAAGCAAGTTGTGGTAAATTTTTAACCTTTGCTTTAATCATCTGAATAGATTGAGTATCATCATCTTCCCATATCCAAGGATTCGTAGCAGAAGTCTTCTTAGAAATCCTACCCAGATCTTGGGAAAGATCTTTCACAAACTTTCTTGCATAGTTAACGAATTCACAAAATCTTTGGACTTGCTTTTTATCCTCAAGTCTGTCAGGAAATTCAATAATTTTCTCGGCAATATGGCTTTGTAATTTGATTTTTCCTTTTTTAATTTCTATGCCTAAAAAATTAACCGATTCCTTAAACTATTCTATCTTCTTTTCAGATAGAATCACGCCCTCCTGTCGGAAGACATCAGTCACCTTATCAAGGTATCTCATGTACTCATCCTTAGTATGACTCTAGACTAGCAGATCGTCTATGTAGACCGCACAAAATTTGCGGACATGCTTAAAAGCATTATCCATTTTGCGCGGAAAGACGCCTGGAGCATTCTTCAGACCAAACGGCATAACCAGTCATTCAAACATTCCTTGCGGAGCATTGAAGGTAGTTAGAGAAACCGACTCTTCCTCCATCTTGACTTGCCAGTATCCACTTTTCAAGTCAAATTTGGAAAAGAATTTTGGTTGGCTCAAACTAATCCTATCATTCAGATATCCCGCAGTAGGAATCTTATAGACATCATCTTTTGTAGCTTTGTTAAGCTGACGATAGTCTATAACCATTCGTGCTTTACCTCGCACCTGCTCGGCATGGTTAATTATAATAAAGGCAGGACTAGAATGCGGATTGTAACTTTCCCTAATCGGGCATTTTCCAAGCAACTCAGGAATTTGTTTGTCAAATTCCTCAACCATTTCAGCCGTGTACGTAATGTTTCTGGCTCTTATAATGGTTCTGGGATCTTTCAGCTCTAATTTAGCCTTTAGGCCATTTCGAGTCCATAATTTCAGTGGATCTTTACTAAAATTATTGGCCAGTTTCGCAAGGAACCTATCCCATTTTGTCCCTGTTAACTTTACAGCCATACACGCTTCTTGTTTAGGAAAAAAGTCGTCATACCAGTTAAAACTCCTGGTATTCGTTGGAGAAAACAGGGTTTGCACCTAATTTTCGTTCTCATCCAACCGTATATCACCACGCTGAGCTCGCATTCTGAAAACTCTTTCGCATGGGGAATTACCACAGTATTCTGTCAGTTTTACCGGATAGAAGCCAAACTTCCACCTTGGTTTAGGCTCATGTAAAATACTAATTTTAACACCCCCGATGGAAACATCGTTTTTCTTTTGTGCTTTCAAAAAGGCGTTACCAATAATGATGTCTGTCTCTAATAAAGGATGTGCAAGAATCTCTTTAATGATGAACTTTTGTCCACCAATAAAGACATGCACGTTTCTAGCCTGATGGCTAACAATTGTTGCCATACCATCGACGTTAACCATATGGATGGGTTTCTGCAGTGGTTCCCACCACTCATCTATTACAGCATTGAGTCTAGCACAACTTATGTTACACCCAGTGTCTATCAAGGTACTCCTACATGATTTCTTGGAATATTGCGGTATGAAAATTTTAGTGCTAATGTCCCGGGGATTGAATGTGCTCCGTGATGTCTCCGGATGCTCAACGATGACTCTTGCTGCATCGGCTGAATACAAAACCCGATCCGCATAGCAGTTAGAGCTATCAACCTCAAATCCAACATTTGTATTCTCCGGTCGTTTCATAGAATGTTCCCCATCAAATTTGGCCAAGAAAATACTTCAAACTTACCCTGATGGAGAACCATGAAAACGATTTACACGCAGGCGAGAAAAATTCGAGCAATTTGAACCCTTGAGCCGACCGTCTCCTTCATTTTCAATTTCTTCTTCTTCTTGGCTTAGACACCCGGATCATATATATATAATATAATATAATATATATATATGGCATTTCTAGATCTTATTATCAAATTCATTTTGTTGATGTAAAGAAGGTAATTTAAAAAACAATCATGTTAATATTAGAAATAAAAAATCTCCATACGCCTAAGATATGAATACTATACCACGCGGAACAATCGTTAGCGTTGCCTTGACAAACACATAACTATGGTGTAACAATCTCTTATTCCCTAATCGGCATTCCATAAGTCTTTGGAATGTCTGATTTGAGTGCAATCTGCCGATCATGATTTAATTGGAATGCGGGTTCAAGTATTGGGTCTAGGCAAACCTATTAGTACTGTTTATAACATAAAATTTCGGGTAAGACTTATCAAGCCCATTAAAGGAACAAATGGCTCAGTCCGATGATATGGGCGTCATCATAGGGCGACAAGGCCAGTACGAGTGGCTTTAAATGAGCGAGCAATCCGGGTAGTCGGATGAGTGCCAAGGCGGACAACCTCAAATAAGCGATCAATGTTAAGTGGGCGACGAACAAGCAAAACGTAGCAAACAAACGAGGGATGTGTTGATGGATTTTTAGGAATCAGTTAGAATTTGTCTTTTGGCCTATAAATATCTCTGTTTTAGTAGGATCAGGGGACACATTGACATTACGACGGAATTGCTGCTATTTTACTTTCAATGCCATCCGTAAGCGGTCAACAGACCTTCATAGCCCATTTAATAATCTAAGTAATAAAATTAATAATCTAATTTAAACTATTTTTATTTTATATTAATTCTTCCATGCATAAGTAATTCATCCCGGGCCTCCTATGAAGGCAGAGAGAACTAGAGGATACAAGAGGAGGAGGAGAGCGACGACGCACTTGCAGCGGTTCTGTATTCTACTTCTATTGCGGAATGTGAAACTATTGGTTTACACTTACTGCATCACGATATCATTGTCTCGTCAAAACTGAAAACATACCTGATGGTTGATCTTCATGTATCATGACCTCCAACATAGTTAGCATCGCAGTAGCCGATAGTTGATCTTCGAGTAGTTTACACTTTCCACGGCCAGCCGACGATATATTATCGACTCTTCAAGATTCTCGCCTTCATTTGTGCTGAGCTTGGTGTTAAACTCGATGGATGTTATTATTAGCTTGCACACTAGCCTCCCATATTTCTCCTGACATAGGAACAAACCTTCCGAAATTTGCAACCCGTCGATATCTAAACAACGTGTATTAACTTTTAAAGGGTGTTTTTTTTACAAGTTTGAAAATCTTTTTATGAATGGACTATATGTTTATTTTATGTTGATTAAAAATGGACATTGTTAATTAATTTTTTTTCCCAAGTGAAAGCAACAGGACGACCTTTAATTTAAAAGATGGGTTTAAGGGCACAGAGTCGTGAAGTTGTACTGTAAATCACTGTGTTTTGTTGTATATTTAAGCTAAACAGGGTGAAGTAAAATGTGATCCACGTAACTTCGGAAAAGGATTGGAATTCGGATCGTGATTGAATTTGAACAAATGTATCTGTGGTCGTATCGTACGACTCTGACCGTCATTCCACACGACGCATCTCTATTTGGAACCGCATGCCTCTGTCATTAACTGTATTGTAGTATAATTGCTTAAAATTATTGTTCTGAAATAATTATTGAACATATGAGATGATTATGGCTGTGGTGGGCTATAGGGAGGACATTCAGCCAGGCAGACATATTCTGTGAATGCCCACTGGATATCTTCGTCGGTGTCACAACACCAACACCTTGAGCCGCCCTCACATATTGCTTGGGAACATTGCTGATTGAAAACTTTAGTGCTAACGTCCCGGGGATTGAATGCGCTCCGTGATGTCTCCGGATGCTCAACGATGACTCTTGCTGCATCGGCTGAATACAAAACCCGATCCACGTAACAGTTAGAGCTATCAACCTCAAATCCAACATTTGTATTCTCCGGTGGTTTCATACAATGTTCCCTATAAAATTTGGCCAAGAAAATACTTCAAACTTACCCTGATGGAGAACCATGAAAACGATATACAGGCAGGTGAGAAAAATTCGAGCAATTTGAACCCTCGAGCCGACCGTCTCCTCCATTTTCAATTTCTTCTTCTTCTTCTTCTTCTTGGCTTATATATATAATATGTATATATATATATATATACAACTAATTTGTGACTGAATTTGAACAAACGAATCTGTGGTCGTAATCGTACGACTCTGACCGTCATTCCACAAGACGCACATCTCTATTCGGAACCGCTCGCCTCTGTCATTAACTGTATTGTAGTAGAATTGCTTAAAATTGCTGCTCTGAAATAATTATTGAACATATGAGATGATTATGGCTGTGGTGGCCTATAGGGAGGACATATGCCTAGGCACTGTTCTCTTGTATATGTGGAATGTGAAACTATTGGTTTACACCTACTGCAACACGATGTCGTTTCAAAACTATTGGTTGCGTCATGGCAACAATATTTAGGTGTCAACGCCGAAGGCATTGTTGATTTTGTCTATCATTTGTCGGAGGCCGAAGACGAAATGGGTCTCCTTGATGGACTCGAATTCTGACTCCCAGTATGGTCGCCAAGAACGTGTTGGCGAGGAAAATGTGTTCCCCGCAACGCGTATCGAATTTTACAGTGACAGTGTGTTCGTCGTAAAGTAAAAGTAAATATAATATCGGAATTTAAATACAACTATATTAAATTTATAGCGTTTGGTGTTGTACACCGCAAAGCAGACGAATACAAGCGAAACAAGTAAATTTTAGCAAATTTACTGATCTTGGTACCATGATTGCGGCCGTGCATCCTGATATTGATGACATTGAGGAGTACGCGAGGAATACTGCAGCTAGATGCCGTTTCCGAAATCCGTGTGTCATATAGTAAGAAGTCATGGCAGGTTCGTCATATTGGTATTAATGTTGTTCAGAAGATTGCTATCTTGATTGGTTTGTGTTGTTTTGCCACACCGTAAGTCATTGGTCATTGAATGTGGGCCGGAGGATGAAAATCAGAAGGTGTGGACTATTACTGCTCTCTCTTGTTGTCCTAGCAAGGGCTGCTACTCCTTATAGTATGGCAGCAATCGCATTTTTGCTGTTGTTGGCGATCCTGTTTCCGAACGGAGGCTTACCTGCAAGGGAAAACAGTTCCAGTGGGTGCAGTTTTGGTTGGGTGGCGCGGTCCGAAACGATGCAAGTCCCAAGTTCGTCGGTCGTATTCGCTCCACTGATCACCCGAAAGCCTGGAAGTAATTTTTTTCCCTAAGTGAAAGTAACAAGACGACCTTAATTTAAAAGATGGTTTTAAGGGCATGGAGTCGTGAAGTTTCACTGTATATCTCTGTGTTTTGTTGTAATTTTTAAGCTAAACAGGGTGAAGTAAAATGTGATCCGCGCGCAACTTCCGCAAAGGATTTCATACTGATGAATTCGGGATTCTGATTGAATCCGAATAAATGAATCTGGGGCCGGAATCGTATGACTCTGACCACCATTCCAGCAAAACTTTCTTCATTTAAAATAACATGCGAAGAAATGCTCAATCAATCATGAAAGATTATATATCATGTATTATTACTTGAATATAGAGCTAGCAATTTAAAATACGGATACGACACGACATTATTTAAAGCGAGTTCAGTTAAATGTGAGTTTTACGTAAACAGCTTGAGATACAACACGACAGGACATGACAAATTATATATCCGAGGTTGGGTTTTAAACTCAAGCACGTCTAAAGACGTTGTTTATAACATAAAATTTCGGGTAGTGCTTAACAAGCCCGTGTAAGGAACAAATGGCTCAGTCCGATGATGAGTGTAACTGATCTTTTGACTTGAGACCTTCATTTATTATATGCGTGGAGTTTGTGCACTTTGACGTCGTTAAAAGCAATCTTTAACTGGATTGTGAATAATACGATTGTTGGGTGTGTGACAAAGCGAAGAGAGAATAGTGTTGAGTCAATATAAGATCAATCGCTATTTTGGATTAGAGAATTGACATCTAGGCCACTTGATAGAGATATTAGTGATTCTAAAATCCATGACCATGGGAGGAATATTTTACATTCAAGTGAGTCTATTATATCTTGGTAATCAAGTAAAACAATTAATTTGGTGATGATGTAATTTGCACCGGATTAATTGAGATGTTGGTTAGATGAAGAGATTGAATTACACGGTAATCGGTTCATAGTGGTTTATGATTTATGATCATTATCTTAACACGTTGGGTGACTAAAAATTGTTGCTATACGGTTACATTAGTTTGTGTATGGATTTATACTACTTTCGTATATAGGCCCTAGAGGGTCGCACGCATAGCACGTCGACACGAAAATTATATTATTGATTATTTTAGTGGATACTAAAGTTAATCATTTTATTATTTCAGAATTAGAATTAATTTGATTATTAATTTATTCTGAAATATCGGAACCAAGATCGAATATGGATTTATTCGGTTTAATTTCAAAGGATATCAAATAAATAATTTATTTATTTGTATTTTATCCAAGATATTTTTTATTAATATATTATTTGATAATTAATGCATGATATTTTTAATAAAATAAAAATTGATCGATTGCATACACGTTTCGTTTAGAAAATTATAATTAATTATAAAAACGAAAAGATCATTGATTTGTGATAAACGGGCAAGAAAGCAATCAAACGTTATAAGAAAAATAAGAAGGAAAGAAAATTGTGATTCCTACCTGGTGGTCTGTTCGAGATTTGAGGCAGTTTTGAGAGAAAAATGCAAACAGTGTAATTAATAAAAAGGAAAGTAATTTCCTTTGATTTTGCTTCAGAAAGTTTTCTTCATCGATAAAAAATGCTAGTATCTATCTAAGAGATTGTCTAAAGTTTCGTAATGGTTTCTGATTACATTTTGTTTCGTGAAAAATTTTAAAATATTTTATTATTTATCTAAAATTTATACGTATCACGATATTTTTATTATTTTTTAACATAAAAATTTATAATTTTAGTTTTTAGTGCGCTATAAAACCAACAGTTATCACATCAGTAATTTTCGGACAGATCGGATTTAGTTAACAGATGTCAAGATCATCGAAATTGCTTTAACCCCAACTCAGAGAAAGAGAACGTGAAAGCATCAGCCCACTCCTTCACACTTGTATCTCTTATCTGTCCTTTCTGTCTGCAATTCTCTTTGTTATTATTTGTCGACTTTCCCACGCCTTCTCCCCCACCGCACTCCTCACTCCAACCCAAAATAATATTTCATTTTTGTCCTGCTTTCGGACATGAGAAAAAGGAGAAAGTCCAACACCACCTTCATCGTATAGATCTTGAGGGGCCAAGACTTCCACATTAAAAAAAAAAAAAAAGATCCCACCTTTGGGACCAAACCTTGTATTCCCAAAAATGGGTTGTGGTTCTTTCCCAGTTCTGGGACCTGGGTGTGCTGCTTTTGTCCTTGTCTCGCTCTTCTGCCTCTGGTTCCCATCCTCAGGTCAGTTCAATAGTCTTGGGCTTGATCTGGTTGGAGTCATTCCCCGATGTTCTTGTAATGAATTGGGTACAAGTTGAGTTGACGGCGGCCATACATGAGTTGATTAGTTTAGTGCAACGGGCTTCATTGAGTTTGACCAATGTGGGGAAGTTAATCTGAAGAATCCAATGTTAGATTTCGGTTGGTGGTTGTCTCGATTTAAGTTCCAGTTGAGTTTGGGTCCTTTTTTAGTCTTTTGCGATTGTTTGAAGCTTGTCGGAATTCCGAGTGTTAACCTGGGTGAGTGTGTCTTGTAACTACGTTGCTGCAGCTTATGATCCGCTTGATCCGAACGGCTACATCACGATTAGATGGGACATCATGAGTTGGACTCCTGATGGCTACGTGTAAGTACTGTTATTGTTGTCAAGAATGTCGTATTCCAGTCCCCGATGATCATTGAATCTCTGTCAAGATGGGGAAGTAGTGGTTGACTTGCAAGGACTCTAGATTGATGGTTTATTTATTGGAAATGGCAGGCCACCGTGACGATTTTCAATTTCCAAAAGTATCGGCACATTCAAGCTCCTGGGTGGTCTCTGGGATGGACATGGGCGAAGAAGGAGGTGATATGGAGTATCATGGGTGCGGAGACGACAGAGCAAGGAGACTGCTCCAAATTCAAAGGGAATGTCCCACATTGTTGCAAGAAAAATCCGACGGTCATTGATTTGTTGCCAGGGACTCCCTATAACCAGCAGATAGCAAATTGCTGCAAAGGAGGGGTGATCACTTCGTTGCTGCAGGATCCCGCCAATGCCACGAGCGCCTTCCAGGTCAGTGTCGGTGCTTCTGGAACGAGCAATAAGACGGTCAAGCTACCTAAGAACTTTACGCTCAATACCCCGGGGCCGGGCTATACTTGTAGCTCTGCGCAAATTGTTCTACCGACTCAGTTCTTTTCATCCGACAGGAGGAGAGTAACCCAAGCTCTAAGTAAGTCACTAACGAGATTGAGCTGCTACCAGAGCAACATTCATCCTCAATTTACCGAGCAACCGGCTTTAGTTTGTGTTAACTGCCAGCTTTCAGTTCATTGCCTTGTTAATACGATTAATCTTTCTTTCTTCGGTAGTGACATGGAACGTGACATGCACATATTCACAGTTCCTTGCGCAGAAGACTCCCACTTGTTGTGTCTCACTCTCGTCATTCTATAATGACACTGTCGTGCCCTGTCCGACGTGCTCTTGTGGCTGCCAGACCAATTCTTCCAGCTGTGTCGAGTAAGATAAGATAGAGTTTAAGAAATCACATTTCAAGTTTTTACTGCGAGAAATGCCGAGTACTAATCTGTTACCATTGTTGGTTCATTTCTTGGCAGGCCTAATTCGCCGCACTTAGCTTCCGTGGTTTCTGGACAGAATGGGGCAAATCCACTCATACAATGTACGAACCATATGTGCCCGGTCAGAATCCATTGGCATGTGAAGCTCAATTACCAGCTGTACTGGCGAGTCAAGGTTACCATCACAAACTTCAACTACGCCTCGAACTATTCTCAATGGAACTTAGTCGTCCAGCATCCAAACTTCGACAATCTGACCCAGCTTTTCAGTTTTAATTACCAGTCCTTGACGCCCTATGCATCCACGAGTAAGACTGACCTTCATCTTCGTGTTCTTAACCTCTAAGAGAAAACTCGAGCTCACTCAATCTATTAATACTAACAGATGATACGGCAATGCTGTGGGGCGTCAAATTCTACAATGATTTCCTCGTGGAAGCTGGTCTGCTTGGGAACGTCCAGTCAGAGCTTCTCTTTCAGAAGGATTCATCATTTACTTTGGAGAAAGGCTGGGCTTTTCCAAGAAGGGTGTACTTCAATGGAGACAATTGTGTCATGCCTCCCCTGGCGTCATCGTAGGGCGGGGCGACAAGGCCAGTTTACCTTCAATGCCATCAGGAAGCGTTTGATTCTTTTTTATTCTTCTCTTATTCAATTTCTTCTGAACCGCGACCACAATTTCAACCCAAAATCCATGTGTGTTCGAGTCAAATAAATTATTTTCAACTTGTTGATCCCTGATCAACAGACCTACATAGCCCATTTAATAAATAACTATTTTTATCTTATATTAATTCTTATATGCATAATTAATTCATCCCGGGCCTCCTATGAAGGCAGAGAACTATAGGATACAAGAACAGGAGGAGAGCGACGACTCCCTTGCAGTAGCTCTGTCTTCTGCTTCTGTTGTAGAATGTGAAAGCATTGGTTTATGCTTACTGCACCATGATATCACTGTCTCTTCAAAATGAAAAACGTACACGATAGTTGATCTTCAGGCGTCCGATCTCCAACATAGTCAGCATCGCAGTTGTCGATTTTTTAAGATTTTCATCTTCATTTGTGCCGAACTTGGTGTTGAACTCGATGGATGTCATTATTAGCTTGAACTCTAGCCTCTCATATTTTTTGTAAGAGCTCTCTTGCATATTTCTTTTGACAGAGAAACAAACCTTTTGGAATTTGCGACCCTTCAATATCAAAACATTTACTGGTTTGACAATCTTTTTTATGAATGGTCTGTATGTTTATTTTACATTGATTAAAAATGGACTATTATTTGAAAAGTTATTTCATTAATTAAGTTTTTTTTCCTAAGTGAAAGCAACAGGACGACCTTTAGTTTAAAAGATGGGTTTAAGGGCGCAGAGTCGTCAAGTTTTTCTGTAAATCACTGTGTTTTGTTGAATATTTAAGCTAAAGAGGGTGAAGTAAAATGTGATCCGCGTAACTTAGGAAAAGGATTGGAGTTCGGATCGTGATTGAATTTGAACAAATGTATCTGTGGTCGTATCGTACGACTGCACATCTCTATTCGGAACCACATGCCTCTGTCATTAACTGTATTGTAGTAGAATTGCTTAAAATTATTGTTCTGAAATAATTATTGAACATATGAGATGATTATGGCCGTGGTGGGCTATTGGGAGGACATATGTTTAGGCAGACATATTCTGTGAATGCGCACGGGACATCTTCCTTGGTGTCACAACACCAACACACAGAGCCCCCCTCACATATTCCCTCGGAGCATTGCGAATTGAAAACTTTAGTGCTAACGTCCCGGGGATTGAATGCGCTCCGTGATGTCTCCGGATGCCCAACGATGACTCTTGCTGCATCGGCTGAATACAAAACCCGATCCACATAACAGTTAGAGCTATCAACCTCAAATCCAACATTTGTATTCTCCGGTCGTTTCAAGAAAATACTTCAAAACTTACCCTGATGGAGAACCATGAAAACGATACACAGGCAGGCGAGAAAAATTCGAGAAATTTGAACCCTCGAGCCGACCGTCTCCTCCATTTTCAGTTTCTTCTTCTTCTCTCCTTATTTGTAAGCCACCCACACCCGGATCATATATATATATATAATATGCAATATGTAATATATATGGCATTTCTAGATCTTATTATCAAGTTCATTGTGTTGATGTAAAGAAGGTAATTTAAAAAACAATCATGTTAAAATTAGAAATAAAAAATCTCCATTTGAATGGGCAAGCCTAAGATATGTATACCACGTGGAACAATCACATTTTCATTGGCACGCCTAACTATGGAGTAACAATCTCTTATCCCACGTGGAACAATCGTTAGAGTTGCCTTGACAAACACATAACTATGGAGTAACAATCTCTTATTCCCTAATCCTAATCGGCATTCCTTAAGTCTGAATAACTTCCTCGAGGCCTTTATCTTTAAAAAAAAATACCCTCTAGACATTTTTTTTCTTGGCCAAAAGTCTTGCTGACTAGCTATTACGTCGGGAATATTTGGTAAAACGAATACAAAGTTCGATGTTTGGTTCGAGAAAATGGTCACTCTGAGTCAAGAGTAAAGAAAATACAATGCTTACGTAAAAATGAACACTTACAAAAGCTTGCATAGTGCACCAAGAGAACGCAACAATGAACAAGAATACCGAAAAACAAGAGCAAAGTGGCAACCCATTGTTTTATGAATTATGATTGCGTGCTTTTCTAGTATCTTTAAACAACCTGTTTACACAAAAGTTCTAAGTAAGTTCCTAACATATCGGAGTTATCTAGCGATTTCGGTCCTAAATTATGCGACTCCTTGACATTTTCATTACCTGAAGCCTCATCCTCAAGGGTTTATCCGGATCCTTCTAGTTAAGATGGGTCCGGACCGGAATTCCCCACGGAGAGAAAGAAATTTTTGGTATTTCGATGAGAGGAAGCATTTGTAAACTTAAATTAAACCAGATTGACATTACTCAGCGGATATTAAGCTATTTAGAGTATTTAAATAACCATACAGTTCTCTGTAAAACTACTTTATCCTAAAACTCTGACACAAGAAGTTAAATCCAGACAAATAACTAACACTCCCATGTCAGTCTCTTACACCGGGCAAGAAAGCCTACCCCAACAAGTCTTTATCTTCTGAAATCAAACAGAGCAAGGACTTTGCCAAGTTGACACATCCGCAATGAGCTCGCGAAGTTGGTTGATGAGAGCCTTGATGTAAACGTTCTTACCGGCCAGCTCCTACAACACAAGCCGTAATTCAGGATCTTGTCGAACTGAAATCTAAATGCCAGGGAAACATGACCAATTTACGCTCCCCGTGAGCAAAAGTATGAGATCGGAGAATGAAGAAACGGATAAAAAGTTTTTATCTATCACCTTTTCGGTAGAACGAAATGCAGATGAAAAAACCCTCGAGAAAGTAATGAAGTCAGGCAAAAGATTGTCGGATGGGTTTATTCCATACTAGGGTTCTAAAGACCATTAATTCATATCCATCTAAAGCCGACGATTTCATCCACGCAAACGCCCAAAGGCTATTGTAGTCGTAGCAAGAAGATTGTCAGTGCCATCAGACAAGCCTACCTTTCTCAAACTTGAGATTTGCTCCTCCAGCCTCTCGATTTCGACTTCTTCATCATCAGGTGCAGCAGTTCCAATGTCTGATTCGGAATCAAAGGGTTTAGCCTGCAGTTTCAAAAGAAACAGCTAGACAATCTTTTCCTCAGTGTTAAAAGCCCAAACATAACTCCAATCATCGTCTGTGCAGACAGCAACAAGACTAACATCTAACTGGTATAGTCCAATGTCGACCAAATTAAAAGTAAGAAAACACAATCATTCTCTTATCAGCCTACAGGAAATTGCTATCAATAGATGGATACAAATACAAATACTAGAGGTGCAGTCAAGGAAATTGTTAACTGAGAGAATATAAAATGCCGTTCCTTCTGACTAATCAGCTGAAGAGGGCCTTATGGCGAGTTCAACGGCTGAAACACAAACAATCATCATCCTACTAAACAAAGGGATCACGGCTCTAACTGCACAGAAATTGCTCACCAGTATCTGCATCCAATTAGACAAAGGCTAGACTCCCAATAGAGCCAACGAAATCGAACTTCACAAGCAATGCTCTAAGTACTCGAACAAGATGGGGCATTTTTTTCAAAGAAGACGGAATTTTCTCGCTCAATGTTAAGAAACGATTTTTCCCATCACATTTGCTGGGAAAAGGTTACGGACAAGAGACTGAACAGGGATAGTACCTTCTGAGAAGAGGGAATGGCCAAGAGGACAGCACGGAAAGCCGCGACAGAGTTCTTGTAGCGGAAGCGAGCTTCGTCAAGGGCCCCGCCACCTCCGGAAGAAACTGGGCTCTCGAAGTGGTGAGAAGTCGAATCAGAAGAGGAATCGCCGCCGGTGGCACCGTGGGCAACACTATTAGAGTCACGAGAAGCGGGCGGCGACGACGAACGCCAGAGCGAGGGGTTGCAGAGCTCGTCGTTCATGGAGGACAGGATGCGGAACGCTGATTCAATGGTGTCCTCTAGGTGCCTCTGGCCCTCCTTCGCTAGCTCCTGCGTGCTCTCGGCGCTGGTAACCGCCACGATCGCAGTTTTCTCCTCCATTAACCTCGTTTGAACTACAATCGCTTTCGATTAATTCAGCCGGCACTGGCCGCAAGGACTGCCGTCGATAAACTCCCGACGACAAAAGACGGAGATCCGATGCCAGGAAATTGCCCGGCGATGGTATTGCAAAAAATTCCACAGGTCAGGTTATCCCTCCTAGAACAGAGAGATCCTTTAGGAGCAGCCCAGCCCTAATCGAATTACAGGGGGGGGGGGGGGGGGGGGGGGATTAGTTTGAAAGTGGGTCAAACAATACCTGAGTCCGGCAAATGGCCGAGCACTTCCCTGCTTGGCCCATCAAGGTGGGAACGGCCCGGCCCCCCAGCTCCTCCACTTGATCGAGCACTGCAATCAAACTAAGCTGCACTTCCCCCGTCGACTCCGCTTCCCCGTGCTTCCTTCATTTTCAGTCAACGGCTTTCCTTGTAACAAAGAGCCCAATGAGGGAAGGGATGGGGTTGCCCTTGGGGTTAGCATCAGGTTGGGTAGGTGACTCGGTGGCCGGCGGGGAGTCCACTGGTGGGCAGCAACGGGGAACATGACGTCGACCGAACCGCCGCCGGTCGACGGGGCCATGGGAGGGGTAAAATGGGTAGATGAAAAAGTTCGGGAAGTTATTTTTGGGGGGAGACCTGAGAATGTCATCTGGGCTTATTGGGCCGGGCTTAGTGCAGACGAAAGTGATGGACCATCCATCTTAATAATATGCATGCTTGATGTAGCTATGGAACATTGTGTTGTAGTTGTAGATTATGTTTGGCACATCAAGATCTAAATTTCAGGATCATACAAATAGTTTATTATTTATCAACAAAATTGTTAAACTTGAATCGTTCATTATTATGTCGCTGAATCATATATTTTTCATGTACAAGAATTTATCTCATACTCTCTGAATTTGAATTTTGATTTACTTATGATATATGTTATGGTTTAATAAACTCTGAGCAAACGAATATTGGAAGATCATATTCTGACGTCATGTTTTATTAAATTGATATGTCATGTGAATCGTGAAGTATACACTAAAAAGCAGCGTAGTTAAACGTACACCCGAGGAGCGCCTGAGGCATCAAGGCGCGGGAGGGCACATACTCTAAGCCCTAATCCTCCTCGGGCATGCGCCATCAATAAGGGGTGCCTGGGCGCACGTGAAAGGTTCCGTAGTTTCCCATTTATGGTATAATTCGGTTTTATTATATTTTTAACGATGACTTAATACACAAAATTAATTGTGGAAATACCAACTTCGGTACCTGTAAGAAAACAATAATAAGCATCATTGGTTAGTCATAAAAGACTGACATAATCTTTTTATAATTTATTACTAATTTCTTTTATTTTATCGATCATCTAATCAACTCTCACCAAGTTGATTACGTATTCGACTAATCGTCAACCTTTGTCCATGTGGAAGCAATCTCCTCACACTTATCATTCTCAATCGAGACTTTGTTTCTAGTTCCCCTTTCTCTTTTTTCTTTTTTTTATACATCTAAGACTTTCCCGTCTTGTCAGTATTGTCGAGAAATATCATCATTGAGAGTGTCTTAATAACGCTCACGACTATCTTCCGTCGTGATATTCTAGCCTTCATTCTCAGCCTATTTATCCAGCCTAGAACGGCCGATTATTCGGGCATTCCAGGATCACAATTTCCTCCGTGTCCCTACCCGCATAAGGGTTCACAACCAACCAATTCATACCGACCGATTGTAGACAATTTACAATTGCTAATCTCAGTTAGGTCGAACCCTGGGATTCCAGCCAATTAAGGCTATCTTTGCCATCTTAAAACAATAAACAGGATACAACAACCTAGATCACGAGAACCACAGTTCCTAACCACTCTAAAGCAGCCATAACAGAATCGAGGCGCAATCAACCAACTATCCCTGTACACTAGTGGGTATAAGAGAGGAAGATCGGCGAAGACGTCGACAAAAGAAGAAGGAGAAGAAGAAGAAGGCGCGACATTCGAAACAACTCCAACCATTTACAATCCGTTCCAAATCCAAACACACAAACACTCATAGAGCATCTTCCTCCCCAACTCATCTGCAATATTGTATCATTATTATTATATATATAGGTACTCGGGACAAGAGGCTGCAATTTTTAGACCAGAGTTCACAAGTATGACCACTCACCTCCTCATACAGACCACAAATCAAAAACTCATTCAATCCATAGGACACACAACTAGCAAGAAGATAAACTCTATGAATGGCATCACCGCATCGACCACAGCAAGACTCACGAGGATCGACGAGGACAACCACAACAGAGGGAAGAAGAAGGGGGGCGAAACGTACAAAATCTAAGCCCACGCAACTCACTGACAAACCCACAAGCACACGCAGCAATAATACGCCAATAACCCAACGAAGACGGAATACTAGGAAAACAGAGAAGGCGGCGGACGTGCGTTGTTCCCCTTCGTCCGCAAAATACTTCAAGTTCTCGACGTCTCCGTACAATTTCGCTTCGGGTAAGATGCTTTAACACGCCCTTTTCTCGAGGTTTCGTACGGAAATCCGCCATCGACATCACCGTATCCACCTTTCTCTCCTTCCTTCTTCTCTTCTTGTCTTCCTCTCCCTCTCTGAGAGCTCTCCTTCATTATTATAAAATCTTTCCAAGTTTTTTTTATTATTCCAGGTAACCGCCTCCGGTCCCCCTCTTCTCTCGCTTGGCTTAGTGTCCCTTAATAATAACTAGGTCCCACCATTTTTCAAATCCTGATTATCATTGAGTTTAGATTTAATAGGTTGTCAGCTATAATTGTGGCCAAATGACCAAAGTTGTCCGAATATTCAACCACACCTCACATTGGCATAATTAACCATTACGATATTTTTGATCATTACAGCACGCCTTTCCTAAGGCACAGAGGCGCACATAAGGCATCGGGCTCTACACGCACCCCTCCCCCTAGTCATCAGATCCCTAAAATTTAGAAATCAAAGTCGACTCATCCTCCTCCTCCCCGTCGAGACGCTCCTTTTTCGGGTTTTGGTCGGTAGTGGGTGGTGGGTCAATCAAGGTGCGTTGTAGTTATTGTTTTGTCTTTCCCGCCATGTCGGTCCTTTGTCGTCGTTGTTTTATCATCGGGTTCTTTCAATAATTAGTCATCAGGTGTTGGACGGGTTGATTTTATCAATTTAATGGGGTTGATGTTTATCCATAACAATTGGTGAATGACTTTTATTTGATTTCAACCATGTTTGAGATTTGTGTGGCTGTTGAATCGTGATTTGCATAGAGTAATTCATCTATTTGTGTGGCTGTTGAATCGAACCGAAGTTTGAGAGATTCAATATTGTTGATGAGTTCGGATGATTGGTAATGAAGTTGACTGGATTTTGGTAACGATTGGTGGAACTGGTGTTCTTAATCTCTTGAAATTTTATAGCTTATGTAGTAGGTTTCTTGAAGCTTATATTTCATTAATATTTCCGAATCTGTGAGAATGGACATTGGATGGAAGTACAATTACTCGAAAGATCCAAAGATTTGAATGTGGTTTACATGTAACTTATGTGGATACGTGTCCAAAGGCGGTATTCGTCAGGCCAAACAACACCAAATAAGATCATTCAGAAATTTAAGAGCATGTAGCAAATGTTCTTAAGATGTGAAGGATGAATTATGAAGCAAGATGGACAAAGCAAAACTAACATGGATTGAAGCAATTGGTACTACTAAATCCTTTCCATCCCATATGCATGATATTGGTGATGATGTCAAGATAGAAGAAGGTGGTTCTCGTCTTTATTCGAAAAGAGGAGCGACATCGTGTGGGAAAGTAAATCAGAACAAAAGAAAGGAAGAAAAGCCAATGTATTCGTAATGGAGAAGGGGAAGATGAGATGGTAGAGTGTGGTTGATGCATGTGATAAAGAAGCGAGAAACATGACCATTCATTGCCATTCATTGCAAAATGGTTCTATTAGGAGGGCATTCCTTTTAACGCCATGTGGTCGTCGAGCCTCGGGAAGATGGTGGAAGATTTAGGAAGACATGACCATCACTTGAAGCCGTCGAGCTACCATGTGATGCGAGTTACACTTCTCAACAACGAGGTTCCTCACACTAAAGACTTGATGAAAGACCACGTTAATAGTTGGTCCAGATATGATTATTCAATCATGTCTAATGGATGGACAGACAACAGAGGTAGATCTTTGATCAATCTATTGATGAATTCATCTATTGGTAACTGTTCATCAAATCTCGATGCTTCGTCATATTTGAATTGTTAGACACTTTCGTGAAGTAGATTGGGGAGAGTAATGTGGTACAAGTCGTTACCGACAATGAAAGTGACTGTGTTGGCTGGTGAGTCACATTTATGTTTTAAAGTATTGTTTAGTAATGGATTTTTCCTATGGCTAAAGCATATTCATTTTGCAATAATAGGAAAGTTACTTCAGACAAAGAGAAAACATTTATTCTGGACTCATTGTGCAGCACATTGTTTTCACTTGATGTTGGAAGACATAAAAAAACTCAACAAGTGAAGAGAACGATTGAGCAAGTCATATTATTGGTGAGATTTATATATAATCATGACTGTGTCTTAAATACCATGAGATCCTTCTAGAGAAGAAGGAATACATGGCATCATTTCTCACATTACAAAGGCTTCATCTGTTGAAAAGTAACTTGAGAAAGATGTTTGGATCGCAAGAATGCGACGATAACAAGTTATCGAAGACGGTGAAACAGAATAGGGCATATGCAACTATGTTGCAGACGACATTTTGGAATAGTGTGTCGTATGCACTTAAGGTGATGAGATCAATGGTAGATAATGAGAAGATAATCGGAAGAAGCCAGCTATGGGGCAATAGACAGACCAAACAGACTATTCAAAAGCATTTCAATGAAAAAAATTGACAACTATGAGGATATCTTCAAGATCATTGATGAGAAGTGGAACTGTCAGCTTCACCATCCATTGCATGCAGCGTGACATGCCTTGAATCATGCTTACTACGAACCAAATTCCTTTCATCTAGACAATGGAGAGATTACTAGAGGATTGTTTGCTTGTAGAAATAGATTGATTCCTTCTCTAGAGGTTAAAAACAACATCATTGGTGAATTGGCATATTATATGAGATGTGATGAAAATTTTGAAACACCAATTGCCACCCGGGCGAGCACTCAACTGTCACCAGTTACGTTCTTCTTAGCTATTTCAATTGACATGTTTGTGTTATTGTTGTTTGACGAAACTTCAACATATAAGTCATTTCACTGATAGCGGAGTGATGTATTTTATTTGGTGGTAATACCCCTAATCTTCAATAATTTGTCATTCGAATTTTAAGCTTGACATTGCGCAACTGGATGTGAACGTAATTGAAATACATTTGAGCATGTAAGTCACTTATTATACTAATCATACCATTAAAGTGAAAGATTTTGTATTTGTTATTATAAGTTTTTTGACATTCCTTATATCCTCGTGCAGATCCATACAAAGGAGAGGAACTGACTTGAACATCAAATGTTACTTGACCTTGTCTATGGCAAGTACAACGAGAAGTTGAATAAGCAAGTTAGGATGCTGGGGATGCAATTGGTTATCTTTGTATGAATAGTATTGCTATTGTTGTGAATGGCTAGTTGGTGAGATGAAAGAAGATGCAGGTGCGAAC